>JARPMR010000027.1:4430000-5060000 GCA_029955525.1 Oeneis ivallda | reverse complement strand
AAAAGTTTATTGTATTGTGTGTCGCGAATTTTGCTATCGAAAGCCGCGTAAAAAGCGAACGCGTTTGAGTCCCGATTTTCGCGCACGCGAAACGCGATAGTAGGATTATACCGAAATGAAAAGATGACTAGCTATGTAGGTACTACCTACCTACTAAAGATAATGAGAACCGCTTAAAGCCTACCTAGTTGTATCTATGACCTATCACTGGCCACGTGAAAGCAGACCCAGGCTGCTTTCCCTTCATGGCCCGCTTTTGAGAAAGGGCCGAGGGGTGGCACCGAGGGAAAACTTAAATGAAGTGAAAACTTCTTTAGGCACGTTGAGCACTTTTTTGGGTGAGCAAAAAACATTGATTTCGCGAAATCGTCACCGACACCGTCGTCACTTGGAGATTTCAGTAAGCGTTCAACACTTAAGAGATTCTCAAGCAACCTTGTACGGCGCGGTCGGCCAGAAGCCACCCTTCCTTACCGTTTAATGTATGATGTCGTAGGTTTGAATCTCGCTCACGAGACGTGACAGTGCGCTTTTTTTAAATTAAGTATAACTTTTTTATTTTTTATATACTTTTTAATTTTTTTTAATTTTTTTAATCTATTGCATAGCTTTTATCGCGGGCTTTGAGCGCGGCGACCGAATCAAGAAATTCCGTAACGAAAATAAACCTGACACCGTCGTTTCAGTTCGGCAGACTTCGGCACGGTGTTTGTGTGCGTGCCACTAGAAAATGCTATGCAATAGCTTTACCGCGGCAGTCCCCGAGTGCCACACGTATTTTTTTATATTTGTTTTTAATTATTAGCAAATCTAGTTTTCACTTAAATAGTCAGTCCCTATGACTGCCCGAGTACGGTAAAGCCAAAAGGAAGGATTATGATTTTTTATCACTCTACTAGTTGACCCGTCCTGGCTTCGCCCGGGTAGGCTATAAAACAAACACAACAGTAGAAACATCTAGGGCAGGGATTCCCAAAGTGATCGATAACGACCCTTTGGGGTCGAAATCGGTTCCCCAGGGGTCGACATAAACGAAAACTGATTTTGGGGGACCACGAGGTCTAAAAATCGACCCCTATTAATTAACACAAGTTTTTATTTGAAACTTTCAACATAGCGCGAAAAAACCGCATCAAAATCGGTCCATTCATTAGGGAGCTACGAGGGAAGAGACAGACACACAGATACACACGCCAAATTAAAACACCCCTCTATTTTTAAGTTCACAGTTCAACAAGTCTTTAAAAGTACCTATGTATACAGATTGTCTAGTTTTACCACTGATTAAAGATTTACCATTGAACAATTTAACATTTAATAACTAGATGGCGCTGCACGGATTTCAATCACATCAGCGAACTTTCAGAGCTGTAATATTAATGACTGGTAGATATTATTGTTTTCAACACGAGTCCTAATGGACGCATCGTATCGTACGACTGCTGCTGCGCTCCATGGGCCCCTGGGAAAACTCTGCCGTTTTTGGCTCAGGCAGATAGTTTGCCTACCCATGGGTCTGACGCAACTGCAGCATGAATACTTCACGATGCGTCCATTGGGATTAACTTTTGCCAATAAATACAATTAATTATCATGTATATACTAAATCTGTAGTAGACAGCTTAAGCTTGATTGAATTTCGTACAGCGCCCTCTAGTGTAAAAATAAATTATTAAACTACAAAAGTGCCATCTATGTAGCTAGCTCGTAACTTCTTAAGGATGATTATACGAGTCTGCCCGCGAAATTCAAATTTAATTTGGTTTTTCGCAATTTGTAAACTAATACGACAAAGTAGGCTAATAGCATTCTAATTGCGCCAGTAGAATTATCATCTTCGCAGGTTTACATAAAAATCTTTACTTGAAAGTGAACAGTTTAAGAAATTAATCAAAATACTGAGTTGGACGTGAGTACCTAATAATACTCTGAGGACGTGAGTTACTCACAAATTAGTCGTTAATTTGATTAATTTCTTAAACTGGACACTTTCAAGTAAAGATTTTTATATAAACCTGTGAAGATGATACTGCCATTGTCGCAATTAGAATGCCATAAGCCTACTTTGTTGCGAAAAACCAAATTAACAGAACTGTGTCTTCCACCTTATGCTATGTTATCAAATTCTTAAAGAGTTTATTATTCTGATAAACACTGTGACCACTGTAAGGTATGACGTCAATTCAGTATACCGTGAAGTCGTTCCTTTTTAGTTTGCTGGTTACTGCTTAAAACGTAACGCAGTCCTGTATACTGTCATCCCCATTTTTCGACACTGCACTGTTTTCAAATGAAAATATTTATCATAAATCATAATATTATACACTTTTTCTGTTAAGGTGGTTTGATACGGTCAGCTAGGCACATCAGCGCCAATAGATGGCGTTGATTTTGTAATAAAACTATTTTATTTTTTTATGAATGAAAATGTGCATATTTTTTTATAATAATGTGGTTCCCGATTATAGCGTTATATTTATAATGTATCCAACTACAGTTCAGACTTATTTTAATTGTCAAAATACTTTCATTTGTACCGATAATCACGCGGTGGTAGCAGCAGAACTTTTCACACACACATTCAAAGGTATGTTGTTTACAAAGGTGTTTACTAATTTCAGAATTTATGAGAAATACTTGCCGGCCTATTGGTTCAGACTCTAGTTTGGACTCTGGGTACATCGTCTACGAATACCGAGTTCTATTCCCTGACTTGCCAATTGCTCTTTTTATTTTTTTTATTTATTGTTTAAAATTATATTATAGTAGCTGTTGCCCGTGACTCCGTCCGCATGGATTTAGTTTTTAAAAATCCCGCGGGAACTTATTATCCGAGATAAAAAGTAGCTCTCCCGGTCTGAGGACCCACTACTACACCCATGCAAAAAATCGCATCAATCCGTTGCTCTGTTGCGACGTGATTGAAGGACAAACCAACAAACTAACACACTATAGCATTACATATTTTTATATGACTACAGGATTATTAAAAGTAGAGACATTTTTCAAATATACTTATTTATTGAATTGCCACACACACACACTACCACAATGAAATATCTAAGCAACTTTGAATAATGCTGACTCTTCGAAGTACAACTTCAGGGCAATACAAAGTACTCAGTACAAAAATGGCGGCGATTTATAACATCTTATATTTCCATAATAGGGTATTTGACTATAATAAAAATATCGTTTCAACTGGTGTCATCCTAAAAGATTATTATCTAAAAACATTATTCCATACGACAAAACTAAAAAATAAAGCTTTATTTAATTAGAAAACATTAAATAAAATTGCTATAATTCTGGCCATGGTCACGTGATCGAAAACGTTCCGTGATCTCGAATGACGTCACAGTCCACACCACCTATGGAATTCTCATTTTGTCAATACATTTCGACGTGTTTGTGCGGCGTAATAGGCTAATTTCGTCTGTTTTTCATCGTTACTATTTTATTAAATACCAAATAGTATGCGACACGCGGCCTAAACACATATTATAAAATTGTCATTGTTTGAAATGTGAACTGTTACGTCATGAGAGCAAATGGAACGTTTCGGCGGCAATTTATTTTTTTGAATTTATTTCTCGATTTTTATGAAAAATAATGAAAATTATGCCGAAATATATGTTTTGTTAGCTTCAGCATAGCATTATTAACAATTTAAGATGATTTTCTAAAAGTAGTCAAATAGCCTATTAAGGTACTGCGGCAGGCAGTGTACTGGCAGTCCTTATCGGAACTAATTTTTCACCAGTGAGAGAACTGAGCAGTGCTCGCTGTGTATGTTGGAACATACCCAAAGTACAAAATTAGGGTAGGTTCCGATATACACTGCGAACACTGCAAAATGCGAAAATGTGTTTGTCAGTTAGTTTGTCCTTCAATCACGCCGCAACAGAGCTACGGATCGATGTGATTTTTTTCATGGGTGTAGTTGAGGACTCGGAGAACAACATAGACTACTTTTTAACCCGGGGAATCAAAGAGTTCCCGAGGGATTTAAAAAACTAAATCCACGCGGATGAAGTCGCAGGTGTCGGCGTAAGCGGTTCTAACTACTAATGGTACTAAGATCTTGCCTAAATAGCGATTATTTATTAAATGAAAAGCAATTAACTAGTAAATGAGATCAGAATTAGACCAACTCCACAAAAAGTAAAATTAAACAAGCTAAAACCATTTAAACTTTATAATATATTCAATGTTTATCTCCTTCTCTTTTAATCTACCACCATTTCATAAGGGGTCATAAGTCTTAGAGAAGAAACGGCGAAAGAAACTCTAGAGCAACCCATCTTTTGAATTATTTCATCGATTTGTCATCTATACATATAATAAAACAGAAACGAAACCAATTCTGTACATGAAATAGATTTAAAAAAAAAGTTTTTGCTTCGAATTGTGTTCAAGATACAGATATCAAAACAGAAGCTAAATTTTTTTGTCTGTTTGTCTGTTTGTTTGTCCTTCTTTCACGTAAAAACTACCGCACAGATTTCTACAATTTTTTTTACCGTGGTAGCTTATTACTCGGGTCAACATCTAGGCTACTTTTTATCCCGGAAAATCAAGGAGTTCCCGAGGGACTTTAAAAACTAAATCCACGCGGACAAAGTCGCGGGCATCAGCTAGTTTATAGATAAAATTACAGAATTATATAAACATAAACAAAGCAACTATAAAATTATAACTAAATACTAATAGTGCAAGTTTTACAAAACAATAAAACTCGTATTATTTAGCAGAGATGATGCACAGCATCTGTGAGATCACGTGGTACTTCCCTTTTAATCCTTCGTCCAATCAGAGGGACCTGTTAAGCTTTCGGCCAATCATTAGACACTTCCGTTTATTGTTTGTCACGTGGTCACAGGCATGGCGGAGCTCGCCGCGCTTTGCTCATAGAAGTCTCACACCAGGAGGCCTTATTGGGATGCTGTGCATCATCTCTGCTAAATAATACAAGTTTTATTGTTTTGTAAAACTTGCACTATAATTCGGCATGTGATGATGCACAGTAACAGCATATCTGAATTATAAAAATCATAAGGATTTTTCCAAAACAAAATAGAAAGTACTCATCAAATAAGTCTAATTGTAGCTTTCAGACAGCATTCAATATGTTATTTTATTATAATATATATAGCTCGATTACCACTGACTGACTGATTCACTGACTCATTGACATAATTGTTCTCCTAGAAAGAGACAGAAAACGATACAATGATGTAGGGGAGATATGTTTGGGGGGGGGATTCGAGTTGGGGAAAATTATGACATTTCGGAAAAACAAGATGGCGGCCGACGTGATTCTTGCAACTCTTTTGTTTTCCAACCGATTTCTTTGAAATTTTGGATTATTGTAGACATTAGTAAACGATTAACAGAAAAAGTGAAAAAAATTAAAAAAACAAGATGGCGTCCGAGCTGTGACGTCTCAAATTTCCACCCCTCTCCTGTAAAATTTTGTATGAAAAAAATTTTTTTCACCCATGGTGTCGTATAGAGCTCAAAGAATGTGACTCGGAGAAAGGTGGCGAGAGCTGATGAGTGAGGAGTTCGGAGACGGGCGAGGGGCACGGCCAGGGTATAGTAGATAGGTGGAGGGTGCTCGACCAAATGTCATTCGAAACCTCGAGCAGTTGCCAGTGAGTTGAAAAAAAAAATCCAAAATGGCGGAAAAAAAATGGCGGCAAATTTTGTCCGTCTCTCTCTCGGAGACTATAAAAGATGGAGGAGCGGTTTCTCGACAAAAGATGATCACAACCCGGAGGTCTACCTGGTGAGTAGGAAAAAAATTCAAGATGGCGGATTTTTTTTTCCCCCCATACAAAATGTATGGGGAATATTGAAGGGACTAGAAGTTGGGAACTATGCAAGACATTGATTTTGATAGGTTCATAGGTGTCTTAGATCTCGGAGAATTAAAAAAGAAAAATATTATACTGGCCGAATTGAGAACCTCCTCCTTTTTGGAAATGGGTTAAAAAAGGTGAAAGAGTGGTTTTTTTGCCAACTAACTCTATCCACGCGACCAACTAGGTGGGGTGTGCTCCAACAAAAATTACTCGAAACCACATCCAATTAGCAGGGGGTTGAAAAAAAAACTCCAAAATGGCGGATTCAAGATGGCGGCCATAGAAACTTTTTCTGGTGTCTCTCTCGGTGTGTATAAAAGATGGAAGAGTAGTTTCTTGGCAACAGATGATCAAGACCCAAAAGTCTACTTGATGATCAGGAAAAAAAACAAGATGGCGGATTTTTTTTTTCCATGCGAAATATATGGCGAATATTGATTTTTCATTTTTTTTCTTTTTGTTTCTTTTTTCTTTTTTTTTTCTTTTTCTTCATATTTCTTTTATTTTTTCTTTTTTTTTTCCTTTCTTTTTTTCTTTTTCTTTTGCTTTTACTTTTTTCTTTTCTTTTTCGTTTTTCCTTTTTTCTTTTTCTTTTCCTTTTTTTTCATCTTTCATTTTCTTTTTTCTTTTCTTTTTTCCTTTTTTTATTTTTTTATTTTATTTCATTTTTCATTTTCTTTTTTTTTTCTTTTTTCTTTTTTTCCTTTTTTTCTTTTTTTTTCATTTTTCATTTATTTGCTTTTTTTCTTTTTCTTTTTTCTTTTTTTTCTTTTTTTCTTGCTTTTTTCCTTTTTTTTGTGAATGAGGAGCACGGCCAGGTTATTGCAGATAGGTGGAGTGTGCTCGAACAAATTTTTTGGCAAAAGATGACCAGAATCCGAAGGTCTACTTGATGAGTAAAAAAATCGCGGTCCGCTTTAGCGGGCCGCGCACCCACGCGCCTTACTTTTAGTAATAACACTTCCCGCGAGCTGCTTTAGCAGCTCGCGCACCGAGCAAACGCTAGTTATAATATATATAGCTCGATTACCACTGACTGACTGACTCACTGATTGACATAATTGTTCTCCTAGAAAGAGACAAAAAACGATAAAATGATGTACGGGAGATATGTTCGGGTGGGGGATTCGAGTGGGGAAAAATTATGACATTTCGGAAAAACAAGATGGCGGCCGACGTGAATCTTGCAACTCTTTTGTTTTCCAACCGATTTCTTTGAAATTTTGGATTATTGTAAAAATTAGTAAACGATTAACAGAAAAAGTGAAAAAAATTAAAAAAACAAGATGGCGGCCGAGCTGTGACGTCTCAAATTTCCACCCCTCTCCTGTAAAATTTTGTATGAAAAAAATTTTTTTCACCCATGGTGTCGTATAGAGCTCAAAGAATGTGACTCGGAGAAAGGTGGCGAGAGCTGATGAGTGAGGAGTTCGGAGACGGGCGAGGGGCACGGCCAGGGTATAGTACATAGGTGGAGGGTGCTCGACCAAATGTCATTCGAAACCTCGAGCAGTTGCCAGTGAGTTGAAAAAAAATTCCAAAATGGCGGAAAAAAAATGGCGGCAAATTTTGTCCGTCTCTCTCTCGGAGACTATAAAAGATGGAGGAGCGGTTTCTCGACAAAAGATGATCACAACCCGGAGGTCTACCTGGTGAGTAGGAAAAAAATTCAAGATGGCGGATTTTTTTTTTTCCATACTAAATGTATGGGGAATTTTGAAGGGACTAGAAGTTGGGAACTATGCAAGACATTGATTTTGATAGGTTCATAGGTGTCTTAGATCTCGGAGAATTAAAAAAGAAAAATATACTGGCCGAATTGAGAACCTCCTCCTTTTTGGAAATGGGTTAAAAAAGGTGAAAGAGTGGTTTTTTTGCCAACTATCCACGCGACCAACTAGGTGGGGTGTGCTCCAACAAAAATTACTCGAAACCACATCGAATTACTTTGCAGGGAGTTGAAAAAAAAACTCCAAAATGGCGGATTCAAGATGGCGGCCATAAAAACTTTCTCTGGTGTCTATCTCGGAGAGTATAAAAGATGGAAGAGTGGTTTCTTGGCGAAAGATGATAAAGAACCGAAGGTCTACCTGATGAACAGATAAAAATTCAAGATGGCGGATTTTTTTTCCATGCGAAATATATGGCAAATATTGATTTTTCTTTTTTTTTTCTTCTTTTTGTTTCTTTTTTCTTCTTTCTTTTTTTTCTTTATTTTTCTTTTTTTTTTCTTTTTTTTTCCTCTTCTTTTTCTTTTGCTTTTACTTTTTTCTTTTCTTTTTCGTTTTTCCTTTTCTTTTCCTTTTTTCATTTTTCATTTTCTTTTTTTTTTCTTTTTCCTTTTCTTTTTTACTTTTTTTTTTCTTTTCATTTTTGATTTTCTTTTTTCTTTTTTTTCTTTTTTCTTTTTTTTCTTTTTTCTTTTTTTTCTTTTTTTTCATTTTTCATTTATTTGCTTTTTTTCTTTTACTTTTTTCTTTTTTTTCTTTTATCTTTTCTTTTTTCCTTTTTTTATTTATTTTTATTTTTTTTCATTTTTCATTTTCTTTTTTTTTTTATTTTTTTTTATTTTTTCTTTTTTTCTTTTTTTTTCATTTTTCATTTATTTGCTTTTTTCTTTTTTAATTTTTTTTTAATTTTTCTTTTTTTCATTTTTCATTATCTTTTTTTCATTCTTCTTTTTTTCTTTTTTTTTTCTTTTTCTTTTGTGAGTGAGGAGCACGGCCAGGTTATTGCAGATAGGTGGGATGTGCTAGAACAAATTTTTTCGCAAAATGTCCAGAATCCGCTTGATGAGTAAAAAAATCGCGGTCCGCTTTAGCGGGCCGCGCACCCACGCGCCTTACTTTTAGTAATAACACTTCCCGCGAGCTGCTTTAGCAGCTCGCGCACCGAGCGAAATAAATAAAGCCGAACAATCGCGGTCCGCTTTAGCGGGCCGCGCACCCACGCGCCCTACTTGTAGCAATAACACTTCCCGCGAGCTGCTTTAGCAGCTCGCGCACCGAGCGAAATAAATAAAGCCGAACAATCGCGGTCCGCTTTAGCGGGCCGCGCACCCACGCGCCTTACTTTTAGTAAAACACTTCCCGCGAGCTGCTTTAGCAGCTCGCGCACCGAGCAAACGCTAGTTAATATATATATAGCTGCTGGGGCTGATTGACTGATTCACTCACTCACTCATTGATCACCTCTCCTGTAAAATTTTGTATGAAAAATTTTTTTCTCACCGATAGTTTCGTATAGAGGACAAAAATTCATTCGGAGGAAAAATATGGAGAGAGCTGATGATTGAGGATTTCGGAGACGGGTGAAGAGCACGGCCAGGGTATCGAAGATAGGTGGGGGGTGCTCGAACAAATGTCACTCGAAACCTCATCCAATTCGCAGTGAGCTGAAAAAAAATTCAAAATGGCGGAAAAAAGATGGCCGCCATACAAATTTCTTCGGTGTCTATCTCGGGGAGTATAAAAGATGGAAGAGAGGTTTCTTCGCAAAAGATGATCAGGGCCCAAAGGTCTATTTGATGAATAGAAAAATAATCCAAGATGGCGGAATTTTTTTTTTTCCATACAAAATATATGGCGAATATTGAAGAGACTAGAAGCTGAGAACTATGCAAGACATTGATACGGTTCCTTTTCAAAATTTATTTTTATAGAAGAATTCTCATTCTGACAAATGATGAGATATGATGATCGAGGGTTTGGAAGGTGGGTGACAAGCACGGCCAGGTTATTGAAGATAGGTATGAGGTGCTCAAACAAAAAATACTCGAAACCTCATCCAATTGGCAGTGAGCTGAAAAAAATTGAAAAATGGCGGGTTCAAGATGGCGGCCATACCAATTTCCATCGGCATCTATCTCGGAGAGTATAAAAGATGGAAGAGTGGTTTTTTGATAAAAAATGATCAGGACCTGAAAGTCTACTTGACGAGTAGAAAACCCGCGGTCCGCTTGCGGGCCGCGCACCCACGCGCCCTACTAGTAATATATATATAGCTGCTCGTGCTGATTCACTGACTCATTGATCACCTCTCCTGTAAAATTTTGTATGAAAAATTTTTTTTTCACTGATGGTTTCGTATAGAGGACAAAAATGCATTCGGAGGAAAAATATGGAGAGAGCTGATGATTGAGGATTTCGGAGACGGGTGAGGAGCACGGCCAGGTTATTAAAGATAGGTGGGGGTGCTCGAACAAATGTCATTCGAAACCTCATCCAATTGGCGGCCATACAAATTTCATCGGTGTCTATCTCGGAGAGGATAATAGATGGAAGAGTGGGTTCTTGGCAAAAGATGATCAAGACCCAAAGGTCTATTTGATGAATAGAAAAAAAAACCAAGATGGCGGAATTTTTTTTCTTCATACAAAATATATGGCGAATATTGAAGAGACTAGAAGCCGGGAATCATGCAAGACTTTGATACGGTTCCTTTTCAAGATTTGTTTTTATTGAAGAATTTTCATTATGACAAATGATGACATATGATGATCGAGGGTTTGGAAGGTGGGTGACGAGCACGGCCATGGTAATGAAGATAGGTGGGGAGTGCTCGAACAAAAGTCACTCGAAACCTCATCCAATTTGCAGTGAGCTAAAAAAAATCCAAAATGGCGGATTCAAGATGGCGGCCATACAAACTTCAACGGTGTCTATCTCGGAGAGTATAAAAGATGGAAGAGTGGTTTTTTGATAGAAAATGATCAAGACCTAAAAGTCTACTTGCCGAGTAGAAAAACCGCGGTCCGCTTGCGGGCCGCGCACCCACGCGCCCTACTAGTACTATATATACCAAACCAGATCATTTGTTACCAAGTTAAAAGGTTGGCTAAAATTTGATCAACCAATAAATAATTTGTTATAATAAAAGTTTAGAATTAACATTAGTGGTATTTAAGGTAATTAATTGGCTTAGAGAAGCCAATTTTCTGGAAAAAAAACCATGTCTTCAATAGGTGACTTCAGACTAACTTTCAGAGACATTCCTTGAATCATCTTTATGTAAATATCGTAATTAAATCTCTTAAAGAACTGTCATTTATTATTACTAACTGACTGAGAATGAACTCTTCTAAACTGAAGAGGTCATTAATCATTATATAAGGATAGAGAGTAGCAGAAAGACTATAGGGCTGAGCGTAGACACCGCTTTCGGGTGAAGCCTATACGTCAATCTAATTCTGAAATGCTGCGTGTTTCCGCTTTTATTTCGATAAAAAAAATAAGCGTGACTTTGGGTTACCCTCTGTAAGCATTGCCTATTTATCAATTTTCGAACCGGACTTAGTATTACACTGTCATCACCCTTAGGCGCGCTTGCAGAAACGTCGTAACCCAGAGTTAGTAGCTAAGTCTGGGTTAAAAAGAAAGATTTGACAGATTTTGTATAAAGCTTCTGTCAAAAAATTCTTTTCAAAAAACCGACTTCTAACGCCACTACAAAGTAAAAAATAATTTTAGTTTGTCCACGTTTGTTGACTTCTACAAACGAGTCTCTTATATTGTGTAGCGTCGCGCATCGGTTTCATAGTTTGTATTTAGGTCCGCTCGACTTCAACAAACGTGGATAAACTAAAATTATTTTTATACTTTGTAGTGGCGTAAGAAGTCGGTTTTTTTAAAAGAATTTTTATTTTAAGCTTTTAAGTGTAGTATCCTATGATTGAGGAGCTAGGACCTGGAGCTTCATGATGTAGTCCATACTTGTTACCTACAATGATAATTCGTAATCAAAATTTCCTAAAACTCTTTATTTTAGGTGAGCAATATCCCTGCAGCATCAGGCTTGAGGAGTTGAAGGTTAAAAATTTTATGGGACCATTTCGCAAACATCCTCTGTCGATTAAAAAAAAATCATGTGAATCGGTCTAGTAATCCCGGAGAAATCGGTGGACATACATAGAAAAAAAAAAGATACCGGCCGAATTGAGAACCTCCTCCTTTTTAGAAGTCGGTTAAAAATTACAAATTTATTCGTGATTTAACTAACTCAGCGTCTCTGCAAGTGGGCCTAAATGGAATTTTAACAAGACGAGATCAAATTAAAGCGAGAGGCCAGTTTATGTAGCACCTCAAACAAAGTAACTCTATTTTAAGAATATTTGGCAAATATGTCACTAGGGTCCCAAGTCGAAGATATCTCTGCTTTTGGACTCCGAAGAGAGATTGCTTTGAGCACTTGTTTAACTTGGAAATGTGAACTCAAGTTAACTTAACCTGACTAAAAGTTGGCAACACAGACAAGTGTCATAAGGTAGTGAGACAAGCTATCTCTCTTAAAGGAATAAGATTAAAATTTAAAATAATACAATGCCATTCGATAACATTATACCCGTTAGAAGGCATTCAATTTAAGCTGGAACGGAATTTTTAGAGTTAATCAACCTTCGGCCTTGGCCGAAGGTTGATTGTGGCGATAGCCGATTAATCGGCTTCAGCCTGAAATCGACCTTCGGTCGGATACTAGAGATAAGACCAGCATCTTTGCTGGTTGATAGCAAATAGATCGATCAGTAAAACAATTTTTACAAAGTGCTTTCGAATCAATCTTTTGGATAATTATAAAACTGTCGAAGGAATCACCATTAAGACTCCATGACGCCCAGGTTAAAATATTTTGATGACATGTCCAACTTTACCATCCAGTGGTTTTCAGAAGGCTATATGATGTCTTGTCTTCATAGAGACGCTCTAGGTTGGAAATATGTATGTTCGGGCCATGGTCCTTCCTTGGTGAGACACATTGTCGGAAAGAACCTGCACCCTCCTGTTCTGATCTTAGATCACCAGATTCAAAAACAACTATTTTGGTCTATCATCTGCAGTAAATGCATTTATTATCCGGGGTTTCAAACCCGCGAAAAGATTAGACAAGAGTAGGTTAGGAGGTAAATGGCAGTCGCATTCTCATCATCACATTGAGAAAGGGCCTTCGGAGCCCTAAGCAACTGCCACTGCCTCCGATACGCTCAGAGGTAGCCCCAGTGAAACTTGGGTTTGAAATGACCGCGAGTCACCTGTTGTGTTGTCCTTTCCTTAACTTTTTCAAAAGATTCGTTGCTTTTTATGAGTCATGTTTTTGAGGTACTGGCGGTATTGGAGTTGATTTGCCGCCTTCCAGCGTGAAAGGACTGGTTAAATCGTTCGATTGTGAAACTTGCTCTTGACATTTCTTTCCAACCTTATCCAGCGCAAATACCAAAGTTGGACTCACATATTCATAGCACCTGTCGCAAAAGCAACTGACCCTCATGAATTTGGTGGTTTAAAAGCTAGGCAGGATATGGGAGCAAACTGGACAAGAATAATTATAAGTTAGGAGGTAAATGGTAGTCGCATTCCCTTATATAGAGAAAGGCCTTCGGAGCCCAAAGCAACTACCACTGCCTCCTATCGGAGGCAGTGGTAGCCTCCAAAAAACTCGAGCTGCGATGGCCGCAAGTCATTGGCCGAAAAACGGACCCAACTGTCCACGCCACCCATTTCTTATATTACAACCGCAACTTTAACCATGATCACTAATTGATCATCATCAAACTCAATAAAAATTCTTTTCAAAAAACCGACTTCTAACGCCACTACAAAGTATAAAAATAATTTTAGTTTGTCCACGTTTGTTGAAGTCGGGCGGGCCTATATACAAACTATGAAACCGATGCGCGACGCTACAGAATATGATAGACTCGTTTGTAGAAGTCAAGCGAGCATCGCGAGTCGGTTTCATAGTTTGTATTTTAGGCCCGCCCGACTTCAACAAACGTGGACAAACTAAAATTATTTTTATACTTTGTAGTGGCGTTAGAAGTCGGTTTTTTGAAAAGAATTTTTATTTTAAGCTTTTAAGTGTAGTATCCTATGATTGAGGAGCTAGGACCTGGAGCTCCATGATGTAGTCCATACTTGTTACCTACAATATCAATTCGTAATCGAAATTTCCTAAATCGCCATAGTTTTAGCCTGCAGCATCAGGCTTGAGGAGTTGAAGGTTAAAATTTTTATGGGACCATTTCGCAAACATCCTCTGTCGATTAAAAAAAAATCACGCGAATCGGTCCAGTAATCCCGGAGAAATCGGTGGACATACATAGAAAAAAAAAAAAAAAAAAAAGATACCGGCCGAATTAAGAACCTCCTCCTCCTTTTTGGAAGTCGGTTAAAAAGATATTTGTAACTCGGAGGTATCTTACGCAGATCCCCAAGAAGTTTTTATCTTATTTATGTAACTTATTCATGACTTACAATTAAATCATAATCGAATTCAAAAAGATATTCGTAACTAGGAGGTATCTTACGCAGATCCCCACAAAAGTTTTTATTTTTATTTATGTAACTTATTCATGATTTACAACCGCAACTGTAACCATGATCACTTGATCGTCATCGAATTCAAAAAGATATTTGTAACTCGGAGGTATCTTACGCAGATCCCCACAAAAGTTTTTATTTTATATTTGTTACTTTTCCATGATTTACGATGAAATCATCATCGAATTCAAAAAGATATTCGTAACTAGGAGTTATCTTACGCAGATCCCCACAAAAGATTTTATTTTTATTTATGTAACGTATATTCATGACTTACAACCGCAACTGTAACCATAATCACTTGATCGTCATCGAATTTAAAAAGATATTTGTAACTCGGAGGTATCTTACGCAGATCTCCACAAAAGTTTTTATTTTTATTTATGTTACTTATTCATGACTTCCAACCGCAACTGTAACTCTGATCACTTGATCATCATCAAATTCAAAAAGATATTTGTAACTCGGAGATATCTTACGCAGATCCCCGAATGCCATGACAGCTAATGGCAAGTGAGGATGCACCCCAAGAAGAAGCGCGCTTGCCTAGAAGATGCCTATTCACTTTTGTTTTAAAGGCATCCAAATTATAGTTTAGTGGTTATAGGGAAGATGGAAACCGAAAGCCTTCCAAATTTTGGCGTTGCGTATTAGGATCGAAAAAGCAACCACTCAACAAATAAATAGTTACAGATTTTGTTCACATCTTATATATATAAAAGAAAGTGGTGTTAGTTACACTATTTATAACTCAAAAACGGATGAACCGATTTGGCTGAAAATTGGTGGAGAGGTAGCTTAGAACCAGGAGACGGACATAGGATACTTTTTATCCCGTTCAACCGCGTTTCCGTCAAGTCACTATAAAACGTGGTATAACAAAAACGCATCTGACATGGAATAACAAAACGCAAATGACAGTGGAATAACAAAACGTAAATGACAGCTAAACGTAATTTTGTCTTTGGTTAAAGTATGGTAAAAAATTTGACAATATAAAAAGTGTTATAATAAAGCATTACTGATATTATAAATGCGAAAGTGTGTTTGTTTGTTGGTTTGTCCTTCAATCACGTCGCAACAGAACAGCGGATTGATGCGATTTTTTGCATGGGTATAGTAATGGATGTAGTAGTGGTTCCTCAGACCGGGAGAGCTACTTTTTATCTCGGATAATGAAAGAGTTCCCGCGGGATTTTTAAAAACTAAATCCATGCGGACGAAGTCGCGGGCATCAGCTAGTTGAATATAGATACGTTCGGCTAGCAAAGCATTACAAATGGCGGCCATAGCCTTATTAGCACTAACAAAGTATTCTCCACCATTCTAGGATTCATTCATTCATAAACTGCTTAACCTCTTATCAAGATCCTTCAACAAGAAGTCATTCTCTGATGGGCTAGCACTTAGTAGAAATAGAATATACCTACATTCTAGCGAGAACTTTGACGGGTGGTCACTGTGGTTTAGATACATGTATATCCTCAAGGTCCAGGGCATAGATGCATGCCAGTTTTGCCAGAAATCGGTTGAAACACCGTTACATATTATTTAGATACTGCCCCCCCCCCCCCCCTGTAATGCTTAAACTAAGCATCTATCCAGGGAAACGTATCGTATACTATATCGTATCATATCGTATAACAAATATTGTCGAGGGAGGTTAAGATAGTGGCAAGTACAATTTACGATCAAAGTGTTAAAGTATCTTTAAGGCCTGTGTAGCATAACCAATTTTTATAAAATTACAAGCAGATTCTTAAAATCGGAAGAAAAGCTCTGAGTACGCACGAGGTATTTTTGTATCTTTCTATTGCAAGTGTTAATATAAACTACGCCTAACTAAGCCTTCTTTTAATTTCAATTTCATTTAGTTATTTGATATTACCAGGATGAGGCAAAAAGTTATTCCATCGTATATTCGTACTAGTCACAGCGTAGCATCTGCGCTGGCATAGCAACAGACGAAATAGATTATGGCGGCGGCGAAGAGCACGCGACATAAAGATAGTATACATAGGGGTATAGCTACGCTCACTGCGGACGAAAGTGACAAAACTGTGTGTATCATCACTAAACAATATCGCCGGAGCCGGTTGCACAATACGAGAAAAACATTGCTTCTCAAAAATGTCGGTCAACGTGCTGACTCAGCTAACCAGACTCCATGTATAGAAGAAAACTGGGTGGCTTACAGAGATTTCTCCCTTTTACCTCGCTTGACTCCGGTGCCCAACCCTGTGATCCAAAATTAATGGACTCGTGATCCGTAGCCTCCCGACAACGCTGCATGACGCTGGCTTCTGCTAGAAGCCCCAGCATCGGCGCCGGCGGCAGTGGGAACGATGCCACGCGGCGATGTGATTCACGTTATCCACACAGGAATTGTCCATGATTACGTTTAGAAGTCAGATACGATACACATTAAACGAAACTTTACTGTAATTACACTAAAATTCACTATTTTAGAATTTATTTATTTACAGCAATTACACTAAAATAATTTCACTGATTCTAAAATTATTTTCGGTGAAAACGTGTTTTCAAACCGGGAAGTAACGACGCTATGAGCAAAGCGCGGCGAGCGCCGCCATGCCTGTGACCATGTGACAAACAATAAACGGAAGTGTCTAATGATTGGCCGACAGCTTAACAGGTCCCTCTGATTGAACGAAGGATTAAAGGGGAAGTACCACGTGATCTCACAAATGCTGTGCATCATCACATGCCGAATAATAATTAACTTTCACAACCCAGGACCGCCCTGCAGCCCTTCTGCAAAGCACATCATGTGTCATCCACCAGTGATCGGTTTGAAGTACAAGTCACAGTCCAAGGAAGACTGTCTCTTTCGGCAAGGTACACTGGTATTTATAGGTTGCCACGTCATGTGGTATACACATTTGACTCCCTTTCACAACAACATTCATTTTTATGGTATATTGACACTGTATATTGACTATCATGACAGTAGTATAATGACAATAATAATTAAATATATTTATAATCCCGCCATCATAGCGTCGGTTTATTGACAATTCAAGGTTTATATTGACATTGTATATTGACTATCATGACAGCAGTATAATGACAGTAATAATGAAATATATTCACAATTGACACTCTATATTGACTATCATGACAGAAGTACAATGACAATAATACCTAAATACATCCACAATTCTGTCATCATACCGTCGGTTTATTGACATTCCTTTATCATATTGTACAACGTTATCCAATTCTGGCCCGAATAACACAAAATATCCACATAATATCACACGGGCATCAGCTAGTGACGTCATAAACCGCCGCCATTTTTGTACTGTGAGCACTGGCGCTTTCGAGGTAAGGTACTCTCCTTTGACGAGGTGAGAAGGACTTGCTAAACGCACGTGTGAGATTATGTGGATATTTTGTGTTATTCGGGCCAGAATTGGACAAATATTGTACAATATGATAAATATATAAACCGACGGTATGATGATTGTACCCTTACGAAATGGTGGTAGATTAAAAAAGAAAGATAAAAACATTGAAAATATAAAAGTTTAAATGGTTTTAGCTTGTTTAATTTACTTTCTGATCTCATTTACTAGTTAATTGCTTTTCATTTAATAGATTATCGCTGTTTAGGCTAGACCTTAATACCCATAGAACCGCCTACGCTGACACACGCATTCCCCTCTGCCGAAGTACATGTACGACGTACGTGTAATTATTTAGTTTTATCCGAGCATAAATTTGATATTTTGACAGTATTTTCAATGGAAAAACTGTCAGAACGCCCAATTTATTCCGAGGATAAACGTCACGCGACGTTGGTGAAATCGGGGCTTAGTAGTAAAGGCACGTCTTACTTTAAATTGTCGAAGGGTGCTCTCAGTACTTTGATCAGGTGATCAAAAACATAACAGCACCTAGAGATTTAAAAATGGGGATGACAGTATACTGGACTGCGTTCCGCTTTAAACAGTAATAGCAAACTAAAAAGGAACGGCTTCACAGTATGCTGGATTTACGTCACACGTTACAGTGGTCACAGTGTATATCGGAACACACTCTAGATCAAAAGTTATTATCTCCACACTCACAGATTACAATAAATAGACAAAATACATATCTCCTCATAGACAGAGACGTTACCTATTTTTTTTATACCTTACCTCCTTTGAATAAAAAAAATATGCTATCTATTGTTTTTTTTTGTCTGGCAACCTAAACAAATGCAGTTCAATCAAAAACTAATTTTTCGCACTGGTCACCCAGTACGTTGCAGGGGAGTTTGCTAGCCAAAATCACGGGCCAAAATTAAATTAATGTTTGTTTTATTCTTTTAGGAAATGCAAATAATTAATTCGCATAATCCCTCGCCAAGATGATACCGAGATGAATGTGTGTAAGTGCGTGGCAAAGGAACATAGTTTTCGTAGGACAAGGAAAACAGGTGTGACAGTAACAGAAAATACCGCAGGATCTTAATTTAAAATAAATAAAATTGGTTCATTAAAAATTAAAACGCTGAGTGTATGTCATATGTATTAAGTGCATAAGTTTCCGGTGTTTATTTAATTAAAGCGATTTTTTTCTATTGTGAATAAAATAATTGAATGTTTGTAACATTTGAGATTTGACCCAATTTACGGGAATCTTGTGAGTTTGACCTATTGGAAGTGAATGCGGAGTTATCGTATCGTGTCGTTATTTTTAGGATGATTATTCGCAGCTTATTAAATATTTATAGATGTCTTTCGCAGTGCACAACTATTTATATTATGGAAATTTTCCGATTGAAATAATATGGTGAGTCCCTTTGTTTAGTTGACAATCATTGATATTGCATATCTCTGCCCTGCCACTTTTTTAAAAATACTAAGGCTTCATAATATTGTAGTACCTTTTTGTATTATTAATTAAGTAATAGATATAACTTCCTCCTTTTAAACTCCTACAGATTGTGTATCAGTTCAATTTCTTACAATTTTTATTTTTATCAGTTAGGCCCGCTTGCAGAGAAGCAGAGTTAGTTAATCCAGGAATAAATTTGTAATCTTCACAGAAGCTGTATACACAATCTGTCAAATCTGTCCTTTTAAACCCTGAGTTAGCTGCTAACTCTGAGTTTAGACGTTTCTGCAAACCTGCCTAAGAGGCCTATAAATATTGATAGATTCAATTAAAATCTTATTTCAAAATTGCATTGGATGCTAGTACATACCTATAAAAAAATAAATAAAAAATGAAAATAGCCTTTATTTCAGTCCATATAAGGACTGAGTGCCTCTCGGCAAAGGCCTTCTCCAGCTCTCTCCAGTGGTTATGGTCCTGGTGCTACCCTTCTCCAGAATGGACCAGCTGTAGGCTTCAGCTCGTCCTCCCAACGTCTTTGCTGTCTGCCCTTTGTTCTCTTCCCGTCTCGTGTTTTTTTTTGTTTTTTTTTTTTAATTTTCTGACATCTCACGAAACTGTCTGTATGTGCTTTGTTAAGCGCCCAAGTTTCGCAGGCATATGTCAAGGTCATATGCCTGACAGTGGTAGAGCCAGACGATTCAAAAGCACTTGTAAAAAGTTTATTTGATTAAAAAATATTTCTATTCTATTCTATTCTATTGGTCATTACTTTTGTTTTGCTTTCATTTATTGTCAGACCAGCATAGCTACTTTCAGTTGCCAGTTCTTGTATCATTTGTTCAAATTTTGTTGGTGATTCCTCAAATCATACTATGTTGCCTGCAAATCTGAGATGATGCAGCCTACGACCATTTATTTTTAGTCCGTACCATAGTACCTATGATCAATTGTAAATCCTACTAATCTTACAAAATAGTGTTTTTTCCTCAATCATGTTGCAACAGATTTACAGATTGATGTGATTTTTTGCATGAGTATAGTTGAGGACCTGGAGAGTGACGTACCTAGGCTTTGTGGGATTTTATAAACTTATTTCACACAGACAATGTTGCGGGCATCAGCTAGTAAAAAATAATGTAAAATAAAAGTCAAGGCCTGGTCAAAGAAGAACACCCTGGTTTTCAAAACCTCGCAAGCTGTTTAACAAGAAAGAAAGTAAAACTAGCCTTAATAGTTGCCTTCTTCTAGTAGCTTAGAAGATGAAGATATTCGAAGGGACCATTTCATAATCTTTGGTAATATTATAAATGCAAAATTGTGTTTCTTTGTTAATGCATTGGTTTGTCCTTCAATCACAAAGCAACTGCCACAAATTGCAATTTTTTTTCATGGATATAGTTGAAGACCTGACGAATGACATAGGCAAGAACAGGTTAGAATTATTTTGCTATAATCCGCCAACAGAAAAAATCTGTATGGTCAAACATGCAATTAAAAGCTAAGCACCACTCACCTACCCAGCCAAGCAAAAAAGCCAAGTTCCCAAGCAAGCAATGCCACCACCACTCACATGCACCACCACACAAGACTTTTACACTACTCTCGACGCACGTTTCGCCCCGACACGAGCAAAATCAAATTATAAATTAGAATTATTTTGTAAAATGTTCTTTTTTATTATCAACTAGCTGATGCCAGCCACTTTGTCCGCGTGGATTTAGTTTTTAAAATCCCTCGGGAACTCTTTGATTTTCTGGGATCAAAAGTAGCCTATGTCACTTTCCAGGTCTCAACTATACCCATGCAAAAAATCACGTCGTTCCGTTGCCCTGTTGCGGCGTGATTGAAGGACAAACCAACAAACAAACACTTTCGCATTTATAATATTAGTAGGATATAATATTATTTAATTTATTTATTTAAGGATTATAAGGATAAAAAAAAAACAATTTTTTAGAATCCCAATTCAGATATAATTTATTTATTTCATTACTTTAGCATCCTACTTCAGATATATCATTCCTGTTTTTTTTTTCAGGTGCAATTGATATCCCAAATCTCCCAATAAGAATAATAATAAAACACCCTGATAACCAACTGCAAGTCATGTCAACATCAAAAGGATAAAAACAGCTGCATGTATGGCACAATTATCAAGGGATCAATTTATCAATAGACATACTTTTATAAAAATATCTCTCTTCACTTCTAACAATAAACTACAAAATTGTTGAAACATGATTAATGTACAAACACTTTTTAAACTACCGTTAATACTCATGAAAATAGTCAAGTTATCATAGAATGGACTCAAATCAAACCCTTCAAGGGTTGTTGTTGGGTCTTCAAGGGAATGTTCAATGTAGTTTTTTTGAATATTATTGTTAAATTTCCTTAGCATTAAATACTGAACGTAGAAATGTATTAGGAAAGTTATTGTTATGAAAATGGGAGGTGAAATTTGCTTTGTTTGAAAATGCGCTATAGTATAGTATGGAGAGTTTGCGTCAGAGAATATTACATTGAGACTAGCTGGGTTGATGTGGGCGTCAAGCCCTAAGGCTGGACATAGTCAGTAATGAAGAAGCAAAATGTACGCACTCTATCCTTAATAGTGTGCACATTCACTTATCTGCTGGTTGGCGCGGCGGTCTTCGACGCTCTAGAGTCTACCACTGAGAGGAATAGATTCGAAGTTTTACAAGGTATACCTTTTTCCAATTAAAAATTTTTTTAAGCTATTGCATAGCTTTTATCGCGGGCTTTGAACTAGGACAACCAGTTTGAGCGCGGCGACCGAATCAAGAAATTCCGTAACGAAAATAAACCTAACACCGTCGTTCAGTAAGCGTTCAACATTTTAGAGATTCACAAGTAGCTCTGTTTGGCGCAGTGGGCGAACGGCCGCTTTCTTTACCGTATGGTGTATGATGTCGCAGGTTCGAATCTAACTCGCGAAGTAGTGACAGTGCGCTTTTCTTGTTTGTTTTTTAATTATTTTTTTGCATAATTTTTATTATGCAAAAAAAATATTGCATAAATATTATAATTGCATAAGTTGATAAAATGCTATGCAATAGCTTTACCGCGGCAGTCCCCGGGTGCCACTTAATTTTTTAAGCAATATATTTTTTTAAATGATAGAAGCAGTGATGCCCTAGTAGTTCGGACTGTGGGTTGTTACGTTCCCTAAAATATGGTTGAGCGAAGCAATGGCTGGGTCATGCGTCATGCTCGTGAACGGATGCCACCAGCGGCAATGGGGCTGCTTTCTGTCTGCCCGTCTTGACATGTGTTGAATTATAATTAGAAATAATTACGTATGCTTTTGTGGAACTTCCCCTCATTGTGGAAACTCTGCATACATAGAATAATATCTATTAAGTATATTGTAAAATTATTTTGAAAAGAGCAACTGCCGAGTTTCTTGCTGGTTCTTCTCGGCAGGAACGGCATTCCGAACCAGTGGTAGACTCATTGACAATTCAAAAGTACTTGTAAAAGTTTATTTGAATAAAAAACATTTCTATTCTATTCTATTCTATTCTGTGGTCTCCTATTTGGTGTGTCACAGGTTCAATCCCGGGTACGCACCTCTGACTTTGAAGTTTAAGAATGTAAATATCACATTTAACGCTGAAGGAAAATATCGTGAGAAAACTTGCACACCTGAGAGTTCTTCATAATGTTCTCGAAGGTGTGTGAAGTCTGCCAGTTCGCTTTATTCTCTGGCCCAATGCCAGAGAATAAAGTTGTGTGAGGAGTGGGTACGAAAATACTGCTACGTGTGGGGATTGAACCGTGGGCCTTTCAGTTTACCATACAATCGTTAAACCATTGGGCTTTCGAGGCTTAGGCTAATTCATATAGCCATGTGGCTCTTATTACAAGACGACCACTCAAACTGAAGAAGAAACTCAAAAGAACTTTTTATTTTAAGCTTTTTAGTGTAGCGTCGTAGAATCAATCTACACATTCTCTGATCGCGAGCGATTTGCTCTTATTCATTGAGGAGTTCCGTCCTCGATCACCGAAGATCAGATCTTCACCAAATTTAAATGCGACCAATCTGACGGTAAGACCACACGAGCTACTCTGTGGTATGACGGACGGTCCTTTAAGAAAATTTAAATCTGTCCAGATTTCACAGAGATATCTGAAGTAAAATGTAAGTGTGGACTGAAAACTGAAAAGTCGTAGGTTTGATTCCCACCCGTTGCACTATGGTCATACCCACTCTTAGCACAAGCATTCCGCTTATTTGGAGGGGAAATGAGAATATTAGTCAATTTCAACTTGGCTGATATCTATATATATAAAAGAAAGTGGTGTTAGTTACACTATTTATAACTCAAGAACGGATGAATCGATTTGGCTGAAAATTGGTGGAGAGGTAGCTTAGAACCAGGAGACGGACATAGGATACTTTTTATCCCGTTCGACCGCGTTTCCGTCATGTCACTATAAAACGTGGTATAAGAAAAACGCATCTGACATGGAATAACAAAACGCAAATGACAGTGGAATAACAAAACGTAAATGACAGCTAAACGTAATTTTGTCTTTGGTTAAGTATGGTAAAAAATTTGACAATTATAAAAAGTGTTATAATAAAGCATTACTGATATTATAAATGCGAAAGTGTGTTTGTTTGTTGGTTTGTCCTTCAATCACGTCGCAACAGAACAGCGGATTGCGATGCGATTTTTTGCATGGGTATAGTAATGGATGTAGTAGTGGTTTCTCAGACCCGGAGAGCTACTTTTTATCTCGGATAATGAAAGAGTTCCCGCGGGATTTTTAAAAACTAAATCCATGCGGACGAAGTCGCGGGCATCAGCTAGTTTTTTATAAAAAAAAATCGCCAAAAAAACGCGTCGAATTAAGAACCTCCTCCTTTTTTTTGAGGTTGATGAAGGTGAAATACACGGGTCTGCCCGCGAAATCACATTCAATTTGGTTTTTCGCAATTTGTTAACTAATACGACAAAGTAGGCTTGTGGCATTCTAATTGCGCCAATGGCAGTATCATCTTCACAGGTTTATATAAAAATCTTTACTTGAAAGTGTCCAGTTTAAGAAATTAGTCAGAATATCGACTAATTTGTGAGTAACTCACGTCGAACTTGGTATTCCGTTTATTGCACCTTAAGATTAATCTTCATGTTTTGTTTGCAGCTATCGAAGGCATGATAAAAGAGAAATACAATATAACTGAGGAGGATTTTCGCGTGATGGAGACAGTGGTGCTCAAGTCTGAACCGCACAAAGCGGGCCAGCAGTGGAAGTTCACGGGGGCCTTCTACTATGCCACTACTGTACTGACCACTATCGGTAAGTGAAGGGAGTTTTAAGCGAAACCTATATTTATAATGAAACATTAACTCGACGATTTTACCTTTAATATACCTAATTATTTTGAAAAGGATAATAGCGAAGTTCGACCCAGTTATTTTAAAAACCATTCAGATTCAGAAATCATTTAATTTTAATTAATATTTTTCACAGTATTTTTCTGTGTAAAGCTCGTATTTTTAGAAGATGGAGATCAAAAATATAATTATTTGCGACACATTTAAAACCGTTGTAACGGAAATACTTATCAAGGCATTTTACGGAGTATAAACTTAACTTGTCAAAATAATTATGTCAATGACAATAGGGTATTTGACTACTTTTAGAAAATCATCTTAAATTGTTAATAGTGCTATGCTGAAGCTAACAAAACGTATATTTCGGTATAATTTTCAGTATTTTTCATAAAAATCGAGAAATAAATTCAAAAAAATAAATTGCCGCCGAAACGTTACATTTGCTCTCATGACGTCACAGTTCACATTTCAAACAATGACAATTCCACAGCCCATACGTGGTGTGGACTTTGACGTCATTCGATATCACGGAACGTTTTCGATCACGTGACCATGGCCGGAATTATAGCAATTTTATTTAATGTTTTCCAATTAAATAAAACTTTATTTTTTAGTTATGTTGTATGGAATAATGTTTTTAGATAATAATCTTTTAGGATGACACCAAATGAAACGATATTTTTAATATAGTCAAATACCCTATTGTCAACTCAATCAAACGTCATTCATGGTCATTTTATTTCATAGTTGTTTGTTTTGTGGTGTTACATAGAAAGTAGGTTTTTTAACTACGCTAGCGGCACGCTATGATGGCCGGTTTGACGTTTGTCCGCTCATGAAGTTCCGTATTAATTGATAACGACTTTGAAGGAAATAATTGTATTACTTTATTGACGATAGTGATGTGCAGAGATTCATAAATTTTATCGAATGTAGTTTTAGGTTTAGGACTCAAAATTTATTTATTAAATTGATTTCTAAAATGTATACAAGTGTAGAAAAATCAGTTTGCACCATTTAAGGGGTGAATGTACTTGTGAATATGAACAATTTTCACTATGTGGACAAACCTCTGAAATCGCAAAAAAATATCAGCTGTTTCATACAAAAGGTAAAATTTTTATTTTTATATGATATATACCACAACTCGGCATTTGGTTTTCTAAATTGAAAATTTTTAAAAATGGAATCTAATACGATCGTCACATAGGATCGCTGGCTAGCACAACTACTACCTCCGGCAAACTCGCGTCAATGCTCAATGCAAAACAAAGCAGTTTCGAATTGACGTTGCTTCGAAAAGTATAAACTGTCAGTGCAATGCGATTGTGATATAGTTTTGACCTGGCTTTGGATTTCAAATATTGATACTGCATTACTGTTGACCCTTGCTCGTTAATTTGGACTCTGTTCAAGCCCTTTGTTGTGGATTTCGTCGATATGACCGAACGTACGCAGAGAACTGTTCTAAATAGTCAGACACGTGAGTTCGTAATACGCCTTCGTAACTATTTCGATCGTGAAGCTCAAAATGGAGGGCCAATTTTACCTATAACGTCAGTGGTTGAACGCGTAGCTGATGCGCTTAATATTGGACAACGAACTGTTAGACGGATAACTAAAAAAAAATATGGCGAGACTGGCACAGAAGAAAATAAACTTCACACACCAAAAAAGAGAAAACGAGCAAAACCAGTCGTAGGCATCGATAGCTTTGATAGCTTTCCACATCACTATTGTAATGTGTCAAACCGGCCATCATAGCGTGCCGCTAGTGTAATAGCTGTTTAGTGTTTTAACGTATTAAAAGAAAGCGTGTTCTCTTTGGTATATTCAGGCAATAATCTTCTAATAAATAGTAATTTGCCTTAAGAATACGCCAATTCGCATTGGGCCAACTTTTTTGTTAGTCTGGTTTACTAGAATAGAATAGAATAGAAATATTTTTTATTCAAATAAATTTTTACAAGTGCTTTTGAATAGTCGATGAATCTACCACTGGTTCGGAATGCCTTTCCTGCCGAGAAGAACCAGCAAGAAACTCGGTGGTTGCTCTTTTCAAAACAAAATTACATTACAGTAAATACTATGCTATATATGCAGTGTTTCCACAATGAGGGAAGTTCCAAAAATGCATACCGACTAACTTATATCTTAAGATGGGCAGACATAATGTAGCCCCATTCCCGCCGGTGGAACCCGTTCACGAGCATGACGCATGACCCAGCCATTGCTTCGCTCAACCATATTTGAGGGAACGTAACAACCCGCATCACACGACACCACCACAGAAATGTTTAAAGAGTGCGTGACATACTTATGCTACCCATGTTAAGGCATCGAAATGAAAACTAATATTCTAATATAATAATATAATAATATAGTACTAGAACAAGTATCAGAAGTTTGATTCGTAAACGTGGGCCTCAAGTCTGGGTCTGAAACTCTGTAGAGCTCACCATCGTCCTTTAATTGGAGGATACTTTATTATCGATACCCTAAACAATTTTTTTTTAATTTTTTGTCTGTCTGTGCACGCATCACGCGTAAAACTACTGAACGGATTTGAATGAAATTTGGGACAGTGTCAACATATTATAGGATAGTTTTTAATCCTGATAGCCAATAAGGTTCTTCCAGGATAGGGGATGAACGTTTTTATCGATTTTATGTAATGTATCTCAAAATTAAATGTATAAATAATTTATTTCTAAAGAAGAATAAACGCCCAATTCGATGGCTAAAGTACTATTTTTGCCTTATGAAGTTTTGCAGGCGTTCATATAAAAAACTGATTTTTTTACAATAAATCGTAATTAATAACTGACATAAAGGACAAACAAGCAAACCAACAAACGAAACGAACACACTTTCGCATTTATAATATTGGCAACAATAATAATCACAATATATTGAAAATAATTATAATCAACAAATTATTATCTTGCAGGTTACGGTCACTCAACGCCCGCTACCATCGGTGGCAAACTATTTACAATGTTTTATGCAATTGTTGGGATTCCTCTAGGACTGATAATGTTCCAAAGTATTGGCGAAAGGGTTAATCGACTTAGCAGGTGAGTTGAGCACGTTGTTACAATTTTTGAAGAACATAGCTATTATTCCCCTTTCCCCTCCAATTAAAACTAAACCTTGTACTAGGAGTGTGTGTGTCAGATAGTGTAGACATTTTGGTTTTCAGTCTGCTTCCTAACATTGCATTATTGAGGCTTTAAAGTCTCAGGGGTTACAATGTTGTTTCATTTCTTTTTATTTTTCGCTTTATTTTTATCTATCATCCCTGTTGCCTCAACTGATAGATGTTCACTGGACATAGGTCTCTTTCAGGGATAGCCACAGAATACGATTTTGTGCCGCTTGTGTCCAATAGCTTCCAGCGACTCGAGTTATGCGAATAATTCTATATTTTCAATTTTGTTCACTTTCACTTCACTTTTCCTTCACTTTCACTTCACTTTTCCTTCACTTTCACTTCAATTTTCCTTCACTTTCACTGCACTTTTCTTTCACTTTCACTTCACTTTTTAGTAAAGTTCAACGGATTATTTTACTGTTTCAGCGTAATAATAAAGTCAATAAAACGCGCACTGAACTGCAAGCAGACCAGCGCGTCGGAAGTGGATCTCATATGTGTGGTGACCACACTGTCGTCTCTGACCATAGCCGGCGGCGCGGCTGCTTTTTCCAAGTTCGAAGGGTGGAGTTACTTCGACAGTGTTTACTATTGCTTCATCACTTTGACTACTATCGGTAAGGAACTTCATTAATTATAGTATAGAATAGAATAGAATAGAAATATTTTTTATTCAAATAAACTTTTACAAGTGCTTTTGAATAGTCGATGAATCTACCACTGGTTCGGAATGCCCTTCCTGCCGAGAAGAACCAGCAAGAAACTCAGCGGTTGCTCTTTTCAAAACAAATTTACAATACAGTAAATACTATGCCATATTATATGCAATGTTTCCACAATGAGGGAAGATCCAAAAATGCATACCAACTAACTTCTATCTTAAGATGGGCAGACATAAAGTAGCCCCATTCCCGCCGGTGGAACCCGTTCACCACCATTGCTTCGCTCAATGTCATGCCCATAAGTCATAATTATTAATATTGTAAATGTGAAAGTGTGCTTGTTTGTTGGTTTGTCTTTCAATCACACAGCGACGGATCGACATGATTTTTTGCATGGGAATAGTCGATGAGTTGGAAAGTGACAATAGGCTTCTTTTTTTTTCGGAAAATAGGGTTCCAGTGGATTTTTAAAACCTAATTCCACAAGGTTGAAGCCACTCTTCAGGTCCTAATACCTATGCCAAAAATTACCTACATCGATCCGTTGCTCCGTTGCTGCGTAATGTAAGGACAAATCAACAATCAAATACATTTTCTGATTTATAATATTAGTAAGATTATTGATCTGAAACGTCTATAGCTGCGGGTTATACCGACAGTTGGCGTGGCGACGCGTCGCCACACTATTCTATAGCTTTGGTATGTAGTAATATGTATGTATGTAGTACGAAACAGTGTTGTTTACTACGGTACACGTAACCTGTGTCTTACTTAATCGAAATAATTAGCAAGAAAAGGCTAGAATTATTTTGCTATAATCCGCCAACAGAAAAAATCTGTACGGTCAAACATGCAGTAACAAGCTAAGCAGCGCTCACCTTCCCAAGCAAGCAAGAAAGCAAAGTTCCCAAGCAAGCAATGCCACCACCACTCACATGCACCACCACACAAGACTTTCACACTACTCTCGACGCACGTTTCGCCCCGACACCGGAGCATCCTCAGGAGATGTCGACTTTACAATGCAGTATTGTCTAGATAGATAGACAATACTGCATTGTAAAGTCGATTCACATCTGCCAGGCGTCCCGCAACGGCTCACAATTTTTTTATTATGATCTTTAATACATATGGGTTTGTCGCAGGTTTCGGCGACATGGTAGCGCTACAAAAGGACAATGCGCTAAATCGCAAGCCGTCATACGTGATGTTCGCGCTCATCTTCATACTGTTCGGGCTGGCCATCGTGGCCGCGTGCCTCAATCTCTTAGTGCTCCGCTTCGTCACCATGAACACCGAGGACGAGAAGCGTGACCAGCAACAGGCGGAGCAGGTATATATAGCTATCTCCCTCGCACATAGGTGATAACCAACCCTGTGCGAGCGAGACAGCAACGCATAGTTCCCTTATAATCTGTTAGTGCTTCGCAAGCCGTCATACGTGATGTTCGCGCTCATCTTCATACTGTTCGGGCTGGCCATCGTGGCTGCGTGCCTCAATCTCTTAGTGCTTCGCTTCGTCACGATGAACACCGAGGACGAGAAGCGTGACCAGCAGCAGGCGGAGCAGGTATATATAGCTATCTCCCTCACACATAGGTGATAGCCAACCCCGTGCGAGCGAGACAGCAACACATAGTTCCCTTATAATCTGTTAGTGCTTCGCAAGCCGTCATACGTGATTTACGCGCTCATATGCTTTGCACTAATTAATTATTTAATTAATTGTTACGAAAAATCAGTTCTTCTAACGAATATCTTAGATTAATCCATTAGAGCGGTTTCAGCTTTTATCATCAGATGTCTCCATGTCACTATAATATTGCATTGTCATCCGATTTACATGTACATGCAAAATTTCAGCTCGATTGGAAACCGGAAAGTGGTTGATAATATTCATCTTGCAAGATTTGACCTAAACATACATACCTACATACATACATTGCAAGTTAAATAAAAGCTTGTAAAAACGAACTCTCTCGCGGCTCGTAATATACGAGCTTATGAGCGCGTCAACGCAGTGCGTGTCGTTTAGGGTGCGCATATACGCGCGTGCCGCGTGCGTATATATGGTTTATGGTTTTATTGAGCAACACCCGACATCATCCAAGCAACGTTTAAATAGAGCGGTACTGTTCTACACGAGCTTATACGCGCTGAAAAAACGCTAATCTGAAACTGCCCTTAGAGCAACAAAAGCCGACATCATACTTAATTGTTTGTTTGTTTGCTTGAATGCGCTAATCTCAAGAACTACTGGTCCGATTTGAAAAATTCTTTCTGTGTTAGATAGGCCATTTATCGAGGAAGGCTATAGGCTATATATCATCAATTCATCACGCTAAGACCAAGAGGAGCGGAGCACCAATTTTGGTCTTGTGGGAGGCTTTGGCCGTGGATAGTTACCACCCTAACGTCAAAGACGTGCCACCAAGCGATGCACGATGACTAACTTGGAAGGGGTATGGCAGTGAACATTCAACCCATACCCCTAATTGGTTTCTACACAATTAGGGGTATGGGTTGAATGTTCACTGCCATACCCCTTCCAAGTTAGCCCGCTACCATATTAGACTGCATCGTCACTTACCATCAGGTGAGTTCGCAGTCCAGGACTAGCTTGTCATCGAAAAAAAAAAAGAAGAATGTTTCAAAATCGGCTGGTTTTTTTTTTCTTTTGAAAGCTTCCACTGCGTGCGCTGCGTAAACGGTCAAAGTTACGCAAAAATCATGTATGACAGAATTGTTCCCCTTTAAAAGTTCTAAAAAAAAGTCCGCGACAGCATATGTCTATCTTTTAAAGTTGGCTCACTATAACCTTTTTTATGCTAACCAAATTTGTTGTAAAATAATGCATTATTTGCGAAGGTGTTTTTAAGGTGGCGAAGGTGAAGTTAAAACTATTCCAAGTGGACGAAGTCGCGGGCAGAAGCTAGTAGTTTATAATGCTAGTCTTGGGTACAGGGCCCATACACAATCACCCATTATCCTTATTTTTTTTTATTCGATGACAAGCTAGTCCTTGACTGCGATCTCACCTGATGGTAAGTGACGATGCAGTCTGGTAGCGGGCTAACTTGGAAGGGGTATGGGTATATTCAACCCATACCCCTAGTAAACCCATGCTTGGCGGCACGTCTTTGACGGTAGGGTGGTAACTAGCCACGGCCAAAGCCTCCCACCAGATCAGAACCATTTAGAAATTATAAATTCCCAAACTGCCCTCGCCGGGAATCGAACCCGAGATTTCCCAGTTTTATGCGGCTCACCACTGTGCCAGGGAGGTCGTCGTGTAAAGAGAGCCTGGGTGTACAAATGTACATATCAGCTCAACACTCTAGTGCTCATAGCAGTAAGCAGTTATAGTTCTTGCAATTCACGAGGGCGACTGACTTATGGTTATGTGTGTGTCGTATCTGTATAAGTGTGAGCGAGCGCAATGCTCGCGCCTGCCCGCTCCCACCTAGGCTTTGACAGGCACGCACACTTATGCAATGTGCATGTACACGAAGTAACCACGAGTAAAGCTCACTCGCCTTTGTGAATTGCAAAAACTGTAGTGTTTAGTGCACTGGACTGTGCACTAGACAAATGTATAATAATAATAATAATAATAATATATGGCATAGTATGGCAGTGAACCCCTAATTGGTTTCTACACGCCATCGTGCCGGAACGCTAAATCGCTTGGCGGCACGTCTTTGACGGTAGGGTGGTAACTAGCCACGGCCAAAACCTCCCACCAGACAAGAAAATAATGATGCTTTATTTAAAAATTATATTTTCTTTTGTATGTATTCCAGGCGCAACAAGTGGCTGTGCGGCTGGAAGGTGACGTCATCACGGCGGACGGTGCAGTTCTCAGAGGCGTCGCCAGAGGGACCCGACTACCTGCACCTTCTAGACTTATCAGGGCTGGTCAGTTATCTGCTCTTCTTCTTTTTTTTTTGTACATTATAGGCACACGCTTGACCACTATCACACCTGATGGAAAGTGTGTGATGTGTGATGATGTGGCCTAAGGTGGAACGCGTTTGCCTAGAAGATGCTTATTCACCCTTGCTTTAAAGATACCCAAATTGTACGTGTTAGGAAGGTTTCCCTTACATTTGTCCATGGCCTAATATTTGCGATGATTGCATGTTATTATTTTTTTTTTTGCACAGGCGACTCTTCGGCCATCCCGCTGTACTCCGATGATGAATATTCTCCAAGTGTTTGCAGTTGTTCGTGTAACTGTTTTGGACCGAATAGGTAAGACCTCTTTAAATTAACTACATAATTGAAAAAGATGCAAATCAAATAAATAAATAGGGGCTTTCAATCAATAACGGGGAGCGGGTGCCAGCGGCGTGAATGGGGCTACTTTCTGTATGCCCATCTTAAGTATTGAATTGTATGTACCTTTACGAACCAGTGGTAGATTCATTTATATTATTCGTAGACGCGAAAGCACTTGTAAAAGTTTATTTAAATGGAAAATATTTCTGTTCTAATCGGCTTTGCTTCAGCTGTCCACAAGATAGATAATTTTGTAACATTTTTGTTTTGAAAAGAGCAACTGCTGAGTTTCTTGCCGGCTCTTCTCAGTAGAATCCGCTTTCCGAACCGGTGGTAGATTCCTGACTTGTCAGAAGAGCCACAAGTTGTCCTACATGAAATAAATGATTTTGAATTGAATTGAATTGAATAAAAAGTGCTTAGAAAATATTCAGATATACATTGTGTTAAGTCTTTGTATATTTAAAGTAAGTAAGTTAGTTAAAAATAAAATATTATTTCTTACTGATTATTAAGGAAAGGGTCTTCCAAAATAAGTAAAATAAGTTACGCCCCACTGTTAAATTCTAAGGTTGATCGATAATTTAAAATGCTTGTTATATTATTTATTATCGATTAAACTACTGAAACCTTACCCATTTAGACATTTAAGCCTGTGATTTTCGCTTGATTATGAACATGACGTAATCTTTAATATATATAAATTACGTGTCACGTTGTTTGTCCGCGATGGACTCCTAAACTACTTAACCGATTTTAATCAAACTTTGTAACTATCTGTAATTTGGTCCAACTTGAAAGATAGGATAGTTTTTTTGGATAAGGATAGTTTATTTGTTTTATTTATATAGATGAGTTCGCCGGGTCAGCTAATAGATTAATATATTATTTTTTAAATGTTGCATGCTGTATTTAAGCAGAGTTTGGCTGCTCATGTGTTCTTGTATATTTTCAACACCTGTACATTACCCAAATTCGCAATAAAGAAATTGAATTGAATTGAATTGAAAGTGCGTCAAACGTTTATGACGTCACAATTCACCATTTCATAAAAACTCAAAAAATAAAGACCTGCTAATTTGATTAGTAACATCCCTATTTATTGTGTCACCATATAGAATAAATAATCTTTATTTCTTTCTATAAATAATCTTATTTTTATCATACCTATTCCAAAAACGAGTATTGGCTTCAGAGGTGATACATCTCTAATATTCAAAACTGACAGAAACAAAGTAAATTTTGACGATGTAAACAATACCTTATCTCAGATATCGCGTTGGTTTACTGTTAATAATTTGCTCTTGAACGCTAAAAAAACTAAGTGTTTAGAATTTATTGTACCAAATGTTAAGAAAATTGACAAAACAATAAAAATAAACGGGGAAAACCTTATAATTGAGAACTCCACAGTTTTTCTGGGGGTGACCTTGGATAGTAAGCTTCAGTGGGACGCTCACATAGAGACAATAGCGGGTAAACTCAGCTCAGCTGCCTATGCTGTCAGAAAAATCAGACAGTTTACCGATGTAGACACGGCTAGGCTGGTCTACTTTGCCTACTTCCATAGTGTAATGTCCTATGGAATCTTATTGTGGGGCGGAGCAGCTCATATTGAAACTATTTTTATATTACAGAAAAGAGCCATTCGATTTATCTATAAACTCGGTTCGCGCGTATCTCTTCGTGAAAAGTTTAAAGAGATTGGTATTCTTACGGTAGCTTCACAGTACATTTATAATAATATAGTCTTTGTGAGACAAAATATTCATCTGCATAAACAAAGAGGCAATACACACAATCGACTCATTAGAAATCGTCATAAACGAGAAATTCCATCATGTCGCCTGCGCAAAGTGCAAAAATCCTTTGTGGGGTTGAGCGTACGCTTATATAATATGATTCCGAAGGAATTGCTAGATTTGCCACTGCACAAATTTAAACAATGCGTAAAAACTCACTTACTGAGTTGCGCTTATTACAAAGTTAATGACTTTCTTAATGACAAAGTTGCATGGGATCTTAAAATTAGTGTTTGAATAATATTATTCAATTCGTTGCTTTGATACGGGTAGACTAAGTATGTCACGCTCTCTTTAAACATTTCTGTGGTGGTGTCGTGTGGTGCGGGTTGTTACGTTCCCTCAAATATGGTCGAGCGAAGCAATGGCTGGATCATGCATCATGCTCGTGAACGGGTGCCGCCGGCGGAAATGGGGCTACTTTCTGTCTGCCCGTCTTTGACATGAATTGAATTGTAGTACGTTTTGTGGAAATGTCATATTCTATTCTAACAAAGATGCACGGGTTAAATCAGCTTGCCATCCAGCTGCCCACAAGATAGTATAAAAACTTATTACAATGTAATAGCTACTTATTAATATTGTAAAATGATTATTTTGAAAAGAGCAACTGCTGAGTTTCTTGCCGGCTCTTCTCAGCAGAATCCGCTTTCCGAACCGGTGGTAGAATCTTGACGTGTCATAAGAGCCACAGGTTGGCCTACATGAAATAAATAATTTTGAATTTTGAGAGGATAGCGGGAGCAAAATTTAATTTTTAGGTCCATGGGAGTTTCATATCTCTCTTCCGATTGGTCCGCGTTCGTGCTTCAGTATGCTTTTATTACTACTGCGTTAGTTGTAGAAACCTGTCGATCGCTCATTCCGTTCGACAATCAAGTGTTTGAGAAGCTGTTGTCTTCGATAAGTCACGTGATCAATTTGTCGATCCAATATACGCCCATACAATTTGAATTTTTTCATAATCATTTATTTGTGATTTATTTAAACTTTCAATATACGTATAGGTAATTTCTATATATAGTAGGTTGATACTCCTAGCTTTTTCTCATAGGTAATGAAAAATATAATGAAAAATAGTGTGTGTCACTCGGGGCCATTATTAATCGCTATGCTCAGGATTCTACTTTAGAATCCCTCGTTGCGCTCGAGATTCTACTATAGGATCCTTCACTTCGCTCTGAATAAAAAATAACGCCCTCGGGAAACAAAAAAATTCTTTAGCCCCATATAACACAAATGACTATTTCTTTTTCAGATCGATCCCGTACCGCGACCCGCTATCGCCAGTACAACCAACGAACATAAAACAGATAAGAGCCAAGAACTACCGCGAGCTCGGCAGTATACCGCGATACATCGAGAAGTCGTCTTCCAAAAACCGCTCACAGTCCCTCCGACTGAACTCCGCATCGGGCTACCTTTATATGAACGCCAAAACTAACGACTTCCAAATAGACCCAGATGACTTCCGTGATATAGTCGCCAAGAGACGCGAACAACTCCGAAAGGGGATGATGTCCTACGAAATATCCAACGACCAGTACTTACACCCCTACAGAAACAGTTTTAACCGCGAAGTTAGTCCCCACAGCTCCTCACTATATTCGATGAATTTGAGAAGCGAAAATCGATCAAACGACCCGCTAGTCGACGATTACGATTCCGAGAAATCGAGTTACGCGAAGAAGAAACTCATGAAAAACATAGCTAGGAACACCGCGATTAAAAAGGAGGAGAACTACTTTTACGATGACGCGGTGTTGCATTTCGACGACGAATACGCGTTCGATGGATCGATTATATTCGCGAAACGGAGAAAATCGATTGACAAGAACTGGGACGATTTCACTTGCGATCTGCCCAAAAACTCGATTTATGCCGATCAGTTATCGAATGACAGCTACGGGTATTATTTGCCCGATGACGAAGACCAGGCGCAGTATTTTGTGAATGACACGCTGACGTTTAACTTGCCACCACATCGCGCTAGTATTTAGTGTGCGCAAGGTTCTAAAGGCAGGTTTACATGGAGACAGTTACTGTCGCCAGCAAAACGACTCTGTACTATATTCTCGATACGCGTAACAGTCACGAAAGTTGGAAAAGTAGTAGGGCTTAGATTTGCGCTGCAATGGATGGGGTCGTATATTGCGAGCTCAAGGGGGCTTTCGCAAGTTTCGCATCTTGTCCATTAAAATATTACTGTCTAAATTTCGACCAGTCTGGATCTGCGCTCTACTTTAATTATTATTAACTAAGTACAGCTTGCCAAAACGGTATTACATTCCATTATTATAATCAAAATAATTTAACTATACGGATAAAATTAGGGTCTGTTTCACCACCTTCAAGTAAATTTAATCCATCAAATAAATACGACATTTCGACTGATAGCCCATACAAAACCTATCAAAATGTTAACTTTATTTGATATGGATATTTACTTGAAAGTGGTAGTAAATTGTTGACCAATTTAGTAAGTTGGATTAAATTTGCTGTCACAGAAAATTTAAGAGGTTTTGGCAACCTCTACTGCTAGCGGCTTAATTATTTAGTTTATGGGCCTGTTTCACCACTATCCGTTATAGTGTCTGATATATACCTAGCAGATAAAATATCTGTCAGATTAATCTGTTTGATTATTATCGGAGAGTTTATCTGCTAGATTTTCTTAATCGGCACTTGTGAAACAGAAATTTAAACGCTATCTGTCAGATTAATTGTGGATAGGCTATCAGACACTTTATCAGCAAGTGTCGAAACAGGCCCTCAGTTAGATATCGTCATCCGGTTAAGTTACCGGCCCGTTTTTCAACTTTCGTGATAAGAATTTTACCGTTGCACTCATTTTACAAGCTATTATATACTACAATACTGGCTCAGTGCTGAATTCGATTTTCAAGACAGAAATTGACTCAATGTAAACCTGGCTCAGCGATTTAGCGCACCGTTACGAATAGAAAGCGGTTTAGGGGTATGGATTGTTACAGACAGACATACTGTGTCTTATCCCTTGCAGGTTTGTGAAAGTACACACCATTGATACTATCATAGTACAAATTTGTCCAACTCGCCAACGTTGATAGATTTCGAGAATCGAAATGAAACATCAAAAAAAAAATTGATTGTCTGTAGAGTCGGTTTACGGACGATAGTTTTACGTGATAACGTCATAAAGAAACATTGATGACTGGCGGGCGGCGGCGGGCGCTCTCTATAAACGCTTGGGCCGATCGTGCCTCTATCGCTTGTTCCGCGCTCTCACTTTCACGCGCAGGCTCAGGCGGAACGTGACACTTTTTCGTGCGTGTAGCTGGTGTTCATCGATTTATAAGACGTTATCACGTCAAAAACCTGACGATGTGGATTAATTATATTTAGAATATAATATTATGTAGTATGAACTCACTGAACAATTCACAAAGTGAGTATCGATCATTTAACAAAGCAGTTTAAGCCATTTTATTCTGACGTATCACATTCGAGATCTATCAACGTCGCCGAACGCCCCAAACTTGTACTAAGCCTATAGGTGAAATCACGATCGCAAATCAATCGTCGAAGCAGAGATTAAATTTTAGGTTAGTCTAAAAAGGGCCAATTAATATATGAAAAAAGACTTAAAAATTCGCGTAGGTCGATCTAGCTTTTACACTTAGGGTCGTTAGATGCGTTTTTAAATTCATAATTTCTCATTTACACCTCTCCCGTTCACGTGCGAAATTCCGATCGGACTTATCGTAATTCCTTTTACGGGTATGTTACATGTCTTCAAGGCCTGATTGTGTATTGATCTTTTTATGGAAACCCAGCTCTCTTTATACATTTGTCTAGTGCACAGTCCAGTGCACTAAACACTGTACAGTTTTTGCAATTCACGAAGGCGAGTGAGCTTTACTTGTGGTTACTTCGTGTACATGCACATTGCATAAGTGTGCGTGCCTGTCAAAGCCTAGGTGGGAGCGGGCAGGCACGAGCATTGCGCTCGCTCACACTTATACAGATACGACACACACACACAACCATAAGTCGGTCGCCCTCGTGAATTGCAAGAACTATAACTGCTTACTGCTATGAGCACTAGAGTGTTGAGCTGATATGTACATTTGTACAACCAGGCGCTCTTTACACGACGACCTCCCTGGCACAGTGGTGAGCGGCATAAAACTGGGAAGTCTTGGGTTCGATCCCGGCGAGGGCAATTTGAGAATTCATAATTTCTGAATGGTTCTGGTCTGGTTGGAGGCTTTGGCCGTGGCTTGTTACCACCCTACCGTCAAAGACGTGCCGCCAAGCATGATGGCGTGTAGATACATACTAGGGGTATGGGTTGAATATACACTGCCATACCCCTTCTAAGTTAGCCCGCTACCGCTACCGTCTTAGATTGCATTGTCATTTACCATCAGGTGAGATTGCAGTCAAGAATTATCTTGTCATTGAATAAAAAACATAACTGCAAAAATACCAACCGTTCTTTAAGATCTATCCGCGTCATTCAGTTCTGGTAGATCTCCTACAGGTTCTTGCGCCGCTTTATCCAGAGGCTTCCACTGGCTTATCTGTTTTATATCCAACAATTAGAGGATCTGCCAACGCATCTCAGTGTGAGGTCTCCATTCCAGCACCTTGGGACCCTAAATTCTAACAGTAACTCAAACGGGGTGCCTCGCCCTGTATTAAATCTAACCGTAAATCGGTGATTCTGGTTGTTTTAGGGTCTACATTTTTTATTCATGTAGACAAAACTCCGAGCGTAGACCTCTCCATCCGGTTGAAATTTCCCACGTGTTTTGAAGAGGATATGCTTCGCTTCTTGTAGATATTGTAATTATAGACTAGTCTAGTAATTGCTAAGTTTGGATCTCACTAATTATAAGCGCGCATGGCTTGTTCCGAAGAGCCGATTTTAGAGAAAATCTGCAAAGGTAGTTTCCATTACTGATCGCAAATTCGAGCAGTCGTTAATAATAAAATTTATAAGTGCCAAAATGTTATGGCATATTTTTTTTAATTGCCATATTGGACTAAAGGTCTAGTTGAATCTCGTTTTAAATTTTAATTGTCAATCAGAAGTCAGAACACCATCATTTTGCTATGAGATGCCCTCAAATATTAAGCTCCTTCTTAAGGTGGAAGACACGGTTCTGCCCGCAAATTCAAATTTAATTTGGTTTTTCGCAATTTGTAAACTAATACGACAAAGCAGGCTTATGGCCTTCTAATTGCGCCAGTGGAATTATCATCTTCACAGGTTTACATAAAAATCTTTACTTGAAAGTGACCAGTTTAAGAAATTAATCAAAATACTGAGTTGGACGTGAGTTACTCACAAATTAGTCGATATTTTGATTAATTTCTTAAACTGGTCACTTTCAAGTAAAGATTTTTATGTAAACCTGTGAAGATGATAATTCCACTGGCGCAATTAGAAGGCCATAAGCCTGCTTTGTCGTATTAGTTTACAAATTGCGAAAAACCAAATTAAATTTGAATTTCGCGGGCAGACCCTTGTCTTTCACCTTAAAGAGTAATATGAAGATAAGTTTTTACTGCTCCAGTTACTGTCGCTGGAAAACCGTTAAGTACTGGATTTGTGTCCTTAGACAGACGTTCTATTCGATTCAGTACTGGAAGACAGCGCTTGACTGGCAGTGGCCGTACCATTCCAGCGAATGTGTCGACAGTCGCTGGATCAATAAAAACCTGCCTTAACTCGAATAGTTGATTTATAATGAACTTGCAGGTAAAGCTTGTTTGACATCTGATAAAAATGGTCTCACGCTGTCAACAAAAAATTAATTAAAAATCAGGATAAATGCGCTTTTTACTTAGCGTATTAAGGCTTTAAAATTTCACAAATAGTAATAAATTTTCGTTTCCACGAAATAATTATTATGATAAACCATAAAAGTGAAAGTAATATTATAAGTGAAGATAAGACTTAAGTAGGTTTCCTCGATTAGCTTTGTTTAAAAAGCCGTTTAATTGTTAACGTTTACACGCTTATTATAATGTTAATTATGTGAAATACGATCAACACTCCTTATTCGCGGGTAAAAATTTTCTGAGTCTTTTTGGTAGGTACTATTAATCTTTTTTCTTTACTCAGCCAATCTGTTGTAATAAAAATTTATTATATTTGAAAATATATCGATCTTTACTAAAATCGATTATGTACTCTGTTTCGCTCACTTATGTGCAATTATATCGCACTCTTAGGCTGAGAACTATAGATCGTACTCTGGCTCTGGTCAAGACTCGAGATAGTTAAAATGAGACACAAATATGTCCTGACATAAATCTGTCTCGTTTTAACTCAGTCTTGAGTCTGAACTGAGTGAGAGTGCCATCTATAGATCTTACCCTTAGTTCTAAAGTGAGACAACTCAAATAAAGTATCTGTTCCCTAGATGAAAAAAAGTCTTTCCGAATCTTTTTTAGTAAAGTTAAGAAACTTAATTTTATTTTGGGTCAAACACAATTATATTTTATGACATAAAATAAAATTGAGTTTCATAAGACCAACTATTAATAACCATAATTAATTAACTAAGGAAAAACACTGTATTTCATTTCATATACATACTTTGAAATAAAATTTGAATACATTTAATTGCACACCTACCACACAAAAAATAAACTAAAAATAAACTTATAAAATAACACATGTCTGTACAAAAGGCGGCCTTATCGCTAAGAAGCGATCGCTACCACATTGCAGAGGATATGATGATCTGAGAGAAAGAGACTAATTAATTATTATTTCTCTTGAGCTTACATTTTGGTTACATACCACAGTCTACAGAATAAAATAAATCATAAACACAAAGACAACACAGAGTAGAGTAAATTTTCAACACGATAGATAGATAAACACTTTATTGCACACAAAAAAGAGAAAATATATTCAACAACTACGTATGCAAAGGCAGCCTTATTGCTAAGTTTAGTTTTATTTTTTGAACGTATTATCTGCGAACAAGGAGCGTAGACTGCATAGCGTTATGTGTTCGTTAAGGTAGCCTTCCGATCCTTGCGTCAAGCGTCAGTCGCCCGCGTCAGTGACAGAGCGTCAGTGCCGCCGCGTCTTTGTGTCTGTACTATACTATGTAAAACTAGGGGAAGCCAAGGCGCTTTTATAATTCTCACGTCACGTTATCGTGGTCGTCGACGTCCACGATTTCCCGTGAACGTCAACGTCCACCTTAAAGTTGCTTTTATAATTTTCATGCCGTGGACGTTTAAACATCATTTGTGTAGTATATTCGGAAGAGTGTGGACGACATGGCCAATTAAGACGTAAAAAGAGACGAATTTCAAGAAGATTTTGGCTGCAACCGATGTGAAAAAAGTAAAAGTTAAATATTTAGAAAAAAAACATTTTATATATTAATTTGTCCCACAAACAAGGTTCCATCTCTATTAGTTCGATTAGGGTAACATCATATTTGAATGCTATTTTAATAAATAATAAAAATATAAAAATAAATAGAAATTCAAAATAGGAAACCTTTTTTTTGTAAAATTTTAAGATCCACACATTTTTCCTAGAACCTTATTTGTCTAATTTTTATCGTTCTCGAGTAATTGCGAAAAAACACATTTGAAATTTTTTTTCAACCCTTGCCAGGGTTTGCAGACACCAAAACCTTTGTTTTTGTATCATTAACACTACATTATATCAAAAGTGCAAAGTTGAGTGTTTTTGATTTCAGACCTTATTTTACTGGACCATGTTGTGCCGTGGACATCCACGATAATATCGTCTCGGTAAAAATTATAAAAGCGCCTATTCGATCCTAACGCCACTAATTCGCGCGTCAGGCGTCAGTGACGCGTACGTCAGTGACTGACGCTTGACGCGATGATCAAAGTCTACCTTTAGTTCTAGTCACCTTTATATCACTTTGAAGCGTTATTTTGTTGAACCTAGGGTATTATTTATTGAATAGCTGTAGTTATGTAAATATATTGAAGTTTGTGTGTATGAGACTGCGGTGTTAGGACACCTCGTTAACGCGCTGTCCAGTCCGTTATTTATAATTAAAACTAGCTTTTGCCCGCGATTTCGTCCGCGTGGATTTTTTTTTAATTATCCAGCGGCAACTTTGTTTATCCAGGATAAAAGCCAATGTCCAAGTCTTCAACTATACCCAGGCAAAAAATCACGTCGATTCCTTGCTCGGTTGCTGCGTGATTGAAGGACAAATCACAAACCAACAAACGAACCAAGAGCAAATTTTGCTGTCAGAAATTCGCATGTATGAAATTTAACTTTAAAGTTATTCCCTCTTACACATTTCAAAACGCCTAGCGTACTGAAACGCGTAGCGTAAGAAATTCAAGTGTTCTTCCATTTTATGAAGAATCATACTTCCCAATACCAGAGATTAGTAAAAAGAAGTATAGATTGCTATTGATGTCATCCAATAGAACAAAGCTCGCGTAAATCTAGGAATTATATCTTTCACAAGCTACGCCATCTACCGGCATACAATACAACTTCGCGAAGAACACTTAAAACACTCTAAAAGAGTATTATATGAAAGTTTTGTATTTTGATCCTAGAGATAAATAAATATTACTAACCAGAACAATAAAATCCAATATTTCGCCAATTTTAACAATTAAAATATAAATAGTAATCCTAGTAACGCCACCTAGAATCATTTTTAGCGTATTATTTAATTTATACAAAGAGCAATGTACTTCTTTTTACTAATCTCTGTCGACGCGACGCTTTTCATTTAGAATTAATGATCTAAGCTTTAGCGTTGCGTTTTATGAGTATGTCACTATTTATACAAGGTATTCTTTAAGTTATTTTTGGTTAAAACAATTATCGAGATGTTTTTGCTTTAAGCATTATATTCAAAAACTTTAAACTAAAATTATTAAAATGAAATTTTATACATACATACACATACGTTACATACGTGTAGCGTTACGTTTTGAGTATGTCACTATTTATACAAGGTATTCTTTAAGTTATTTTTGGTTAAACCAATTATCGAGATGTTTTTGCTTTAATCATTTTCAAAAACTTTGCTGAATTTGCAAAGCTAAAATTATTAAAATGAAATTTTATTATGATATTGATATAAATTAACAAAATTGTATTATTTATATTAACTATATTATTATTTACTTACATATAAATCAGGAAATTATGTAAGAAACGTATTATGACTACGAGAATTTATATAATTATAATTTATAATAAGTTTTAATTTGAAATATTATGTACATATTGAAATGTAATTTCAAGGTGCGATATAAATGCGATAAAGTACTACTTTATCTTTGAGAAAATGTTCGTTTAGGGCTAAAGTAATAATAATTTGCCAAAAAAATATGCCGAATAATATTACATGACCGATTTTTGATCGGCCTATTTTTGACAGTGGAGAAGCGCATATGAAGCGGTTGTGACCGATTATTTTTAGGTGCAACCAGACGTCGGATGAAAACTTTAAAAACCGGCTTTACAATGTTCTAAACAAGCCGCCGATCTTCATATTCTTCATATCTATCTTCTATATAAATAAAAATGAATGTTGGTAAGCGCACTCAAGAATGGATGGACCAATTCGGTTAATTTATTTTTTTATATGTTCCTTAAGGTCCACGGAAGGTTTTAATAATAATAAAAAAAAAAACTTTTAACTTTTGACAGAACGAAGTCTGTCCGGGCAGCTAGTAAGTGATAAATATGGCTGTCATTGTCTTGATTATTATTGTTGTACAATGTGACTTTTTTTTACAATTGCTATATCTATATTTGTGATTATTATTTATTTATAAAACTTAGTTCTATCAGAAATAATATTGTGAAAGTACTTACTTATACATTATTTTTAAAATATGTTTCTGTGATTTTTTCTAGTCAAATTTATTTTTATAATGCATTCCAAAATTCCAAATGTGCCAAAATAAACGTTTAGGAAGATTTTTAATCTCTAAAATTACGCTTAATTTATTTTTGACGCTTGTTTCATTAGTATGTATGAATAATATATTTCATATTTTTAAGTACTTACTTAAATTGTTTTAGGTCTCCTTAGATGTAAGTGTTGATTTTAAAGTATTTATTTCATAAGAAAAGTACTGACAACTTACTATGTAGGCTGTAGCCAAATGAGTTTTAAACTTGACTTCCAAAGTTATTAAGCTTAATTTATTTTAAAAAAAAAACATAATATTAGACTTGCCAATAATATTTTGACGTTTGATATGATATTCGGTGAATTTTATTTTATTTGCCGAATACACAATAAAAATAAAGGAAAATTCAAACAATTTAAATAATAATGCCAAAGTATTTCTTTTTAGTAGTGTAAAAAAATATCAGCTTTGCAATGAATATTTGCTTATTTTCGGTGTTTTTTTAAATTTTGGTAAGTATATTCATCACATCTATTTTCGCCGAATACCGAATAATAAAGTAAAAACTTGGTACTCTTTCAATTAAACCTGAAATTAAGACGAATATCATATTTGAATATTATTATTTGAATATTCACTATTCAGCTTTTGTAATATTCGGTATAGGTATTCGAAGTCGCAGGATTGTGAAATTGCAATCCTGTCTAAAATAATTCATTTGATGAATTTATAAAATAATGTAAATCCAAACTTTAAATGGTTAGTGATTTTACAACCATAATAATATATCTAAATTATTATCTATAACAATGTCCGTATGAGTGTATAAATAATTATATGTTTGTGTGTCTGTATGTAATTATTTATTGAATAACATTTTGACTGTTAGATTGACATGTATGAATATCGCGGTCTGGGTTAAATTGTAATTTATTATAAAAAAAAATTGTAAAATAAACATCGGATTTCATTAAAAAATACATTAAACCATTTTGTGTTTCATTTTATGTCCTGAATTATATTATGACTAGATTGATGCCAGCGACTTCGTCCGCGTGGATTAATTTAATTCCCCCAGGAATTCTGTAATTTTCCGGGATATAAGTAGCCTGTGTTAATCCTGGGTATGAGCTGGGTTAAATTGTAATTTATTATAAAAAAATGTAAAATTAAACATCAGATTTCATTGAAAAATACATTAAACCACTTTGCGTTTCATTTTATGTCCTGAATTATATTATGACTAGATGATGCCAGCGACTTCGTCCGCGTGGATTAATTTAATTCCCGCAGGAACTCTGTAATTTTCCGGGATAAAAAGTAGCCTGTGTTAATCCTGGGTATGAACTACCTCCATTCCAAATTTCAGCCAAATCGGTTCATTCGTTGTGGCGCAAAAGAGTAAGTAACAAACGTCCAACCTGCATCAATCCTCATTTATAATATTAGGTACTTTCGGAATTATATTAGGGCCGATTCACACCGGGATGGCAGCGGCGCAGCGAGCACTTTCAGTGTGAAATAATTTTAAACTACACTATTATAAGACCCAGTATCGCTTGAAAAGGTGACGCGGCCACCCGCGTCTTGTCAGGGGTACTGCTCGCGGCGACGCGAGGCCCAGATATCCCTATTTCTAGCAAGAAAAGGTTAGAATTATTTTGCTATAATCCGCCAACAGAAAAAATCTGTATGGTCCAACATGCAATTAAAAGCTAAGCACCACTCACCTACCCAGCCAAGCAAAAAAGCCAAGTTCCCAAGCAAGCAAGGCCACCACCACTCACATGCACCACCACACAAGACTTACACTACTCTCGACGCACGTTTCGCCCCGACACCGGAGCATCCTCAGGAGATGTCGACTTTACAATGCTGTATTGTCTGTAAGACTCTTGTGTGGTGGTGCATGTGAGTGGTGGTGGCATTGCTTGCTTGGGAACTTGGCTTTTTTGCTTGGCTGGGTAGGTGAGTGGTGCTTAGCTTTTAATTGCATGTTGGACCATACAGATTTTTTCTGTTGGCGGATTATAGCAAAATAATTCTAACCTTTTCTTGCTAATCATGAACTTCCGCAAAGTAACGCCTGCTTCTATACAATATCCCTATTTCTTTTTTTCCTTTGTTTGCTTCTTTCTTCTTCAGAAATAAGTGCTATAATAACCAATTCCATTATTTTCACTTCAAACACACGAGTTTCCTTGCCGAATGTAGAAATTATACTGGCAAGAGGACATTAGCCGCGCGATGCCGGGAGGCTGCGAGCGCCGAGCGGCCTCGTCGCACATCTGCCGACCGCAGCTGCCAGCCGCTACCATCTCGGTGTGAATCGGCCTTTAGTATCATTAATCGGTCGAGTAACTATACGCATATTGGGACAATTATAAGTAATAGGTAGTTTTATTCTTTCTTCTTCTTTATCAACCTATAAACGTCCACTGCTGGACAAAGGTCTCCTGCATGGACTTCCACAGGCTTCGGTCTTGCGCCGCTTTAATCCAGCGGCTCCCTGCGGGCTGCGACTCGTTTGATGTCCACGGTGTCTGATGGTCCACCTAGTTTTATTATTTTAATAAAATATCGTTTAACTTAGCGTATCAAATCTCTCATGTAGAAACCATCCAGCAAACGGTTTTCAAAATAATTCTTTCTTATATTTTTCTATTGAATTTCCCAGGAAGTAGGTAATTTAATAAACGACATCTAGCACTAATAAGCTTAACTAAACGACTAGGAAACCCAGTGTTAAAGTTTTTAAAATTAGCTCTCTTAGTGTCGAATAGATGGCGCTGTTGTAAAATTGTTGTTCTTGTTTTTATGGCGGCAATGGCTTATGGTAGGCGAAGGGTGGCAAGTGGTTAAATTATAAACAAAGTAAGTACTAGGTACCTGTGGTGTTACTTACTCGGGTTAAATACTCAAAGGTTATACCGTACACATCCGACGTTTTATACATTGTATTCCTGCTTCGCTGCTTCATCTTTTGAAAGTACTCGCCTACAGGCTACCGGGGCGGAGCTGTGAAGGTGGAAGACACGGTTCTGCCCGCGAAATTCAAATTTAATTTGGTTTTTCGCAATTTGTAACCTAATACGACAAAGTAGGCTTATGGCATTCTAATTGCGACAATGGCAGTATCATCTTCACAGGTTTATATAAAAATCTTTACTTGAAAGTGTCCAGTTTAAGAAATTAATCAAAATATTGACTAATTTGTGAGTAACTCACGTCCAACTCAGTATTTTGATTAATTTCTTAAACTGGTCACTTTCAAGTAAAGATTTTTATGTAAACCTGTGAAGATGATAATTCTACTGGCGCAATTAGAAGGCCATAAGCCTACTTTGTCGTATTAGTTTACAAATTGCGAAAAAACAAATTAAATTTGAATTTCGCGGGCAGACCCTTGTCTTCCACCTGAATGTCCTCATGGTGGTCACGTCTCGGACGCGCGTTTTCGGGCTTACACCTTCTGCGGTTAATCTATGTAATGCGTAGGTAAGTATATCTATCTCATTTCAGGTAAATAGGTGGTTAAAAAGAGACTGATTTATGTTCGGACAAAGTGTCTCGTTTTTACTTTTCGCACGCTCGCTATATGTATAGAATATATATGCCACAATATCTAATAGATAGGTAAGTACATAATAATAGCCACGTTTGATACAGCATCACAACTCACAAGTAAGAATTGAATTATTGTGAGAAGTAACATATTTTGCTGCACCGTAGATGTGTGGCATAAGGATTTTTCACCTCTGCCTAAGTATATTTTAGGGCTAATATAAAGTATAAGTACTTTGTAGGCCTAAGAAATATAGGTAGATAGGTACTATATCTACAAACCTAAAACTTTCCAACTTACCAGTACCTACCTACCTAGAAAAGTTGACCTTCCTGGCGTGGTGGGCCCATCCCGAGTTAGTGTCCGAATAAGAAATTATATTTTCTAAATTGGCTTTGGTCATGTAGGAGGCTTCGGTCGGGGCTAGTTACCATTGTACAGGCAAAACCACCGGCCAATTGATTTAGCACTGCTTCATGGAAACTTATTGGATACCTTTACCTACTTTTCCTCTTATTAGACTGCATCGTCACTTTACGACCAGTTTGCAATCAAGCAAAGGTTAGGTATCCACTATCCTTGTAACCAATAAAAAGTAGGTAGGTACGTTCCTATAACTATCCCCAATTACCAAGAGAAGCTATAATGTTTTTCTCTCCTTTGTTACTAAGCAACAAATTAAAAACAACCCTCTTCAACAAAATAAAACAAAAACGCCTCGGTTTAATTCCAAAGTTTATTCCAAAAACAAATTGCTTACACGAAAATTCAACGAAATTGTTATAAATGCGAAGCACTTTTTTCAACAATTCACTCTGAATAAATACTTGAGTAGGAAAGCTGTTATTTTCCTTTGAGACTGGCCAAAGAGAATAGTAGAAGAAAAATGGGACCACCCCCCGGCGGGCAGGGTGGCACCCCCTGACGGGTATTGCTTTGAATAAAGAAAAGTTAAAATTTTCTTAAAACCCCCCTCGAGGGGTGGACGCTATCTATCTTCGTTTAAGTATTGGCAAAAATGACCCCCCCCGGTCTGTCTGTCTCTTTCGCACTCACTAATGTCATTGGTTCGTTTTTAAAAGTGGGGTTTACTTAATCAATGGAGCTACGTTACGATTAGGATATTTTTGACGAAGAAATAATTACGGGGTTTTTTTTCAACTAGTCCCCACTTCCCGCGACTGAAATTTTTACTCGCACTCCGATCCCTTGAGCTTGCTAGCATTAAGGGGCTATAACGATCCTAAATTGTTTGGGTCGTACGAGTGGGATAGAGCTATATATTTTGCAGTGCTAGGAAAGAGATGGAAATTATGTATTCAGGGGTCGGGAATTGAAAAAATCTTTAAAATTGATTTAAAAAATTATGGATGCCAATAATCAAAGAATTTTTCTCACCGCTTTTAGTAATTATTTATATCAACACAAATAAAAAAAAAACAGGAAAAAAAACTTACGGTTCTTGTTTAAACAAGGTTTAAACCTAAAAAAGGAGATTATTGGATCAAAGTTTGGGAAAACTTTCTATCGAGAATTTTTTTTCCAATCGTGTTTCTATCTCTAAGCGAATTTAGTTAAGATACTCAAATTACATAATATTGCATTGAAATTATTCAAATTGAAATTATAGTTTTCAATTTGTAAACCTCACAGAGCTCACCGAAAATCGCCTGTCGCATGCTTTTACCACCTTAAACCTAATTTATTTATTTATGGTATAATTAAATAAGAGATACATGCAAAATATGGTTTTTATATCGATATTCTACTAAAAAGGTACTGATTGCTACTGTATCATTAGCGACAATTTTGGGATAATTTGCCGTTCGATTTGTTTCAATTTCAAGCCTGTAGATTTTATGAAAGTAAGACTAACAAATAACAAATATAATTTTCATTGTAATTCTGAGGTACCTTTTTACCTACGATGTATGAAATAGTTACAAATAGTACCTACATACATGATACAATACATCCTACATCCCGAAACCGCAGTTGGGACTTTTGTACTGGTATGGAATACGTTGATCTAGGTATATTGAGTAGATACTCGTCAGTAGGTACTAAATAAGCTAAGCTTAATGATCTTTATAATTGGTTGGTCAACTTTCTCATAAAAAATGGTGATGGAAATATAATATAATTATGTTTAACAATAAAATAATTTAGATACAATTTCATTTCAAAATGTTATTTTGACAGAGAAATAATATCATTAGAATAAATGATTGGTGTTTTAATTGGATACGGACCGAGGTACACAAATTAAACGATATATAATATGTACCTACGTAGACGAAGTAGGCAAGAAATACCAAAAAGTATCAAAGTTAGTGTCACATGGCATGCGTTAACAGGTGGGTCACTGGGAATCTCAATAAGTACCGTCAGAAGAACAAGTTAAAACGAAATTGTCGTGTTACAAATTAAAATAAGTAAAATAAAAGTTTTTTTTATCTATGCAAAGAAATTCCTAATCGAAATTATTGAGATACTATTGAATTCTTCGAACATTAGTGACCTCCTTTAAAACTCGTAAAAAAGCCCAAACTGTTACCAATAAAAATTCCATCATCAAAATTTATTTTTTCCGAAATTCCAATCTTTGTCATCGTAAAGACGTATAAAAACACTTATTTTGTAACAACAACAACGTAATTTTTTAATTGGTCTGGATGAGGATTTCTTTTTTCTTTTATTATAAGTTATAAGCATTTTCAACAGGTCAATTAATTGTTTGTTGAACATTTGTTGTACCTAGTCGTTATTCTATTATTATTTTTTATTTAATTTTTGCAAATAGCGGTAATCAATAAAAATAGTAATGAATTCTATTTTATAACATCAATATTTATGTAAATACTCAAGTTTACGCAAATAAGAATTGAGACTTAAATTCAATTGACGTATGTAAAAAATATAGAGGAACCAATGTGTATTTATTCAATTTTAAAAATTTATTGCTACTTATTTTTGTAAAAAACATTACACTTATTGTATTTAATATTGTATCCAGTAATTTTCTAGAGCTTTACCTATAATTTCCTTGCAAAGTTTATTTTGTGCGAAAACTTGGCTTTTGCAGATATTATATAGCTCAACTATATTCATAGTAGAAAGTAAAAATAATCATTAAGTAAATAAAACGAATTATTTTTCTGCTGACGTTACCTTTTTCACAGCTAAAAGTTAACGCGATTTAAGTTGTTCAGAAGGAAAGTTCGACGATTTTCACTTACGCTCACAACTCCGTTCACTTTCACACAAAACTTTAGACACAAAATATTATTTTTTATAACTTTTCGAAAATATATAAACAAGGTTAAACGTGTGTGGGTAGGTATAACTTACTTATCGCAGTTTACTGTTTTACATCAATTTGTAGTAATAATATCGTATCTAATAAATGTAATTAGATTGCAAATGTATACCTAGGTACTGTGTGAAAATCAAAAATACAAAATTTGGTTTGGAAAAAACAATAAAAAATGAAATTTAGATAATAATACGTACATATAGCACGTCCGTATGTAGAAGCTACCTTTCTATTGTGTATGAAAATCTAATTCAGCAAAAAAAAATACATCACTGTGTTAGATTCTTTTTAAAGGCGTTTTGCTTTTGAAAATTGCCAATACAAAAACTGTCAAAGTTAAATTGTGTTTTGAAATTCTATTGTTTTCACCAACTGACAAAAATCTAGCGATTTACACATAGGTATTATTATTACCTATGTGTATTATTACCTGTGTGTACCTATGTATTACATATTATTATGTATCTAGCAAACTAAAAAATACAGTTACAATATCGTCCAAAACCAAAAAAACGTATCGATATAATATCATCTCTACAAAAACTAGATACAATATGACGTTTTTATGAGCGTTAAGCGATTTTTCTGATAGGTAATGGCGGTATGTAAGTACACACAATATTTTAATCTAGAGTGCTACAAAATAAAAATATTTTAAACTTTTACGTTATTCCCAGTACGCTATATAGCACTCCTTAACAGCCGGCCGCGCCGGTCTGTAGGTACCTCAGTAATTTTCTTTTAACAAAATTGAAAGGGGCTTGAATATTTCTTGAACAAATTTTAATATCTCGGCAGAGGTACCTAGATAGAGCTATTTATATTTTTCCTCCCCCTCGTTTCTTTTGGCGATTATTATTCTGTATTCCGATGGCGGGAGGGGGAGGGGGCGCCGCCCCGTGGACTCTTTCCTTTTTGCTTCTTAAGTCCATCTTGAGACGGGACGGAGGCGTACCTGGAATAGAATATTGTAAAATTAATAATTATTCATATTTATATGGAAAGCGGTCTCTTACAGTTTGCTGCGGTCCCAGGCCTCTTCGTAGTTATTTGCGTTTAGGCATGCTTAATTGAAATTAAACATCACACATTCTTCAACGAAGAACTAAAACAGTAAGGGAACCTGCATGCCTGAAAGATCTCCTGTTCTCAAAGGTGTGTGAAGTCTACAATTTGTATTGGGCCAGCGTGGTTGATGTGTTCACAAACAAAATTGTTTGAATAGGGCAATGTCTGTTGGAACAGCTAGTCATACTATCATACTAATATTATAAATGCGAAAGTATGTTTATTTGTTGGTTTGTCCTTCAATCACGCTGCAACAGAGCTACGGATCGACGTGTTTTTTTGCATGGATACAGTTGAGGATATGGAGAGTTACATGTGAGAGTGGCTTCTTTTTATTCCGGAAAATCAAAGAGCTCCCGAAGGATTTTAAAAACTAAATCCACGCGGACGGAGTCGCGGGCAAAAGCTAGTATCTAATAAATTTTTAGTAAAAAATACTACTTATATTTATTTTATTAGATGAATGCGACTCTATACTCGCCTAGTTCCCTGCTTCTGTCACTTACCCCTTTTACTGGAAAAACCGTGGCACCTACCCGGAAGGGGTACGATATTTAAATATAAGAAACCCCCTTTTTTCAAGGGAGGCCTCCCCAGATTTATAGATCTGGCCTCCACTGCGTAATTACTTATCTTTGAGAATACGAATCAATCGCTCCTCATTTCGAAAATCGGTTTGTGTTTTGATAATCTTGAACTGAACCGAACTGCCTATGTTTGAAGTCGGTTCAGTGTTTAGAATGCTAATGTGTTAAGCGGGTGGGTTTGTTTGATAATTACTCGAACATTTTGAATTTTGTTTGGGGCTTGTTTAATTGTCTTAATTGATTGGAGGAACATCGATGTTGCTTTATTGTTAAAAAAATTGTGTTTGCCCAATTTCTGCTAAAATTCTGTATACACTAGTTTTTTTTAACTCCACTTGGGCTATTTGCTGCTATGAAAATAATCTTCCATCTTTCCTATCATGTCTGTTTAGGAAAGCAGGACACCGATAGCATGCTGTCTAAGATAGTAGCGGGGTAACTTGGAAGTATGGTAATTCTAATTAAACACATACTCCTAAATGGTATCTACACGCTAAAACACCAACGTTATCGTTTGACGGCACGTTTTTGAAGGAAGTGTGGTAACTAGCCACGGTCAACACCTTACCAGTGTGGTTATAGTCCGAGATTTAATTCGTTTGATCGTAATAGTAAACTATGACATTAGCATCAAAGTAAAATGAACCATAATAGTATCAAGTTAAAGTCACAAATTCAGTACAGGCGGTTTTAATTTGGAGCGTTTTCGTTACGTCAACAAAGAATACTATACTATAGTTATGGTTTATTTTAATTTGATGGTAATGTCATAGTTTACTATTCATAGTTAACTATCCAATCTTGTAATGACCCTACAGGAGATCTAAAAAACACAAAAGCTCTTGAAACTGCGCAGCCAACTACGCATGTATACGCAAGCTACGCAGGTCAAGCTAGCTACGCAGGTTACGCAAGCTACGCCAGCTAAGCAAGCTACGCCAGCTACGCAGGCTATGCAAGCTACGCAAGAGTAAGCCACCCACGCAAGAGATCTAAAAAACACAAAAGCTCTTGAAACTACGCAGCCATCTACGCATGTATACGCAAGTTACGCTAGCTACGCAGGTTACGCAAGCTACGCAAGCTACGCCAGCTAAGCAAGCTACGCCAGCTACGCAGGCTATGCAAGCTACGCAAGAGTAAGCCATCCACGCAAGAGATCTAAAAAAGCACAAAAGCTCTTGAAACTGCGCAGCCATCTACGCATGTAAATGCAAGCTACGCAGGTCAAGCTAGCTACGCAGGTTACGCAAGCTACGCAGGCTACGCCAGCTACGCAGGCTACGCAAGCTACGCAAGAGTAAGCCAGCTACGCCATCTACGCAGGCTACGCAAGCTATGCAAAAGATCTAAAAAAACACAAAGCTCTTGTTGGAAAACTGTAACGGAAAGAGTTTTTTCCGCCCAGCCAAGTGTCACCGGCCCTTAGCAGAAAGTTCACCCTAATCGGTTACGCGTCATAAAGCTCCGCACAGCGAGCCCGCGTCGCGCGTCGCAGCCAGTTGCGGTTGGCGCTATCGCTGGTTCACTTTCAGCGATTTATTAACGAGAAGCCTGAAGGAAATAGACGGTTTTCTTGCAACTTTCAAATACTTAAAACTGGTTGTTTTTTTTTTTCAGATATTTTTAAGAGCTTAATAATAAGTATGATGACAGTAACTAAGAATCAATGAAATTATGTATTTATCTCATGAAATGGGATTCATGGATTATAAAAAACGGATTATATTGGATTGAACAACAATCAGAGCGATACGTCACATCTATCTTGAAACTTAGACGAACGACGCCATGACACCGGCGAGCGTTTTTGCGTGAACTTTGAAACTGAGATTGAAATGGCAATTTTGTCTACCAAATCTTTTTCTTGCTGAAATAAGATATTTTTCGAAATAGTAGATATACTTCCGAACATCATCGAACAGTTTTTCAAAATCTATATCATGCCTATAGAGAGGTTGTCTATGTTAAAAATAAATTACGTATTTCTTCATCATCTTCATCAACATATTAGCAACTCATCAATAGTTCACTACTGAGTGCAGGTCTACTCTCAGAGAAGGGTTATAGGCCATATAGTCCACCATGCCGCCCAGTGAAAATTGACAGACTTCACACACCATTGAGAAAATTATGGAAAACTCTCAGGCGTGCAGGTTTCCTCGTGACGTTTTCCTTCACAGTTGAAACATATTGTGTTTAATTGCTTAAATATACATAGGAAATATTGGATAGAAGCAGGCGTTACTTTTCGGAAGTCCATGATTAGCAAGAAAAGTTTAGAATTATTTTGCTATAATCCGTAACAGAAAAAATCTGTATAATTTTAACACTACTCTCGACGCACGTTTCGCCCCGACACCGGAGCATCCTCGGAGCGGACTAGACAATGGCCGCGGGTTAGGTTTTTAAAAATCCCGCGGGAATTTTTTGTTTTTCCGGGATAAGAGGTAGGGTCCTTAAGTACTTATAACTTTCCAAATAATATCGTTGCTCCATTGCTGCGTGGTAGAAGGCCAAACCAAAAATCACATTTATAATTTTATAGTAAGGATCTTTCAAGCGTTTAATTGTTTAGGCAAAAGTGAAGCATAACATTTTAAAATATCCATCAGTCCCTCGTTCCTTTGAGTGGAAACATCGATAAAAATACAATGAGCGAAATAAAATAGCGTCTTATAAAGCGCCCGGAGCCGAGGGGGGAAGCGGGCAGGGGGGGGGGGGCAGGGATCGCCACTTTTCTTTCTCTCGCCAGAGCCATTCTTGAAGGTGCGATAGAAAATTATTGATACGACTGACGCTTTTTCACCCGATAACGGCAAAACCAAAAGGAAGGTTTAGGGGGGTTAAAGGGATTTTAGCAGTCTCTTGAGATGAAGCTGTCTCCTGGCATACAACAGTTAATTTAGGTTTATTACACATTATGAAATCGTTATTTTTAAACATACCGGTAACCGATATGATTCCGTTTCGTTCAATCAAATTAACGGTAAATTGAGAGCAATATTTTTAAACAGTAATTAATAAACAAAACTGGGGAATTGAATTTTTGTTCGTTTTACGATCACGGAAAAAATTAATGGATATGCCGGTTAAGTTCTTAAGTTTTTAGACCATTCAACCCAAGCAATGGTCTAAGGTTAACTTAGGTACAAGAACAAACAAGAAAAACGTTTACAAACTTTATAACCCAACTACGGGAAATTCAATGTAACATCCGTCATATTGATTTTGTTCATAGGTTAGCCCGCTACCATCTTTGACTGCATCGTCACTTACCATCAGGTGAGATCGCAGTCAAGGACTATCTTGTCATCGAATAAAAAAAATGTAGCTTACGTTACCCGGACCATAATAACGAATCGATTGACACCTCATTCATCAAAATCGGCTCAGCAGTTTATTCGCTACTGTGGAACATTCGTAAAGTCACAGACTCGTACATAATATATTAATTCATACATACATATATTGCTAAAATCATGCCCTCTCCTTTAGTAGCACTTTTATTTCACGAAGCGACGCGCGCTTTACTTGTGTAACCAAGTATACAACACCGTACGAATGTGTGCTTGAAGACGAGTAGACGGTACTCTCAGTAGTACCGCGCACATTCATAGCATGTTTGTACACTTGGTTACCACAAGTAAAGCGCACGTCGCTTCGTGAAATAAAAGTGCTATAAAAAATAACGTTTTAAGCTATTGCATAGCTTTTATCGCGGGCTTTGAACTAGGACAAACAGTTTGAGCGCGGTAAACGAATCAAGAAATTCCGTAACGAAAAAACCTAACACCGTCGTTCAGTAAGCGTTCAACATTTTAGAGGTTCTCAAGTACATAATGCTATTTGGCGCAGTGGGCGAGCGACCGCTTTCTTTGATGATGTCGCAGGTTCGAATCCCACTCCCACTCGCGAAGTAGTGACAGTTCGCTTTTCTTGTTTGTTTTTAATTTTTTTTTGCATACTATTTATTATGCAAAAAAAATATTGCATAAATATTATAATTGCATAAGTTGATAAAAAATGCTATGCAATAGCTTTACCGTGGCAGTCCCCGAGTGCCACTTAAATTTTTATAATATAGAGTCATGTCCACACTAGTCCGCGCTTAGGGCGGGCCCGACGGGTGTTTTTTCTCGTTTTATATTAAAATCGGGCGAGCCAAGGAAATTGTCAGTCAGATAGGAAATTGCCTGCGACGTGCCGCATCGCGAACGGCCTTTGGCTACACTTTTAAATAGTGCTCTACACACAAACTCTTCTTTTTGTCGACGATGTCCTTCGTCCTACGAAGAAAAAGTCTTAGGTTCTAAGTTAAACTCTGAAGAGGACGTATCCTTACAAAAATGTGTTTGTTTGTTGGTTTGTCCTTCAATCACGCTGCAACAGAGCTACGGATCGACGTGATTTTTTTGCATGGGTATAGTTGAGGACCTGAAGAGTGACAAAGGATACTTTTTATTCCGGAAAAACCAAGAGTTCCCGCGGGATTTTAAAAACTAAATCCACGTGGATGAAGTCGCGGACATCAGCTAGTTAAAGTTATAAAAACTCACATCGAAAGCGAAGTCACTTGTCATAACTATTGTAAACTTGTTTTGAAAAGAGCAATCGCCGAGTTTCTTGCTGGTTCTTCTCGGCAGGAAGAGCATTCCGAACCAGTGGTAGACTCATCGACGATTCAAAAGCACTTGTAAAAGTTTATTTGAATGAAAAATAATTCTATTCTATTCTTTCAAAGTGAGTTTCCTTTCGAAGCTAGTTTGTATTTACCTAGTTTGTATTATAGTTCTTGCAATTCACGAGGGCGACTGACTAATGGTTGTGTGTGTGTCGTATCTGTATAAGTGTGAGCGAGCGCAATGCTCGCGCCTGCCCGCTCCCACCTAGGCTTTGACAGGCACGCACACTTATGCAATGTGCATGTACACGAAGTAACACAAGTAAAGCTCACTCGCCTTCGTGAATTGCAAAAACTGTACTGAATAGCGCTGATTGGTTTGATTCCCAATACATATACAATTTGTTTACGTGTCACCTCGTGAGTCATGATCAGTATTTAGGTACACATTTCGTTCTATGATTCATCTCAACCCATCGCCGGCCCACAGCCCACAAGTGGACAAGACTCTCCTTTTGAATGAGAAGGTTTTAGGTCATAGTCCACCACGCTGGGCAACTGTGGACTGGCATGACTTCACACACCTTTGAGAACATTATAGTGAACTCTCCGCCATGCAGTTTTTCTCACGATATTTTCTTGTTGATTCTTCGTGTGAAGTCTGCCAATCCGCGGACGAAGTAGTTTATATTGTTTGAAAAATTTACAATAGTATATAATAGTCCATACCCTCTGCGCTAGGAAAACCTATGTTGCGAAAGTTAGTTCCTATAGAATAGAATAGAAACAAATTCTTCTAGCAAACTTTTACAAGTGCTTTTGATCGTCGATGAAAATCTAGCACTGGTTCGGAATGCCCTTCCTGCCGAGAAGAACCAGCAAGAAACTCGGTGGTTGCTCTTTTCAAAATAGTTTACAATAGCTACTATGCTATATAAGTATGGAGTGTTTCCACACTGAGGGGAAGTTCCAAAAATGCATACCTACTTACAATTCAATACATCATTCCTTAATTAGTAACTATACTATTTTTAATTTATAATATTTTTTTTACTTACTTTACCCATCTTTAATAAAATTGATATAATTAAAGTTAAAAGGCGTCCATAGATTTTCCATCTTTTCTTCTGCCAAAGACAGTTTTAACGACCAGTTGCAAAAGACCCACGACTATTCTTGAACTTACCGCACAATGGTCCTTCTTCTCTATGGAGCGCGGGGGTTGGGAGGTCTAGTTGTAACGGGCGGCTATTTATTTTATTTTGTGCGTCATTTTTGCCTCGACTCCCCTTTCACGCGGGACGTTTTTGTAGGGAATTCGATACTGTGTTACTCTCAAGTGGCCTGAAATTTAAAACAAGCACAAAACTTTAAAAAAGTGTAAACCAACAACGGAAATTGGACGTTATGTTCGTCATATTGATTTTGTTTTTATAAAATATTGCCCGGACCATCATAACGAATCAATTGACACCTCATCCATCAAAATCGGCACAGGTGGTTTATTCGCTACGGTGGAACATTTGTAAATCGTCACATACATACAAACATAATAACTTTTTTGTTGATTTTTTAAAAACCGCTTGATCGATTTTGTAAAAATTTAAATGGGACAACCTGAGAACTATACCTACCCTTTCAAACAAAAAAAGAATTTTCAAAATCAGTTCAGGCGTCTTCTAATAATCGGTGAACATAAATTAAAAAAAAAAAGATTCCTACGAATTGATAACCTCTAACCTTAACCTTAACCTTTTTTAAAGTCGGTTATCAATCTAAAAATAAGGTGTAATTGGTAGTGACAAGAGTGGCACTAGTGCCATTAGTAAAAGCTGTGAAATCTTACTAATATTGCAAATGCGAAAGTAGATAGGATAGATGATGATGATGAGGATGATTTTATCAAAGATTTACAAGATGGAGCCTAAAGGCTGTGAATGCGTCGAAAATTTGTGCTGCCACATGTGGTTCACGCCCTTTTCCCGTGCTCAGTTTGAATTAGGTCATCACCAGATATGGAGCTCGCGAGCCAATATTTTGTTTTTTTAAATGGCGGTTTTTGGTAAATAAAATGTGAAAAAAACTTAACAGGACGATCTAAAATAACCAATAACATCACCTACCATCAGTAAATAACATTCAAGCACATCAGTTCCTGCAAAATAAGAAATTGAAATTTGTAGAAAATAATTAAATTAGAGTTCGCCATTTAATGTGTGTTGCCAGTTTACGAACCCAAAATTTCCCTAATAAATAATGAAACCTTAGAATGTAGATACCGATAATATTCGAAAAGCGATTGCAGATAATGTCATTTTTTAATTTTCTTTCCAAGACAGTCCTTGTTCTACGATCTCACCTGATGGTAAGTGACGATGCAGTTTAGATGGTAACGGGCTAACTTGGAAGGGGATAAGCTAGGATATATTAAATTTTTACACGCTATCGAGCCGGAACGCTAAATAGCTTAGAGCGATACGTCTTTGATGGTAGAATGGTAACTAGCCACGGCCGAAGCTTCCCACCAGACCAGATCTGAGATATTTCAGAAATTATAAATTTCGAAATTGTCTCCATCGATAATCGAACTCAAGAATTCCCCTCTCATTTTTTTTTAACTTTTTCGTTTCTGATTTTCTTTTACTTATATTCATCTTAAATTTTTTTTTATTTTTTTAAACGAATATTTTACCGGGAGAGAGTTTTTATGACTTTAGCGATTTAGCGATTCACCGATCGAGTTGGAAATAGGGTTTAGGGTTACCTTGGATCAAAAATAGGAAATGGTTGCCAAAATTTTTAAAAGTCAGCGCCATATTGAAATTCTTTGTTATTGCACCGATGTCGTTCAAAATCGATATTTAGGGTTCCCTGGTGTCAAGAAAGACGAATTGGTGGCCAAAATTTTAAAAAGTCAGCGCCATATTGAAATTCTTTGTTATTGCACCGATGTCGTTCAAAATCGATATTTAGGGTTCCCTGGGGTCAAGAAAGACGAATTGGTGGCCAAAATTTTAAAAAGTCAGCGCCATATTGAAATTCTTTGTTATTGCACCGATGTCGTTCAAAATCGATATTTAGGGTTCCCTGGGTTCAAGAAAGACGAATTGGTCGCCAAAATTTTAAAAAGTCAGCGCCATATTGAAATTCTTTGTTATTGCACCGATGTCGTTCAAAATCGATATTTAGGGTTCACTGGGGTCAAGAGAGACGAATTCGTTGCCAAAATTTTAAAAAGTCAGCGCCATATTGAAATTCTTTGTTATTGCACCGATGTAGTTCAAAATCGATATTTAGGGTCCCCTAGCGTCAAAAGAGAGGGAATAGTTGCCAAAATGTTGAAAAGTCAGCGCCATGTTGAAATTTTTTGTTATTGACGCTTGGGGACCCTAAATATAGATTATCAGTATTGCGCTGACTTTTTAAAATTTTGGCAACCAATTCGACTTTTTTGACCCCAGGGAACCCTAAATATCGATTTTGAACGACATCGGTGCAATAACAAAGAATTTCAATATGGCGCTGACTTTTTAAAATTTTGGCGACCAATTCGTCTTTCTTGACCCCAGGGAACCCTAAATATAGATTTTGAACGACATCGGTGCAATAACAAAGAATTTCAATATGGCGCTGACTTTTTAAAATTTTGGCCACCAATTCGTCTTTCTTGACCCCAGGGAACCCTAAATATCGATTTTGAACGACATCGGTGCAATAACAAAGAATTTCAATATGGCGCTGACTTTTAAAAAAATACTGGCAACCATTTCCTCTCATTTGACGCTAGGGGACCCTAAATATCGATTTTGAACGACATCGGTGCAATAACAAAGAATTTCAGTATGGAGCTGACTTTTTAAAATTTTGGAAACCATTTATCTAAAACAAAATACTAAATACAATAACTCACTATAGTTAAAGGTATTAATAAAATTATTGTTTTATGATAAAAATTAAAAAAAAAAGTAGATATTAATTTTATTTTTAAAGTTTAAAAATTTTAATGACATAATTCTCCCCATTTTATTGGAATCACCTGCGTACCTGGTATCATTACGCACGCTCAGTAATCCACGCCGCGCATGCGCGGCACTCACGTCACGCACACGAGCATATTCTCATTGGCCTGTTTTTTTTCGTTCTTTAGTAGCGCGATACTCCTTCTAGACATATATGTATTCATAGGATTTTATCTTTTTCACGCAAAAACTCAATACATCAGAATGGCACATATAAAATGTTTTTTATACCAGAAAATTAAATTATTGCCGCGGGAAACAAAAACGGGCATTAATTAGCTAATGAATTTAAAATGTATGTAGGTATGTATGTTTCAGCTGAAAGATGAAAAATGAAAAACAAAACAGACGTCGTTCACAACCCTAGGCTGTCGGCGAACGTCCAGCTATGTTTTTGCGAGACTTTCAATTGTATAGATAACAGAACAAAGAAACGCACCCCCTCCCCCAGTGGGGGGTGGGAGGCGGCATTTTTACTGTCTTGAGATCCTCTTTGATCGGAGTGACGTTTAAAGTTTAACTTTTTAAACGACTTCAAAAAAGGAGGAGGTTATCAATTAGTCGGAACTTTTTTTTGTATGTATGTCCACCGAATACTCGAAAATGCCTGAATCGATTTATAAAATTCTTTTTTGTTTGAAAGAGTATACTCCCCAGGTGGTTCCATATAAATTTTACCGAAATCGGTCGAGCGGTTTTTAAAATATCAACAATAAGTTATATACTTTGTATAGTGGCGCGGGAGTTTGAAGTCGGTTTTCAAAAATAATTTTTTATATTAAATTATAACTATACCTTGTTCAAAATGGACGTGAAAAAATTAATAGCTTTATTTGTAGTCCAAAACCTTGCCATCCATAGATTGCGAAAGCAACGCAACAGCAGAAATAACTTGGTACAAAAGCACGATTTGTTTTTGGGCTGCTAATTTTTTCCACGTTCATTTTGAACAAGGTATAAACGAAAATACGTTTCTATTGTTTTTTTTTAACCCCCGACGCAAAAAGAGAGGGGTGTTATAAGTTTAACGTGTCTGTGTATCTGTGTATCTGTGTATCTGTCTGTGGTAGCGTAGCCGCCAAACGGATGAACCGATTTTCGTTTAGTTTTTTTTGTGTCATAGATAATTTTATCCCGAGTGTTCTTAGCCATGTTTCATGAAAATCGGTTCAGCCGTTTGAAGATTATCAGCTCTTTTCTAGTTGATTAGGGGATCTGACTAACTTCCTTATGTCCGATCGATTCGAAATTTGGTACCGTGTTACTTCAATGATATTGAAAGTATATGGTAAGGTAACCACGACCTGATCAGCCGTTTGAAGATCATCAACTCTTTAATAGTTGATGAGGGGATCTGACTACCTTCCATATGTCCTATCGATTCGAAATTTGGTACCGTGTTACTTCAATGATATTGAAAGTATATGGTAAGGTAACCATGACCTGATCAGCCGTTTGAAGATCATCAACTCTTTAATAGTTGATGAGGGGATCTGACTACCTTCCATATGTCCTGTCGATTCGAAATTTGGTACCTTGTTACTTCATGATATTGAAAGTATATGGTAAGGTAACCATGACCTGATCAGCCGTTTGAAGATCATCAGCTCTTTAATAGTTGATGAGGGGATCTGACTACCTTCCATATGTCCTATCGATTCGAAAGGTACCGTATTACTTCAATGATATTGAAAGAACATGGTAAGGTAACCATGACTTTAAATATGACATGTTAGAGTAAGGTTTAGATTTCGAAGGTGGGTAATTAAATGAGATCAATTAGCCTCAATTACCACTGCGCTAACAAATCACTATAAACACCTTCCTAATATTTATACCCACTTTAAAAAGGACTAAATAAAAGTAAAATTAAAAATTTTAAAAACCCCCGACACAAAAAATAATCTCTAAAAACTAACAAATAATATTTTATACCTATATATATTTATTATCGTCACATATATTATCTAAGTTCAAATATTTTTATTTTCCAAGTGTCGTCGTCACGTCGGGGGACCGCTAAGTGAGAAAAACAGGTGTAGTCGCAGATTGCAACAAAAGAATTTACTCCGAAAAATTCGCAAAATCGACACAACCGTCAACGTCGTCTGCCCTCACGTGTCGCACGCGGCATTACGTAGAGCGTAGACTATATTATATGCATGAAACTTAAGATCGCTCGTACCTAAATGTAATTCGTAATAATTAATTAGCTGTTGGAAAAATACTTTATAAACTTTAGCGGTCCCGCAACGCGACGACGACACTTGGAAAATAAAAATATTTGAACTTAGATAATATATGTGACGATAATAAATATATATAGGTATAAAATATTATTTGTTAGTTTTTAGAGATTATTTTTTGTGTCGGGGGTTTTTAAAATTTTTAATTTTACTTTTATTGCCACGGATGGAGAAAGAGGGGTGTTATAAGTTTGACCCCTTTAGTCCATGTGTCTATCTATCTGTGCCATCGTAGCTCAAACGGATGAAGCGATTTGAATGTAGTTTTGATCCTTTGACCTTTGATCGTTGAATTGACTTTGACGTCAATTTTGCTATTAAGTTAGCTTAAATTTAGTGATTCAGGAGCACCAACTCGCCAACAAATTGTCCCACCAGTTTGGAGTAATTATTATGTAGGACCCATTGTACCAATTGTACATAGTTCGAAGAGCTAATGGTCGTTGGGGTCCCAAGGTGCTAGAGTGACGACCCCGCACCGGGAAGCGCAGTGTTGGCAGACCCCTCACTAGCTAAGGAGCCGCTAGATGTAGGATGCGCAAAACCGAGGCCTGTGGAAGTCCATGCAAGAGACCTTTGTTCAACAGTGGACATCTATCGCTTGTTATAGAAGAAGAACTGTAGTTATCTTTCTGAATAAATACCCATTAGATTATTACGAATAATTAATTATTTACTTATGAAGCGATAACTTCGTTAATATATACCTCATATCAGTGTCAGCTCATTAAGAGATTATCTTTATAGATAAGTATCCGATCTGAATGAACATTTTAACAGATGAAGATTTAAAAACTACTTAGTAATGACATGCTTGAAGTCTGCACTGGGTATAAATAGATCCTAAATTCATATGATGACGATAAGTACATACCTATACAAAAATTTTACCTATATATCATCATCATCATCAGCAACCCATCAACGGCTCACTACTGAGCGCAGGTCTCCTCTCAGAGAAGGGTTATAGGTCATAGTCCACCACGCTGGCCTAATGCAAATTGGCAGACTTCACACACCTGTGAGAACATTATGAAAAACTGTAGGTGTGCAGGTTTCCCTTCCTTTCCAGGGTTTTCCAGGCTTTTCCACGATGTTTTCCTTCACCGTCGAAGCTTGTGGTATTTAATTTCTAAAACGCACATAACTTAGAAAAGCCAGAGGTGCGTGCCCGGCCTCGAACCTGCGACCCCCTGAATAAGAGACCGCGGTACTAACCACTAGGCTATCACTGGCGCATACTTTAATTATATAATAATATAAAGGTACCTTTTAAATAGGCTCCAATCAACAAAATAAAAGCAAAAACTTTCTTAAAAAATGCAAATTACGTTCACGAACCGTAACAAAAACCGTCAAACGCTATCATTACCATTCCAATAACATCTGTAACCCCACCCATCGAAGGATCACCCTTTTTTTCACCCCAGAAAGAGAGACAGCTTTACACAGAAATAAAAAGCCAGAAAAGGACGCCAAGTTGACCGTTCGTCGAATTTTAAACTAGCGGCACGCTATGATGGCCGGTTTGACGTTTGTCCGCTCATGAAGTTCCGTATTAATTGATAACGACTTTGAAGGAAATAATTGTATTACTTTATTGACGATAGTGATGTGCAGAGATTCATAAATTTTATCGAATGTAGTTTTAGGTTTAGGACTCAAAATTTATTTATTAAATTGATTTCTAAAATGTATACAAGTGTAGAAAAATCAGTTTGCACCATTTAAGGGGTGAATGTACTTGTGAATATGAACAATTTTCACTATGTGGACAAACCTCTGAAATCGCAAAAAAATATCAGCTGTTTCATACAAAAGGTAAAATTTTTATTTTTATATGATATATACCACAACTCGGCATTTGGTTTTCTAAATTGAAAATTTTTAAAAATGGAATCTAATACGATCGTCACATAGGATCGCTGGCTAGCACAACTACTACCTCCGGCAAACTCGCGTCAATGCTCAATGCAAAACAAAGCAGTTTCGAATTGACGTTGCTTCGAAAAGTATAAACTGTCAGTGCAATGCGATTGTGATATAGTTTTGACCTGGCTTTGGATTTCAAATATTGATACTGCATTACTGTTGACCCTTGCTCGTTAATTTGGACTCTGTTCAAGCCCTTTGTTGTGGATTTCGTCGATATGACCGAACGTACGCAGAGAACTGTTCTAAATAGTCAGACACGTGAGTTCGTAATACGCCTTCGTAACTATTTCGATCGTGAAGCTCAAAATGGAGGGCCAATTTTACCTATAACGTCAGTGGTTGAACGCGTAGCTGATGCGCTTAATATTGGACAACGAACTGTTAGACGGATAACTAAAAAAAAATATGGCGAGACTGGCACAGAAGAAAATAAACTTCACACACCAAAAAAGAGAAAACGAGCAAAACCAGTCGTAGGCATCGATAGCTTTGATGCCGATGCTATCCGAAGACATGTTTACGGCTACTATTTACAGAAGGAGTATCCAACAAGAAAAAAGTTGGTGCATTCACTGAAGGAAGCTGGATTATTCTTCGGTGGGGAAAGTTCTTTAACGAAGATTTTGAAGACCATTGGATTTCGATACAAAAAATGTAACAAACGCAAAATATTGATGGAAAGATTTGATATAGCGATGGCAAGGTATACTTTTTTACGGCAAGTGAAAGAAATCAAAAATTGGCAAAATGTTGTGTTCTTGGATGAAACATGGCTTAATGCTAACCATACTGTAGGCCGTTCTTGGAACGATGACACAGCAGCATCTACTTCCAAAGTTCCTGTAGGAAAAGGATCGCGACTTATAATTTGTCACGCCGGAACCATCAACGGGTTTGTCGAAGGTTCTCTCATGGCTTTTGCGTCAAAAACCACTGGAGACTATCATGAAGACATGAATGGAGAAAAGTTTACTGAATGGTTTACCTCAATGTTGTGTAGCCTCCCTGAACCATCTATTATAATTATGGACAACGCCCCATACCACTCGATGCAAATTGACAAGCCACCTGCCCAATCCCAAAAGAAAGCTGATATCGTCGCATGGCTTCGTAAAAATGGCGTAGATGCAAACATGAATATGTTAAAAGCGGAATTAGTACGTCTTTTAAAAGAAAACAAACCAACCAAGATCCGATACGTCATTGACGAAATAGCATTAGAACATGGGCACAGAGTTATACGGTTACCGCCTTACCATTGTGAGTATAATGCGATTGAGTTGGTGTGGGCTCAAATTAAGGGATATGCTGCAAGACACAATACAGAACCCCCATTTACCACAAAAAAAATGCTAAAATTATTAGAAGAAGCTTGTGAACATGTGACTAAAGGAGACTGGGAAAAGGTTGTGAATAGAACTGTTAAATTAATAAGGGAAGATTATGAAAGAGATGTGAAAATAGATAATATTATAGAAAACGAACATATAATTATTAATGTAGGTGATGATAGCAGTGACGACAGTGAAAATAGTAGTATGGACGAATCTGATTAATTATGGCCTTTTGTGGCACCTTTTTTGGTATCTTTTGTATTCATATGTTTCTTGTGTGCATATAAAGTATGTATATTCATTTTCATTCAAATATTCAGTTCGTTCAAATAAATTAAATAAACATATACATTTTTGTTTTATTAAACCTATTTAATCAGGTACAAAAACAAAACTTAATTGTTTTTTGTTCGAGAATAAATTGACATTCCACATCACTATTGTAATGTGTCAAACCGGCCATCATAGCGTGCCGCTAGTGTAATTTTCTTACTATTTGAATCTTAATTTTTCGCGGGGTGATCTTGCATTCTTCTCTAACTCATCAAAAAGACATTGCCGTTTCTTTCTAGCCTTTTTTTGTGGGGGCCTCATTTCTAAACGTGGTCTTTTCATCTTGTTGCTTAAGATTAAAGTCAAGTTTACTTTTCTTGAAATTAATTAGTCACGTAAGTACTTCATCTGGACATATTTTAACATCCACTCAGTTACTCATTAGGCAGTTAAAATAAGATTATTACAAGCTTTCATTTAGTTACACCTGTCCCGATGTTTGTCATCAAGTCCTGCAAATTAAATTTGATCCACTTCCCGGTTACCGATTGAGCTAAAATTTTGCATACATGTACCTAAATCGCGTGACAATGCAATTTTATGATGACATGGTGCTGATCTGATGATGGAGCTGGAAGGTGGCCATAGGAAATTCGCAATGAAATGACATAACCTCATCGAGTTTGGGCTTGTTTGATTTGTCTTGACGAGTAGTTTTTAAATGTTTATCAGGGTCTGATCTGATGATGGAGCTGGAAGCTGGTCATAGGAACTCAGTAAAGAAACGACGTACTCTGGTATTAGATGATATTCAGGTCTGACAATGTATCCAGCTACTAAAAGCTTGTTTTTTAAAAATAAAATGTTCAATTTACACTTGCATCAACCATTGCTTCAGACTCGATTGTGGCGATTGGCCTAATTTATACCGTTCTTGCTGCAGCGGGTTTCGACAGAAGTGAATGGACTATCTCAAGTGAGCCGCTGGATACAGGCGACACTGGGTCGTGCTCTGTGGCAATCCTCTCCAATAGGAAAGTTCTATGTCCAACAATGGACGCTCATTGGGGATCAGTGAAGAGCGGAGAAAATCTTAAACTATCAGAGGTAGAGACTTGGTAGAGACGAAAGCGCATATGATGCCGACGACGACGCAAAATTAAGTAACAGTAAATTATTATTAGAGCCTCAATAGTTCAAAATTTAAAGGTGCGGACAGAAAAGTGAAAGATCTGCGGTTCAAGCTCCAGCTGACCAACCCAAACACAAGCTTTCCGCTTATTTGGTACGGAGTGATGGTGAAGCAGTGATAGCCTCGTGGTCTCTTATTCGGGCGGTCGCAGGTTCGATCCCGGGTACGACTAACTTTTCGGAGTCAAGTGCGTTTAAGCAATTAAATATCACTTGCTTCAACGGTGAAGGAAAATGTCGTGAGGAAACCTGCACACCTGAGAGTTCTTCATAATGTTCTTGAATGTGTGTGAAGTCCGCCAATTCGCATTGGGCCAGCGTGGTGGGCTATGGCCTGTAACCCTTCTCTGAGAGCAGACCTGCGCTCAGTAGTGAGTCGTTGATGGGTTGCTAATGATGATGATGATAATGATGGTTAAGTTCAGCATGACAAATATTCTTTTTAAAAGTAGGTACATAAATTATTTTATTAAACAGGTGAGGTAGGTAATGGTGATCATTATTGAAAACTGAAACTACGAGGATTCCAAACAAGACCTGGTTTGAGAAGAGTCTGAGAGAGGTTTGGTTATTGGATAGAATCAGGCTTTACTTTGTAGAATTCCATGATATTTAAAGGAAAATTAATAGTCCTTTGCTTTTGCCAAACAGAATAATCTTTTAACACTCGACCTTCGTAGGTTTCGCTCGGATACCGGAGCATCATCAGGAGATGTTGACTGCACAGTGCACACACATCAATAATAAGAACATAATAGGTACGGCAAAGCTAAAAGGAACGGTTATGGTTTTAACAATCTATTATTTTCATTGATTATTTGTAATTTGTGTTACCGATGGGGCTGACATGTATAGGTCGTCATCTATAAAAGCTCCATTAAAATAAATAAGATAAAAAGGTACATCGAGTGTTAAAAGATTTATTCTGTTGAGCGGATTATTGGAAAGGAATATTAATTTTTCTTTAAATAGAGGTTTGTTTTGAGAGATAGGGTACACAGAAAAAATTCCTGTACCGCCACACTATTTTACGTAGCAAAACAGGATACTATAACTTTTTTAGCCGGTACCATGTTGAATACGAAGCTAGATTACGTAACATGGTGTTGCTCCTAAACGTCACAGTAAGGTGCAACATTAGTAAGTATGCGGCGCCTATGTTACGTACTATGCTGCACCAGTGGTAAGCAGTGAATCGCAAGCTCCTTACGTAAGTAGCTCATTTAAGTACCTTTTTTTTTAAGCTATTGCATAGCTTTTATCGCGGGCTTTGAACTAGGACAAACAGTTTGAGCGCGGCGACCGAATCAAGAAATTCCGTAACGAAAATAAACCTAACACCGTCGTTCAGTAAGCGTTCAACATTTTAGATGTTCACAAGTAGCTCTGTTTGGTGCAGTGGGTGAGCGGCCGCTTTCTTTAACGTATGGTGTATGATGTCGCAGGTTCGAATCTCACTCGCGAAGTAGAGATAGTGCGCTTTTCTTGTTTGTTTGTTTTTTAATTTTTTTTGCATAATTTTTATCATGCAAAAAAATATATTGCATAAATATTATAATTGCATAAGTGGATAAAAAATGCTATGCAATAGCTTTACCGCGGCAGTCCCCGAGTGCCACTTAATTTTTTTTTCTCAGTGTATTCTTTTTATATCCACCATCAAAGTTAGACAAAGACAAGTTTGATGCTGAGTGTCCGGCGCGCTCCGCTACCCGCGAAGGCTGCGCCACTGGAGGTGGCCGGCTGTATCCGGAGGCGGGCGGCGCTCAAATTGTCTTAATTTTTCATTTCAACCTCCCCCTCGCCACCCCGGCTCATAATTGTTTTTAATTTAAGCTCGGAATGAGAAAAGCCGAGGAGTTTCGCAGAAAACTGAAAAATTGCTACAACGAATTGGATAGATTAAGACAATTAATGAGCTTTTGCGCAAATACGTCTCTAAACCTACGTATTATATAAGACTTCTATAATGTCATGAGCAATTGCACATGCATGACATCCATAAAAACTTCTATAATGTGCAATTCTATAATTATAACATGAGCAACCCATTAACGTCTCACTACTGAGCGCAAGGCTCCTCTCAGAGAAGGGTTATAGACCACTAGATGAAACCCGCCACTTCGTCCGCGTGGATTAAGGTTCTTTGATTCCCCATTAATACCCACCATAAATGAATCGATTGACACCTCATTCGTCAGTTAGCTAAGTAGTTTAGCCACTATGGTGGCACACTCGTAAAATATAGAATACATACATATACTACTAAAATCGTAACCCTTTCTTCGCCGTGGTCGTTTAAAAACGAATATCCCATTTTTGGTGAGCATTTTAAGCAATTAATTATTACTTGCTCTACCTACTTGCTCTATCTACTTGCTTGAAGTAAAACATCGTGAGGACACCTGCATGCCTGGGAGTATAGATAACTACATATTATGTTCTGAAAGGTGTGTGAAGCCTGCCAATCCGCACTTAGCCAGCTAAGCTTAGCTTAGCTTAGCTTGGTGAACTAAGACCTAAACCCTTCTCGTTTTATGAGAGAGGGAGACCTGTGACCAGTAGTGTAGTAGACTATAAAAAGTTTTATTTGTATAGAATGGATAAATAGAGTATTTTACCTATCCTGCAGATGAATCTCAGAAAAATACATAGCAGACTAAGGCTGAGATCTTTAGATCGTACTCTGACTCTGTTCAAGACTCAAGATAGAGTTAAAATTAGACACAAATATGTCCTGAATAGAATAGAATAGAAATATTTTTTATTCAAATAAACTTTTTACAAGTGCTTTTGAATCGTCTGACTCTACCACTGGTTCGGAATGCCCTTCCTGCCGAGAAAAATCAGCAAGAAACTCGGCGGTTGCTCTTTTCAGAACAAGTTTACAATACAATAGATACGATGCTATGTATGCAGTGTTTTCACATTGAGGAGAAGTTCCAAAAATGCATACCTACTAACAATGCAATATATCTTAAGATGGGCAGACATACCGTACCCCCATTCCCGCCGGTGGCACCCGTTCGCGAGCATGACGCTGCTTCGCTCAACCATATTTGAGGGAACGTCACGTAACATGAAATAAATCTGTCTCGTTTTAACTCAGTCTTGAGTCTGAGTTGAGTGAGAGTGCCATCTTACACTTAGTTTCGCATAGCATAGTCCCTGTCACCACATACATATTATGTCACTTCGTACAACAGTGACGACAATCTACTATTAACTTCCGGGTATATTTGTTTTAATGGCGAAAGTAAATTCAAACCGCGACATCGGCCATTAATATCGCTTGCAAATGTATAAATTTGCGGAGTTTTGTAAGAACGCCAAATGCAAAGAAAACATTAAAGGCGAATTGAAACATATTTTGTGGGTTTTGCGGAAACGGATGGAGACAGACAGACATAGTCGCTGGAATAGCGCCAAGAGACGACCGAGACGCAACGCCCTTTTTTACTTCGGCAAAGGTTGGCTACTGTCCATCCGCGAAGAGACTATTATTATCATCGGAAAACATGGGGTAAACGACCTCGAAAGTTATCATTAGTATGGATACAACTGCGGAATTCCGGGATACTTGCGAGATCATAATATAACAATGGGATTTTTTAAGTTTTAAGCTATTGCATAGCTTTTATCGCGGGTGCAGTGGGCGAGCGGCCGCTTTCTTTACCGTATGTATGATGTCGCAGGTTCGAATCTCCCTCGCGAAGTAGGTAGTGACAGTGCGCTTTTCTTGTTTGTTTGTTTTTTAATTATTTTTTTGCATAATTTTTACCATGCATAAAAAAAATATTGCATAAATATTATAATTGCATAAGTTGATAAAAAATGCTATGCAATAGCTTTACCGCGGCAGTCTCCGAGTGCAACACGTATTTTTTACATGATTTTATTTAAGTTCACGAGTCAATATTAGCTTTTCTCGAGTCACAAATAAAAATTTTCTACCTTCAAGTAATCCTTCTTTGAAGCACCCTAAATCCGTTAAACGTAAATGTATAAAAGCTCACTTGTCAGTTTAATTAATTGTTTAAATGCTGTTAATAGTTCATATCTTCATCAATTTAGTCGACGAAAACGTACCTCTTCATTAGGTTTATCGTTGGTCGATTTATCAACATAATTACAAAATTCTCAAATGTTGGTTACCTATACTGTACTTAGGCCCAATTTTATCAACATGGAAAATAAGTCATACCGGAGAGTGAATTAGTACCTAGTTATTTTATTTTATTTTATTTATTTTTATTTATTTATTTTAGTTATTCTAATTAAACTATATTTACTTATTTGTCAAAGACGTGCCGCCAAGCAATTTAGCGTTCCGGCACGATGGCGTGTAGAAACCAATTAGGGGTATGGGTTGAATGTTCACTGCCAGACCCCTTCCAAGTTAGCCCGCTACCATCTTAGACTGCATCGTCACTTACAATCGGTGAGATCGCAGTCAAGGACTAGCTTGTCATTGAATAAATAAAATAAAAGAAAACGTATATTTAGCTCAATCTGGGATTTAATTCGCCACTCGCAAGTAAATAACTACTGATTACTACTATTGTTAGGGGTAAAATATATCCTGATGTGACGCAATCACCTCTGGTTGGCTGATTTTATGGCGTTTTTGCTGCATCAATGCGTTTTGACCAATAGTGAGGGAGAACCACGATCATTTTTTGGACCATCCCACAGCAGATAGGTATAGTTGTTTTCGCCAATAATAAAGTTTAGGTTGCTTGGAAGCAATTGGCTTTGTTTTAGCTGTCCACAAGATAGATATAAGCTACATTTTGCAACTTTTGGAACGTAGTTCCTTATCGCGCGGTGCGGAACTCGGAAGGGGGCTAGACGGATCGACACTTTTTTGAAACCGACACTTTTTTGAATGTGAATTTGGCATTGTGTTCGGTATTTTCGAAAGGTTCCACATGTAGAAATTGTTTAAAATAAAATTGAAAATGGAAAATTCGGTCTGTCGAGCTGAGATTCGAACCATCGACCTTTGGCTGTTAGGCGACTGCAGAAGCCACAAGGCTACGGTGACCCATTATTGTACCGCGAAAATACCAAACACAATGCCAAATTAATTAATCGAAAGGAACTACGTTCCATTCGGGTGTCCCTTGACACCTCTCAAGTTTTTTTTTGATAATTTTCGTGCCTGCTCTTCTAAGCAGAATCATCTTTCCGAATCAGTGGTAGATTCGTGACCTAGTGATTGCGAAAATCAATCGAAATGTCCACAATTTTGTTCTAAGTTATTTAATTTATTGCGACGTATCTAGGTACTTAAATTATGAAATTCACAATTGATAAAAAGGGACAATTATATACCGACAGTGCCATGGAAACAGATGTAACTTACCTAAGGGTGAAACTTTTTGCAAGAGGGAGAAATCGCACCCCTTTGTACTTTTTATCGGGGCCCAATTAACGGGAAGTGTGCCAGGGACATTCTCATTACTTTTATTTTGCCAACTGAATACACAATAAAACTCTTTCTTATACTTACGAAAAAGGGTTTTTTCAAAGATGTTTTTATGGCAATTTAGCGTTCCGGTACGATTATGGGATAAGAGTAAAAGACTGCCATAGCCCATACAAGTTAGCCCGTTACTATCTTAGGCTGCGTCGTCACTTGTCATAAGGTGAGATCAAGGTGCAGTCAAGGGCTATGTTGTCATAGTATAACAAAAAAAAAAGTTTAAAACTGTAGCCCAACCAAGGAAAATTGGGTGTTAATATTAATCCATCATATTGATTTTATTCGTATTATATGTCACCCGGACCATCTAACGAATCGATTCATCAAAATCGGCGCAGTGATTTAAGTACTACAGTGAAACATACGTATTTACAAACATAGGGCAAAAAACGATACTAAAAAATAATTAATAATAGGTAGGTACATTATAGAAACCTCTGTAGTTTGTAGATAAACAAAAAAAAAAGATAAAAGATTAACTTTTTTCTTTCCAGAAAAACTTATAAGTTTAGATATTTTCTAAGAAGCTATTTGTGAAAGCATTGCTAATTGGCGTGCTTGCGCTCGGAAGTGACGTAATAGCTCAGTTCCTGTTCACCGGAAGCGACACCGGATGCAGCGTATATTAATTGTTGGAGGTCTAAATCGAGTTATAAAACAAAACAAATTTTTGCACAATCAATAAACTCCAGTAAAACGCCAAAACAAAAAATTTACTCGAATTTTTCCGTTTAATTTCACTAATTAAACTACAAATCAAAATAGATAGCTTACTGATAGTCTTCATGAAATGTATAGCAGGTAGGTATCTACCTATAATAGGTTAATAAATAATATAATAAAACTTAAAAGTGGGTAATTTAAAAGATCGGAACTTTAAACATCTAATTAACTATTCGAACGTTTAAAGTTCGCGATGAAAAATTCGACTTTCGAACACGGACCGTTCGCAAATTAAAAAGTTTCCAACACTTTCCCTCTCGAACTCGCAACTATTCCCACCGCCATTTTGGTTGAGCTTAACTTTTTAATTTTCACTCTGTCATGACGTTTCGGAATAAATGGGCTTTAGTTTTAAAAAGTGGGTAACCAAACCAAGTACTCGTTACTCAAAATCACTGATAAGTACTTGGAAGATCGATAGGATAATTTTTGCTAATAGATAGATAGATAGGTAGGTAGGTTTGATTTTTAGGTCTTGTACGCCATAGACTAAATTGATAACAAAACCGTCAGTAGGCATGAAATAACTACTGTGGAAGCGGGTAACTTTAGAAACGTTATAAACTATGTAAGCGAATTAGTTATGGAATTAGTCGAAATGTAATGATAAAAAAATATTAATCACCAAAAATATTGTTATTTACGCAAAAAATTTGATACTTAGGTTTGTTTTATAGTTTTAATTTGATGTGATACTTAAGAAATTTTATTTCATCATTGAGGTTCGTAACTGTTTCAAATACATAAATGCAAGTAAGCACGTCAAAAGTAAAAACCGGCCAAGTGCGTGTCGGGCCACGCGCAATGTAGGGTTCCGTAGTTGCATGTCACAAATATTATTATATACCTAGGATAGTGCTTTTATTTTTTTTATGAATATTGTTTATGAATATTGAATATATTTTGAGTTCCATGGTTTAAATACTATAATATACTACAAAATATGCAAATTACACTACGTGTAATACCTAACCTAGAAATAACAGATATACTTACTCCTTAACTTATGAACCCTACCTACTTAGCCGTGATAGTTTTCCTATAAAATTATTTATATATACTACTGCTGTGAATTTTTTCATGTATCCTATAAACAACCATTTAGCTGGCAGAGTGGGGGGGACACTTGACTATGGTGTTCCCACACCCACAATATTTTTGGAAGACATATTCAACGACACCCGACACTGGGATAGACGAGAAAAAAAAATTCATCCTTACTTTACATGTAGGGGAGGAACCCTAAAAAAATTATTTTTCACAATTTTATTTCACCACTTTGTTGGCGTGATTAATATTTAAACCGTTGTCAAATTACAGTTTTCTAGTACCAATAGTCTCTGAGCTAAACCGTGGACGGACGGACGGACATGGCGAAACTATAAGGGTCAAGCTCCTTGCTTGACCCTTTTAGTTTTCGATATATATCCTTGTTTACTGCGGAACCTTAAAAAGATCCATGTTCCATAATACAAATTCAAGCAATCCAATAAGAATCTAACCCCTCTCGCCTATCAGAGCGATTACTGCTAACACGGTTTCACAAATCCACTGTAGACTTACCAACTAGATTTATATTCATCCCACCTTTCGTTGCAAGAAATGCGCCAAATAAACTTTTGCCCTATGTAACTCTGTTTTTGAATTTATAAAGAAAAAACAATGTAAAACATACATTTTAATTCCATTTTCACGAATCATTATTCTATACAATTTTAATATTTTTGTTTGCTGTTGTTGTTTTTTCGTTTAGATTCTTTTGTCACAGGCAACGATCGAACGCCATTCAGCTTTATCAGTGATAAATAAATTCAGTGATTCAGAGTTTTAAAGTGTACACAATTTTATGTAATAAATATTTTTTTTACTTTATATTTTAATTAATTGTACAGTAGTAGTTGCCTTAAGTTGAAATTCTAAAGGTCGAAAGTTCGATTCACACCCATAGATATTATCATCGTACGTTGCACTCATTCTTCACATAATCCGTTCGGTAGTTTTTGAGTTTATCGCGAACAGACAGACAGACAGACGCGGCGGGGGACTTTGTTTTATAATAATACATGCAGTTTCCACCAGTAGATAGGGTGATTCATGAGGAATAGTGTATAATTTTGTTAAGGTTTTGTGTAAATTGGTTGAAATATGACGATAATTGTTGACAATGTCGGAAAAATTTAAGCCGCTTGGGGGCATTCATCGAAAACGCTGCCTAATCCCTTTGAGATATAACATAACAAATCATGGTAATGGTATGGTGGGATAAGTCTTTACAGAAAAGTCCGCGATGGCATATATCTATCTTTTAAGGATAGCTCACTATACCCATTTTAACTTCTAAAAAAATGGTCACATACAATTCGGTAATTGGAAATCTATTTAGACGGATACAGTATTAATCCTTATCAACTTAAATGCGTTAGTTACCATAAGCATTTCATACTTATTATGATAATCCTTTACACCATACAATTTAAATGAATATCTTAAGAGTTAACGCAAAATAAAAACGAACGCGCGCCAATATAAATACGCGGATTTCAACCGATGATGGCGATGACGGGACTCGCTCATGCGACCAGTGACCACCCCCACGCACGCCGCGTTTTTGCTATATTATAAGCCGAGCGATACTTCTTTTAAAAGCCTACGTACTGTTTAATATGCTGTTCAATATAACTTATGGAACATTTCAAGGAGTTTGCAAAACATAGGCGTAATATGCTCTACTACCCGTGCGAAGCCGGGGCGGGTCGCTAGTAATTTTATAAAATAAGCTTTTTGGAGTGGAAGAGGGATATTATACCAAAATATTTATTCATGATGTTTGAAAAAGTTGAAATAAGATAGTCGAGATATTATTTTTTATCTATTTTAAGTTACAGGCTTGCAATGAACAATGTTTATCTTATCTATATTCCGAGGGGTGCGTCCGAAGACAGGCAAAAGAAAATTATTCCTTGATTGTGACCCCTCGCTTTCAAATGAAAGTAATGAATCTGAAACATTAGCTCATTTAAGACTGCTATTCTTTTGTCTTTGGAATTTAAATGTTCTTTTATTTTAACCGTTTATTTTTGCGAGATAAATTTTATCTATGTCGATACATTATTTTTTTCCTAGTAATTTAGATTTTATTTCATTTTCACAATCTGTATCACTGTCCACGCCAATTCGGTCTACGTGAAGTAATCTGATCTATTAATAGTTACAGTGCGACAAGAATTACTTGGCGCGGCTGTGCGCCACTGTGCTCAACATTAATTTTCCATTGTACAGAACACGAGACTAAATTTGGGAAAAAAACATTTTTAATTTACACAATAAACGCAACAGCATACAACGAGACCCAGTAGTGAATTTTCAAGATGGCCATGAAGTATAAAAATTGGATGATCGAATTAGTTCCTCAAAACGCCACGGCCAACTTATACTTGTGGCACTGTACTTATTTCCTTAAAATCATATATTTGATTTTTAATAAGTTTAATTAAATAAGTTAATATGTATTAAATAAATGATTCTTAAAAAAATAAATAATAATTTTTCTATAAGTTTTATTAAATATCACATTATGCTTCAACGGTGAAGGAAAACATCGTGGGGAAACCCGGACGCCTAATGTAATTCTTCTTAATGTCCTCAAATGAGTGTTTAATCTACCAATTTGCTCCAGGCCAGCGTGGTGGATTACGGCCTAAATTCTTTCCAATTTTAGAGGTGACCTGTACCCGGAAGTGGGCCGGCGATGGTTTGAGAAGATGAACGCTAGACCACAGAATATATAATAGTACTACGTACAGAAGTTTCACTCCTTTGATGTTGACTACTTGCCGGCGCTTTAATAGCCTACATATTTTTTATTAAATAGATAAATCACGCGCGCAAGCTAAATTAGACTTTATATCTCGGCGCGAGGATCCATATTGCTTTGGATCTGTTCGCCTACCTACGTCACGGACAACGTTGCGTGGTTGCCTGGGGCTGTCAACAAAGAGTAAAAAAATCAGTAGGTATAACTTTTAACTATTTATTTATTTTACATCAGCTGTTTAACTTTAATATAATGTCTTTAAAGATTGTTTCTGTCTTTAAAATAACGATTGTTAAATTTAAGGGTTGAAAAAACTCTAAGGCAAACATATAATTTTAGTAAATATTGGGAGGGAAAACATGGACACAGATTCATAAAATTAATATTAGTTTATAAGGAACGTAAAAAATGATAAATTAGAATCCTTTTCTTTGCTGATTAAGCATCCATCCACACAACAATCATTAGATAGATACCCATTTTAATGTTTACAACTATTTTTGTTACTACAAATGTACTAAACACTAAACGTAAACTATTTAAAATAATATTTACGAAAAACTATTTACGTAAGCAATGTTAAATTCAGTAGTACGTCACTCGCCTAGAGCGCGCTAGCCCCGACTGTAGTATCACTCTCAGAGAGCCAGCGATTGTAGGTACATAAATCGCGTAAGTACCAAGAGTGAGACAGGCCTGGCTAGACGTACTCCAGTAGGTACGTCTAGCCAGCGTACCGAAAAGCGCAGCACCGGCAGATTCCCAGAAAGACGACATCAAATGAGTCGCAGAGATCAAGTGGAACCAAGCAGCGCATGACTTCAACCACCTTATGTGACCTATGTCCAGCAGTTGACGATAAGGACTATATATTTTATACATCTAATAAATTCGCACCAGTAGGTAATCCTAGCATTTTCTTTTCGTACCAGAGACCTTTATAATGCGAATAATGCATTGAAAAGGAACCAGCTTACGATGTTTATGAAATGGAGATCCAGCTTACGATGGACCTAATTTGTGAAATGGAGATGCTTTAAGTGTTTTTTTTTTCAAAAAGTTTAAAAACTGTAATCCGACTACAGAAAATTGGATATAAAATACTTCATATTTATTTTCTTCGTATAGCATGTAGCTAATTATGGCAACCATTATGATTCCATTGACACCTCATTCATCAAAATCGGGTCAGTAGTTTTATGCGCTAAGTTGGAATATGTAAATGCAGCATACTGCATATATCATAGCCTGATAAAATTCCCCTTTGGGTTTCCTTTTCCCTTCGTTTTGGCTTTGCCGCATTAAACTAGACGGCGGAAAAATTTCTCAATCGCAAGAACCGAAGAAAGTAAAAATATTGAATAGCTAGGGAGAGCGCAACCCTCCTCGACTGCTTCGGAGGGCCTCGGGTACTTTTTTGACGCCCACTAGGTAGCCCTCTTTTTTCGAAGGGGGAATTTTGCAATTTAAATTTTATCTCTTCGAAATGAATGTCCGGATTTTACTGGATCCAAAATTTGTAAGGAACTGGGGAGGAATAAAATATGCTCCTAATCTTTTTAATTATTCTCCGAAATATTTGATTGCAAAAATGTTACCTACTTTGTTCATCTTCATTTCGACCTCGGCTTTATCGATCGAAAAGATTTAAGTTTGAAAAGAGATATTTCAAGTGAAATGCGGTAAGTACCTATTTAACATTCCTACATCCAGGGGTTTTTTGGTCGCACAAAAATCAATAAAAAAACTCATCATCAATCATCTCTCGACCCACTACAGAGCATTGGTCTTCTCTCGAAATTAAAAAGATTTAAGCCATCGTCAACCATACGGATTGATAAGACCTTTTTGTTTTGATGTGAGTCTTATAAATCGATGAACACCGGCTGCACGCACGAAAAAGTGTCACGTTCCGCCTGCGCCTGAGCGTGCAAGCGAGAGCGCGGAACAAGCGATACAGAGGCACGATCGGCCCAAGCGTTGGCTTAGAGAGCGCCCGCCGCCGCCCGCCAGTCATCGTCAATGATTCTTGATGACGTTATCACGTAAATCTATCGTCCGTAAACCTTTACAGACAACCAATTTTTTTTAAAGTTTTAAGTAAAGGACCTTAGAAAAACTACTTATAAGCTACAATAATTCGATATCTTGAAGTAGACGTTTTTCATCTGATCTTCGCACTTGGCCAGCGTGGTGGACTATGGTTTAAACTCTACCCTTCTCATTCTGAGAAGAGATCCGTGCCCACAAGTGGCCTTGCGACGTGTTAGTTATAATGATGATGATGATGATACGTATTTTTATTTCAAACTCGCATTTTCTATGGAATAAGCAACCTAATCTGTGAATAAAGCCTTGAACTGCCGGATGTTTTTAGACAAATTGTGGCTGTTAAACAGAAAATTGGTTCCAAAAGTTTGCGCCGCACAGAGCGATATGTCACTTTGAAAAATTTACACCGACATTGACAAGCAACAAGTTGGGGCTTGGTCACAGAATAAAGATTAAAGATACACCTAATGTGTGTAACTTTAGATACGCGTTTAACATTGTCAGTCGTCATAAAACGGAGTTCCGTGATGGAGACGGACAATTACGGGTTTAGGGTTAATATACAAAAAAATTTTTAACCATGCATTTCTTATAATATGAATGATGAAATTGCGAGCTTCAATGTTACTTAATCTTCCATCATCCTAACTAAACAGGTTTAAAAAAAACCTTCAAAATTAAACCTCACTAATAATATTAGAGCAGAATAACTAAGAATAAAGAAGCAGTGATAGCCTAGTGGTTAGGACTGTGGTCTCCTGTTCGGGGGGTCGCAAGTTCGATCCCGGGTACGCACCTCTGACTTTTCGGAGTCAAGTGCGTTTAAGCAATTAAATATCATTTGCTTCAGTGGTGAAGGAAAACATCGCGAGGAAACCTGCACACCTGAGAATTCTTCATAATGTTCTTGAAGGTGTGTGAAGTCCGCCAATTCGCATTGGGCCAGCGTGGTGGACTATGGCCTGTAACCCTTCTCTGAGAGGAGACCTGCGCTCAGTAGTGAGCCGCTGATGGGTTTTTAATGATGAATAATATTATAAATGCGAGAGTGTTTGATCGTTGGTTTGTCCTTCAATCGCACTGAAACAGAGCTACGGATAGATATATATTTTTTGCATGAGTAAAGTTAAGGATGGATAGACCTCGTTACATAGACTAGGCACTTTTTATTACGAAGAATTTCCGCGAGATTTTTAAACACTCCACAAAGCACTCCAAGAAGATACAGTCGCGGGCAAAATATAATATTAGTAAATAGAAAATTTAAGATAGGCAGGTCGGTATGTATGTAGGTATGTGTAGATACGAAAATCTGTTTGTAGATACAAAAACAGATTTTCATAATTTCTCGAAAAGCAATTTCTTTTTCACCCCTCTTCAATTAAAAAATCGTGTTTTCTCTCAAATAAAATCAATTCCTTCCCGGTTTGTTTCAAGTTTTTTGACGCACCTCCTTTCCATTCCGGATTTATTCGTAATTATATTTGCTTAATGATTACGAAGTTTTGATAGACCTTCGAAGGGGTGAAGAGACGCTGTCGCGTTCAAAAAGTATAGGTAGATATCTAGGTACATTAGGTACATTAATTTCTACTGCCATATCCCTTCCAAATTAGCCCGCTAGCTAGCTTGCATCTTCTTTTATCATAAGATTATTATTATATAGGTAGGTAGTAAAAAAAACACGCCTTACTTTTATTTGGAGACGAGAAGGGAATAGAATTCAAATTCAGCATTTTATAACCTATCACTAGGTATGAATGCGGTGTTTACAGTTAAGCTGTACCTACCTAATTAGTTTAACATTTTGTCTAAGTATTGTTTTATTTAGGTATCTAATTTAGTTTTTTGTTGTTTTATATAAATGTATAAGCTGTTGGTACGCCAAATATATTAAAAAAATCGAAAATGTCGGACAAAGTTTATTTTTTATGGGAAAATTTCTTTGGGAAGTCTCCGACATTAGATTATATTATTGTATCACAATCCCAATAGCGAAACTAAAAACAAAAGTAATAAAAGAGGCTTAAGCGAATTTCTCTCTAAACGACAGTCTTATAAAGAACGCCACGCGACGTAGGGTTGCCAAATACAGTTTCACTACATATTATAATTATAAAACAAAGTTCCCCACCGCGTCTGTCTGTCTGTCTGTCTGTTTGTCTGTTTGTTCGCGATAAACTCAAAACTACTGAACGGATTTTAATGCGGTTTTCACCAATTGAGGGTGATTCATGACGAAGGTTTAAGTGTATAATTTGTTAAGATTTTGTGTAAATTGGTTGAAATATGACGATAATTGTTGACAATGTCGGAAAAATTTAAGACGCCTGGGAGCTTTCATCGAAAACGCTTGCTAATAAGCTGCTTAATCCCTTTGAGATATACCTAACAAAAAAAAGTATGGTGGTGGTATGGTGGGATAATTCTTTACAAAAAAGTCCGCGATGGCATATATCTATCTTTTAAGGATAGCTCAATATACCCATTTAAACTTCTAAACAAATCAACTTAAATACGTTAGTTACCTTACGCATTTCATGCACATTATGATAATCCTTTACACCATACAATTTAAATGAATATCTTAGGAGATATGGCAAAACAAAAACGATCGCGCGCCAAAATAATTTCAAGCGCGCTCCGCAGGTTGCTATAGTATAAGCAGAGCGCTTCCGAGCGATACTTCTTTTAAATAAGCCTACGTACTGTTAAATATGCTGTTCAAGGTATAGCTTATGGAATATTCCAAGGAGTTTGCAAAGCATAGGCGTAATATGCTCTACTACCCATGCGAAGCCGGGGCGGGTCGCTAGTATATTATAAATTTTGGTCAATATACTCTATTTGCATTAATTTCCATATAATATTTAAAATGTGCTTAATAATTAGCCACACACTTATTTACGTATACGTAAAAAAAACTAAAAGTTAGTAGGTATAACGTAAAATAAACTTTTTACTCAACTTCGGTAGAGCCAAAGGAAGGGTTATGATTTTTTGCAGTCTTAAATTGAATAAGCAATTAACTATCACTTGCTTCAACGGCGAAGGAAAACATCGTGAGGAAACCTGCACACCTGAGAATTCTCCATAATGTTCTCGAAAGTGTGTGAAGTCCACCAATTCGCATTGGGCCAGCGTGGTGGACTATGGCCTATAACCCTTCTCTGAGAGGAGACCTGCGCTCAGTAATGAGCCATTGATGGGTTGTTGATGATGAAATTGAATTATATAGGTTTTCCTCAGAGAGCCTATCCTATACCTATCCATATACTATACAATATACATGAACATTGCTTTCAACAAAAAAAAAAATAAGAAATCGGTGGCAGCCCTAAACTCGCCGCCTCCCCCACCCGACGACGCCCACCTTTTAGAAAAAGCTTAAGTTTCAAACAAAAATGCGCCAATGAAGGAGCACCCTCAAAAATACAATCGATAAGGGTGGCGGGGGAGGAAAAAATGTTTTATATTTTAAATATGGGGTGTCCTTGCTGCGTCCAATTGCTGTAGGGTTTATGTTTCGTAGTGATTTATTTTGGTTGCGCTCAATTTCGGAGATTTATAAGTTTCTAAGAGATTTTTTTCGAACTAATTTTGGCTTAAGTTCTGTACTTAGTTTATAATATTAGATTTAAGCCTGTAAGTGTATAGCCTATACTAGCTGATGCCCGCAACTTCGTCTGCGAGGATTTTTTTTAAATCCCTCAGGAACGCTTTGATTTTCCGGGATAAAAGGTAGCCTATGTAGTGACATAGTTTTTGACCTGGAGAGTAGCACGTTCATCCGTAGCTCTGTTGCGGCGTGATTAAAGGAAAAACCAACAAACAAACACTCTTTCGTATTTATAACATTATTAGTAAGATAAGATTATAGTTTTTATAGTAAGATAATATAGTTTTTAGGTACAATTATAACTTAAAAAAATAAGGATTCTTTTTAATATCTGTAAGTAATTATGTTTGCCTGAAGTGATGCAAAAATTACCCATCTACTGGCCAGAAGTTTGGTTTTCCAGAGAACCGAAGATTATGTAGGTAGTATTATATTTTGAAATCTTTCAGTTGTCTACATGTCTTATTATTTATTTTCTCTTTTTTAAATGATGTAAATTGTGTAATATTCATATCATTTATTTATTCAAATTATGCGGTGTGATTCTTGAGGACCCTGTAGGGCTAACATTCACACCAAGAGAAAATTTTATCTAGCCATTTTCTCTTGGGATATCATATAGAGTAAATGGGTAGAAAAAAAAACCTCGTGGCGTACATGCTAATTGCTAGCCCTAGGTTCTACTCGTCTGATCGTGTGACGTAAAATTTCAAGGTGTAAAAATCACTCATAATATAAAAAATAATATAATAATATACAATCATAACTCATAATATAAAAGGATAAGAATTAAGATAACTGATTTATCAACCCACAGCTCAAACCACTGTACCGAGCGGGCTGAAAGTTGGCATACAGATACCTATTATGACGTAGGCATCCGCTTAGAAAGGATTTTTGAAAATTAAATCCCTAAGGGGAATATAGGGATTCGAAAAATCGAATTTAACGTAAGTGAAGCCGCGGGCAAGCTTGTTACTAAATAAAATAGAAACTTACCTAATTTTTATTTTCCATCACAATTAATCAACTTTTAAAAATAAATTTAAGCGAAAATTTCAAGCACATGGATGCTAGGACATGGTCAAAACGTAACTGATTTTAACCCTTGCAATGCGGTATGGGGTCAAAAGTTGTCTTACCGGTTATCTTCCTGGGGTCCAAACAAAAGATGCGAAGGGCGAAAACTGGACAATAGACCACCTTTGATAAAGGGTCGAACGTATCTAATAATACCGGATTGCATTATAATTTTTGGACCTATTTAAGTAACCATTGGGTTCGCTATTGTGATTCCGAAACTGACCTAACCGGTTTGGTCGGTTGCAAGTGGTGCGAGGTGTCGATGAAGTTTTGTCGATATCGAAATATTTATCGTCTGTTCAATAAGTAAGTCATGAGTTTTGAGAGTCAGGGGTTTTTCCATTTATTTCCACCTTTCCACATTAATGTGTGCATAGTTTATTTTTTTTAATATAATCAAATTTATTTTTAAGCATTATCAAACTGTTTTATTCATCGATGACTCTTTCACGTTGTTGCTACAACCTATTTTTCAATTTACCCATGTTAACTAACTTATAGGCTACTATGTTATATTATTACTTGTAGTCAAAATTTTTCAGACGGTAATCAATTTAAACATACAAATAGTATGTTAGCGAGAATATAATACACTAGGTATACATTTCAGATTTACGGTTACCTGTGTGGGAATTTTTTTGGTCTCTATAAGGTATAAGGTAGATACAAGTCTAAATCCGGGACTATGGTTTTCCACTGAGAGCATTATGAATTATAACGTCTCTAAAATAAATACATACCTACGTATGGCATTACATATAATATACATATTTCATATAATATTAGGACGCATATATAAATTAGATTAAATTATGAAGGTGTGACTAATACGTTTTTTTGGAACGAAGTTCCTTATCGCGGGTTGCGAAAGGGGGCTAGACGGAAAAAATAAGACCAAAAGTTGTAAACATTTTTTGATGGCCTAAAAATATCTTATATAATATTTTCAGCGGGTTGTGCATCGCTCCCGTGGCGCAATTGGCTCGCGTGCGGCTGTTAACCGAAAGATTGGTGGTTTGAGCCCACCCGGGGTTGCACAATTTTATTTTCATTTTTTATTTTATAAAATTATTTTAATTTTAATATTTTATAAAATCGATATTTAGGCTTCATTTTGATTTTTATCGATAAAAAAAACATGACAAAAAATGTATACTTACCCGAATAATTATTTTCTTATTTTCTTTATACCTCGAATAGAACTTGAAATTAATATTTTTATAATAATAACTTCGTTCCTGTCTGGTGTCCCACGACACCACAAGACTTTTTTTCATTTTAAACAATTTGAAAATGAATTGTACATAGAAACACTTATTGTTACTTTTATATTTAAAAATTGCATTAATTAAAGATTGCAAAGTAAGTATTTAATTTATTGTTACATAAAGAACCTCAATGATAAAATAACTTTGAATAATACCTTAGACACTTTTTAAACATCGATAAGTTACGCCGTAGCGTCCACAAGACAGCATAAACGTTAAAAAAACAACAATTAACATCGAAGAATTGTCCGCACAATGCGCACATTTGCATTCCGGCGCGGAACCGGTTCTCACGAAGGGGTGGCCACATGTCTATATTTGACACCTTGTGGACGTTGCCGGGTTGGACGCGGGTCTCATTAACCGATTGCGAAATATGTGATTATACTTACATTATAATTAGCTTTTGCCCGCGACTTTGTCCGCGTAGAATTAGGTTAAGGAATTAGGAACCAACCAATTTTCAGAGATGAAAAGTAGTCTGAAGTAGTAGTTCAGAATAGAATAGAATATTTCATTTGCAAGAATGTGGTACAATCAGGTCTTAGAATTAATTTGCGCTTACACAGAGTTTTGTTCAGAGTGAAAGTTAGGACTTTAGTAGGTAGATAAGATAAAGTAATCTTTTTATCTTAGCTAAAAAGTATCCTTACTAATACCTTACTAATATCACACGAGTAAACATTACTTTACTCGTGTCGTGTAATATTATAAATTTTGACTACCTCCCTGGCTCAGTGGTGAGCGCTATTGTCTTATAACTGGGAGGTCTCGAGTACGATTCCCGCGGCGGGGTCAATTTGGGAATTTATAATTTCTGAAATGTCTGTGGTCTGGTCTGGTGGGAGGGTTTGGCCGTTGCTAGTTACCACCCTACCGTCAAAGACGTGCCGCCAAGCGACTTAGCGTTCCGGCACGATGGCGTGTAGAAACCAATTAGGGGTATGGGTTGAATGTTCACTGCCATACCCCTTCCAAGTTAGCCCAAGTTAGCCCGCTACCATCTTACCATCAGGTGAGATCGCAGTCAAGGATTAGCTTGTCATCGAATAAAAAAAATGCGAAAATCAGGTTGTTAGTTGGTGTGTCCTTCAATCACACTGCAACAGAACTACGAATCGAGATGATTTTTTGCATGGATAGGTATAAGTAGTTGAGGACGTGACATATTAACTTATTATCTCTGAAAAAGAGTTCCACGAGATTTTTAAAACTATGTTTATTTATTATTATTTATATTATTTATCACAACACACTAATATTATAAAGGCGAAAGTTTGTAAGTATATGTGTGTGTGTGTGTATGTTTGTTACTGTTTCAAGCAAAAATTACTTGACGGATTTGGCTGAAATTTTCAATGGCGATAGATTACACCCTGGATGTAATACATAGGCTACTCCCGGAAAATTACATCCCGTGGGAATCAAAAGCCTTAATCCACGCGGATGAAGTCGCGGGCATGATTTTGTGTTTTTTTTTTTAATTAAAGATTTTAAAATTTGTTCGATCTTGTTGACAGCCTTGTTGAGCCTTTTGGTCTAGAGCAGCTATACTCAACCTGCGGCCCGCGGGCCAGCGGGCGGGCAGTTATAAAATATACGTTGAATATGAATTCGTTCATAAATGTTTAATTCAATTTGTTAAAATCACGAAAACCTTAGAAATCATTACCTATTTTTTTTTCTTTTTACGGCCCACTATACCCTAACAAACACGTGATTGTTATTTAACATGAAAAAAAAGGTTGAGTAAGTACCTACCTACCACGGGTCTAGAGTTAAGACTCTAGACCAAATCAAATTAACAAATTAAGAAATGTTCTTTTCCTGTCAAAAAACTGATAGGTATTATAATATCATCATCAACCCATCAACGGCTCAGAGAAGGGTTATAGGCCATAGTTCATCACGCTGGCCCAATGCGAATAGACATGACTTCACACATCTTTGAGAACATTATGAAGAAATCTCAAGTGTGCAGGTTTCCTCACGATGTTTTCATTCACGGTTGAAGTTGTGATTAAAAACGCACTTAATTTAAATTAGGTATATCAGTATGAACTAAATAGCGAAATGCTGAAATCTTTTCTAAGCTGAAAATATTATTTAAGTACCTATTGATGAATTAAATCCGACTGCAAAAGGGCAGTTTTTATTCAGTTCTTTCAGTAACCCAACTGAATCCCGATCGCACAACTAGTACACCTACCTCCCAGTCCATTCATGATTTAGTTGGCAGATATTTTTTAAGTCACAAGACTAGTAATCTGTTGTTTAAAGAAATATATTTCAAGCCAAGACCGTTACTCTAAAACAGGAGCATCAAGATTTAAGATGCAGCATCCCATTCAGCATCCCAACAATGAAAGACAAACATTATTGTAACGGCCGCACCCCGGTTATAAGACGCCATTAATTTGTATGACAATAGCGCTGGTCCATTTGACCCTCACTTTTTTCTGTGAGCCGTTCAAGGGTTAACTTTGTTTATTGCTAAGGCGGTGTATAAGTTCTCATTAAAATATTATTACTGTAACCAGTAGTAAGATAATTATGTTGAGCGTCGGATTGTATCATAGTGTCGTCTCTGTCGCACTCAGCGACAAAGTCACCTTCTGACAACTTGAACTGGATATTAGTCTCTAAATGGCCTACACGAAATAAATGATTAATACTTGGAACTAGGAATTACGATTAACTTCCATGGATTAATACAGCAAACATGAAAGAAACGAATGGAAGATCGCCTCTTTCTGGCGCTCGGAATGTAGGTAGGCAATATTTTATTCCAGGTACTGCTATATTCTAATTTCCAACTCGATCAGTGATAGGCGCCCGCCCTTCATAGCGCGAAGAAACGACGAAGACGATGACAAGCGAGTCGCTGGCAGCCACTAGATACAAAAGGCACATATCGTGCTATGTGGCGGTCTATGTAGAAGACCCTTGTTCAACATAATTTACCTATGTTAAAAACAATAATTAGGTAGTACCCAGATCTACAGTCCTTAATCTGTGCTAGATCTATGAAGATACGTTATTCTTATTATTAATTACTTCCTACTTATATTACAGGTTTGTCGAAAGTCGTGATCGCAAAGTGGTCACCAGCTGTAAGTGTATGTTAAAACAATGACATTGTAATAAAAATTAGGTAGGTACTTAACTGTATGTAATTAGGTACACTTGGTACCTAAGTAAATCGGCAAAATATCGGAAGTTCGAATGTCAAGACTTTGTGTGAGAATAGAGATATCATTAAATAATAATTACTTTAACAGTTGTTTTAAAATTCAATTTTGAGGCTCGAAATCACAGTGTCACCTAGTAACGAATAGTTCAACTAAACAGTGCCACCATGTAACGAATAGATCAACTAAATAGTGTCACCTAGTGACGGATAGGTCAACTAAAATATTAGCGACATCTAGCGATGATGAGACTATTATTTAGCGCCATCTAGTGATAAAAAGATGACTAATCTTAATAGGAAACGACATCTTGTGGCAAATAGTTTTTAGTAGGTATTCATTAAAACTTCATTTTCAATTTTATTTTTTATATTATTGTCATAGACTAATATTCAAAACAAAAAACAAAAATTCTTACCACAATATTATTAATTCTTACACTTAAAATATTTATTCTGAAACGATGTCATCAATTCTCAGCTTCACAGTATGCAATCATACTGACTTACTATTGCACAATAGATGTCGCTTGTTGTAGTAGACGTTATTTTTGTAAAACTTATTTCCTTTTTTATTTTGATAACCTTTACATATTTTTTAGGTACTAAGTATCCAGTAATGAATTCGCATATTTTTGCAGTCAATTTTTCTTTTCAATAAAAAGGAGAAAATAGTTATATAATATAATAAGAGGTTCTTTAATTCGCCCTATATAACATTTTAATAAAATAAAAATAAATATTAAGTAGGCAGATATAGTAGACACATAAAATCAAAACAACATTTCTCGTTATTACAATCAATCATTTTCAAAATATTATGACCTTGCCTTTGTAATTTTTGCATTAAATTAGCATGTCTCAAAATCCTCAAAAACTGCACTTTTTCATTAGGTAGGTGCACCCTGTGCACTATTTACTGTATCTACTATAAGTATCGAGAACATTTTCTCGCCCCATCCACAAACGGGACCACCGGAACAGAGCGCTCGTTTAAAGTGGTTCCATTTTTCCGGGCACCCACCTATCTGTGGAGTGCTAACAGATTTTTTCCCGCGGCCCGTTCTCCCGGGCCGGGTTATTACAGTGATTAATTCACTGCCCGACGGCTTGTTAACACATTTTATCCCTTTTTTAAAGGTTTTTTAAAGGCTACTTTTTATCCTTTTTGTTGGTAATTTGTCCAGCGATTTGTGCAGACTCATGTTTCACCCCGGAGTGGGGTTTTTGGTTATTTTTTTGGCACTCAGCCTGTTGAATGAGTGCTGATCGATGGACGAGCCATAGAAAGTTTTATCGTATTAAATGTGCATTATTTTAATAGCACTTGCAGAGCAGAGTTCAGATTGAGACAAGACAGTTTTTTTTTAGTTTTCTTCGGAAACATTATTTTCAATTTATTGGAATTTTTCTTCCAATAAAAATTTAGGTTAAAGATATTCAGTCCTATAAACTTATTACTAAATCTAATTGGAAAGTGTGAGTGAAAAAGTTCTCATCTATACCTATGAGAATAATTCTCGTAGATGCAATTACTAAGTACAGCTCTTTCGACATCTGACGATGCTATTTTAGAGAAAAGAAAAAATATTTTCGTATTTCATCACTTGGGCACAAACGTTGAAAATCGATTCCCTTCCCTGCCTGTTCATTTGATTGATATTTTTTTCATAATAGTATGGTAAAATTCACTTGTGATTTTCCTGGGAAATATTGCTTGTTCAATTCTTGGCGATTTCCTTTAAAATCGATGCGATTCCTAAGATTACATTCTCCCCCATCCCTTATACCTAGTTTAAATTTTCGCTTCACATACCGCTCCCAATATAACACCCTATACCTACTTAGCTAGGTATATAATAATAGGTACACAGAAGTGGAAAACATCATACATTTTTCATGACTCGTAAAACAAACAAGCTTATAAAGCCGTCATAAAACTTTACAATTCTCTTCGTGCCCCTGGGAGGCGTTCAAAAAGGGAATGGAAGTGGCTGCGTTGTTTACCTATACTTACCTAGGTATCGTGCGAAAGCAGTGATGACCTAGTGGTTAGGACTCTGGTCTCCTATTCGGAGGGTCGCAGGTTCGATCCCGGGTACGCACCTCTGACTTTTCGGAGTCAAGTGCGTTTAAGCAATTAAATATCATTTGCTTCAACGGTCAAGAAAAACATCTTGAGGAAACCTGCACATCTGAGAATTCTTTGTAATGTTCTCGAATATGTGTGAAGTCCGCCAATTCGCATTGGGCCAGCGTGGTGGACTATGTTCTATAGCGCTTCTCTGAAAGGAGACCTGCGCTCAGTAGTGAGCCGTTGATGGGTTGTTAATGATGATAATGATGATCGTGCGAAAGAGTGAAGTTTTTTATGGTGGTATTTGTGTGGTTATAACTATACTGTGTATTGGATAGAAGCAGGTGTCACGAAGAATTCCATGATAGGTAGCCTACAAGGAAAACAAAATTGTCACTGAATTATCTTACATACCATCTATTTCAACAATATTGATTACATTATCCGCCAAGGGGTTGTGGTTAGTGATTCTTCTCAATGCTCCTGAAAGCGATGCTATTTTTGAAATAATTTGGTCAATAAATATGTGATTCCCATATCAGTTTGTCATCAAATATAAGGCCTAAGTACCTAGGTACCTACTTTTCTTTTTTTAAACCCCGAATAAAAGAGGGACGTGTTTGTAATATATATATATATAATAATTATAAATATAATAAAAATAGTAATTATAAATATAATAAAAATAATAATCGACCGAGCGAAGCGAAGGTCTTTGAGTTAACTAGGGCGATTTGCACTTGTCCGTCCGTCCGTCCGTCCGTCCGTCCGTCTGTCAGAGCCTTATAACTTTTGAATTACTGAACGTAATTACTTCAAATTTAGATATAATATGTAAACCGATGGCCTCCAGCCGAAAATGGCTTAAAAAGTTATAAAAATCTTTATTTCAGGGGGGCTCTCATAGAAGCGAATGCGAAGTAAAAAAAAAAAAATCGCGTTACATAAAATTGTTACGTATCATTTTAAAGATAATTTTGAACTGAGTACAAAAATATTTTTTTTTTAATTTTTCCCTTAAAATTGACGAAATGGGGGGCTTTCAAAGTGGCGATTTTATACGCTCGCTTGAAGACGCTCTCTAGAAAAATCCGCTATGGATTTTCAAACTGATTTTATGTTTTTAGGTCACTTATATCCTGTACTTGAACAACAAATACTAAAATTATATGAATATTATAAAGAAACGAGATTATTTAATTTTTAATGGGCGTCAGTAATTCATATAGCATCAACATAGCTTCACAATAATGCTAATAGATGGCGCAGTCAGTAACTATTCCCATGGAACTACGAGTTAAATTCAATGTTTGATAAATAATTCAATGTTTTCACTAACGTTCCCTAACCTTTACGGGCTACCTATAAGTTAGGTGATTGATGTTTTCTGTCAACTTATTTATCACGATCCTGTACGGGACACCTAAAAGGATATTGGGACGGATGTTAGGACTTAGGATTGTATTTAGGAGCTACCTACGTTAAGAGACTCCTACTTAGGGGATGATTTAGGTATGTTTGGTGAAAACGGGCATAATAATAATGTCAGTTTTGGTTATCATGTATCGATTGAATGAATAATCATGGGATACCGTTACCGCGAGGTCTCAGTTCGGGGCGAACCACTAGTTATATAAATATAATAAAAATAATAAGTTTGACGTGTGTGCTTATCAAGGAGTAATGGTGTTCTGTGGTGCTTATCATCTGTGTGTCTGTGTATTCCCTCGTAGCAGCCTCCCCAATGGACCGATTTTGATGCGGTTTTTTCTGTTTGAAAGCTAGCCTTATCGAGGTGGATCTTAGCTAGGTATGTATTATTGAAGATCTGCTCAGGCGTTTGAAGATCATCAGCTCATTTTCTACTTTATTAAAGGGTCTTCCAAACTTTTACTGGTGCGATTGATTTGTTAGGTGTACCTAGCTGTTACTTCGGATTATTTCCAAGACAATGACATTCCAAATTATAAATAAATAAACCATCTTTATTCCTTACCATCAGATGAGATCACAGTTAAATTATTTTAGTAAGTAGATAATATACGAAGTTTATAGAACTTCAGAATATTATGTTCACCTACCTACCCTTAGAGAACTAGCACCTAACAAGTGAAACACGTTCAATGCTCAGCTTAGGTTTTAACTTCAACCCTGTATCTATGATGAGTCTCATTAAAAGTTTTTCCATGTCTAATTCCTAGCATTCGTAGATTAAAGTACCTACTGTTGGAAATCAGAGGCGGGAAATAATGAAAAAAAAAACACAGGGTGACAACAAATAGAGCAAAGAAGAACGCCAGATCGTGACCCAGAAATTTACAGAAAAAGTAAATTAATTAAAAATATCCTATTAATTTAAGATCGTTTTAAAATAAATCATTTGTATCGTAAAACTAGAGGATGGACTAGATGGAGAGGAGGAACTAGAGGAAAAAAAAAGTAATTTTATACAATAAATTATTTCCTGTTATCTGTCAGACAATGCATACCTACTTGAAACGTTATAATCTAACCTGTAAGTCTAACTTTGACTTTGAATTAATCAATAACCGCAAGTTCTAGAAGTTTTAAGACTTAGGTATGTTTATTCATTACTAAACAATTAGCAATAAAATGATGCATAATTCCTTCTTGTAAACGACTTTTCGTATTGTGGGTCAAAGTTCCAAACATTTTTGGCATTGTCCTTTACTTACAAATCAACTTCACACGACACTGTGTCTGTACCGCCAATAACCTTTTCGTTCGGCGGGTAAACAAGGAATCATCCGTATGCGGCTGAGGGCTAGCTTTTTAACCGACTACAAAAATGGAGGATTTTTTTATGTATGTCCACCGATTATTCGAAGACGCCTAAACCGATTGGGGAAATTCTTTTTTTGTTTGAAAGGGTATACACGCCAGGTGGTCCTGGTATAAATTTTATCGAAATCGGTCGAGCGGTTTTTAAAATATCAACAATAAATTAGGGGAAGGGGGGGCATAATGGGGTCGCGGGGCACGACGGGGCCACCAACACATACAAGTAACTATGCACACTAGACGCATGTTGTTGTTGCGAATAGGTGGCCATTTTGTATCAGTCTTCAGTCTGACAGTGACCGGCGACAAGGCTGCGCGCGTTTTTTTTACGACAGAAAACATTTTTCAACGTCATTTGATCTAATTTTGAGTGTTTACGAAAACGCAAGTAAAAAGGTAAGTGTTTAGATTACTACTTTCGTTTTTTATTGTCTTTTTCTAGTGACATTCCTTATCGATATGTTTTCAACAAAATAACTCTAACTATCGATTCGTTTTTTTGTTTATTATTTAAAACAAATGTTAGAGATTGGGGCATAACGGGGGCATGGCTATGGGGCACGATGGGGTACCCTGTTATGCCCCGTAACTGCAGTCCCCATTATGCCCCTGTTATGTAAGTAGTCTAAAGGAATGATCTGTTAATTTAATAAATTATCATTTATTTTGTTTTAGGCATAAAAAATGGTACGAACGTACAAAAAGAAAAGTTCGAGAGGCAGTTGGTCTGTGGAAAGTATGAAACAGGCAATCGATGCAGTTTTGAGCAAAACGGCAGGCTACAGAAAAGCAGCTCAACTGTACGGTGTTCCACAGACCACATTGGAGCGTCACGTAGCTAAGATAAGGAAAGGCGAGCTGTCTCTCAACTCGACTCCAGGTAACTTCAAACCAGTTTTTTCCAAAGAAGAAGAAGAGGAGCTCGTGAAATATATCAAAGAAATGGAGAAGCGTTTGTTTGGATTGACTACTGTCGTCCTACGAAAGCTAGCGTATCAGCTGGCAGAAAAAAATGGTAAGACTCACCATTTCAACCATGATAAAAAGATAGCTGGGGTAGATTGGTTAAAAGGATTTATGAAGCGTCATCCCGACTTATCAATCCGCAAACCAGAAGCTAGATCGGCAGCTCGAGCGATGTGCTTTAACAAAGTGGCTGTAGATACATTCTATTCTTTGCTCGGGGAAATATATGACAAATATAATCTGACGCCAGACAAAATATACAACTGCGATGAGACTGGAATATATGCGTTTCGAAGACAAAAAGCAAAATACTAGCAGAAAAGGGGCGAAAACAGGTTGGCTCGCTTTCTTCAGCAGAACGAGGGCAGACGATTACAGTTGAAGTATGTTTTAATGCAGCCGGAACTTACATGCCTCCTATGCTAATTTTCCCTAGACAGAGAATGAAGCAAGAGTTATTAGATCGAGCTCCTCCAGGGACGACGGCAGAATGCAACGCTCTAGGCTGGATGACCACTGAGACGTTTGTAACCTGGTTCCAAAGATTCATTAAATTTTCTGGTGCGTCGAACTAACCCGGTCTTGCTTCTTTTAGATGGGCACGTTACGCACACGCAAAACATCGAAGTTATTGAAAGAGCACGCAAGAACGGTGTTATAATGCTTTGTTTTCCCCCGCATTGCACTCATAGGCTCCAACCCTTGGACGTCGGCTTTATGAAACCTTTGAGTGTTTACTATGACCAAGCTTGCTCTAGCTGGTTAAGGTCGCACCCAGGGCGAATAGTAACAACATTCCAAATTAGTGAAATCTTTGCACATGCATATATTCCGGCTGCATCAATGTCTACAGCAATTAATGCGTTCAAAAAATGTGGCATTTGGCCATTTAATCAAAACAACTTTATAGATTCAGATTTTTTAGCTGCATCAACAACAGACATTCCGCTGCCAAATAATCAGCCAGAAACAGCTTCTATAACTGCTGAAATCCAGAAAAATCTACCGTCTTGCCTTGAAGAGGACCCTCTTGAACCAATTGTGCATACGACTACGCCACCTTTATATCAGAGAACTCCTATCTCAGAGCCTCAGCCTGGACCATCTACACAAAACGAAGATAGCCTAAACAGATCTCCGATTCGAAAAGTGTGTCGCGACTTAACAACTGCCTTTAAAAATGTTTCTCCCAAGGACATTCTCGCAATCCCAACGGTCGAACAAAGGAACCAATCGAGGAAAAATTATCGCAGAGGAAAAACTGTTGTTCTCACTTCAACTTCCTACAAAAACCAGTTAGAAGAACGAGAACAGCTTAAGCGGACGAAGAAATGTCCAGATCCAAATGATCCCCGGTTAAAGAAAAACTCAAAGAAACAGAAGACCCAAAAAGCTCACTCTGATGTAGAAAATGTAGAAGAGGATACCTTATGCCTGTATTGCGTTGACGTGAACCATACTTATTTGAAGTCTTCGGAAGGTTGGGTGGCCTGCCAGCTATGCCGACGTTGGTCCCATACAGCCTGTGCTGGTGTTGATGACGAAAATACGGAAGAAATCCACATCTGCTTATTCTGTGATGCAAAATAATCTATACCCCTTACTGCCCCGGATTAGGTACCCTATACTGCCCCTACCCTGGGGCACGATGGGGTTTTCATTAGGGTTTCGAAAAATTAAAATTAAAAATATTATTTGATTAGTCACTTTACCCAATTCTATGCCAAATGATAATTTAATATGTAACCAAAGTTTTGTGATTACTTTTGATTAATAAGTATATTTTGTTTATTCTTTTATTGTTTATTTCCCTTAACGTCCCCGTTATGCCCCCCTCTCCCCTATATACTTTGTATAGTGTGTGTGAAATGTAGTAAAGCGGGAGTTTGAAGTCGGATGTTTAAAAAGATTTTTTTATATTAAATTAGGATATAGTACCTACTAAAAATCCGCCAATTCGCATTGGGCTAGCGTGGTGTACTATGGCCTATAACTCTTCTCTGAGAGGAGGAGACCTGCGCTCAGTAGTGAGCCGTTGATCGGTTGCTAATGATGATGATGATGACTAAAAAGTTGTCGATACCGTGACTTTTACAATGAATCATTTTGAAATTCTGCTAACAGTACCTACTTAAGTATATGATGTCTAGTGTTAAAGTAGCTACCCACCTAGTAACTACCTATACCTATGTGTGATGTAAAAGTGTTTGGCGGCGCCGCCACGCTAATTTGGTTGCACGGAAGTGTGCGATGCCGCACCAGCCGAGAGATATCATATTATACAAAAATTCTTTTTAAAAAACCGACTTGTATAAAACAATTAGTCCTTAGACAAGATAGTCCTTGACTGCGATCTCACCTGATGGTAAGTGACGATGCAGTCTAAGATGGTAGCGGGCTAACTTGGAAGGGGTATGGCAGTGAACATTCAACCCATAACCCTAATCGGTTTCTACACGCCATCGTGCCGGAACGCTTAATCGCTTGGCGGCACGTTTTTGACGGTAGGGTGGTAAGTAGCCACGGCCTAAGCCTCCCACCATACCAGACCAGAGACAATTCATAAATTTTAAATTCACAAATTGACCCCGCCGGGAATCGAACCCGAGACCTCCCAGTTATAAGACTACAACGCTCACCACTGCGCCAGGGAGGTCGTGAAAATTTGTTGCAGTCGGGCGGGCCTAAGTAAATACTTAGTAACGATAAAAGTTGAAACCGATGCGCAACAGTGATGCAGGATGGAACTCCTCAATGATTATTAATTCCGTCTTCCATCACCAAAGATAATCATCAGATCTTCATAAAATTTAAATGGGACTAACCTGACGGTATTCCCTTTAAAATAAATAAATTAATTGGAACTCGGGGACTGCCGCGGTAAAGCTATTGCATAGCATTTTTTATTAACTTATGCAATTAGGTACTTATAATATTTATGCAATATTTTTTTTGCATACTAAAAATTGTGCAAAAAAAATTAAAAAACAAACAAACAAGAAAAGCGCACTGTCACTACTTCGCGAGTGAGATTCGAACCTGCGACATCATACACCATACGGTAAACAAAGCGGCCGCTCGCCCACTGCGCCGAACAGAGCTAGATACTTGTGAACCTCTAATATGTTGAACGCTTACTGAACGACGGTGTTAGGTTTATTTTCGTTACGGAATTTCTTGAATCGGTCGCCGCGCGCAAACTGTTTGTCCTAGTTCAAAGCCTGCGATAAAAGCTATGCAAAAGCTTAAAAAAAAATAATCGGTTCAGATTTGGCGGTGTAATGGAGTAACATCTTGGAACTCTTTGATTTCCCGACCCAAAAAGGTCACCCATGCGATGGACCGACCAAATGAAGTCTGCAGTGGGCGGTCCATTGCACGAGTGTACCAGGCTGTCGGCCAGCAGGGAGAAGTGGCGAATGCTCGTGAGGCGAATCACATCTACCAAGACGTCACTTCGTGATGACCACGACCGCTCTGTCAAGAGTGTTACGAGGAAGAAGACGAAGAATCTTACTAATTTTAAATATAAATGCGAAAATGTGTTTGTTCGTTCTTCGATTTGTCCTTCAATCCCACTACAAATAGGTACCTACAATAGAGCTACAGATTGACGTGATTTTTTTGCATGGGTAAGTAGGTTTGAGGACCTGGAGAGTGACATAATAGATACCTATTCTATTGCTACAATAATTTATCCAGGAACATCAAATTTTCATCAGAGTATCCACAGGATTAAAAAACTAATCCACACGAATGAAGTCGCGGGCTTCAGCTGGTGCACTATAATATCTCCCGCGCAGATGGCTAATCTCTGTGAAGACATCAATCATTAATTATTGTACCTACCTTCAAACTAAACTATGGAATTTCGCTACTAAGTTTCGTAGATCTATATGACGGAGCCGGTATGTAGAAACACAAGTAAAACAATTTTGTTGAGCATTAACGTAGATGGAGGGTTCCGATGGTAATCAATTTAATTGGAAATTTCCTTTGATTAAACGCAAAGACGTTGTTAGAAGTTGACCCAATAAAAGCGGACCGTCCGCAAAAAATAATTTTTACATAAACTAAAATTAAATTAATTAATGCTTACTTTATAGTTTATATTTTATCCAAAGGCCCGGCGGCGTATAAAAATTATAAAATAAGAGGACTTACAAAAGAAAAAGGGAATCTCAATTCGTCTGGTAACTTTTTTTCTTATGTATCTACCTATATCTAGGTAAAAAGTGTGAACACCGATTTTACCAACACTTCTAATTTTTTGTGTGTGATTTTTTACACTTTTTTATATTTATAGCCAGAGGAAGCTTGCGAGATTTAATCCAGCTCCTTAATCTTCATGCTGCAGGATGCTAATTATGCTTAATATTATTTATCCAACATTTTTTTTGCAATTATTGTACTTTTTTCATTAGTGTAGTCACTACTCAGTATTGTATCTAATGGGTTTGGTACCTAATTTTTTTTAATTAATTTATTACTATTAATATATATATAGCTGCTGGGGCTGATTGACTGATTCACTGACTGACTCATTGATCACCTCTCCTGTAAAATTTTGTATGAAAAATTTTTTTTTCACCGATGGTTTCGTATAGAGGACAAAAATTCATTCGGAGGAAAAATATGGAGAGAGCTGATGATTGAGGATTTCGGAGACGGGTGAGGAGCACGGCCAGGGTATTGAAGATAGGTGGGGTGTGCTCGAACAAAAGTCACTCGAAACCTCATCCAATTGCCAGTGGGTTGAAAAAAAAATCCAAAATGGCGGATTCAAGATGGCGGCCATACAAATTTCGTCGGTGTCTATCTCGGAGAGTATAAAAGATGGAAGAGTGGGTTCTTGGCAAAAGATGATCAAGACCCGAAGTTCTACTTGATGAATAGAAAAAAAAATCAAGATGGCCGATTTTTTTTTCTCCATACAAAATATATGGCGAATATTAAATAGACTAGAAGCTGAGAACGATACAAGACTTTGATACGGTTCCTTTTCAAAATTAGTTTTTATAAAAGAAATCTCATTCTGACAAATGATGAGATATGATGATCGAGGGTTTGGAAGGGGGGTGAGGAGCACGGCCAGGTTATTGAAGATACGTGGGAGGTGCTCAAACAAAAAATACTCGAAACCTCATCCAATTGGCAGTGTGCTGAAAAAAATTTCAAAATGGCGGATTCAAGATGGCGGCCATACCAATTTCATCGGCATCTATCTCTGAGAGTATAAAAGATGGAAGAGTGGTTATTTGATAGAAAATGATCAGGACCTGAAAGTCCACTTGACGATAGAAAAACCGCGGTCCGCTTGCGGGCCGCGCACCCACGCGCCCTACTAGTTAATATATATATATAGCTGCTGGGGCTGATTCACTGACTGATTCACTGATTCACTGACTCATTGATCACCTCTCCTGTAAAATTTTGTATGAAAAAATTTTTTTTCACCGATGGTTTCATATAGAGGAAAAAAATTCATTCGGAGGAAAAATATGGAGAGAGCTGATGATTGAGGATTTCGGAGACGGGTGAAGAGCACGGCCAGGGTATCGAAGATAGGTGGGGGGTGCTCGAACAAATGTCACTCGAAACCTCATCCAATTCGCAGTGAGCTGAAAAAAAATTCAAAATGGCGGAAAAAAGATGGCCGCCATACAAACTTCGTCGGTGTCTATCTCGGAGAGGATAAAAGATGGAAGAGTAGTTTCTTGGCAAAAGATGATCAGGACCTGAAGGTCTATTTGACGAATAGAAAAAAAAAATCAAGATGGCGGAATTTTTTTTTCTCCATACAAAATATATGGCAAATATTGAAGAGACTAGAAGCTGAGAACTATGCAAGACCTTGATACGGTTCCTTTTCAAAATTTGTTTTTATAAAGGAATTCTCATTCTGACAAATGATGAGATATGATGATCGAGGGTTTGGAAGGTGGGTGAGGAGCACGGGCAGGGTATTGAAGATAGCAGGTGGGAGGTGCTCAAACAAAAAATACTCGAAACCTGATCCAATTGGCAATGAGCTGAAAAAAAATTCAAAATGGCGGATTCAAGATGGCGGCCATACCAATTTGATCGGCATCTATCGCGGAGAGTATAAAAGATGGAAGAGTGGTGTTGTGATAGAAAATGATCAGGACCTGAAAGTCCACTTGACGATAGAAAAACCGCGGTCCGCTTGCGGGCCGCGCACCCACGCGCCCTACTAGTATAATATATAGCTGCTGGGGCTGATTGACTGATTCACTGATTCACTGACTCATTGATCACCTCTCCTGTAAAATTTTGTATGAAAAATTTTTTTTTCACTGATGGTTTCGTGTAGAAGACAAAAATTCATTCGGAGGAAAAATATGGAGAGAGCTGATGATTGAGGATTTCGGAGACGGGTGAGGAGCACGGCCAGGGTATCAAAGATAGGTGGGGGGTACTCGAACAAATGTCACTCGAAACCTCATCCAATTCGCAGTGAGCTGAAAAAAAATTCAAAATGGCGGAAAAAAGATGGCCGCCATACAAATTTCGTCGGTGTCTATCTCGGAGAGTATAAGAGATGGAAGAGTGGTTTCGTGGCAAAAGATAATCAGGACCCGAAGGTCTATTTGATGAATAGAAAAAATTCCAAGATGGCGGAATGTTTTTTCTCCATACAAAATATATGGCGGATATTAAATAGACTATAAGCTGAGAACTAAGCAAGACTTTGATACGGTTCCTTTTCAAAATTTGTTTTTATAAAAGAAATCTCATTCTGACAAATGATGAGATATGATGGTCGAGGTTTTGGAAGGTGGGTGAGGAGCACGGCCAGGGTATTGAAGATAGGTGGGAGGTGCTCAACCAAAAATACTCGACACCTCATCCAATTGGCAGTGAGCTGAAAAAAATTCAGAATGCCGGATTCAAGATGACGGCCATACCAATTTCATCGGCATCTATCTCGGAGAGTATAAAATATGGAAGAGTGGTTTCTTAGAAAAAGATGATCAGAACCCGAAGGTCTACGTCTTGGTGAATAAAAAAAAATTCAAGATGGCGGAATTTATTTTACCATACAAGACGAAGGTTCCTTTTCAAAATTTGTTTTTATGGAAGAATTCTCATCCTGACAAATGATTCGGAGAAAAAATATAGAAAGTAATGCTGATCAAGGATTTGGAAGATGGGTGAGGAGCATCGCCAGGGTATTTAAGATAGGTGGGGGCTGCTCAAACAAAATATACTCGAAACCTCATCCAATTGGCAGTGAGCTGAAAAAAAATTCAAAATGGTGGATTCAAGATGGCGGCTATAAGAATTTCATAGGTGTCTATCTCGGAGAGTATACAAGATGCAAGAGTGGTTTTTTGATAGAAATTGATCAGGTCCTGAAAGTCTACTTGACGAGTAGAAAAACCGCGGTCCGCTTGCGGGCCGCGCACCCACGCGCCCTACTAGTTAATATATATATAGCTGCTGGGGCTGATTCACTGATTCACTGACTGACTGACTCATTGATCACCTCTCCTGTAAAATTTTGTATGAAAAATTTTTTTTTCACTGATGGTTTCGTATAGAGGAAAAAAATTCATTCGGAGGAAAAATATGGAGAGAGCTGATGATTGCGGATTTCGGAGACGGGTGAAGAGCACGGCCAGGGTATCGAAGATAGGTGGGGGGTGCTCGAACAAATGTCACTCGAAACCTCATCCAATTCGCAGTGAGCTGAAAAAAAATTCAAAATGGCGGAAAAAAGATGGCCGCCATACAAATTTCTTCGGTGTCTATCTCGGGGAGTATAAAAGATGGAAGAGAGGTTTCTTGGCAAAAGATGATCAGGGCCCAAAGGTCTATTTGATGAATAGAAAAAAATCCAAGATGACGGAATGTTTTTTCTCCATATAAAATATAATAATTATGGCGAATATTGAAGAGACTAGAAGTTGGGAACTATTGATACGGTTTCATTTCGAAATTTGTTTTTATAGAAGAATCAATTATACTGACAAATGATGAGATATGATGATCGAGGGTTTGGAAGGTGGGTGAGGAGCACGGCCAGGGTATTGAAGATAGGTGGGAGGTGCTCAAACAAAATATACTCAAAACCTCATTCAATTGCCAGTGAACTAAAAAAAATTCCAAAATGGCGGATTCAAGATGGCGGCCATACAAATTTCGTTGGTGCTATCTCGGGGAGTATAAAAGATGGAAGAGTGGTTTCTTAGCAAAAGATGATCAAGACCCGAAGGTCTATTTGATGAATGGAAAAAAATCAAGATGGCGGAATTTTATTTCCATACAAACTATGCAAGACGAAGGTTGTTTTTCAAAAGTTTTTATAGAAGAATTCTCATCCTGACTAATGATTTGGAGAAAAAATATGGAAAGTAATGCTGATCGAGGATTTGGAAGATGGGTGAGGAGCATGGCCAGGGTATTCAAGATAGGTGGGGGCTGCTCAAACAAAAAATACTCGAAACCTCATCCAATTGGCAGTGAAATGAAAAAAATCAAAATGGCGGATTCAAGATGGCGGCTATACAAATTTCAAAGGTGTCTTTCTCAGAGAATATAAAAGATGGAAGAGTGGTTTTTTGATAGAAATGATCAGGACCTGAAAGTCGAGCAGAAAATACGCGGTCCGCTTGCGGGCCGCGCACCCACGCGCCCTACTAGTTAATATATATATAGCTGCTGGGGCTGATTGACTGATTGACTGATTCACTGACTCACTCATTGATCACCTCTCCTGTAAAATTTTGTATGAAAAATTTTTTTTTCACCGATGGTTTCGTATAGAGGACAAAAATTCATTCGGAGGAAAAATATGGAGAGAGCTGATGATTGAGGATTTCGGAGACGGGTGAGGAGCACGGCTAGGGTATTGAAGATAGTTGGGGTGTGCTCGAACAATAGTCACTCGAAACCTCATCCAATTGCCAGTGGGTTGAAAAAAATTTCCAAAATGGCGGATTCAAGATGGCGGCCATACAAATTTCGTCGGTGTCTATCTCGGAGAGCATAAAAGATGGAAGAGTGGGTTCTCGGCAAAAGATGATCAAGACCCGAAGGTCTACTTGATGAACAGAAAAAAAATCAAGATGGTGGATTTTTTTTTCTCCATACAAAATATATGGCGAATATTGAATAGACTAGAAGCCGAGAACTATGCAAGACTTTGATACGGTTCCTTTTCGAAATTTGTTTTTATAAAAGAATTCTCATTCTGACAAATGATGAGATATGATGATCGAGGGTTTGGAAGGTGGGTGAGGAGCACGGGCAGGGTATTGAAGATAGGTGGGAGGTGCTCAAACAAAAAATACTCAAAACCTCATCCAATTGGCAATGACCTGAAAAAAAATTCAAAATGGCGGATTCAAGATGGCGGCCATACAAACTTCAACGGTGTCTATCTCGGAGAGTATAAAAGATGGAAGAGTGGTTTTTTGGTAGAAAATGATCAAGACCTAAAAGTCTACTTGTCGAGTAGAAAAACCGCGGTCCGCTTGCGGGCCGCGCACCCACGCGCCCTACTAGTTTATTAGTAAAATCGTTTACAGTATGTCTAAACTTACCTACATATATATTTCTGAAATACCGATTATAATATCTATACTTATGCCTAAGTTTATCTACATAAGTAAGGATGTTGCTAAAAATTAAAGGCTTAATTTTTATTTATGTTAAAAATATGTGGCATATTTATTTTGTACTAGATGATGCCCGCAACTTCGTCCGCGTGTATTAAGGTGTTTTGGTTCCCGCGGGAACTCTATATTTTTCCGGGATAAATTGTAGCCAATGTGTTAAATCCTGGGCTATCTACATTTCAAATTTCAGCCAAATGCGTCCAGTAATTTTTTGCTTGAAAGAGTAACAAACATACACACACTCACACACACACACAAACTTTCGCCTTATAATATTAGTGTGATTTGTTTTGCTGACCGTAAAGCATTCGTATATCTTAAAATTTCCACCCAGTGAATCTTGCGGGTGGGCTAGATTATGCCAATAAAATTTATGTGAGGCGCATAGCGGTGCCCTACTCGCTACCCGCTTCCCGCTACCCACTACCCGCTACCCGCTACCACACCAGTAGGTACCTACCCCGCGAGAACTTTGTTGTATACCTAGGTATGCCATAGCTAAAGTTTGTTCATTTAGAAGGGTACCTACCTATAAATAATAATTATATGTGTAGGTATATAATATGTATTACACATAATTATACATAATACTACATATATATTATTATTATTAATTATATCTAGAGCTGATTAGGTACCTAATGCAAAGTGTACTTATTATGAATTTATTGAATAGATACGTAGTTTTTTTTAAGTTTCGTTGAAGGTTTTGACGAAAAAGAGTAAAAGAACGGTCGAATGGGTGTCAGGCCACGCCATGGCCACGCGCAGTGCAGGGTTCCGTAGTTGCCAGTAGTTACTTATTTTCATCATACATTTTTTTAATTATACCCTACCATTACAATATAATGAAAACGCCTAGATTAGATTCAAATTCAACTCAATTCAATTCAAAATTATTTATTTCACGTAGGCCAACCTGTGGCTCTTATGACAAGTCAGGACTCTACCACCGGTTCGAAAAGCGGATTCTGCTGAGAAGAGCAGAAGAGAGAGATAAAAAAAGGCAAAAACGTCACTGGTGTATGCTTTAAAATGTTGTAACTTCATTTGAGTTAAACTAGAAACTTGAAATCACAGCATTAAGACTAGAGGCCATTGACATAAGTATTTCAGTATTTTCAACTTGTGCCATCAAGCTGTTTCTGAGAAAAGGACCTAATAACCTTGGACACACAGATGGACAACGAAGCGATCCTATCCGCTCTTTTTTCGGAACCCTAAAAATATGGGTGATTTGTCTTGAACCCAATAATTTATCCCAAAGAGTCCCCAATAATATGGCAACCCGAAAATTACCTTTCGGGTAGATATGGAGGACCTACAACTATAGACACTACAACTATAATAGCTTTCTTAATAATTAATTAATTTTCGAATATTTTAGACATTTTAATTGCCAAAAGTACCTATACACCACCCAACTCATTTATTATTTGGCGTCTGAACACAATATCTACTACAGCTGGCATGGCTTAAAGTCGCAGCTCACTTACACGACACCGCCAGCGCCGCGCGCGCTCCCACACGTTAAAAGAATGCGCATTCAAAGGTCACGACGACAAGATCAAGACAATACTAAGAAGGCAGCAGCGTCGGCAAACGAACTTTCCGCAATCTAGTCACTCGATGGTTGACGCCTCGCTTACCTACTGCGCGCTTCAAGCAAGTGGTCCATGCGTCTACAACGCGTGGACCACTCAAGAATCACGAACATTTCCCGTCTTAGTGGTTGAGCGAGGCGCGAGGCTATTTCCTGTCTGTACCCTACAAACAGACTCTTTAATAACCGCGCGTCGACAGCGAGCTTAATGCAAGCGGACGCCGCGTGGACAGCCTTCTATTAGCTGCTCTAGTAGCAATTTGCGTTGGCTGTTAGTTGGGTCTTTGTCCCTAGTTTGGTTGGCCAACAATAACACCCATATTCTAAGTCGTAACCTCACGATTTCCTTCACTCGACTCAAGCTCACTGAGGTGATTTCATATTCTTAGTTGTAATAGTTCTTAGTTAGTAGTATTTCTTAGTTGACGACCTCCCTGGCTCAGTGGAAAGCGCTGTTGCCTTATAACAGGGAGGTCCCGGGTTCGATTCCCGGCGGGTCAATTTGGGAATTTATAATTTCTGAATTGTCTCTGGTCTGGTCTGGTGGGAGGCTTTAGCCGTGGCTAGTTACCACCCTACCGTCAAAGACGTGCCGCCAAGCGATTTAGCGTTCCGGCACGATGGCGTGTAGAAACCAATTAGAGGTATGGGTTGAATGTTCACTGCCATACCCCTTCCAAGTTAGCGCGCTACCATCTTAGACTGCATCGTCACTTACCAACAGGTGAGATCGCAGTCAAGGACTAGCTTGTCATCGAATAAAAAAAAAAAAAAATATTTCACCTCCACTCGAGGAGTTTCCTCACTCGAGGTGGGTATGAGTGGAGTAAACGTAAGGTTGATCGGCATCTACCTTGAGGATGGTTTTGTGTAAATCGTAGCTAAATAACGCGTATTTTTTCAGAGTTTTAAAATGTTTTTGAAGAGTTTATTGAATACCAGCTTTTGCCCGCGGCTTCGCTCACGTCAAGTTCGATTTTTCAAACCTCTATTTTTAACGTGAGAGAAACAAGTGCGAATTAAAAAAATATGTTTAAAATACAAGCTTTTAGTAGTAGGTACATCATCAGACCCTGGATATCATCTAGGACCCGAGTACTCATCAAAGCGAATCAAACGAGCCCAAACTTGATGGGGCTACGTCGTTTTATTACAAAGTTGCCAAAACCACCTTCTGGCTTCATCATCAGACCTTGGATATCATCTAGAATCTGAGTACTTGTCAAGACAAATCAATCGAGTCCAAACTCGATGGGGTTACGTCGTTTTATCACAAAGCTGCCAAATTCACCTTCCGGCTTCATCACCAGAACATGGATATCATCTAGGACCAGAGTACTTGTCAAGACTAATCAAACGAGCCCAAACTCTATGATGTTGCGTCGTTTAATCACAAAGCTGCCAAAACCACCTTCCGGCTTCATCATCAGACCCTGAATATCCTCTAGGACCAGAGTAGTTGTCGAGACGAATCAAACGAGTCCAAATTCGATGGGGTTACGTCGTTTTATTACAGACTTCCGATAGCCATCTTCCAGCTTCATCATCAGATCAGCTCCATGTTACAATAATATTGCATTGTCATCCACAAAAGGACAGCACAATTCTAGTGCGAACGGAGCGAAATATTTTTGGTCCCATATTGTGATAAGTAGATACTTGTGAAGTTAACTTACTTAGTTAACTACCTACAATATTTTTTACCCAAAACATTTATATTTTGTCTCAAGTGATTATCAGTTAAAATTAATATTGCCTTGTTTTAAATGTGTTTGATTTCATATTTTTAACACTTGAAACAAATATGTGACACTTGAAATTGAAAGCCATAGTTGAATAAGGTTCAAATTTCGTTTAAAAATAAGTTTAGTCAACATAACAAATGAAACATTCCTTAAAATTATGACGCAATCGTTGATTTTTACCTCGACTCCACTCGACTCACACTCATTCAAGGAAACTCATTATTTCCTTAGCTTTACAACTAAGAATACCAATTTCGAGGAACGTTCGAGATCTTCCTTGAGGCTCCCTCGAGTGAGGATGAGTCGAGGGGCTTTCGAGGTTACGACTTAGAATATGGGTGTAAGACTTGTCATCCCTTAAATTCGTAGTGCCAGCTGTAGAAAAGCGGGATGTGGTTGGCCTTACGAAAGGACTGTCGGCATCACCACTACCATCTCCCAACCTTTGGCTACCGGTGACTATAGAATAGAATAGAATATAAATGTTTTTTATTCAAATGAAATCTTTTACAAGTGCTTTTGAATCGTCGATGAATCTACCACTGGTTTGGAATGCCCTTCTTGCCGAAGAAACTCTACAGTTGCTCTTTTCAAAACAAGTTTACAATATAATAGATATTATGCTATGTTAACAGTGTTTCCACAACGAGGGGAAGTTCCACAAAAGCATACCTAATTATCACATCAACACATGTTAAGACGGGCAGACAGAGAGTAGCCCCATTCCCGCCGGTGGCACCCGTTCACGAGCATGACGCATGACCCAGCCATTGCTTCGCTCAACCATAAGTATAAAAACCCAACGACAAATTTGTTAATGTGTCGGCGCTTGGATAGCGAGCGGTCACTTCTATTATTTTGAGGTGGCGACGCGACGTTCCGTTGTTGTATGGGAGCGGTGTCGTATAGTGAGCTATGAGCTTTAGCCGTTGGTTACTGGAAGAAAAGTAATTAAAAAATAATTTAATCGCTAGTAACCCTCTAAAGTCTAAAATGTTCAAAACTTTATATACAAGGTCTACTGAATAATATTAATATCTATTAATTATTAGGTATATAGCTGATATTAGTATTACATAGTAATATAATAGGTATTAACTACCTAGTCCGTTATTTACGAGGTCACGTGAGTCAAACTAAGAACAACTTCGAAGTTAGAAGATAAATCTTTGCACCAGTAACAATATACCAACTCTAGCGTGTTCTAAAATTATTTATTAGGTTTCCTTTCTGTAATCTTGAAACAAACTTGAATTATTGGTTAGGTAAATACTTAGCTACTTAATTGGACAAGGTACAATTTTTGACCTGATAACGTCTTATAAATCGATGAACACCAGCTGCATGCACGAAAAAGTGTCACGTTCCGCCAGAGCCTGTGCGTGCAAGCGTGAGCGCGGAACAAGCGATAGACAGGCACGACTGGCCCAAGCGTTGGCTTGTGACTTGTTTCTTTATGAAGTAATCACGTAAAACTGTCGTCCGTAAACCGACATTACAGACAACAAATATTTTTCAAAAAAAATTCATCCCCACTTTACATGTAGGGGAGGTACTCTAAAAAAAAATATTTTTCACAATTTTATTTCACCCCTTTTTGGGCGTGATTAATATTTATACTCTTGTCAAATTACAGTTTTCTAGTAAGTAGGTACCACTAGTCTCTGAGCTAAACCGCGGACAGACGGACGGACATAGCGTAACTACTTATAAGGGTTCCTTATTTACTACGGAACCCTAACAACCGCATCAAAATCGGTCTGTTCGACTACGAGGGAACAGACAGACATACTTATTACACCCCACTTTTTCTGTCGCGGATTAAAAAAAAATTAAGTTGCACTCGGGGACTGCCGCGGTAAAGCTATTGCATAGCATTTTTTATCAACTTATGCAATTATAATATTTATGCAATATTTTTTTTTGCATACCTACCTAATAAAAATTATGCAAAAAAAAACAAACAAACAAGAAAAGCGAACTGTCACTACTTCGCGAGTGAGATTCGAACCTGCGACATCATACAAAGGAAGCGGCCGCTCGCCCACTGCGCCAAATAGAGCTATTTGAGAAACCCTTAAATGTTGAACGCTTACTGAACGACGGTGTTAGGTTTGTTTTCGTTACGGAATATGTTACGTTACGCTCAAACTGTTTGTCGTAGTTCAAAGCCCGCGATAAGAGCTATGCAATAGCTTAAAAAATAACTTGTCATATTATGTATGGTAGGTGTAAAGTACCTACTCTTTAAAGTACTTAGGTAACTTGTAGTAGTATGGTTAATGGAATACTGACCTACTGCCTCGTCCAAGCTTACCTACCTTTGCTTACAAAATATGTTCTATAGAATACTTAAACGTTACTTATTCATCAATCGTTCGTTGTTAATATTCGTCCTCAATTCACACAGGTGGAAAGTCTGTTGTAAGTATGGCCACATAACACGATCTAGTGCCGCTAGGATCCAGTGATTCCCACTTAAAGAGAGAGGGCGCACAGTTTTAATTAAAACCAGCTCTACTTACCTGCTAACAAAGGCGAGACTACTAGGAACTGCCAAAACAACGCCAAACTTCCAAAATCCGTGGGTATATCTACCCGCCGCCATAATACCAACTTACTAAGTATTTTATCTTCCCAATATCTCATAAAGCGCCTACATAATCCCGCACAGCAATCTACCAACACATATCAACATAAAACTTCATCATATAAGGCTTCCCAAGACGATATTAATATTAAGATTACACCCCCAGCCCGGGAAAAGGGGGTGAAAACGTCTTAGAAACGCTTCACAAGAAAATGACCTCTAGTTAGGATAAGATACGGGTGTAAATCGGGTGGGGATGAGTACAGCGGAGGGTGGTTCGCGGAAGGGTGGGTGAACTTGAGGGGAATGTAAAAACCACCCTCGCGATCGACTTATATGCTGTATCAAGACACGTACGGGCTTGGATGAGAATGATGTAACTGCGTTTGTATTTTAACCCGGCTAGCCAAGTTTTTTCTTTTTTTAATGACGACAGTCAGTACTGGAAAGAAATGATGAGGTCTAGGTTTGAGCGCGCTTGCCTACATAATGCCTATTCAGTCTTGTCTTGAAGGTACTAAGGTTATTCGTGGCTGGAAACAAAGATGCTGGAAGTGCGTTCCACACCTTAGCGGTTCGTTTCAGAAACGTTGAACTGAAGCGTTTCATGCGAGTAGGTTGGATTTCAACCACGTAAGGGTGCCAACGCTCAAGATTTATCGAAGTTCTGTGGCAGAACGGTTAAAATAAAAGGCCTGTATATAGAAAAGGTGTGTCGCCCAGAATCCGATTAGTCCGATCCAGAAACACATTCTGAATTCAGATTCCGGAACACAGGCATGTATGATGTAGGTATGTCGCAGATATTAGTCATGCCATCGTTATATTTGAATACATACTTTGGATTTTAGATAAGTTTTTAGATTTAATCGATTTAATGTATTATTGTATTGGATTTAGGTATACCTTTTAATAAAGATCATTATTCCTTTATTAGTTAGTTAGATACACAAACACAAAAAAATTACTTAACTAATTTACAATTTTAAGTCAGAAAGATAGGATTATTTATTTTGAGAAGATAAATATAAAAAAAAATATTTAACTAAAGATTCATAACTACTCGTTAGATGATCCCCAAAATAATGTACACTCAGTATAATATTGCTACTGTCTTTTGGGAAAAAAGACAATACAAAAATGCTACCAAAAATTAGACTTAAATTAAAATGACGACAAAGAAAAAAAATTGTTGAAAATTTTCAGTTACACCCCTTTCCGCGTAGAGTTTTCACCCCCCTAAAATTTTACCTTGGCTCGTTCCTCCGCGACACGTACATGCATATATATAATTATATATATTTACTGCGAATCTTCGCATCTCTATGTAACAAAGTCTTTATTTACTTTATTACTAGTCACTTCGCGCTGTTTTCCCCGCGAGGAGGCAAGTTATAAACAAAATCGAGGCCTCCTGATAATGCAGGGGTTCTGTTCACTTAAATTATGCGGAGTTAGGAACAATTGAAGGCACCAAGTAGGTTCGTAAATATTTCTTCATTGAACTTCTGGTCCAGGTCAGAAGTGCGATTGTCTAAAGTTATTCCATTGATCGTAATCGTAATCGATGACATTAGCGTCAAAGTCGGTTTCGATTTAAAGACTTAAAGAAGAAAGTAAAATAAACCATAACACCCCCTTTTTGTCGGGGGTTGAAAAGGGGTCGAGATGGCTCAGTGTTGAGCCTTAGTTCCGATGCTCGAACTGTTACTTGATTTTTTTGTGATTTTCTGTTTTTAACCGACTTTATCAATTCGTCGGAATCTTTTTAGGGTTCCGTACCAAAATGGTAAAAATGGAACCCTTATGGTGAGACTTTCTCCGTCCGTCCGTCCGTCCGCCTGTCACAGTCGATTATTTCAGTAACTATTAAAGCTATCGACATGAAATTTGGCATAGTTGTGTATAATAGTGGCCCAACATCATTGGAATAAAGAGAAATCGAAAATTATTTTTAGTTTTATTAAAAAGGGGGAAAATCAGGGGTTTGAAATTTCAAAGTAAAATAACTATACCGAGTGGGGTATCATATGAAAGGCCTTTACTTTTGCATTCTAAAACAGTTTTTTATTTATTTCTATATATAATAGTTTTTGAGTAATCGGCCAAAATGTCGAAAAAAATACCGTTCCCCCCCTTATCTCCGAAGTTTACCAATCGAAAAATCTGAAATAATTATGGTCAATAGAGTTTTATGTATATTTTACGGGAAAAATAAAATCAACGCGAAAATTATTTTAGTTTAATTAAAAAAGGGGGAAAATCGGGGGTTTGAAATTTCAAAGTAAGATAACTATACCGAGTGGGGTATGTGGGGTATCATATAAAAGGCCTTTACTTGTGCATTCTAAAACAGTTTTTTATTTATTTCTATATATAATAGTTTTTGATTAATCGGCCAAAATGTCGAAAAAAATACCGTTCCCCCCCCTTATCTCCGAAGTTTACCAATCGAAAAATCTGAAATAATTATGGTCAATAGAGTTTTATGTATATTTTACGGGAAAAATAAAATCAACGCGAAAATTATTTTAGTTTAATTAAAAAAGGGGGAAAATCGGGGGTTTGAAATTTCAAAGTAAGATAATTATATCAAGTGGGGTATCATATGAAAGGCCTTCACTTGTGCATTCTAAAACAGTTTTTTTATTTATTTCTATATATAATAGTTTTTGATTAATCGGCCAAAATGTCGAAAAAAATACCGTTCCCCCCTTATCTCCGAAGTTTACCAATCGAAAAATCTGAAATAATTATGGTCAATAGAGTTTTATGTATATTTTACCTACGGGAAAAATAAAATTAACGCGAAAATTATTTTGGTTTAATTAAAAAGGGGGAAAATCAGGGGTTTGAAATTTCAAAGTAAGATAATTATACCGAGTGGGGTATCATATGAAAGGCCTTTACTTGTGCATTCTAAAACAGTTTTTTATTTAGTTTTATATATAATAAATAGTTTTTGAGTAAAAAATACCGTCCCCCCCTTATCTCCGAAGTTTACCAATCGAAAATTCTGAAATAATTATGGTCAATAGAAGCTTATGTATCTTTTACAGGAAAAATAAAACCAACGCTCTAAACTAGCATAGTTTTTTTTTATATTAACAATAAACCTCTACAAACATAGTTAACGATAAATAAGCAAATTAATATAATATTATCGTTTTACTTTTACTTTTGGAGTACGGAACCCTCGGTGCGCGAGTCCGACTCGCACTTGGCCGGCTTTTTTTTTTATGTATGTCCAGTGTCCACCGATTACTCGAAGACACCTAAACCGATTTGAGAAATTCTTTTTTTGTTTGAAAGGGTATTATACCTACTCCCCAGGTGGTCCCATATAAATTGTATCTAAATCGGTCGATCGCTTTTTAAAATATAAACAATAAATTATATACTTTGTATAGTGTGTGTGTAATGTAGTAAAGTGGGAGTTTGAAGTCGGTTGTTTAAAAATATTATGTAGAACACTCAATAGTGTCTTATCTGAACGTGGGTAACCAAATTAGACCAGCTTGTTAACTGGTTTCCTTCGAGACGGATGATCCCGAACAGTTTACAAAGTTGAGATTACCTATTTAGCTTACATTGAATTAAAAACTCCGATAGCGCGAGTTAGGACGCAGGGGTTTGAAACGAACCTCAAGGAATCGATGAAATAAATCGAAATATAATTTTTTTTACTGTATCAGGATTAGCACATATACCTAGGTAGGCACCTATGTATAGCTGCTAACAACATTTATGTCTGTTCTGATATAAAAAAATTGGTTACCTGTAAAGTCGGTTTACGGATTATAGTTTTACTTGATAACGTCATAAAGAAACAGAACTATAACTTATAGCTCGCGTCACAACCGCTAACCACAGCTCGCACAAGCCAACGCTTGGACTGATCGTGGCTCTCTATCGCTTGTTCCGCGCTCTCGCTTGCACGCGCAGGCTCAGGCGGAACGTGACACTTTTTCGTGCGTGCGGCCGGTGTTCATCGATTTTTATGACGTTATCACGTCAAAAGGTAGCTTATGTCACGCTCCAAGTCCTCAAAACCTATACCTACCCATGCAGAAAATCTAGGCTCCGATGCTGAGTGATTAAAGACAAACCAGAAAACGATCACTGGCATCATAGTAATAATGTAAAGGCGAACGTTTGTAAGTAAGTAGGTATCTAAGCATGTGTGTGGTTGTTACTTACCTACCTACTCTTTCACACAAAAACTACTCGAAGGATTTGGCTGGGAATGGAGAGGTATAGACTCTGATTATCACATAATGCTACATTTAATCCATAACCAAAAAAACCGACCATAGACTTAATATTACTAATTACTTACTTACCTATACTGAATTAACTATACTGTACACATATTCAGCAAATAAAATTTCATTTCATTTCATTATTATTATTTATACTACCCTGCGGACGAAGTCGCGGGCATCACCTAGTCAATATAAGATACACACTCGTAGTGTACCTACTTACACTACGAATATAAATATTCAGATGATTTTGACGACCTCCCTGGCGCAGTGGTGAGCGCTGTGGTCTTAATACTGGGAGGTCTCGGGTTCGATTCCCGGCGGGGTCAATTTGGAAATTTATAATTTATGAATTATCTCTGGTCTGGTCTGGTGGGAGGCTTTCGTTGGCCGTGGCTAGTTACCACCCTACCGTCAAAGACGTGCCGCCAAGCGATTTAGCGTTCCGGCACGATGGCGTGTAGAAACCGATTAGGGGTATGGGTTGAATTTTTCACTCCCATACCCCTTCCAAGTTAGTCTGCTACCATCTTAGACTGCATCGTCACTTACCATCAGGTGAGATCGCAGTCAAGGACTATCTTGTCAACGAATAAAAAAAAGATAATGAGGATAACTCGTCTAGTCTAGAACTACGAGTATCTATTTTGTTCTACCATAAGTAGGTACATACATAGATACCACTATCTGCTCAATAATTAAGTTTACAGCATCTTTAAAGCATACTTCCTGTAGTAAATAGATACCTTCCGGTCGCGTGGGCCTCTCCCTTAATAAGATTAGATTGCCCTCTTCGTGGAACGCTTTTACTGAACGATTTATTGTTTTCATACAGGAGCAAGTTTCATATTGTACTTACCGGTGTTTTACCCTAATGACCTCTCGGTACACTGAAGAGGAAGAATGAAAGAAAATAGGCACGTTTGTTTCTTCTTTAATTCAAAATTCATACCTAACTCATTTAGGCATTCATTTGTGACTACAATAGGTACTTATTACTTACAAAAGTAAAGATGTTTCAAATTATACGGGCCTGTGGGTCTGTTTCACCACCTTCAAGTAAACTTTAACCATAGCCAATATACGTCAACTTTTAAAGTTAACGTTTTGACAGTTTTTGTATGGGCAATCAGTCAAAACATCAAAAGTCGGTTAAAATTTACTTGAACGTGGGGAAATAAAATCACGACTTGTATTCTGCCACATGCAGTGTTGCGTACAAGTATATTTACCTACTTACTTTTATATTTTCATTATTTTATATACCTAGGTATTATTAGTCAAGGGTAAAAATCCTTACTAAAATACCTAAATGTGAAAGTGTTTTTGTTTGTTGGTTTGTCCTTTAATCATGCATCAACAGAGCCACGAATTAATTGCATAGTAGTGTTAAGTATAGTAAATAGTAATTGATGACCTGGACAAACCAATCCCGAAAAAGCCAGAGGGTTTTCAAAAACCTAACTCAACGCGGACAACGTCACGGATAAAAGCTAGTATAGATTTTTTTTTGTACCTACATAGGTAGGTATCTACGTAGTTCTTTTAGTAACAAACAATATTGTGCAAACCCAACTTACAGTTAGTACCTAGATGAGAATGAAACGAACCCTTGGATATAAATAAATTCAGGACACGATAACACATCGCAGGCCGCATCGCAAAAACCGTTCGCATTCACCCATTTTCCGGACGACGTACCTACCTTCGAAATTAAAACTAAATCGCCTGACCCGAATTCGAAATTTAAAATCCCCTCACCACTACAAAAACAATACACACCAATAAGCGCCGCAAAAGCCAGGTATCGCCAACCCTCGTAAGAATTTCACTTAAAAATATACGAATAGTTATACGGTAAAAGGGGTCGCTGAGCGAAGGAGGGGGTCGGGAGCAGGAAGTGGGTTGAAGTAGTGGGGTGTTTCTGCGCCGAGCGGGGTGTCTCCTAAAAACGGTTAAGTAGCCCCCCACCCCTTTATAACTATTTTATGCGGTCCCCTTAGAAAGACAGCGAGATGGGGCCGCGGCGATACGCCTATGGCGTAGTTTGGCTGGGGGAAGTGAAATTTTAACATGTCTAGTCTGTTAAGAATTCATACCGGATTTATAATTAAATGTCTGATTAGTATTGCTATGCTTACGTGTTGGTATGCGTTATGAATTTTAATTTTTGTTGCGGAAGCTTGACGGAGTTGATTAAGGATTTATTAATATTAAACATTTTATTAAAATTTGAAATCATACCTAGATAATTTAAAAATACGAAAATAAATGGCATATATAATTTTTTGCTGAAGACGTTTTGTTGTTTTAATACATACTTATAGATTTTGTTTGATTTTTTGACTTTTTAAAAAGCTCACGTACCTTCTTCGGAATGCAGATGCTGAAGAAACCAGATTTCCATCCTATAATAATGAATGTTAACTTACGTTCTGCTTATTAGGTGTAGCTATTCTTAATATTCACAATGGTTTATAAATTGATTCTTTATAACTTTGAAAATAAACCAAAAAAAATAAAACACCGAAAAAACATCACTGTTAATAGATAGAAGGCAAAACGATGACTGAATTTTTATAATATTATGCAAAGGGCCTTGCAAATTCACCTGTCGAAGCAAATCCACTTGCAAGCAAGCAAACAGGTTTGTAATTCACCCCATTCTTATTTATAAGAAAGACACCCTCAAGAAAATAAATTACTGGTTCAAGTGAGTGAAAGTAATTCGTGGGAATATTCACTTTTTTATAAACCTGTAGGTTAAGTTAGGGGAGAAAAGTTGGAAGTAAAAGATTTAGAATAGATAAAATTGACAGATTTTGAATGATACTTTTCGTCTACGTAGCGTAGGTATATGAATAGTGATAGATAAAAAAACACTATCTGTAGATAGAACTTAATTAAATTACTGCTGTTCTTTCTAAGTAAAACTTATACCTACTAGGTATATACCAACTAAATAAGTACCTAGTTACCTACCTAACATTAGGCGAATGAACAAGATTAATTTTGAAAAATTATTTAATTTCAGTTCTTTATTCACTACTATCTGATGCCCGCGACTTCGTACGCGTGGATTTAATTTTTGAAATTCCTCGGAAACTCTGTGATTTTCCGGGATAAAAAGTAGCCTAGATGTCACTTTCCATGTCCTCAACTATATATCCTATACCCATGCAAAAAATCACGTCGATCTTTAGCTCTGTTGCGGCGTGATTGAAGGACAAACCAACCAACCAACAAACAAACACACTTTCGCATTTATAATATAAGTGTGATCTCCGTCAATCTCAAGAAAGTGAAAAAGCATAAAAAACTCATTAAGTAGATAATTGTTATTTGATAATGGCAATAAAACTTACCAGTCGATATTATTCTAACGTGTGAAATTTTTACGAATAGGGTATAAATTGTGACTCTCTACAATTGTTATGCCCACAATAAGACATCACTTGAATACGTAAAACTTGTTTAAATAAACTAGATTTCAGAACTATCACCTCGCATAACAGGTTAAAGACTCAAAGAACATCAAATTCTTAACTTTATCGAATTCCCACACTACAACATGACGATGCTTTTATAATATCTACAGTATTGGACAAACCAGTCGAAATTTTGTAAGGGATGGGTATCAAGTCTGTCTCAAGTCGATAACAAAATCCAGATTAGATTTGTATTGAACCGGTTCCCAAAAAATAAATGGGGTAAAAACGAGATCGGTCATTATTTTCATTTTAAAAGTTTACAGATTACAGATTTTCTCATCGTTTTTGATACTACAAGTTTTATTGTAGCTTGTAAAGTTTTTATGAAACAAAATATGTTGTTATGAAAGGTTTCAAATTCCACACATGACTCTCATGAGCGAGTTTAGTTAGCAAAAAAATGAAAGAAACCTGTATAAATCAAAAACCTACAGAACATACAGAACTTGCCCTAGACCTACTGGAATTATTAGTTATATAAATTGATCACTCAAAATGTAAATCCTACTAATTAACCTAATCTACTAACTATAATAAGGCAACTTAATATGCAATACTGTTTAAAATAGTGCCTATAATTAGGTATGTTTTTGGATATTTAAAATGTGGCGTCCTTTATAGTTCACAGTCTTGCCCACATATCATATCATTCCATCGAGTTTTATAAGTCATATTTTGTCTGTTTTCTCTAAAATCAATATCACGTTGCAATCTGAATACGATCTACCTCATAATGAACCAAACGTTGTAATTATGTACATCTGAAATAAATAGGTAGGAGAACCAAAGTCACCGACATATCTCAGCGTGTCGCGAAACTGAAGTGGAAATGGGCGGGCACATAGTTCGAAGAGCTGATGGTCGTTGGGGTTCCAAGGTGTTGGAGTGGCGACCCCGCACCGGGAAACGCAGTGTTAGCAGACCCCCCACCAGGTGGACCGACGACATCAAACGAGTCGCAGGGAGCCGCTGGATTCAAGCGGCGCAAGACCGAAGCCTGTGGAAGTCCATGCAGGAGATCTTTCTCCAGCAGTGGACGTCTATAGGTTGATAAAGAAGAAGAAGAAGAAGAAACAAATATACGATATTTAACGACCAAGTGTTGCAAACCCCTGAGAGGTTGTTTGTACCCATGTAAAAAGCTAACGTCTAAGGCGCACGGTCGGCGGAGAGTGGGTGGTGGAGGCGCGGTTCATATACACACCTGACTCACACTAGTGTGGGTGCATTCGGCGTAAAATAAGCATGTGTGCGCTTATATTTTCATTTCAATAGTTTTTACGTTGCAACCGTAGGCGTGAGATTCCCATGTGTGAGTTAATACCGTATTGATTTACCCTCTACAGCAAAGTTGGCAAGAAATTTATTATCTTTAAGTTATCAAGATACGTAAGAGTAAGTGGTTGCAAAGTAAACCGAGCGTGTCTAAGATGGTAGAAGTTTGCGAACTAAAATTTTAGTAGCTTAGTACCTACCTATACTTGTTGATATATTATGTGTTATAAAGTTTTAAGTCCTTTTGGGGCCTTGAACTAATAACTAAAAGCACTGAATACTTAATTGGTAATAGGTAGGTACTAATAAGACTTAATTATTAAGTTGGTACGAAATTCTTGTGAAAATACTGGAAGAAAATGGACACGTACCAACCTTCTTCTTCTTTATCAACCGATAGACGTCCACTGCTGGACTCTATCGGCATGTCTCTTGCATGGACTTCCATAGACGCCGCTGACGCGCGCGCTTCGCACTCTTAACCAGATAGCTGAGCACGTTGATTTGTTCTGTTGCACTCTGAGTGAGCTCACAAGAATAGCAACGTGGAAAATTTGCTACAAGTAGGTAGGTAGGTAGGTAATAAATAATTTATTTTTATTGTAATACTAGCTGATGCCCGCGACTTCGTCCGCATAGATTTAGTTTTTAAAAATCCCGCGGGAACTCTTTCATTATCCGAGATAAAAAGTAGCTCTCCCGGTCTGAGGAACCACTACTACATCCATTACTATACCCATGCAAAATATCGCATCAATCCGCTGTTCTGTTGCGACGTGATTGAAGGACAAACCAACAAAGAAACACACTTTCGCATTTATAATATCAGTAATACTTTATTATAACACTTTTTATAATTGTCAAATTTTTTACAACCAAAGACAAAATTACGTTTAGCTGTCATTTACGTTTTGTTATTCCACTGTCATTTGCGTTTTGTTATTCCATGTCAGATGCGTTTTTCTTATACCAGGTTTTATAGTGGCATGACGGAAACGCGGTCGAACGGGATAAAAAGTATCCTATGTCCGTCTCCTGGTTCTAAGCTACCTCTCCACCAATTTTCAGCCAAATCGGTTCATCCGTTCTTGAGTTATAAATAGTGTAACTAACGCCACTTTCTTATATATATATATATATATATATATATATATATATATATATATATATATATATATAATGGTATTATAATAATCAATCAATCAATCAGTCAATCAATTCTTTATTTGTAAAATGTGTGTCGATAAGATAGTAAATACAATTATTGGTTCAGCACATCAGTCGTATCGGCGTACAAATATTTTGGGATATAATTTGTTGAATATTGTTAGTATATTAAGTTTACAAATAGGTGTTACTTGGGTATAACATTTGGATTAATAGATACTATACAGTATAGCATTGGGTTGTCCTGTAGGTAAGGATAGTGTATTTAAAGGTGACTAAAAAATTAAATGGCACTCGGGGACTACCGCGGTAAAGCTATTGCATAGCATTTTTTATCAACTTATGCAATTATAATATTTATGCAATATTTTTTTTGCATAATAAAAATTATGCAAAAAAAATTTAAAATACAAACAAACAAGAAAAGCGAACTGTCACTACTTCGCGAGTAAGATTCAAACCTGCGACATCATACAAAGAAAGCGGCCGTTCGCCCACTGCGCCAAACAGAGCTAAATGTGAACCTATAAAATGTTGAACGCTTACTGAACGACGGTGTTAGGTTTTTTTTCGTAACGGAATTTCTTGATTCGGTCGCCGCGCTCAAACTGTTTGTCCTAGTTCAAAGCCCGCGATAAAAGCTATGCAATAGCTTAAAATCTCATTAATTTGTCTTCCTGGCAATAAAGTAAATCCCAAGTCCCCGCTAGATACTTCGCTACAACAAATCAGAGCCTGCAAAATTCCTCGGCGCGTCGCGGGGCGCGGGCGGCGGGGACGCGTCGATATTCGCGCGGAAGCCATCTTAAAATATAACCCCCTCCCTCTCGCCTCCTTAGACGCTGCTTTTTCTACCGCGCGCCTTGTCCTCAACATTTGGTGCTCGTTTTGAAAATTAAAAAAAATATTTATTTATTTATTAAGCTATTGCATAGCTTTTATCGCGGGCTTTGAACTAGGACAAACAGTTTGAGCGCGGCGACCGAATCAAGAAATTCCGTAACGAAAAAAAACCTAACACCGTCGTTCAGTAAGCGTTCAACATTTTAGAGGTTCACATTTAGCTCTGTTTGGCGCAGTGGGCGAACGGCCGCTTTCTTTGTATGATGTCGCAGGTTTGAATCTTACTCGCGAAGTAGTGACAGTTCGCTTTTCTTGTTTGTTTGTATTTAATTATTTTTTTGCATAATTTTTATTATGTAAAAAAAATATTGCATAAATATTATCTATAATTGCATAAGTTGATAAAAAAATGCTATGCAATAGCTTTACCGCGGCAGTCCCCGAGTGCCACTTAATTTTTTTGTTGTTGATACAATATTATTGTCAAAATATGGCATTTTAGTTTAAACGCAGCAGTATGGTAGGTAGATAAGTACTTACCTATGTGCTTAACTTCTGCAGCCTCTGTTTCAGACCGGGGTCGAATGACGACTCCCATCACGCTCTGAAACTACCAAAACAACGCTTTCCAAGTTATGCGTGTTTTAAGTACCTAAGTACTTAGGTAATTGTTACCTACCATAAGGGCCATACACCTACCTACCTATGGGCAATAAGGACCCTTATATACCTGTAAGTATAATGCAAAAAACCGCATCAATATCTGTTTAGAATTTTTTTTTGTCAGGCAGTTTTAATTTTTCTTCGTTGGTTTCAGCTTTTTGAATGTAGATAAGTACCTACCTAATTCGCCCATTTGCTGCTGTTTTATCTTGAAAAATTAGTGATTTGAACTAGAATGTAGAAAAATATCGCCATGTAAACCAGGTCCCTACCAGGACCTACATTAGTTGAAAAGTAAACTCGCAGAAGACTACCTAATACCTATTTAAGTAGGTACCTACCTAAATACTCAAATATGGTTGAGCGAAGCTTAATGGCTGGGAAATGCGTCATGCTCTTGAACGGGTGCCGCCCGCGGGAATGGGGCTACTTTCTGTCTGCCCGTCTTAACACACATATGTGTTGAATTATAATTAGGTAAGCTTTTGTGGAACTTTTCCTCATCGTGGAAACACTGCATAGGTACATAGCATAGTATCTATTATATTGTAAACTTGTTTTGAAAAGAGCAACCGCCGAGTTTCTTGCCGGTTCATCTCGGCAGGAAGGGCATTCCGAACCAGTGGTAGACTCATCGACGATTCAAAAGCACTTGTAAAAAAGTTTAGTTGAATAAAAAGCATTTTCTATTCTTTTCTGTTCCATTCCTACTGCAAAATTTTCAAAAATAAAGATTTGACCCCATTTGAAACCTAAGTACCTACCTATCTATAAAAAAAAAAAATCGGAATTTTCAAGATAAAACTTTTACCTGTTAGGTACTTACCTAGTAAGTCGTAATTCCTAGTTCCATGCTAATACTCAAATAGTAGTTAAATCCTCTTTAAATAAAATTATTGGTTATCCTTTTTACTTCTACAATAGCACAACAAATCTGTGACCACAAAATAATCTATTTGACATTTGTCACACTTCAATTTGGGAGGCAAAATATAACATTAATAATATTTATATAACACACATTTTTATATCCTGATTTACACTAATTATTCAACGTGAATTCAGTAAAAGCACAGCAAAAAACATGGAGCATCAGTCGAACGACGAGTCATTAACGGACCACCGGCCGCTCCCCAACGACTTCACCAGCTACTTACCCTGGGCCTGCAATCAGTTCCAGCTTGACAGCACGGTTGTCATCACCAAAGAGTTTCAAAGTAAGAGTAAATCAGTATCATCATCATCTTTATCATGTTTATTTTCGGGTTGTTCCTGACTCATCCCACAGAAACTCATCCCACTAATATTTTTTTCTTAACTCATCCCAAACTGATATTCTTATCTCAACCCACTACATTATTTGTATTTATTTTCTTAACTCAACCCAAATGTATTCTTTACTCATCCCAAAACAAAAATTACCTAAACATTCGAACATTCATGTATGGTTAGCATAAAAATGCATTTGAACTAAAATATTGTACTCATTTATACCATTTAAACCCACCTTTAAAAAAACTTAAATAGATAAATATTAGCAACCTTTCCAATAATTATTAAGATACTAAATTTAAATAAAAGAGATGGCAATAGCTTTCGATATAGCGGTGAATAAGAGCGATAGAGATAACAATACATTTTTTTTAAAGAAGTAAAGGGGTTATAGGTAGTCCTGCAACCTACCTAAATCTGTTTTCAACCCTTTGAGGTAGTTTTTTTAACCTGTGATGTTTGTTTGTTACAAAAGAGCATCTTATCAGTTAATTACTAACTGGCAAACTAAGTGCACGGTGTTGTTTTTTAAAATGGACCAAGACAGTGACAGTTTATTAAAGTATGTGGAATCACAACGAGGCCGTCAAATCTTATTATATAACGGTTATCAATTTCACAAAAAAAGAATCAATAAAGATGGAAGTATAATATGGCGTTGCATAAAATCTCCTGTCTGCTCTGGCAATATAAAAATAAAAAATGGAAATATTTTAAAAGAAAACAATCATAGTTGCACGCCAAGTGAAGCAAATAATACAGTTCAAGAAGCTTTGCACAACTGCAAAGAAAGAGTGAAGCAGAGTAAAGAAGGAGAACCAATACCGACAGTCTATCAAGACACATTAATTTCATTACATGAGCCTTGTCACAGAATTACCAACATTTAATAATTTAAAGACTAGGCTCTACAATGCCCGAAATAAAAGCCAAGGTGTAAAAAAACAACTTTTAAAACGGGATCTGAAGTGGAAGTTCCAACTACATCTTCTCTTCTTCTTCTTCTTTATCAACCGATGGACGTCCACTGCTGGACAAAGGTCTCTTGCATGGACTTCCACAGGCCTCGGTCTTGCGCCGCCTTAATCCAGCGGCTCCCTGCGACTCGCTTGATGTCGTCGGTCCACCTGGTGGGGGGTCTACCAACACTGCGCTTCCCGGTGCGGGGTCGCCACTCTAGCACCTTGGGACCCCAACGACCATCAGCTCTTCGAACTAAGTGCCCCGCCCATTTCCACTTCAGTATCGCGACTCGCTGAGCTATGTCGGTGACTCTGCTTCTCCTACGGATCTCCTCATTTCTGATTCGATCCCGCAAGGACACTCCGAGCATAGCTCTCTCCATCGCCCGCTGAGTGGTCCTGAGCCTACTTATGAGGCCCTTAGTTAGCGACCATGTCTCGGATCCGTAAGTCATCACTGGCAACACGCACTGTTCGAAGACTCTAGTCTTCAGGCACTGAGGAATTTTGGACGAGAAGACATCTCGGATAGATTTTTACATGTTTTTGATTTTAAAAATACAATTCATATTCAACATATTTTTTGTCGGACCGTACTCAAAATCACAGGTTTTAAATATAATAATTACAGCGGGATGAGTTAAGAATACTCATGGAACAAAAATAACAAAAAATTGCTGTGGGATGAGTTAAGAATACAAATGGGATGAGTTAAGAAAAAAATATTAGTGGGATGAGTTTCTGTGGGATGAGTCAGGAACAACCCTTATTTTCGTATGATTAAAACTGATCCCCCTTTCAAATTAGCGGTACTTAACCACAACATCAGATAACGGTGAAAGAAAACATCGTGAAGAAACCTGCACATCTGAGAGTTCTCCATAATGTTCTTGAAGGTGTGTGAAGTCCGCCAATTCACATTGGGCCAGCGTGGTGGACTATGGCCTATAACCCTTCTCTGAGAGGAGACCTCGCTCAGTAGTGAGCCGATGATGGGTTGATAATGATGATGATGACAACATCAGATGAACTGTCCTGGTAATTTCCTCGCTATTAACACTTAGGTGCCATGTCGCGCGCGAGGGAATCGCGACGAGTCCGTGCTACTATCGTCGGATAAGTACCAGTCGTATCGCCCTGTGGACTGTGGAGATAGACCCACAGAGTTTGTATCGAATTTAGTGGCTATCTATAGATGGCACTCTAACTCAACTCAGACTCAAGACTGAGTTAAAACAAGACAAATTTATGTAGGGACTTATTTGCCCACAGAGTTTGTATCGAATTTGGTGGCACGGCGAGACTAATGGTGAAATCTATAGATGGCACTCTAACTCAGCTCAAACTCAAGACTGAGTTAAAATGAGACAAATTTATGTAGGGACTTATTTGTGTCTCATATTTACTCTATCTTGAGTCTTGAGCAGAGCCAGAGTACGATCTATAGATCTCAGCCTTAGTACAGTTCTTGCAATTCACGAAGGCGAGTGAGCTTTACTTGTGGTTACTTCGTGTACATGCACATTGCATAAGTGTGCGTGCCTGTCAAAGCCTAGGTTGGAGCGGACAGGCGCGAGCATTGCGCTCGCTCACACATACAGATACGACACACACACAACCATAAAGTCAGTCGCCCTCGTCAATTGCAAGAACTATATCGGCGCGGCACTCTCCCCCGTGATGGCGCCTAACATAGAAAATACTTACTATGTTACAGACGAATACGTTAGCGTGACACAAGCAGAAAAATCTAAAAAGAGCCGCATGTTCAAGCAGACCACATCACGCGAGGTCACTGCTTCGGATGATAAAGAAGAGAAATCACAAGATGGATTGCCGCAAATTATAAACGACGATAAAGTAATCAAAATATTAGCCTACTGTGACACATTGGATAATCTAGTAGAACTCAAGTTTGACAAGAACAAACACATTCCTTGCTTGATATTCAAAATAATGGCTCTTATCGTCAAGTATCAAGACTATCTGACGCGGATCACAATAAACTGTGGCATGGATGTGCACACGATTTACGAAATGAACAAGTTCCTTGAATTTACTAACATAACAGAGATCTGTTTTGACAATTGCTTCTTGCCAGAGGCAAACTATGATGCTCTACTCGAAGGCAGGAATAAACTACGTTACATTTCACTCGCAAGATGTGAAATAGACGATACAGTTCTAGAAAATATCTCTCGAAAACTCGCATATCCATTACCAACCTCCAAATCTCTGTCCATCCTAATCTTATCCTCAAATAGAATCACTGATAAAGGAGTAGTTCATTTGGCTGAAGCTCTCCGATCAAATCGACAATTAAGCTATATAAGTTTAGCAGATAACAGTCTAACAGATGATGGAGTTCGTCTCATGCTAGACAGTTTAACAGAATTCCCACTAACCGAAGAAGAAATAATTAAAGCAAGAAATAGATACATGAATTACTTAAGAGAGAAGAGTTCTTTGATAAATACTATGATGAAGGATTTGAGAGCAGGCGAAATTGATAAGAGGGCTGCCAAAAAGAAAATATTGAGAGCAGTTTCGGCTGCTCCAACTGCTCCCAAGAAAGGAAAATTGGAAAAGGAGGCTTCGCTTAAATCTTTGGTTGATTCGAGGAGTAACCCTAACTTAGACTATATATTTTACGATAAAGCCGTAAGCATGGTTGAAGAGAGACTAGGAGAATTCGGTGATCCTTTTTGTACCCCAAACGTTTATACGAAAAATGACACTCTGTACTGTTATGGAAATAATGCTATATGCTACTTGAATTTAGCGTACAATAAATTATCATATATAACATTGAAGAAGATATTAAATGTCTTAATGCATCAGAAACTATTTGACAGGAAGCCTAGAGGTCTGGTTAATATATGTGTAGAGGGAAACAACCTTCCTGTTTCTTGTAAGGAGCTTAGTCAAATTGACAGTCTTTTGGAAGCAGGGCTTGCGTCGGATAGCCGTCAAATGGCAACGAGCAAGAAAAAACCGGTGTCGAAAAACACCCCTCGTTGAGTCGTTTTTTTAAGGATTTTTGCAGGTAGGTACTTACTTAGATAATTATGCTATGTTTAGATAATAATTTTTGAAATACCTTGGTTTAATATTGCTTGTGATTTAGGGAAATTATATTTATAATATTATTGTTATGCAACTACCTATAGGTAATATTATTTAGATTATTATGTACATATAGTTTCTAGGGATTTTAGCTTGTATTCATTCAATATTATTGTCACCTATTATATTTTAATAATAAATATTTATTAAGTTATTAAAGATGTTTTTAGCCGACTTCAAAAAAGGAGGAGGTTCTCAATTCGTCGGAATCTTTTTTTTTATGTATATTCACCGATAACTCGAAGACGCCTGAACCGATTTGAAAAATTCTTTTTTCCTTCAAACTCTTATGACGTCGGTGAAATAAAATATTGTTAAGTTAAATTATAAGATATAAAAAGCCTAGACTTATGGTCTGGGAGCCGGTAACATTGAAAGTCCCGCCCGTCATAACGGATTCGAAAAAGTTGTATTCGAATTGATAGTTAAAAACATTATACGTTTATAATAAGTTCGGTAAATAAGAAGTGATTTTTTTTTCAAAAATGTTTTACCGTCATTGCGGATGTTGATTTTTTGCAGTAGGTACAGGTATTCGTTGGAAATTTCTTACTCTTTCAGGAAAAAATTACACAAACCACTTTTGTTGTCTCGCATACCTAAGTACTTAAAGTGTGTGATAGGAGACTCTTCCGGCCAAAAAAAGTAGTTTGCGTATTTTTTCCTGAAAGAATAAGAAATCTATCGAATGCACTGCAAAAAATCAACATCCGCGATGACGGTAAAACATTTTTGAATTTAAAAAAATTAACATTGTTTCGGCTTTTCAAATTAACGCATACTTATTTACCGAACTTATAGTATAGGATCCCGATATAGAACGACCTTCACCGAGCTGGTTAATGGATCAAACATATTTTTTATGTAATTTAATATATCAAAAAATATATTGCATATAGGTTGCCTAGCAAATTTCAGTCCAGGATATTTTTAATTAATTTAAAAAATTTTTTTTTTAATATTTCACCGGTTTGGTTAATAGATGCATTCTACACCAATCGAAAGTATGCAGCCCATAGTATATGCAAAAGTTAGGTTGCCTATTTTTTCCTGTCACAACCCTTGGGTTGCCAGACCCAAGGGTTGTGACTATTATATAATATACTTTCGATTGGTGTAGAATTTATCCATTAACCAAACCGGTGAAATATTAAAATTTTTTTTTTTTAAATTAATTAAAAATATCCTGGACTGACATTTGCTAGGCAACCCGTATGCAATATATTTTTTGATTTATTAAATTACATAAAAAATATGTTTGATCCATTAACCAGCTCGGTGAAGGTCGTTCTATGTCGAGATCTTAGACTATTATTATATACGAGCTTATTATTATATAAACGTACGTAGGTATGTTTAACTATCAATTCGAATACAAAATTTTCGAATCCGCATGACGGGACTTTCAGTGTTACCGTCTCCCGGTATAATAGATAAGGAAAACATCGTGAGGAAACCTCTACAGTACTCTACACAATGCCAAGGACAGACCAAAATGGAAGAACATCATGAAGGTGGACCCGTTCCAAGGATCGCGACTCTCAGTAATGAGAATGACGATGCAGAGAGAATATTAATTACAAAGAAACCTTAGATACCTACCTACATACACTAGGTACCTATACCACCACACTTTACACCACATACCGCCATATATATAACTTAAGATAGGAGAATTATACGTAATTATGTAAATAAGTAAGCCGCGCGCACCCCTACCTTCTTCCCCCCCAAGGCGACCCCCCCCCTTTCGCGAAAACCAGCGATATTATAACTTTGTGCGCCTTCTAGTTTCAACTGTGGAGATGGACTCTATTCATTTTTTATTTTTATTTTATTTGACACACACAAAACAGAACAGCTAGCAACTCAACAAAAATAGCATTACAAATAACACTGTATAAGTCGCAAAACCAGCTGCTTGCCAAAGTATTATGTGGGTTCAATTATAATTAGAATCACAAAAAAATATTCAAGTTAACAAAAACTAAAATAAAAACAATTGAATTACTTCAGTGCCTAAAACAGATTGCAACAATAATATTTTACAATGGGGAATTAGTATTTGGTACGCGAAACAACGTATTTTTTATTCAGCTTATAATACTAGGCGCATAAAGCTAGCAAAAAAATCTGACTTCGCCCGCGTGCCTGACAAAATATGCGAAACAAAATGATATGCCAGCAAACTCGCGTGAGGCTGAGGTGCGACAGACGACAGTGTTATTGAAAAATGTAGTGCCAAGCGCCAAGTAGGATTTTATTTTAATTACTTGTAAAATGTAGATTTTTTCTGGAATCACCACTTGGAAACATGTGTTTATTGAAATTACATATTAAAATTTTGGCTCTGTGATACGCAACAACATTGAAAATAAATTGAAGATAGTTTGCAAATAAGACTTAACTTTTTTGTACGTGATTTTTTTATCGAGAAATTTTTATTCTTTTAGTTACCCAAATTTATTTTTTACCCAATCTATTAGTCCCTTCCTTGATAAAGAAGTTATACTTCATATTATCAAGGGACTAAATCGGGTAAAACTTAGGCTTCGTCCGCGTGGAGTAGGTTTTTAAAAATCCCGCGGAAACCTACTGTTTTTAGGTTAAAAGTTAGCTAGCCTATGTCACTCTCCAAGTACTCAACTGTGATCATCAGAGTGGTTTGCAATCGTCACACTGTGCAGCAATGATTTTTAAGATAATCCCACTGCTGATGAAATCAAAGTCCGTCTCTATGTTAATCGCACCGCAGCAACACGGTTCTAAGAAGTTCTCAAGCGGCGCCATCTTGAATCTCATCCCGCTTCGTTACTTACGTGCCGCGTAATGTATTAAAATATTATATACCTACACGTATATACTTCGCTCCGCGGTTTTGTTTCTGAAGATTAATGCCGGGAAGTTGATGGGGAAATTCTATCTATTGTTGCGAGTGGGTTAGTGACTCGTATTGAAACTCGTGGGTAGGTCCGAGAAAAGAATAGGTAGGCATCGGTTTACAGTATAGATAATCCATTGTAACCTAGCCGTCTAAAAAGTATACAAATCGCAGAAAACGAACTTTTTTTTAACTGGTGAACGTAGGTACCTACTTACTATAGGTTGAAGTGTCAATATCTCCTATCTGCCATTTTTCGTGAAGTTTACCTAGGTTTATGAAAGATCATAATTATTCGCACTTTTCAGTAGATACTTCCGACGTAAGTACACTTATATCATAACAGCATTTATCAAGATATTAACAATTCAAACAATTATTTATTTGTATAGAAGTTTAAAGGTTTTTTCACTGTATAAAATGTTGATGTCAGTCAGTCATCACTCATCAGGCAGGCAGTTACAGACCGTTTCTCTATAACTTGTCCCTTGGCCGTCATGTTGGTACCATTGCTTCACATAATGTAAACCCTCAACCATAGACGAATAATATTTACTACCGTTTTAACGGCTTGAGATAAGCAATGGTGCCAACATGAATGCAAGGGACAAGTTATAGTGAACGGACTGTAGGAGATATTGGCACTTCAACGACTTATTATAATTTGCATAACCTTACTTATTAACTATTACTTTTTTCAGTTTTAATTTTAAGGAGCACATACCTATACCTTGCTCAACATTTATAATACCTAACAATAATATTTTTTATAGCAGTGATGGCCTAGTGGTTAGAACTGTGGTCTCGGTTCGATCCTGGGACCTCTGACTTTTCGGAGTCAAGTGCGTTTAAGGAATTAAATATCACTTGCTTCAACGGTGAAGGAAAATATCGTGAGGAAACCTGCACACCTGAGAGTTCTTCATAATGTTCTTGTGTGTGAAGTCCACCGATTTGTACTGGGCCAGCGTCGTGGACTATGGCCTATAACCCTTCTCTGAGAGGAGACCTGCGCTCAGTAGTGGGCCGTTGATGGGTTGCATGCAAATGATGATGATGAATATTTTTTATTATTATTAAGAATGTTGAGCTCTATGCCCCTTTAAAAAACTAGATATTATGTATAAAAACTCAATTTAATATCAAACTCAAAACCAGTCCGGAATTCCAAATCGCTCGTAGCCCATCGTTCCGGCACGTCCTTACTGCGGCGCCTTTCAATCTAACTTTGCTCTTTACTTTGCTTTCTTGGAACCTAGGGTTGGCACTGCACGGATAATAAAATCCACGCTTAGACCGGAAATAGGTATACAGCTACACCAGACTTTTTCATCTGTTCAGACAGTCGGATCCGATAGTCTGATCGGGCTATCGAATAGCATTGGAGCTATTATTTTGTTTGAACTTTCAAGTTTCAATACACATCCGATCCGATAGTTGGATCGGACGGAAACTGGCACGAGGTGTTTACGATTTTAGTATCGGTTCTCTCGCGCTCGGGTAGGTCCAATTTAGACGGTGCTTTGTTCATCGTTAATTTTTGCGAAAAAGAACCCTAAATCCCTTTGCCCTAAGGGCGAATTTAGAAGGTTCATTATCGGTGGCTCATCGATGAAGCCTCGAAAATGAAAGCAAAAATCTCAAAAAAAAATACCGCCTAAGTTCGGCTATTAGAGCGAATTAAGACAGTTCATTTTCGCAAAAATGTTCGCAAGAATGAACGATGAATGAGGCACCGTCTAATTTGGCCCGTACGACTGAGTTCAGAAAAAGTCTGACGCAAGAATCTTCTTCTAAATATATACCTAAAAGGCAAAGTCAGTCAGCCAGTCAGTCATGACTGGCTGACTGACAGATCTATCAACGCACAGCTCTAACCACTGGACGGATCGGGCTGAAATTTTTCACAAAGATAGCTATTATGGCGTCCGCTAAGAAAGGATTTTTGAAAATTCTAACCCCAAGAGGATTAAATGGGGGTTGAATATTTGTATAAAAGTCCGTCATTTATCAAGTTATTTTTCAAGTTAGGTATATCCACCTAACGTTGATTTTTGGGTTTTCGATTAAAAATTAAGAAATACGTTTCGCAAATTTTGAAAATTCCACCCCCAAAGACACCAAATAGGGGATAAAAATTTATATGAAAGTCCTGATTTTTTTAAGTTATTTTTCGGCTTTCATCTTCTAAATATAGTATAAAAGGCAAAGGTGACTGACTGACTGACTGACTGATCTATCGACGCATAGCTTTCACAAATTCTGACCCCAAGAGGGTTAAATGGGGGTAGAATATTTGTATAAAAGTCCATCTTTTATCAAGTTATTTTTCAAGTAAGTATGAAACTTTCATTTTTGGGCTTTTGATAAAAAATTGAGAAATCGCAAATTTTTAAAATTCCACCCCCAAAGACATTAGGAGATGAAAATTTGTAGGAAAGATTTTTAAGTTACTTTTCAAGTTGTATTCATCAAACTTGGTATTTTGGCTTTCTATTGAAAATAAAGAAGGACGCGTTTGACAGTTTTTAAATGTTCAACTCCCAATGGAGTTACATAGGGGGTGAATGTTTTGTTATTAATAAGTCTGTCGTTTTTAGGGTTCCATACCAAAATGGTAAAAAAAACCCTTATGGTGAGACTTTCTCCGTCCGTCTGTCCGTCCGTCTGTCACAGTCGATTATTTCAGTAACTATTAAAGCTATCGACATGAAATTTGGCATAGTTGTGTATAATAGTGGCCCAAAATCATTGGAATAAAGAAAAATCGAAAATTATTTTTAGTTTTAATAAAAAAAGGGGGAAAATCGGGGCTTTGAAATTTCAAAGTAAAATAACTATATCGAGTGGGGTATCATATGAAAGGCCTTTACTTGTGCATTCTAAAACAGTTTTTTATTTATTTCTAGGTATAATAGTTTCTGATTAATCGGCCAAAATGTCGAAAAAAATACGGTTCCCCCCCCTTATCTCCGAAGTTTACCAATCGAAAAATCTGAAATAATTATGGTCAATAGAGGTTTATGTATATTTTACAGGAAAAATAAAACCAACGCTCTAACTAGCATAGTTTTTTTTTTATTAACAATAAACCTCAACAAACAAAGTTAACGAGAAATAAGCAAATCAATATAATATTATCGTTTTACTTTTACTTTTGGAGTATGGAACCCTCGGTGCGCGAGTCCGACTCGCACTTGGCCGGCTTTTATTCAACTTAGATGTAACCATGAAACTTGGTATGTTGGCTTTTTACGGAGATACGAATCGCGTTAAGTTGGATTTTGATTACCAATAAAAATCGAACTTAACGTGAGCAAAGCCGCGGGCAAAAGCTAGTCGGATATAGATAATATTGTATCGATCAGATAGTCGGAAACAAAGTGACGTATATTCCCAATAGTTCCAGTGGATTAAAAGACTGCCTCCTCTTCTCTGACTTTTCGGAGTTACTTGTGCGTTTAAACGATTAAATATCACTTGCTTCAACGATGAAGGAAAACATCGTGAGGAAACCTGCACACCTGAAAGTTTCCAAACCTAATGTTCTCGAAGCTTTTAACCCTTCTCTGAGAGACCTGCGTTCGGTAGTGAGTCATTGATGGGTTGCTGGTGATGATACCTCTTAAAAGACTTTTGATATCCTTGTAGTTAAGACTGCGACCTCCTTTTCAGAGGGTCCAGGGTTCGATCCCAGGCACGCATCTCTGACTCTTCGGAGTTATGTGCATTTTAACTATCACCTGCTTTAACGGTGAAGGAAAACATCGTGAGGAAACATGTAGTTACCTACCTACGCCTAAGAGCTCTTCATAATGTTTTTAAATGTGTGTGAAAGCTGCCAATCCGCATTTGGCCAGCGTGGTGGGCTATGATCTAAAACCTTCTCATTTGGAGATAAGAACCGTACACCCAGTAGTGATCCGGTAATGGATTGATGATGATGATAACCTCTTCCAAGTCAGACCGTTATCCGTCCCCACCGTACCATCTTAGACTACCTACATCGTCACTTATACCAGCAGGTAAGATCTTAGTCGAGGGAAAGAAACAAAGAAAGAAAGAAACTCTGTAGGTATGTACATAACATTGGAATCCTGACCCTTAAACTAAGAAAGACTAAATTTTAGGGGCTAGTGTTATTCCCAAAAAAATTGGTTGTCTGTAAAGTCGGTTTACGGTCGATAGTTTTACGTGATAACGTCATAAAGAAACATTGACGATGACTGGCGGGCGGCACAAGCAAACGCTTGGGCCGATCGTGCCTCTTTATCGCTTGTTCCGCGCTCTCGATTGCACGCTCAGGCTCAGGCGGAACGTGATACTTTTTCGTGCGTGCAACCGGTGTTCATCGATTTATAAGACGTTATCACGTCGAAAACGACGAAACTCTTCGAGAAAAGGGGCACTACCATGTCCCAGATTGATATCATCTCTTTCTGGTGCATACCTACCTTGGGCTATCTTAACATCGAATAAAAATGAATATTAATGCCCGCTCATGTTTGCGGTTTCGTGTTGCGTACCGCGGCGCGATTTTATTTATTTGAATTATTGCGAATAAAATTTGGTTGTATCGGTCAGTAGTTGCGGCTTTTTACCACTCCACCGCCAAAGCAAGAGGCAAGCCAAGCGTAGTATTGTGTGTACATTTCATTACATTCGTTACTAGCTTATGTCCACTCTACATACACTATGTGGAATCTGTCCACGTTGAGTTAAAAATCCCGCGGGTAAAAACATGGAATAAAAAGTTTAAATTAAAAATCTAAGTAGCTGGTAAAAACATGAAATAACAAGTGTAGGTAAATTAAAAATCCCACGTGCAAATCATGGAATAACAAGTGTACCTATCTAAATTAAAAATCCCGTGGGTAAAAAAATGAAATAAAAGTGTGAATTAAATATCCCCCGGGTGAAAACATGGAATAACAAGTGTAAAAAAATTCCGCGGCTAAAAACATGGAATAACAAGGGTAAAAAAAATCCGCGGGTAAAAACATAGAATAACAAGTGAATTAATTTAATATAAAAAATTATTTTTGGAAACCGATTTTCCCACCCGCGCCACTATAAAGGATATAAATAATTTATTGTTGATATTTTAAAAACCGCTTGACCGATTTCGATTAAATTTAAATTTGACCACCTGGGAAGTAGGTATATATACCTACCCTTTAAAACAAAAAAAATCCAAATCGGTTCAGGCGTCTTCGACTAATCGGTGGACATACATTAAAAAAAGATTCCGACGATTGATAACCTCTTTTAAGTCGGTTAAAAACATTCCGCAGGTAAAAACATGGAATAACAAGTGTAAATTAAAACATTAAAACACCCCCGAAACATGAATCTAAGGTCATCAGATCCTTTTTCTCGATCCTCGATCACATACTCATTGAGACCATTCTAATGAATGTTGGCAGCCCTAGATGCAATCTAAATTCAAAACGAGCGCGCGGCGAAGTTTCAAACCGTTATATCAAATTCTTGGTGGAAGCGGAATATATATTTACAAGTGAGTAAATAAGTGGGGTAATGCACGTGGTAGCTTATTGGTTAATTCTGTACCCCCCCTTTTCTGGGAAATGACACTTTTTGGAGTTTTGTGCGTTTTATGCAATTATACTAATAAGTACTTAAGTAGGTAGGTAACTACCTATCAATTAGATACTTTAAATCTTTAACGTTGAAGGAAAAAATTGAGGGGAAACCTGCATGCTTGAGAGTTCTCTTTAATCAACTTCCAAAAAGGAAGAGGTTCTCAATTCGTCGACGACATCATTGGAACGTAATTCCTTATCGCACGGTGCGGAAGGGGGCTAGACGGATCGACACTTTTTTGAACGTGAATTTGGCATTGTGTTCGGTAAGTATTTTCGCGGTACAATATCGGGTATCCGTAGCCTTGTGGCTTCTGCAGTTGCCTAACAGTTAAAAGTCGATGGTTCGAATCCCAGCTCGACAGACTGAATTTTCTATTTTCAATTTTATTTTAAATAATTTGTACATGTGGAATTTTTCCCTAATTTTTTAAAACTTATTTTTAAGTTATATAAAAAATCAAGTTTAAGTTTTAAGTTAAATAATTTTTTTTAAGTTAAATAAAAAATTGCTCCGTTATATAAAAAAATCAGAGGCCGGTGTACTGGAGCAATAAAAGGCTACTTCCAGTATTCGGCCTACCCCGGCCGGGCACTGGCTTTGAGCATTGAATTGATTTATTGTATTTTATTAAACGTGAGCACACTGTGAAGTATAATTTTATTGATAATGTATCTCTTAGATTCAACTAATCTTATGTCCAGTATTCGGCTGCCAAAAAATCTGTATTAAATATTATGGGTAACAGATCGTCTTTGAGATTATGGTGGCCGGAAACTGGTAGTACTGCCTAGTAATCCGGCCCTTAACGAGACTTAGGGGCCGGATAACTAGTTATAGTACTATACAGTACTAGTCTCCGGCCAGTATCCATATAAAAAAAAATCACTGAGACTAGGTGTCTGTTTTAATTTCCAAAACGAGGTTCCTTGGTTACGCTACATTGGTTAGCTTGATTTTTTAGTAGCAGATGTGCAGCTTTGAATAGGCTTTCAGTCGTTTTATGAAGGCGGCCGGAGACTGGACACGAAGTGGCCGGGCACTAGGTAGGGACGGCCGGACCCTGGAGAAAACATACTTTTTACAAAAAACCTTTTTTTTTCATAAAAATTGGCAGCATAAATATTTCAAATAAATTTTTAATGTTTTATTGAGTATATTCACGACTTGAAAAAAAATCTTGTGCACTAATTCCTCTGTAGAGCTTAGTTAAGTTATTTGAATTAAGTTAGCAGATACCTAGCAGAAGCTGGAAGCGTTCGAGATGTGGGTGTACAAGCGGATGCTGCGAATATCATGGAGGGATCATGTTCGCAATACTACCGTATTACAAAGGATGGGAAAGAATATGGAGTTACTCAAAAGTGTCAAAAGGAGAAAACTTGAATATCTGGGCCACATAATGAGAAATGCCAAATATGACCTGCTCAGACTCATTATACAGGGCAAAATAAAGGGCAAAAGAAGACCTGGCCGATGACGAACATCCTGGCTTAAGAACCTTCGCCAGTGGTTTAACATGAGCTCAAAGTCATTGTTTAGGGCAGTGGTAAACAAGATAAAATTAGCCTTAATGATTGCCAACCTTCGGTAGAAGATGGTACTGCAAGAAGAAGAAGAAGATACGTTAAGTGGCCGGAGACTGGGCATTTTACCCTATCATGATGGGAAAAGTTTCAGCTTAGGTATTTGGAGGGTAGAGCACATTAGTCATTTCAATGACTATTATTCTTTAGTAATAAAAAAATGGTAAAAGTAATTTTTACACCATCATAAACAATGTTTCTCAAACTTCAAGTCCCGAAAAATCAATACATTGCGTGGGTTGGTTAGGTAGATACCTGACAAGATAACGCCTTGCACACCTTAGGTAGGTAATAGGTATTCATTCCTCAGACGAAAGACATCGTAGGTGCCTCCCCTCACTCGAGACAAGGGGGTGGCACTTAAATTTTACTACTACATAAATGTTAATTAAACAGCTTCAAGTTTTATTGCGAATTCGGATTTTGGAAAATTAATGCGTGTAATTAATTGTGTGTACAACCAATTAATATTTCATGTTATTACTTGTATAAGATATGCTTATTAGTACCACACAAATAGGTAAGCAGTGACAGCCTAGTGGTTAGGACTGAGGTCTCCTATTCGGGGGGTCGCAGGTTCGATCCCGGGTACGCACCTGTGACTTTTCGGAGTCAAGTGCGTTTAAGCAATTAAATATCACTTGCTTCAACGGTGAAGGAAAACATCGTGAGGAAACCTGCACATCTGAGAGTTCTTCATTATGTTCTCGAAGATGTGTGAAGTCCGCCAATTCGCATTGGGCCAGCGTGGTGGACTATGGCCTATACCTAACCCTTCTCTGAAAGGAGACCTGCGGTCAGTAGTGAGCCGTTGATGGGTTGCTAATGATGATGATGATGAAATAGGTAGATATTATTAACCATACAAAAAGACTAAGTAATTGTCCTGAGTCCTGATTGAAGCTGATCTATAAACGCACAGCCTAAACCATAGGGAGTTAGAAACTTGAAATTTCGACAGTTGGTTCCTTTTATGACGTAAGCATCCACTAAAAAGGGACTTTTTCAAATTCTACCCGCAAGAGGGTTAAATAGGGGATGAAAGTTTGTACAAAAAGGCCGTCATTTTTCAAGTTCTTCTTCTTCTTCTTTATCAACCGATAGACGTCCACTGCTGGACAAAGGTCTCTTGCATGGACTTCCACAGGCCTCGGTCTTGCGCCGCCTGAATCCAGCGGCTCCCTGCGACTCGTTTGATGTCGTCGGTCCACCTGGTGGGGGGTCTGCCAACACTGCGCTTCCCGGTGCGGGGTCGCCACTCCAGCACCTTGGGACCCCAACGACCATCAGCTCTTCGAACTATGTGCCCCGCCCATTTCCACTTCAGTATCGCGACTCGCTTAGCTATGTCGGTGACTCTGGTTCTCCTACGGATCTCCTCATTTCTGATTCGATCCCGCAGGGACACTCCGAGCATAGCTCTCTCCATCGCCCGCTGAGCGGTCCTGAGCCTACTTATGAGGCCCTTAGTTAGCGACCATGTCTCGGATCCGTAAGTCATCACTGGCAACACGCACTGTTCGAAGACTTGAGTCTTCAGGCACTGAGGAATTTTGGACGAGAAGACATCTCGGAGCTTCCCGAACGCAGCCCAGCCGAGTTGGATTCGGCGGCTGATCTCTTTCTCGAAATTGGACCTACCTAGCTGGACTGTGTGTCCCAGGTAAATATACTCGTCGACAATTTCGAGTGCAGAGTTCTCAACAATTACTGGGTGGAGCGGTGCATGAGCATTGGACATGATTTTCGTCTTGCTCATGTTCATTTTCAGGCCCACCTGTTGAGAAACCCTGCTGAGATCGTTGAGCATTGTATTGAGGTCTCTCAGAGTCTCTGCCATGACTACTATGTCATCGGCAAATCGCAGGTGAGTGATGTACTCGCCGTTTATGTTGATGCCAAGCCCGTTCCAATCCAGAAGCTTAAAGACGTCCTCCAACGCAGCGGTAAAGAGCTTCGGGGAGATAACGTCTCCCTGTCGCACTCCACGCTGCAAGTGGATTGGCCTCGTAGTCTGGTCCTGTATACGTACTGACATTGTGGCGTTTTCATACAAGCACTTCAACACTTGGATAAACCGGTAGTCAATCCGGCATCTCTGCAGCGACCTCAACACAGCCCAAGTTTCCACCGAATCGAAGGCTTTCTCATAGTCCACAAACGCTAAGCAAAGTGGCTGGTTATACTCTTCCGTTTTCAAGTTAAGTAAGTATAATCCATGAATCTTGGTAGGTATTTGGGCTTTCAATTAAAAATGAATAAATGTCGTTCACAATTTTTAATAATTCCATCCCCAAAAGGGATAAATAGGGAATGAATGTTTGTATGCCTGTAATTTTTCAATTGATATTATTTTGCATTTCACAGTGTTTCACAGTTTTTGGAAATTCCAATCCAAAACCTAATTACACGCGGACGAAATCGCGGCGACAAAAACATATTATGTAAGTATTTTGTGTGACGAAATAAGGATTCTAAACGCTCTGCTGCCTATACTTACCTACATATTATGTAGGTGCATGAAACTATGACCTACTCATGTTTTGTAATTTTCATGACACCTTGTTATCTTAGTTACTTTTAAATTACCTATATATAACTTTTTAATTTTATGTTACCCCCAATTTATCTATGTATCAAATGTTAACCGAAACTCATATTGTTAATATCTGTATTTATTCATTTATTTCTTTTTCCTATTACTTATCTTGTATAACTGTCTCGTGGTTGGCTCGCGATTTCATTTAAGGCTATGCCTGAAAATCTGCGCTCAGCATTTTAATGTTGCAGCATTACCTATGCTGAGGCAGTAGCTTTTTCAGCTTTAACATTTAGGAACAATAATATTATTTAGTGATTAAGTTTTTGTCTGTATATTTTGTTTGTTCTTAAACCCCTTCTTGTTAAAAGCTGAATAAATGTTTATTTATTTATTTATTCCATGGAGACACCGTCTTAAAACTATAATTGAAATATTATATTTTGCCTGCGACTTCGTTCGCTTGGAGTTAGTTTAAAAATCCCGCGGGAACCTTCTTTTTCCCGGGATACATTCCAAGTCCTCAATTAGGTAGGTATATACACACATCAAAAGTGTCTAGGGATCAAGCATTTTTATGCGGATTTCTTGAGATTGAGATGTGGCTTTGTAATAAATTTATGATTTTATAAATTTATATGGATCATTTTTGGTGCATTTCATAATTTGAATCAGGAACTGTCAATCAAATTCGAGTAAAAGATGAAAATCAGCTGTCAATATTTTCCCTATAAAAACATACAACGCATTGAAGACATTATTAGTGCTACTGTTTCCCTACTACTGATTAAAACCAACGTTATTATGGAGCGGCGACGTCATTTAAGCAGGGAAGAAATGCTCAGAGCCGTGGGAATGATAGAAGCTGGTTCCCGGCAACGTACTGTGGCTTTAGCTCTGAATACAAGTCAGAGTGTTATCAGTCGACTTTGGACACGTTACCGAAGCACTGGTACCGTGGCTGAGCGCCATGGAGGACGGTATCGCTGCACCACACGGAGACAAGACCGATACATTCAAATCTTAACTCGAAGAGCTCCAACAATAACCGCCATGATGTTAGCCGTGAGGCTTCATCACTCTTCAGGGAACTTAATTAGCGACCAAACAGTCAGAAACCGCTTGCATGAAGTGAACCTTCATTCCCGAAGACCGCTACGGGTACCACCTATAGCAATGCACAATCGTAGGATTCGATATCAATGGGCTCTTGAACACAGAAATTGGGCAGAAGAACAATGGCGTTTCGTGTGCTTTTCTGATGAGTCTCGTTTTGGTATGAGACCGGATACAAGACGTATACGACACTGGAGAACCCCTGGACGCCAACAGCGATTAAAATCCTGCCAGGAAGTCCATCCTTATAGTGGTGGAACCATCATGGTATGGGCGGGTATTTGGATCGGCGGAAGAACTGAGTTGATTTGGATCAGAGGCAACCTCAACGCTCAAATTTATGCTGAGACGATTGTATCAGACGTCATCGTTCCTCTACAAGTGCAAATCGGTCCCTTATTTCAGTTAATGCATGATAATGCACGACCGCACACCGCAAGAGTTGTAAGACAGACTCTCGCCGCAGCTAACATCAATGTCCTGCCCTGGCCTGCTCAGTCGCCAGACTTGAACCCGATTGAGCATGCATGGGATATGCTACAGAGAAGAGCTCTGCCGAATATGGAGGGTATCCAGTGGCAAGAAGACCTTTTTTTGTTGTTGCAACGAACATGGGCGGCCATTCCACAGCGTGATTTGGATGAACTCATTTTGAGTATGCCAAACCGATGTTCTTGTGTTGTTAGTGTTCGCGGTAGAAACACGGATTATTAATTGTTTAAGTTACCCAATAAAATTTTAAAGAAAACTGTTATTTCAGTCTTTTTTTCGAACTTTAATGTTAGTGGTTCAAATGTCAAAAATCCCTTTATTAGGAAAATGGCAAATTTCTTTATTAATGCAAAGGTGACTTGGTTTATCGTTACTGTGACAAACGAAAACACTTTATTTGATGAATCCTTAAAGAAAATTTTAATTAATATCAATCAGGAGAAAAGTTATTGCAAAAATATATGTTGATCCCTAGACACTTTTGATGTGTGTATATGCAAAAAATCACGTCAATCCGCAACACTGTTACGGCGTGATTGAAGGATAAACCACTTAACAAACACATTTTCTACATAACATTATCTAATAAGGATAAAGTAGGTAACTAATAACCAATCTAAGTAGGTATAGAAATTGGAATTTATTTTGAACTAACTGTTTTCTATAGTTACCTACCTAGGAACAATGTAGGTAAGTAGGTACTTAGATAAGTTTCTCGTACTATTAGGGTAGGCTGGTCTAGGAGCACGCCTTAAAGTTGAAACTGACTCAAATTGACCGACTGTTCAAAAGACCAGACTAAGTACCCTATAGGGCTTTGCCCTATGTAAGAGATTGGCTATCAATAGGTAATAGGTATAAGTTAAGAAATAATCCATGCAAGAATTTATACAAGCCTAAACAAAGGGTAGGCCAGTTATTCTCAACATGTTAACTATCAAATACATATATCTAGATGTCAAGGGTAGACCGATGTTTTTAAATAAATTATAGACTTGCCTTATTCTATAATATAATATCCATGTTCATTTAATTATGTTTTAAGGTAGAAAATGGACTACCACTAGTAATTATATATATATATATATATATATATATAAAAATTTAAATCAGATAAGATTTGACGGAGATATGGGAGTAACATCGACAAAAAAAATACGCGTCGAATTGAGAACCTCCTCTTTTTGTTTTTTTTGAAGTCGGTTAAAAATCGACAGTTATAGGTACTTACCTATATTCGTCAGCGCCATAAATATTTAATTAAATAGGTATGGGTCTTGAAATACATATTATACTACAATCGGTTTTACTAAGCGTTCGATTACTTTCCATACTTACCATTAGTTTAGTCTAACTTATGTCGTCGTACTAAGTAAGTGGTCCTACTTCTATGGCATTACTTGTAATGGATTCCAAGCACTCTTCCTGAAATATCACATTGCATATTTAGCAGACAATATAGGTAGGTTAGGTATTTGGAGGGTAGAGAAAACTATAAGTCTGGAAAAGTTTTTTTAAAGCCTAATAGCCATCTATTAAGTAGGTATGCTTTACAAAAAAACTTTTGCGAATATCCTCCTACACGTTTTACCTATCTTGGTTCGTATTGTGTGTCAATGTGAACAGCCGGCATTATATCTATCTACACGGCAGCCGATCAGCCATGAAAAGTTTAATATTGTTCAAAAAAAATTAAATGGCACTCGGGGACTGCCGCGGTAAAGCTATTGCATAGCATTTTTTATCAATATATGCAATTATAATATTTATGCAACATTTTTTTTTGCATAATAAAAATTATGCAAAAAAAAACAGACAAACAAGAAAAGCGAACTGTCACTACTTCGCGAGTGAGATTCGAACCTGCGACATCATACACCATACGGTAAAGAAAGCGGCCGCTCGCTCACTGCGTCAAATAGAGCTACTTGAGAACGTCTAAAATGTTGAACGCTTACTGAACGACGGTGTTAGGTTTTTTTCGTTATGGAATTTCTTGATTCGGTCGCCGCACTCAAACTGTTTGTCCTAGTTCAAAGCCCGCGATAAAAGCTATGCAATAGCTTAACAACTCATAGTCATAAACTTAAAATATTTGTGACATATGAGTTTACAGTGGGGACTCATAGTGGAGGTTTGAGAAACGCTGCATATCTAAGTGGTTTGTTAAGACATCAGTCGTCATGGTTGGTTGGCGTTTGATATTACAGTGAGTTGGAAAATGCACACATTAATATGGAAAGGTGGAATAAATGGAAAAATGTAACCCATGTAAGTAAACTGACTTATTGAACAGACTATAGCTGTCCTCGTCCCGAATTTAAATCTCGAGGTTTAAGAACGTTAAGAGTGGGTGTACGTTCGTTAACAGTAAACAGATTTGATTTTTACAGTACTAGATCAAGTTTCAACTATCCGAAAAAAAACATGCAAAAATTACATCAAACTGCCAAGGGACGTGCTTGGCAAAAACATAAAATGATGAAATTTGTTCGATAATAAAAATTTTTTAACCAATATTCATTTATTTTCAATGTGTTGCATATTACAGAGCCAAATTTTTTTCGATTAATATTATCAAGAGAGTAGCTTAGTGAATTGAAAAGAAAATGAATATTTTACGAGTTACAAAGTATTTGGCGCTTACTACACTCCTATTCCGCGCAAAACGCTTTCGTTTGTCGCGCCTCACATGAGGTTGCGGCTATGTTTTATTTCATCGCACCGCGCGGGTGAAATCGGTTTTTTTTAGTGTTCCCCGCGCTCTTAACGTCTTTGTGAAACATTTTTATAATATAGTGGGGGTTCAGAGCGGAGGTTTGAGAAACCCTGCATAAGTGGCTTGATAAGACGCGAGTCGTTATGGTTGGTTGGCGAGCGGCAAACGGCTTGTGCCCTCCTCGGATCGCACTCACATGTCGTGAGGGTTTAGCGTTAATTTGATATTACAGAGAGTAGGAAAATATACCTCTAAACATCATCAGCAAACCATCAACGACTTGATCTGGAAAAGCAACTAGCTTTTATCGGCGCCTTCGCTCCCACCATCTTTTATGTAAAAGCAATCCGTAGTGGAAAGTTACCAATTTTTTTTTAGCTGTTACATTACACATTAGTAAGTAAGAAAGTAGTACATACGACTATCGATCTAGCTCTCCGCTAGCTATGCCTTCCAAATTTAGTCTAACTTGATAAACCATCGTCATCATCATCAGCAACCCATCAACGGCTCACTACTGAGGTCTCCTCTCAGAGAAGGGTTTTAGGCCATAGTCCACCACGCTGGCTCAATGCGAATTGGCGGACTTCACACACCTTCGAGTAGGTACTTACATTATATGGAATTCTCTCAGGTGTGCAGGTTTCCTCACGATGTTTTCCTTCACCGTTGAAGCATGTGATGTTTAATTGCTTAAACGCACATAACTTCGAAAATTCAGAGGTGAACCTGCAGCCTCCCGAATAGAAGACCAGAGTCCTAGCCACTAGGCTATCACTGCTACTTGGATGGATAAACCATACCTAATACTTATTAGGTAAGTAAATCCTAAAGACTTTTCTATGTTGCAAAAATAAAATAAAATCTTACACCATAAAGCGACAACAACTTTTACAAACATAAACGCGAACTAAAACATTATAATCAATATTTACTCAAATGTCTAAGCATTTCCACCTGTAACCCCCCTCGAACCCACCCCTGGCGCCGCCCCCTAAATCACCTACGTCATTAATTCATTTTAAGACGTAACACGGCTTCCCCTTAGACTCGACATTTGCATATTACAAAGTATGGAAGTTCGCTAACGAACTGCGGGGGGGTTGGCGGGGGGAGCGGGTGTCTAAGGTTGCCGCTGTAAGACGGGGAATTGGATCCAGGGGCGGATTTGAACTTTATATTTTCTGCCATCTATAATTTGAGTATCTATAGTAATCTTCAAGGCGGGCAAGCGTGCTCCAACCTAGACGTCATCAGTCTTTCCTCTCTCTCGCAATAAAAAAAAAGGTAATAATTGTAATATAAACATAATTTAATAGCTTTTGACGTCCTCCCAGGCGAGCCTGGTCTTAAAGTGGGAGGTCTCAGGTTTTATTTCTGTTGAAGACAACTTTTAAATTTATAATTTCTGAAATGTCTCTAATCTGCAGGACTTTCTCTATCTTAGAACATAAAGAACTAACAAATCCGCATTTTGTAAGTGTTCTGGCTTGATGGCGTGTAGAAACTGATTGTGATTTTAAAGCTTCCATCTCCGTTTCATGAATTTTCGCAAAGGAAAATTTGTCGGCAGTTTTCACCTTCTGGCCTTAAAATATTAGGTATATCAACTTGTCAGAAAAATCTTTTAACCAACCTTTTCAAAAGTATGATGTACCTAAGTACATTTTCCCAGGGGTAGACAAATAGTCTTGACATACCTAGCTCAGCGAGTCGCGAAGGTGAAGTGGAAATTGGCGGGTCACATTATCATATACTTTTAAGTAGGTACATACCTAGTTGGAAGACTTATGTTAATCCACGGTCGTTGGGGTCCCTTAAGTTGCTAAAGTGGTGATCTCGTACCCGTAAGCGCATTTTTGGCAGATCCCCCATTAGATGGGCCGATGACTTCAACTAATCACAGGGTCCCGCTGGATACAGCCGACGCAAGACCCAGACCTGAGGAAGCCCATGCAAGAGATCTTTGTCCATCAGAGGACGTATATCGTTTAATAGAACAGAATAGAAATTAGAATAGAATAGTTTTTTTTTTATACAAATCGTCAAGTGAACCTATTGGTTCGGAATGCCAATGATAAAAAAATAAATCATCTAGTTTGTAAACCTACCCCTTGAAATTAGTAAGTCGGTTTTAATTTTTGATCGGTCTGAGTCCGCCCCTGCTTACCTCGAGCGCGGAAAGATGAAGGAAATGAAAATGTACGCTGCAAAAAGGGGGGGAGCCCCCTTAGAGGCAAGCCCGAAAATTCTATAAAGAGGGGTTGTGGGAGGGAGGGGGGTACCTTTTGTGCGATAAGCTCGAGGGAGCATTAGTCTTGCAGACGTCTCAAAATGAGTTCTTATCGGCCTGCTATTTCCTTTTTGGAAATGCGGGCTGTTTTAGATTATGGGACCCTTTTGGAATTTACCTATAGGTACCTATAGTTAGGTGGAAGCCTATTTTATGTAATAAGGGGTGGATATTTGGTAAGAAGGTATTTTGATAGGGAAATAAAGTAATATTTATAGGGCTGGGCGCATAAACTTAGAAAATAGATAATTAGGTAAGTATTGAATTGGATAGGTAATTACTTACCTACCCAATTCAATACTTACGAGTATACACTCGTTAACTGATCAAATTAATACCTACCTAACTATTTAAATGCTAGATGGCCAAATTAATTATTATTCCTAATGTGCTTGCTTGTTTGTTGGTTTGTTCTTCAATCACGCAGCGACGGATTTTTCAACATGATTTTTTGCATGGTTATAGTTGAGGACTTGGAGAGTGACATTAGCTTCTTTTAATCCCGGAAAAAGAAAGGGTTATCGAGGGATTGTAAAAACCTAACTCCACGGCACGGCAAGAGGTACTTTAATATTGTGAGAAATACCTAGGTAAGGTAATTAGCCTTTTAATTAGGTAATTTTAAATAACCTAATTTAGATATTTTTTAACATAGTTCAACATATCTGAAATGAACCGCTAAGGTTTAGAATGCCCTTCTGAGCGTTCATGTTTCCTGCCTCGTACCTACCTACCTACCTATACCTAGGTATGTCTAGCTAACTAATTGAGTAGGTAGGTAAGTATCTTCAAGGCAAGAGTGAATAGGCATTTTCTAGGTAAGCTTGCTGCAACCTAGAGCTCATCAGTGCTTTCCAAATTCCATCATAGGTCAAGCGCAAGCAAACCTCGTAGGTAATAAAAATAAAACCGGCAAAGTGCGTGTTGGGCCACGCGCAGTGTAGGGTTCCGTAGTTGAAAGTCTCAAATATTATTGCTGACCTAGGATAGTGCTTTTTTTAATTTTATTTATGAATATTGAATACATTTTGAGTTCCATGGTTTAAATACTTTATTATACTACAAAATATGCAACTTACACTACGTGTAATACCTAACTTGGAAAAAACAGATATAACTCTTTAACTAATGTGAAAAAAACTACTTAGCAGTGATAGTTTTCCCTTTAAATTCATTATACATACTACTACTGTGAATTATTTCTTGTATCCTATATACTTACAACCATTTAGCTGGCAGAGGGGGGGGGGGCACTTGACTCTAATAAAATTTAGTACTTTAATATATCATATTTCACAAACGGATCGCTGAATTAAAAAATGGTGTTCCCACACCCACAATATTTTTGAAAGACCTATTCAACGTCACCCGACACTATGGGATAGACGAGAAAAAAAAAACATCCCCAGCCATACCCCAGGGAGGTACCCTAAAAAAAATTATTTTTCACAATTTTATTTCACCACTTTGTCGGCGTGATTGATATTTATACCCTTGTCAAATTATAGATTTCTAGTACCAATAGTCTCTGAGCTAAACCGCGGATGGACAGACAGAGAGACAGACAGACAGACAGACAGACGGACGGACATGGCGAAACTTTAAGGGTTCCTTGTTTACTACGGAACCATAAAAACAGGTATACCTATCTACCTAGGCAACGTCCCAATACCCTAACCTAGGTAAACCTATCTACAGAAATCAGATAGATATCTATACCTATCTGCGATATCTACAATGAACATTGTTTACATGAACTCGGCGTAATTTGCGTTTATTATCAATCTGTCGCCGGCCTTGACCCCACGCTGTCGGGATCCACTGACCGCTGACCGCTCTATTGCCTACAATATCTACCCTAGAATTCCAACTCCACATTTCCTAAACATATCTACTTACGGACTGAGGCGGATTTAGATCGAAACATTCTGGTCTGTTTATGTCATCCGACTTATTGACACTGAATATTATGTTAATAGTGCCTATAGGTACCTAGGTACTACCTAGATTGTGTGCAAAGCGCGACTATATGTACCTAGGTACTACCTAGATTGTGTGCAAAGCGCGACTATATGTACCTAGGTACTACCTAGATTGTGTGCAAAGCGCGACTATATGTACCTAGGTACTACCTAGATTGTGTGCAAAGCGCGACTATATGTACCTAGGTACTACCTAGATTGTGTGCAAAGCGCGACTATATGTACCTAGGTACTACCTAGATTGTGTGCAAAGCGCGACTATATGTACCTAGGTACTACCTAGATTGTGTGCAAAGCGCGACTATATGTACCTAGGTACTACCTAGATTGTGTGCAAAGCGCGACTATATGTACCTAGGTACTACCTAGATTGTGTGCAAAGCGCGACTATATGTACCTAGGTACTACCTAGATTGTGTGCAAAGCGCGACTATATGTACCTAGGTACTACCTAGATTGTGTGCAAAGCGCGACTATATGTACCTAGGTACTACCTAGATTGTGTGCAAAGCGCGACTATATGAATCCTAAATCTATAAGTAATCAGGTAAGTAAGTAGGTATACCTATGGCAATTGGTGGATAATATTACGGTAATAGGTCCCTACAGGTAAATAAGTAGGTAGGTATCTACTGGTAGGTAACCTGGGTAGGTAACTGGTACTGATAATTAATTAGATAGGTATCTAAATACTTAGTTAGGTAATATTTTTAAAGATACACGGAGGTCCTATTGAATCAAAACGATGAAAATGATGGGCATAAGGTACTTTATCTCCATCATAAGTGTTGATGGCAGTGATGGCACCAATAGGTCTAGTAAGTAAGAAGGTAGGTACCTATAATGCACTCAATATTACTATAAAATTAATAATAATAAAATAGAGGTCTATGGAGTCACTTCTTTTGGATTAAATAAATAAACATTTACCTATTCAGCTTTTAACAAAAAGGTCTTTAAAAATAATGATATAACTACAGACAAAAACTTAATCACTAAATAATTTAATAATAAATTGTTCCTAAATGTTAAAGCTGAAAAGGCTACTGCCTCAGCATACCTAATGCTGCAACATTAAAATGCTGAGCGCTGATTTTCAGGCATAGCCTCAAATGAAATCGCGAGCCAACCACGAGACAGCTGTTATACAAAATAAGTAATAAGAAAAAGAAATAAATGAATAAATAGGTACAGATATTAACATGTGTTTCGGTTAACAGTTGATACATAGATAAACTGGGGTTAATGTAAAATTAAATAGTTATATACCTATAGGTAATTTAAAAGTAACTAAGTAAGGTTAAAAGGTAAACGTACAAAATAAATGAATACTACATGTTATTGTATCTGAATAGCTACAGTTTATTATTACTTATTAGGAGTAGGTGCTTACACTTTAAACAAAGCACCCCCTTCAATAAAATCCATTCACTAAAAACCTTACATAACAAATCCTAACCAATATTATTTTTATTTGTAAGGGAATGGTGTTGGTGACCAAATATAGCGAGAATTCCCATGACATTATTGACCCTAGATGCTCTATAAATAGACGACTTTCTTCACAAAATTAGATAAAATGTAAAACCAGTTCAGTCCGGTTATGACCGGCTCAAACTGAATCAAATTGCTTTCTTGTGAGAATTTTGTTCGACACTCACATGTTGTCTTGTCACTTTAACCTGTTGTACGAAACAGGTATTTTAACGTGTACCTATAATTTATCTACTTATCAATAAAAATTAATAAAAAATCCGGCCAAGTACGTATCGGGCCACGCGCAGTGTAGGGTTCCGTAGTTGCAAGTCACAAATATTACCTATTGCTGACCTAGGATACCTAGTGCTTTTATTTTATTTATGAATATTGAATATATTTTGAGTTCCATGGTTTAAATGCTATAATAAACTACAAAATATGCAACTTACACTACGTGTAATACCTAACCTAGAAAAAACCCTATATAAGTAGGTACCTAACTCCTTAACTTATGACTTATGAAAGGGTTCATAAGTCATAAGTTAAGGAGTAGGGACTTAGCCGTGATAGTTTTCCTATAAAATGCATTAAGTAGGTATGTGTATATACTACTGCTGTGCATTTTTTCATATGTACCATTTAAAAAATAAAATGTAGGTACATATGAAAAAATTCTAATCGTATGTAAAATTTTGCACTTTAAAATATCATATTTCATAAACGGATCCCTGAATCGAAAAATGGTGTTCTCACACCCACAATATTTTTGAAAGACCTATTCAACGACACTCCACACTATGGGATAGGTAGACGAGAAAAAAAAATTCATTCCCACTTTACAGTCATGTGGGGGAGGTACCTACCTACCCTAAAAAAAAATATTTTTCACAATTTTATTTCTAACTTCAGTGATTTTGGCTGTACCTACGTTGATAGATCAGTCAGTCAGTCAGTCAGGACAGGCCTTTTTATTAGTAGGTAGGTACCTACCTTTAAGTATACCTAGATAGATAATGTAGATGAGGTACAAAATCTAATAATATTATTGAAAAATTAATAAAATTATCCTACCTAATAAAAAAAAACTTGAGAGGTGTCAAGGGACACCCGGATGGAACGAAGTTCCTTTCGATTACTTAGTGAAGGAATTGTAATAAACTAGTGGTGTCATCTAAGTATTAAATTGATTAACTAGGTACGATGAATTATATTAATTAGTTTATTTCTATTGCAGCAATGTTACAAAACCAACGAGTTACTCTGGTTTTTAACAGATGGCGTTAGTAGTACAATAACATTTTATCCAATTTATACAATAAAAAATTAGGGAAAAATTCCACATGTAGAAATTATTTAAAATAAAATTGAAAATAGAAAATTCATTCTGTCGAGCTGGGATTCGAACCATCGACTTTGAACTGTTAAGCGACTGCCGGAGCCACTAGGCTACGGAGATCCAATGTTGTAACGCGAAAATACCGAACACAATGCAAAATTCACATTCAACAAAAAAGTGTCGGTTTCAAAATTGTGTCGAGTGTCGGTTCCTTAATTTTTTCCGTCTAGCCCCCTTCCGCACCGCGCGATAAGGAACTTACGTTCCAAAAATGAATCGAAATATTTTCATAACTAGCCACGTAGAAGAACGAAAATAACATTCTTGTTTTTCAAAATATTGGTAAGTAGGTAACTAGGTAGGTACATACTACTTAATTACCTACCTATTGAGGTATCTTGGGGATCTTATTTAAAAAATCGCCATGTACCTAGGTCTGGAAAACATATTCAACATGATATACCTATGTCTGAAACATTTATCCTTATTCTCCCCACACACAGTCAATATTATTGTCAATAAAAATATTGACAATATTTTGTGTACAAAAATCCTTCAATACGCGTAATATTATTAACAACATTCGGTCATTATTGACAATAATATTGACTCTGCGCACAGAGTACCGCAGTCAGCATTAGCCAATTTCTAATTTCGTACCACAACAAAATTATTATTAGACTCTAAATCGCCTAATTTCATACAGAACTGACAAAGCGCTTTCAAAGCGTCACAAGCGCTGAAAACCACCAAAATAGCAAGAACCCTATAAAATAAGCACCCCACCTATTCCTCAGAGAAATTCAAATTTCCAACGCCTCTACCACCGCCATCTTGCGCAAGACGTCAATATAGAATTACTAGCTGCCGCGTATTTTTTTCCTAGAACGTCTTAAGTTAAGTATTTTTACGCCACTATAGCTCTTACGACGTCACCTTACGCTATTGAATCGCTCGCGTAAAAATGTTGCTCTATTCCGTCTTGAACCCCTACTAAAATGCTACAAAATGCTTTTAAGGCATTCATTTTTCAATTCTAAGGTTCTAAATTTAAGGTTAACAATCGCCTGTATAATTTATGTCACTTATTACATTACAAAATGAACGTCGAAAACTATATTAACAATAGCTACGAAATGCGTAGAGCTGTCTCGTTTTCCATAACGCTTTGTAAGTCGGTTAGAAAGAGATGGTAGCACTTTAGTGGTTTCATTGTTAGAAGGCGTGGCTAAATAGTTTTCATAGTGGATCAAGTTTGGAAGAAGTTTTGAAGCGGAGTAGGTTTTTATTGAATTTTCGTTCGGTTTTCATGACTATCGGGTAATGGGTGATGGAACGTATGACATTTGAATTTCGAATTGTCCGTCATCAAACACTGTTTTGAATTCCTTTGTTTTCCGCATTCAAGATAAAATCGGAAGCAACTACCTACTTCCTACCACATATAAGGGTTATCACACATTTGCCGTGTCGATTCTACCGGCACCGGGCATTGTATTCTTACAATACCCGGTGCCATAGGTATAAGGCTCTGACCACAGCTATAGGTACGGTGCAATGCCTTATTCATTCTTCTTCTCCTTCTTCTTTATCGACAGATGACGTCCACGACCTACTGGACATTAGTCTCTTGCGTAATCTTCCACAGGCCGCAGTCTTGCGCTGTCTGTATCCAGCGGCTCCCTATAAGTCATCTGGTGTCGTTAGTCCACCTATTGGGAGGTCTGCCAATACTGCACTTTTCGGTGCTTGGTCGCCATCAATGGGTAAGTAGGTTGTATTGCTGGAAATAATCATGTGATGAGCTATGTTGGTAACTCTGATTCTCTGATACCTACTTAGTACTTACAGATCTCCATTTCTGATTTGATCTCGCAGGGACATAGCGAGCATAGCCCTCTTCATAGCCTGTCTGGAGCGAGAGCCTGCGAGTCATCTTTTGAGGCTTAGATATATACCTAGCGACTATGTTTTGGAACCATAAATCATGACAAGAAGGGGATGTGGAAATTGTAACGAATGCGGAAAGCGGAAGCGAAAGTAATAACGGAAGCGGAACATAAGAGAAAATGGTAATGATGAGGAAACGATAGCTGAAGGGGCAATTAAAACGGAAAGGGAACAGAAATGGTAGAAGAAGCGAAAGGAGAATAGGAAGAGCTATTGATTGAAGTAGAAGGGGAAGAGGAAGCGACAACGTGATTGAAGCAGAAAAAGAAACGGCGTGGAAAATGTAGCGAATGCGAAATTGAAGGGGATACGAAAGCGAAAGCATAAAGGAAAATTATAGTACTTAATGGTAAATTATAGCGGAAGGGGAAACACGAATTGGAAAGGAAAAGGAAGTTAGGGGAAAATGAAGCAGAAGAATTAGAGGAAGCGACAGCGGGATTGAAGCAAAAGGGGATGTGAAAATAGTAGCGAATTCGGGGACGGAGAAAGTGGTAGCCAAAAGGAAAGTGGAAGTGAATGCGGAAGGGGATACGAAAGTGAAAGTATAGGTAAATGATAGCTATAGTAGGTAGGTACCTAATTGTGAACTGTATCGAAAGGGAAAACGAAAATGAGAAAGGAAGTGGCGGTGTAAAATGAAGCGAAGGGGGATGAGGAAACGGAAGTAGAAATAGAAACACAGGTGGAAACGGAAGCGAAACAGGAAGTAGGTATAGAAACGTATGGAAGGGAAATGGATAGGGAAGAGATAGATTACCAGATAACTATGGATTAAAAGGACAAATTTGACAGATTTCGTACACTTAAAGCTTCTGTCAAAATTACAAATTTATTCCTGGGTTAACTTACCCGGCGTCTCTGCAAGCGGGCCTATGAAATGCAATTAATTCATTCGTGATTTTGACCTAGGTAAGTATAGGCACAGAGTAGGTATTAAGGTATCTATATCGAAACAGAATTGGAAGAACCGAAGAAACCGCGGGCACCGCAAAGGTCTTTCTGCCGGATGTGCGTTTTGCACATCGCGTGGTCAAAAAGATCGACCACAATATGGTGCTTTCCCAGGTGTTGACTGGTCATGGAGGGTTTGCGGAGTACCTGCACAGGTTCAGACGCAAGGAACACCCGGGTTGCGTGTGCGACGACAGTGTATCAGAATCGATTATACCTACATCTTCTGATGGACTGTCCTCAACACGAAGCGGCCCGGGAGGACCTACAGCAGGAATTGCGGATGAAACTGTGCAGAGACTCCGTGCCCACCATACTGGGAGAAGCCTCTGGCAGAGATGCGTTCCTGGAGTACGCAAGCAAAATAGCGAGAGTAGCTATTGCCAGGAACAGAGCGACCGATAGAGATGCAAAGTGCCTCTTATATCGTGAGCATATAGATGGCACTTGCATATAAATCGCGTCGCTCTGCTCCTGGCAAAAGCCGGAACGATTCTCCTATTTTGCGCACTCCGGGCTCCGAGCTTTGAAGCATGACCACACCTTTCTTAGAATAAGTAATACGGATGAATATAAAAATTATAAACCAGAATTTAAAATGATTATAAACTGTAAAGTGACGAATTGTTAAAAAGATAATATCGACGGCAGAAAGCGGAAATGTCGTATCTCAAAATTTGGGCTAAATGACTTTTTACTATATTGTTGATAAGCAAAAAAAGCCGCGTCGAATGGTATATGTCTCGTCTTTCTACGATGAAAAAATTTAATGATACGCCATTGAATTTTTTCTATTTTTGGTACTGCTTACATGACAAATTGCTGTAAATAGAGGAAAAATCGCTATTTTTGAAAATAAAATAGATACGACACCACGTCCAACATAAATAACAGTTACGCCATTATTTAATCCTGACGGACATTGATTTCAAAAGAGATACAGCATTTCAGCCGCCCCAAAATTTTACGTTGACAAGGATACAGCAATATGCTCCGAACTGGTGAGTGTTTATCGAACAGTTACTACATTTCAAACATTTAATTTAAGAGCAAATATCTTACTTACACCATAAGATTAGAGTATTGTTTTGTGTTGAGTAATCAATACGCCACTCTAGATAGACCCGCACCCCTCTCCAATCCCGAGGTGTTTGCTATATACGCCATTCTGATCGCGCGGCATCTGATGCGTAAGCGCCGATAGTGAGAAAGCGTATTTGTTGTTAACAAAAATATTATTTTAAAAGATTGTTAACGTGTTGTTTACGTTTTATTTACGTGTTTAAAATTAATAATTATACTTCAGGAGTTCGGGTAAGTAAAAGAATATTAAAATTTAACCTATTTTTTGTTAAATGAGTTCATTGAAAGTCTGTATATTTAGCATACCTACTATATCTAATAAGCAAGCAAAGCTTACAACCTTACCTGCTTATAGTTTACATAGCTACCTTGATTATTTCGTTCATCAGTATCTTAAGGTCTCGAATAAGTAGATAGTTAACAAACATTAGGTAGGTACACAGGAAAGTGAGTGATAATTCTATAACTTACCTAAATATTAGACTAGGTCTGAAGATATTTGATAGGCTCAGTAATGAGTAAATAGCTTGTCTATTACTAATTAATTCTTCTTTTGTTTTAGGTAGCTATAGACCGGTGTGGTGTTGAAGGATTAATAGATACAGCAGACTGATTATTGACTAATGAAGACGAGGAAGTATAGTAAACTGATTGATGAAACTAATTAAAAAGAGAAAGTATAGCAGACTGATTGTTGAAACTAATGGACAAGAGGAAGTATATAGAGCGGACTGAATTTTTTGTGTCATTTCCTTTATTCTGAATATTATAATAAAAGCATTATGCAAAAGTTACAGTATTTTATTTTTTACTAGCTGCTGCCCGCGAGCTTCGCAACGCCATTTTAAGATTAATTTTCAAATTTTGAAATCGTTAAATGACCGAACTCACATAAAAAAGTTTATCCTCCTTTTCACTTGTTTTTTGTTAAATTAACACCCGCAAATAAATTCTCCCTTCAAAAATTATGGATTTCAATGCAAACTTTCATCCTCTTTACCATCATTTTCTTACGACGCCTAAAAATACAGTATCATGCATTTCACTTCGAAACTTCATCATCATTATATACCAAATTAATCCCCTTTTTCACCCGCAAAGGTAGAATATTTGAAATCGCTTGATGGCTTTTTAAGTTTCATATTTTTTTATTTATGAACTTTATTGAAATAAAAGAAACATTGAGTTTGAAGTGAAACTTACCACAACACATTAGTGAAAACCGCACCCCAATCGGTTTAGCCGTTTCTGAGATTAGCGCGCACAAACACACAGACACACAGACAAACAGAAAAAAATTCTAACAATGATTGTTTAGGGATCTATTGTTTTGATAAACTCCCCCAATAACAGATTTTCTCATAAATTTTTGATGTACAGACAACGATCAATTACAGATTTATTATATCATGTATAGATAATAAATTTATAATTCAGAATGTTTAAAAACATTTCATTTTTATAAAATAATTCAATTAAAATCACATACAGCAAAATGATCATGTTTCTAATAGTTCATATTTGAGATACAGCAGATCGTAGCACGAAAACTTGTATCTATTTTAATTGGTCATACATTTCACCTTACAGTTACAGCTTTTCCGCTGCTCGATATTTAAACATCAACTGCTGTAACTCGTAAAAAATCAATGAAGCAGTAACTTTAGAACTTTCCTAATAACTGTATCAAATAACGTTTAGTTCGATAGGAATATGTTGCAAGTTTCAACTTTCTATCTTTATTAATTTACGAGTTATGATTTTTTGAAATAGTTTTTTGGCTCTGGTGTAAAACTGGATTTTTTGAGATACGCCAGTTCCGCTTTCTGCCGTCGATATACACTCAATTTAAAATGATAATAATAGGAACGATAATATAGGAATAGCAAAAAGGACCCTTTTTATGAAAGGGGACACCCTGTAAATTATAAGAAAAAAAACAGAATTGGAAATGCGCGGGGCACATAGTTCGAATGATGTAGATGAGTAGATGGTCGTTGGGGCCCCAAGGTGCTGGAGTGGCGACCCCGCACCGGGAAGCGCAGTGTTGACAAACCTCTCACTAGGTGGACCGACGACATCAAACGAGTCTCAGGGAGTTGTTGGATTGAGGCGGCACAAGACCGAAGCATGTGGAAGTCCATGCAAGAGCCTTACCTTTAACCTAAGGTAGTAAGGTAGACAAAGGTACCTTTAAGAGAGGTAAGTACTTTTTTCTAGCCGTGGACGTCTATCGGTTGATGAAGGTACTTAAGTATCTGTTTTATTGATTTTTGCATAACTTTTATATTTTTGATGTTTGTATTTATGGTCAACCTACCTACTTGCTGAAGTGTTGTAGGGTAACTTGCCCAGTTTACCGGCCCCCACGTGTGTCCGGCCAGACGACACCATTTATAAATAAAATAGGAATGCTCTTGTGATTACGAGCCAATAGGTAAGTGATATTTTTGAAGTGTTTTCAATTATCTACAACTTACACGCAAAGATATGTGACGCTAGTAAATATTAGAGTTTTAGTTCCAATTTGAAAGCAGAGGTGAGAGCATGCGTGTTGACAGCCACGTTTAGTTCCATTAAGAAAAAAATTAGTGCAGAGGTGATTTTAAGCGGCGAGTTATAGTTCTATTAATCATTATTTTAAAAAATATTTGAGTTTTATGATACAAATATAATATATGTCTATTTACTTGGTTTTAAAGTAAAAATATGCGTTTAATTGCTCCATTACGTAAAAAAATCAGAGACCGGTGTACTGCAGCAATAAAAGGCTACTTCCAGTATTCGGCCTACCCCGGCCGGGCACTGGCTTTGAGCATTGAATTGATTTATTGTATTTTATTAAACGTTAGCACACTGTGAAGTATAATTTTATTGATAATCAATTCAATTAATCTCATGTCCAGTGTTCGCGCCATGTGCCTGTCAACAATTCCTTGTTCCATGGTCGTAGCGCTGGCAATCTCTTTGGCTCGCAATGAAGTTGACAGATACTTAGTTTTAAACTTGCCGCCGTTTTGGGGCGTGGTTTTTGCAAGTTCCCTTGGTTTGACAGCTAACACGTTCACGAAAAATTCCCGAGTCGCCTCGCGCACGGTTTTGCTTTTTAAGTGTCTAGATTTAGTTTATTTTACGGTTTAGTTGCGCCGTCAAGCGGTCTATGTGTCGACCTAGCTATAAGCACAATTGTTAACTGTTGTTCGTAACAAAAGAACTTTTTTGGAACCCGCCGGCTTTTGCTCGCCACGCGCTCGGCGGAAGTGTGTGTGATTGACAGTGCTACGCCAGCCCAACGTCCACAGCTGCAGGCCATAACTGGCTGCCCGCCTGCTGCTGCTAATGGCCTGAGAAGTTCACCTTACACATAACCTCACAATACACCCAACATATCACCACTATCATACCATCTCAGGCCGTACAAGGATTGACTGCTGCAAGGAAGGTCAGTGCAACCCTACCATCATTAAGTCACCACTACGTTGAGAACAGATCTGACCGCGGAGAAAGGCCGCTTTGGGCAGCGACTCTGGACTCAGGTTTAGCTGATGGGCCCCTGAACCTAGTAGTCCAGGTGTTGACTCGTTGGCCAAGCCGTTGGCCTCAACATTTGGTAAGCAGAGCGCGGTTGAATTGATTCCGCAGACAGATTTGGCATTACTGTGACTTAACTTGGCCGTTCTAGGGTTAACTCATTAATTGTAAACTTATTGATTTATAACTTGTTAATACACAGGCTTATTGAGTTGCTAGTACGTGGCCTACCTTGTCACATGTAGGCCTGTATAATGATTGCAATTATTGAGATTTTGTTTTGTTAATTTTTGTTGATTAATAATTAATAGTATCTAATTGTTGTTTGTGGCCCGTAACTGGCCAACAGTTAGATGTAGATTGTAATAAATAAACTTAATATTGGTATAATTTGATAATTGTAGGTTCTTACCAAGCCAATTTGTAATTTGCAGTGCCTAGTATGAGTCTAGTGGCTTAGTACGGGTAATTAAAAACTTAATTTTTCTTTTATCTTAATTTCTGTTATTGATTGACTTAACATAAATTATTGATAGCTTAATTTGTATCTTTTGGAACTTTTAACCAACAAATACTTTGTTTGTTTACTAGAACTCCTCGTGGTTAGGTAACAGAGTAGTTTGTTTGATGTATTTAAAATAAATAATTCTTGTTTTAAAGTAAATAATTCTAATTAATAAATAGTATTTAAGTAGTAATTTGTTTGTGTTTAAAGTGGGTAATTCTTGTTTGATTATTAATTTGTTTGGTTAAAGTTGAAACATAACTTGTAACAAATAACTTTGTTTTGATTTTGTTATCTATTTGTTGTAACTACCTTTATTTTAGTCGTTTTGTACCTACCTAAGATGCCAGCCCACAAAAAATTGAGCGTGCGAATTCAATCAGAGCTGCGTTGGGCTGCTACAGCCAACGCCTTGGTAGGCCGGGTGGACCGGGCATCCGCACTGCTCCAGCGGTGCGAGCAGGTGCGGACCAGGCAGGCGGTCGTCGAAGAGGCCTTCCGAGACCTCATGGCATTGGAGCTACCTCCGGAATCGCTGGAGTCCTCAGTGCGGGACTACGAACAGTTTTTTGAGCTGACAGACGGTCTGGTGGAGGAGGCCGCGAGGCTCAAGAAGGAGGCGAGAATGAGCTCTATTCTTGAGTCTCCCACCAGACCCACCACGCAGCCTGCGTTACAGTGCAAGTTGCCAACAATAAACTTGCCCCACTTTTCTGGCAACCTGAGCGAGTGGCTAGGCTTTCTCAGCCTCTTTGATAGCCTGGTGGACGCGAGAAGGGACCTGTCTCCCTGCCAGAAACTGGCCTATCTACTCTCTTCCCTGCAGGGAGAGGCTCTGGGTTTAGTTAGCCACCTAGACCTCTCCGAGGAGAGTTATACCACCGCGCGGGAACTACTGACTCGGCGGTATGCCAACGTGCGCCGGTTAGCAGACACACACGTGGCACAAATTCTAGCGCTGCCACGTGTCTATGGGGTGTCCCATTTAAGAGAATCGCTCTTAAATCCACTGATTGTAGCCTGCAACGCTCTTAAGCGTTTAGAGCTTCCCGTGGACCAGTGGTCCTTCCTTTTATTACACATTGTGTTGTCCCGCCTACCTCCCGAGTTGAAACTGCGTTTTGAGCAAAGGTATGGTGGGGACGGGGCCAGCTACCTGCCCCCCTTTTCGGACCTTTTAAAGTTCCTTGAGGAAGAGTGCCGGCAGGCTGATAACTCTGGTATTGCTGGTCCTTCAAGGACCCCAGAGCGGCCTGCCCAGCTGAGGAAGGAAAAGGGTCACACTGGCGTCCCTGGTAAAAGGGCCTCCGACCGGAGACCAATGCCCGTTTACACTGGACTTGCTGCCACTGAACCCGCCCCCTGTAACTATTGCAGGCGTCCAGGCCACCGGGTGCTTTCTTGCCCCCAGTTTCTCTCTAAGCGGATCAAGGATCGGAGGGGCATTGCAAGAGACCGCCACTGGTGCTATAGCTGTCTGGAAGCTCACATGCAACGGGACTGCCAACAGCAACGGCCATGCCCAATTTGTAGGGGTAACCACCTGGAGATTTTGTGCGCCAACAAGAATGGTGTTGGCCGCCGGGTGGAGAGTGAGGGCGCGCCCCGCACGGGCGGGGGCGCTCTTACCGATCGCTCCCCGGATTACTTGCGTCGGTCTCCTGATCAGGGCCATGAATCCCGACGCGTCCGGATTTCGACCCCGCCTATGGGGGCTTCACCCCCCCGTGAGGGGGGGCGCCAACCCCCCTCGACGTTCTGATGGGAGATTTGTGGCGGCTCCGTCTACGGTTCAGTCTGCCCGCTATTCACCTCCGCTTCATGAGTGGCCACGCCTCGAACGCCGCCCACCTCGAGTGGGTCGACAGCCTTACTACGGCCTACCGACCTCAGCCCGTATGACTAGGCCCGTGCTGCCGCCACGAGATGACGCATGGGTTTACCCAAATGGAGGTCCGTCCCACTCACCTTTGGAGGTCTCCCCTGACTCTCAATATGAGATTCCCCGGTTAGAGGACCGGTTTGATGAGGACGACCACCAATAGGTAGTTGCCGCCCTAGCCCCCACCACAGCAACCTCTCCTGAGACCTTGAATCTCCGGCAGTCCGTCTGTCAGACCATTCTTTTGCCGACTGTCTCAGTGAAGGTATTCAACCCGAAGGGTGAATTTTTAATCGTTCGCGCCCTTTTGGATTCGGGTTCACAGCGCTGTATTGCTTCTTCTCGTTTGGTGGGTGAGCTAGGGCTCCCTTGGAGTCCTCGAACAGGACGGGTGATAGGTATCGGGGGTATAGAGCCCTCGACTCCTAACGGGGAAGCGGAATTAATGTTTGGCCCCGTTACGGGCAATCTTAGGGTCTTGGTCAAGGTGTCAGTCCTTGACAATATCTTAGGTCCCCTACCGCAGGTCCGAATAGCTGACGCTGCGGTGTCCTGTGCATCAGGCCTAAACCCAGCTGACCCGCACTGGACTGAACCCGGTCCTATGGACCTTTTGTTGGGTTCCGACGTGTTGGGCCTGGTCTTGTCAGGGGAAATTAGGGTTTTGCAGAAGGACGGCCTATGTGCCATGTCCACTATATTCGGTTCTAGCTTTTTTGGACCCGTGCTACGGTCTTCGGACCTACCGGTGCTGGACCAATTGCAAGCAGCCGGCTTGACGCTGTCGGACGTGGTCCAGCGCTTTTGGGAAGTTGAGGAGCCGCCGCATGCCGCACGAGTTGACCCTCTTGACCTTGAATGTGAGTTGTTTTATCAAAACAACACAGGCCGCCGTGTTGATGGGCGATTTGTAACTCGCTTGCCCTTTCTCGCTTCTCGCCCCCCGCTTGGTCAATCGCGGGCCTTGGCGGAAAAGAGGCTCTTGTCTATGGAACGGCGCATGCGGCGCGACTCCACCTTCCGCTCCAAGTACGTTGAATTTATAAATGCGCGAGTACGAGGGCCTGGGGCATATGTCACCATCCAATTTTGATTGGCGCGCACACGAGCACTACTTCTTACCCCACCATGCCGTCTTGAAGACCCCTGGGGGGAAGATTCGAGTGGTTTTTGACGGCTCCGCGGCCACATCCAACGGGGTGACATTGAACCAATGCTTGCACTCCGGTCCTAAGCTGATCAAGGATATCTCCGATATCCTCACGCATTTCCGCCGGCATCAAATTGTTTTCGTAGCTGACATCAAGATGATGTTTAGACAGTCGATGGTACATCGCGATGATCGGAGATACCAAATGATTCTGTGGCGCGAAAATCCTAATGAGCCAATGCGTGTCTTTGAGTTGAACACCACGACCTATGGACTCAAGTCAAGCCCCTATATTGCTATCAGGACCTTGTTAGAACTAGCTAACCGGGAGCGACTGAATTACGCTCGCGCATCAGCCACCTTGGAATCGTCAGTCTATATGGACGATATTTGCACGGGAGCCTCTAGCGTTGAGGAAGCTCTGACTCTTCGCGATGAATTGATTGCAATACTGAAGTCCGGAGGTTATGAGTTGGGCAAGTGGTTGTCCAACTCCCCTCACGTCTTGAAGGATCTTCCGGGAAAGGATCAGCAGGATCCTCATATTTTTGAAAATCCCGAAAATCCCAATTTGCTGACGGTCCTTGGAATACAGTACCAGCCCGTCCAAGACGTTTTCACCTACCGGGTCAAATTAGACCCACCTCCTAAGGTCTGGACTAAGCGTTCCGTCTTGTCTACGGTTGCTCGAACCTTCGATCCCAATGGATGGATCACTCCCGTAATATTTTTGGCTAAATGTTTCCTCCAGAAGCTTTGGATTGCTGAACTCGGTTGGGACGAACCACTCCCTGGGAAGTTATTGAAGGAGTGGAACTCCCTTGTGTCTTCACTTCCTGAAGTTAACCGAATTTCCATGCCTCGACGCTTCCTACCAACAGGAAGGTGTCATGCCAGTCTCCACGGGTTTTGCGACGCCTCCGAACGAGGATACGCCGCCGTGGTATATTTGAGGACTGTCGATGTCGCCGGTGAGGTCGCGACGCATCTCGTCTTGGCAAAAAGCAAGGTGGCCCCTATTCGGTCACGGTTAACTATCCCGAAATTAGAATTGTCTGGCGCCGCCCTTCTGGTACGCCTCTTGAACCACGTCCGCTCCTCTTTGGCATCTGCGGTCGATCTGACCGACGTTTATGCTTGGACGGACAGTGAGATTGTCCTTTGCTGGCTACGAGCCGCGCCTCACAACTTAGAGGTCTTTGTTGCGAATCGGGTCTCCCAAATTCAGAGCTCTGCAGTACCGGTGATTTGGAGACACGTACCCGGAGAACTGAACCCGGCCGATTGCGCCTCCCGCGGCTGTGAGACCTCTTCACTGGTCCACCATCACCTTTGGTGGGATCCAAGTTGGCTATCCCAATCCGAGACGACTTGGCCTCAAAATAGGTTTTCCGCTCCCGAAGTATTGCCGGGCTTAAGAGTCGGAGTGGTTGAGGATAAACAGATCCCCGACTTGAACTTTCTTTTGAACCGTTACAGTTCCCTTGATAAACTAATTGGTGTTACCGGTTGGATTCGACGTTTCATCCATAATGGGCGGAATTCAGAAAATAAAAATTTGAGTCCTGTGCTTTCCCCTCTTGAACGCCAAGACGCCCGGAACTACTGGGTGCGTGTGGTTCAGGTGGAGCATTTTTCATCCGTGATTGACACTCTAAAGAGAGGTTTAGTTTTGAAGGGCCCCCTTGCTCGCCTAAGCCCTTTTTTGGACAATAACGGAATGCTACGCGTTGGAGGACGCCTCAAGAATTCCAATCTGCCCTATGGTGCTCGCCACCCCCTTTTGCTACCTAAGGACGGCACCTTTGTCAAATTGCTAGTGACCCACTACCATCTTAAAAATGCCCACGCTGGTTGTAATGCACTCTCGGCTATTTTACAGCGCGAGTTTTGGATTCTGGCAGGGAGACGCACCATCCGGAACGTCACTTTCAAATGTATTCCGTGTTACCGCTTGAAGGCTAATACTTCACAGCCGATGATGGGTGATCTGCCCTCCGACCGCGTTCTAGCCACTCGACCCTTTGCTGGGGTTGGCACTGATTTTGCTGGCCCGTTTGCCATCAAGAGCTCTAACCTCCGCAACGCCAGATCGCTCAAGGCCTACCTCTGCGTTTTTGTATGTCTCGCTACCAAGGCGGTACATTTAGAACTTGTGAGTGCCTTAAGCACTGAAGCTTTTGTAGCCACGCTAGGTAGATTTGTCTCTCGTCGAGGATTGCCTGACCTGATTCGCACTGATTGCGGCACCAATTATAAGGGCACTGATAGATATTTAAAAGAGATTGTCGAATTCCTGTCTAGCAATAAGATTAGATTAAGTACAGCATTGTCCAAGATGGGGGTAACCTGGAAGTTTGACCCCCCAGCTTGCCCTCATTGGGGTGGAATATTCGAAGCTGTGGTTAAGGTGGCCAAGACTAATCTCCGGCGCGTTATAGGCGAAACTGTTTTAACCTTTGAAGAACTCGCCACCGTGTTTTGCAAAATTGAGGCTGTACTCAATTCTCGGCCACTCTGTCCCCTCTCATCTGACCCAAATGACCTGGAGGTCTTAACTCCTGGTCATTTTCTGATTGGTCAGCCCCTTAACGCTCTACCCGAATACCCCTTCAGGGACGTAAAGGTCTCACGTTTGTCCCGGTTTGAGCTGCTGCAACAGATGACTCAGAGTTTTTGGCACCGTTGGTCACTAGAGTATTTGCATCTTTTGCAGCAGCGGGTTAAGTGTGCTGACAAATCTGATCCACCCAAAGTTGGTGACCTAGTGCTGATTAAGGAACCTAATTTGTTGCCTTTATACTGGCGCCGTGGGCGCATTCTTAAGCTGATCTACGGGTCTGATGGGGTTCCCAGGGTTGCCGAGGTAATGGTCGGAGACTCTGTCTTGCAGCGAGCCGTTTGCTCCTTATCACGTTTACCTATTTACTAGTAAGTGGACGTAAATCCTTACGACCACAGGCGGGGGGGGTTGTTCGCGCCATGTGCCTGTCAACAATTCCTTGTTCCATGGTCGTAGCGCTGGCAATCTCTTTGGCTCGCAATGAAGTTGACAGATACTTAGTTTTAAACTTGCCGCCGTTTTGGGGCGTGGTTTTTGCAAGTTCCCTTGGTTTGACAGCTAACACGTTCACGAAAAATTCCCGAGTCGCCTCGCGCACGGTTTTGCTTTTTAAGTGTCTAGATTTAGTTTATTTTACGGTTTAGTTGCGCCGTCAAGCGGTCTATGTGTCGACCTAGCTATAAGCACAATTGTTAACTGTTGTTCGTAACAAAAGAACTTTTTTGGAACCCGCCGGCTTTTGCTCGCCACGCGCTCGGCGGAAGTGTGTGTGATTGACAGTGCTACGCCAGCCCAACGTCCACAGCTGCAGGCCATAACTGGCTGCCCGCCTGCTGCTGCTAATGGCCTGAGAAGTTCACCTTACACATAACCTCACAATACACCCAACATATCACCACTATCATACCATCTCAGGCCGTACAAGGATTGACTGCTGCAAGGAAGGTCAGTGCAACCCTACCATCATTAAGTCACCACTACGTTGAGAACAGATCTGACCGCGGAGAAAGGCCGCTTTGGGCAGCGACTCTCGACTCAGGTACAGCTGATGGGCCCCTGAACCTAGTAGTCCAGGCCTTGACTCGTTGGCCAAGCCGTAGGCCTCAACATCCAGTATTCGGCCGCCAAAAAATCTGTATTAAATATTATAGACTTTCTATGAGTAATCCGGCCCTTAACGAGACTTAGCGGCCGGATAACTAGTTATAGTACTATATAGTACTAGTCTCCGGCCAGTATCCATATAAAAAATCTGTGAGACTAGTGTGTCTGTTTTAATTTACAAAACCAGGTTCCTTGGTAACACTACATTGGTTAGCTTGATTTTTTAGTAGTAGATGTGCAGCTTTGAGCTTTCAGTCGTTTTATGAAGGCGGCCGGAGACTTGACACGAAGTGGCCGGGCACTAGGTTGGGACGGCCGGCCACTGGAGAAAACATGTTACTTTTTACAAAAACATTTTTTTTTATAAAAATTGGCAGCCTAAATATTGCAAATAAATTTTAAATGTATTCTTGAATATATTCACGACTTAAAAAAAAAACATGTGTGCTAACTCCTCTGTAGAGCATAGTTATGAATGAATTAAGTCAGCAGATACCTTAAGTGGCCGGAGACTGGGCAGTTTACCCTACGCTATTGTATGCCTAGGTATAATATGTGGTGAAATGCATTATTTATTTTTAACACCTTGGCTGTAAGTACCCACATATTACCTAAGTACTTACCTATAACTAAAGATTTGAATTGAATTGAAATGTTCTTTATGTGTGGAAATCGTCCAGTTTTGGGCCTAAATTCTCAACAATATGTTACACGGGGTAAAAAAATTGGAAAAAATCGTTTATTTTATGCTCAACCAAAATCACTAAAAATAATTTTAATTTACAGTTGCTAAATATATAGAAAAATATTTTTGGAAATGTTTGTGTTTTTTGTTGGGATAATGTATTCCGTAGTCGTAATTCCTAGTTCCATGATGTATTCCGTAAAATGGAGTGGCTTAGTCTATTGTAAAAATCCTAGTTGTTTATGAAGATGAACGATTAATGTATGCATAATTAATGAATCTTTAAAAAGCATAATTACCTATAAAACTGTTGTTTATTTTTAACTAGCCTTCCTTTTCCTTTACCTAGGAATCATAAACCTATACCTACTATTATTGGTATTATGCCTACCTTAGGTATAAGTATATATTTATTATGAGGTAATACAAACCTATTTATCTAAAGAGTTAACTATTAGTCGTCTGAAAATTATTTATTAGATTGATAATTATTGTTCAAATAACAAATTCTCTAACATAACATAATCATGGAATCGAACCCATGTACTTATCTTTATTATGCAATTGTCAAACTAGGCCTTGGTATTGCGCCGACTGAATCCAGCAGCTTCCTGCGACTCGTTTCATGTCGTAAATCCACCTAGTAGGGGTCTGCCTACACTCCGCTTCCCGGCCTGTGGAAGTCCATGCAAGAAGCCTTTGTCTAGCTGTGGACGTCCCTCGGTTGATAAAGCAGAAGAAGAAGATTTCAATTTCAGATAGGCAAGATAGCTTATCTTGCCTATTTGGAAACTTTGCCTAATAATTGAAAACCTCATTGAAAATAATCATAAAGGTAAATAAATAAATAAATCGTTTGTTTTCCACTTTACACAATATGATGTTATAGCAGAGGAGAACGATGATCCCGCAGAAGTTTTTTATACTTATCTACTGTTTTGCGGTGCTCTTCACCCTTCTCATACGATGACGAAATGAGTTCAAAGAAACAAAGAATAATATTATTAATTAATGTGAAAAAAACATACTTATTTAAAAAAAAATGGAAAATAAACATTGTCCTGTCGTGATTTTTTCTTTAGCTTCTTTCGCGTATAGTAAGTCGTACTTTCGCGATAGAAAACTGCTTAAGCCACTTTATTACAATTTTTTTTTTAGTCCCGAACGTGGACAATAGGAATCGATAATAAAATAGCTATTTATGCAACTGCATCGTAATGAGGGTCATTTTAATTCGAGTGCTGTTTTTTGATACGAGGCTTGCCGAGTATCAAAATAGGATAGTACGAGAATTAAAATGACTAATTACGTTCAGTTGCATACAAGATTTTATCTACGACAAGGAAGTAAAATCATTATCAAAATACGCCGTAGGCTCAATAAAGTAACAAAAAGTAACTCCATAAGTCGCCACCAGCCGCCTGTGGCGCCTCTGTCAACAAAAAGTAACTCCGTAAGCCGCCACCAGCCGCCTGTGGCGCCTCTGTCATATGAACGGTACAAAAGTGCCAGAACTCAGAGCCTTAGCTTTAGGTATCCTATTTTAAGAAGATAACCATTTCGATTCAGCTCCCATACAACGAGCTGCATCGAAATGAGAAGCAAAACCGAAAGAGGGTTCATTTCGATTCAGCTGTCAAACTCGAAATTGGAACTTTTCGATGCTGGAGTAGATAAAATCTATTAAAAATTGCGAAGGTAGAATGGAAGGTTCTAGGTATTTTAAAATCATTAAGGCGTAGGTATCTTTAACTTTTTTACAAAATAATTCACGATGGTAAATTATTTATGAGAAGAGTTTGCGGATTTGAATTTTCGCGCCCATTTCTGTTGATTTGAATCGGGTTGGTTTCAAACTCTAGTTAGAGTTACAGCCATTCCTTGATTTTTCTAATAAGAATGGTTCCAACAGTTGTAGCTTCTCATCAACAGATGGCTCTATATAGCAAGTTAGTAAAACTATAAAAAAATATAAAAATGTTCTGTAGATCTCATAATTATAAAACAAAAATCAACTAAAAATAATCACTTCAGAAGATTTACATTTTGATTTAAGTTTGATGTAAAATTCTATAGTGTTTTACCATCTGAGTAAACTCGCATTATTTCACTACTGGATGATAGATGGCGGTGATTGCGCGTAGTGTTGATTACGCTATGTGATGTAAGATGGCGCTAGTCGAAAATAAAACAAAACTGCGCGGAGTTTTTTGATTGATGGATACGTCACCATGATATTAATAACATTATCAAATTAGCTAGCTACCTACTTAATCATAATTCCTTTTCATCAGAATTTCTCACCTTATCACTTTTTGGAAATTACTATTGTATTATTACTATTAATATCTGCCTATAAATAACTAGTGGTTCGCCCCGAACTGAGACCTCGCGGTAACGGTATCCCATGATTATTCATTCAATCGGTACATGACGAGCAAAACTGACATTATTATTATGCCCGTTTTCACCAAACATACCTAAATCATCCCTTATGTAGGAGTCTCTTTACGTAGGTAGCTCCTAAATACAATCCTAAGTCCTAACATCCGTCCCATTGGGACGGATGTTAGGACTTAGGATTGTAGGTTGTACTCCTTTTAGGTGTCCCGTACAGGATCGTGATAAAGAAGTTGACAGAATTCATCACCTAACTTATCATAGGTAGCCCGTAAAGGTTAGGGAACGTTAGTGAAAACATTGAATTATTATGTAGGTATCTACTAACGAGTGAAAACGGGTTATGGGCATCTGTACAAATCGTCACCTATCGACGCGAATCGAAAATATACAAAATGTAGTAATTAATAGTTTATAGAAGTTTGATATTTAACTAAAGAATAATTTTAATTGAATAATATGTTATTATATTATGTACCTAAATAATAATGGTCGACGCAAAACTGTTTTTGGGATAGATTGTAGTCGTAACTCCTAGTTCCATGGAATAGTTAATGACTATTAGCATTATTATTAATGATCTATTAGCATTATTGTGAAGCTATGTGAAAATTACTGATGCCCATTAAAAATTTAATAATCTCGTTTCTTTATAATATTCATATAATTTTAGTATTTGTTGTTCAAGTACAGGATACAAGTGAAATAAAAAAATAAGTTCAGCTTGAAAATACATAGCTGATCTTGCTAGAGAGCGTCTTCAAGCGAGCGTATTAAATCTCCACTTTGAAAGCCCCCCATTTCGTGAATTTTAAGGGAAAAATTAAAAAAAATATATTTTTGTACTCTGTTCAATTCAAAGATTTTTATAATTTTTTATGCAATATTCGGCTGAAGGCCATCAGTTTACATATCATATCTAAATTTGAAGTAATTACGTTCAGTAATTCAAAAGTTATAAGGCTCTGACAGACGGACGGACGGACAGACGGACGGACGGACAAGTGCAAATTCGCTCTAGTACACTCAGAGACCTCGCTTCGCTCGGTCAAATACTACCTACTTGTTGTATCTAAAGGCAGATAGGAAGATAGACCTTCCTTCCTAAAGCCTTTTTAATATTATATTCTAACATAAATGCGAAAGTGTGTTTGTTTATTGGTTTGTTCGTCCATTTGTCCTTCAATCACGCAATAGAGTAACGGATCGATGTGATTTTTGCAAGAAGTTTTTATTGAACATAGAAGCAGAGTGGCAGGCTACTTTATATATTCGGAAAACAAAATTCCAGATATCTATCTGGAATTTAATAAAGCCGTAGGTAGGGTAAAGTTAGTAGGTATAATACTTACTGGGAAACGTAATATATCTACTTAGGAGGCACAAGCGATTATTTTCTCAGGGTAAGAGACGTCTAAAAATTTAAAACAAGTACCGGTATTCTATCCAGATCCTATCCACCTGTAGGTACTACGTAAGGATTTGCAAATAAAATTTGGATTATTGAAAAAGCAGTTTTTTTTGAGTAAAATAAACTTTTAAAAAGAAAAAAATACACTTATACTTATCTATTACGTAATATTGTAACCCTTCATTTCCCACGCTGGCGTTGACCGCTGTCCATCGCGTCGTCACGGGGTCGCTTGTACCCCATAACAAGAGAACCTGTTTTACGCTTGAAGAACTAAACTTGTATCTTAAAAACCTGTTTTAATTCTCATAATGGACGTGGATATTTTAAAGATTACAAATAATCAAGGATTTGTCATTTTGTGTCTATTGAATTATTGTACGGTTTCGTTGAACGTGAACGAATTGTCACGTTGATGTGTGATTTTTTGAAATAAAACTCGAAAGTTATCGGCATTATTATACAATGTATGTATTGCTGTAAGAGCCCGTATATAGTTAAATCCACGTCATAATTTTTTTTTTTTAATTATAAATTCATTCATAGTTTTGCAGCAACATGAAAAATTAACGCAGATAATATTATGAAGTAAGTTACTTATGAACTTAAAAAATTGGTTGTCTAAGTTGGTTTATGAACTATCGTCCATACGTGATAACGTCATAAAGAAACATTGACGATGACTGGCGGCCGGCGTCGGGCGCTCTCTAAGCCAACGCTTGGGCCGATCGTGCCTCTCTATTTCTTGTTCTGCGCTCTCATTTGCACGCTCAGGCGCAGGCGGAACGTGACACTATTTCGTGCGTGCAGCCGGTGTTCATCGATTTATGAGACGTTATCACGTCAAAAAAAAGCTCTTTTACAAGATGTATTTATTAACTTAAACAATAGGTAACCAAGCAAGTTCCTCGAGAATTCCTTATGCTAGCTAAGTACAGGTGGCTAGGCGCGGCGAGGTGCGCCCATAAATCGTTCCGCTCTAAACGAGAAAACGTAATGAAACGGCTTGCATTTTCTCCTCCGCATCCGTCAGCTGGCGCGGCGGGAAAACGGGCGGAACTGACTTTTATTTAGGCTACCTCAGTCTATTTTCCACTTGCATTTCTTTTATTCCTCTTTTCTGACTGACTAACTTACTTCAAAAAAAGTGGTTTTAACTACGCTTGTATCTTTTTTGTAATGGGCGAACCGGTGGTGGAGTCATGACGTGTCATAAGAGCCACAGGTTGGCCTACGTGAAATAAATAATTTTGAATTTTGAATGCGTCTTATTAATACCTAGGTTTTTTTTAATTTAATAATAAAAATTTACAAAATAACTACAAACAATGTAGCCATCCTCATGAAACTTGAGTGTTTATGTGAGGATGGCGAGTACGCTTATTCTTAAAATAGTTAACTTTACATTGCAACCCACGCGTAAGAAGCACTTCCTAGAGAACACCGCCATGAACATCAGCATCCATTTCCAGGAAGTGCCTCTTACACCTCCCTATGAATGCTTTTATGTTGCCACTGGCATCTCCGAGCGAGGTACACCTACCTATTTTCTTTTACTTTAATTCGTAAGATATATTTTTTTTTAGGAGACGTACGGTCTTTGATAACATTTCATTTCTTACACCTTAGACAAAAACCAAGATTATTTCCGATTACTATAATCTTCCATGAGCTTTCAAACACGATCAGGGTGAATATTGATTAAATAAAAAATTCTAAGGTGAGTATTTCTCACGCTGACCGCTGTCCGGTTTGGTCACGGGGTCGCTTCAACCCCATCATAAAGAAACTAGTTTGTTATTCCTTCAAAGAATTCAATTTATATCTCAGAAAACCTGTTTCGTTTCCCACACTGGACATCGGTCTCTAATACCGTCTTCATTTTCCAGTGGCCTGTTGAAGGGTTAAGAAAGATGCTTTAGACTAAGAATCGTTTTAGAAATTAGATAAAAGTGTGACATGCTTTTATTATGGAAAGTGTTATTTTGGTATAAACTCAAAGTTTTAGAATTTTTTACTCTATAAGAAGTGATTTAAAACTAAGATGAATAGATATCTTCTAGGCAAACGTGTTCCATCTTAGGCCACATCATCACTTTCCCTTAGATGTGATAGTAGTCAAGCGTGTGCTAATGTACCTATAAAAAAGTTTTTTTGTGAAATCTTTAAAAGTGATTTATAATGTTAATAATCTTTAAAAAGTGATTTAAAGTGGTGTGCCGTATGATATTTTTTTTATTGTGTGTGCTGATGAAAAGTTTGGGCAAAATTTTCGAGCTTGATCTGCAGAATAATTTCCAATTTTTGGATTCAGACACACGAATACAAAAAGGTACCTACTTTAAGTGTAGTTCTTTGTAGTTCCTAGGTAATTTTTCAAAGCTAATGGCCGTCCGTGACTTTATGCGCATGGAAATAGGTTGTTTTGAAAATCTCGCGAGAACCCTGTGTTTTCCCGGGGTAAAAGTAATCTATATCACTCTCTATGTTTTCAACTACCTGTTCCCAATTACCCATAATATATGGCATACCTATAGGTATACTAAATAAAGTAAAATTTTAAATTTATTTACATTACTCATTTAGTTTAGGCCAACCTGCAGAGGCTCTTATGGACGTCAAGACTCACCCACGAGTTCGTACATCCTTCATTGGATAAAATAAAATTTTCTAGAAATTTCTCATTTTTCAGAAATTCCCTTCTCTTCCCAAGAAACTTCAAGCCAAAGGACTCTTACACAGCTCGTAGATTGCTGTCTATAATATCTAATATCTGTGCAGCAAAATTTCCGTTAGATTTATATTCGCACAAACTGTATGTTCTCCCCGATTACAGAAATTGTATTGCTCCGTTGCAACGTGATTGAAGGAAAAACCAACAAATAAGCACACTTTAGCTTTTTTGTTTCTTTGTAAATCCTTTGTTTTTTAGAAGTAAAAGCCTATATCATTTCTCAGATCAGTAACTATACCAATGGCCAAAATAACGTAAAATTCATCATTATTAAATTATTTGGTGGAGGTAGGTCAACTTGTTGTCCTTATGACAAGTCAAAACTCTTCTACCAGTTGAAATATCCGTCACCATTTTCTAGAAATATCTCAGTTTTTTTTCAGAAATTCTTCATTCCTTGGCTCTAATTTCAGCTGAAACCTTCTGCCCGGGGCGCGTGGCTAGAAAACAAATTACAAATCATCTCCCCGCGAAGACGCTCCAAGCCAAATGACTCCGTTACAGCTAAATTGCTCGTAGATTGCTGTCTAGCAAAATTTCCGTCGGATTTAAATTCGCACAAGCTGTTGTTCCCCCCGCTTAATGAAATTGTATCGATTTAATTGTGGCCGGGAATCGATTCCGACTCGATTGGAATCGATATTGATGTATTTGATTAAGAAGGGTTGGGGCTAGCAATGTTTAGTCTTTCTTGCCGGTTCTTCTCAGCAGAATCTTCTTTCCGAACCGGTGGTAGAACGATATAATAAGAGCCACAGGTTGGCCTGCGTAAAATAAATAATTTTCAATTTTTCAATAATTAGAGTCTATAATTTCTTCATAATTACCTACTCTTCTTTTGATAGAAACTAGTAGCAAAATTGAACGTAGCATAAGATTTCTTTGTGTTTTTACGTTGTCAATCTCTAATGATAAAACTCCCTGTTTAAAATCTGGTGGAACGCTTTGACCGTAGCTAGTTACCTACGAGTACATCTTTGATGGTAAGTAGGGTGGTAACGTGCCGTCAAGCGGTCAAGCTACTGGTATGATGATGGGTATGTACTATGTGGTAGGGGTTTTATTAAAACTGCCATCACCCGCTTACAAGTTAGCCCGCTACAGACTTAGACTGCATCGTCACTTACCATCAGGTGAAATTGCAGTCAAGGGATATCTTGTCTTAACCGCCGAATCCAACTCGGCTGGGAAGCGTTCGGGAAGCTCCGAGATGTCTTCTCGTCCAAAATCCCTCAGTGCCTGAAGACTCAAGTCTTCGAACAGTGCGTGTTGCCAGTGATGACTTACGGATCCGAGACATGGTCGCTAACTATGGGCCTCATAAGAAGGCTCAGGGTCACCCAGCGAGCGATGGAGAGAGCAATGCTCGGTATATCTCTGCGAGATCAAATCAGGAATGAGGAGATTCGTAGGAGAACCAAAGTCACCGACATAGCTCAGCGTTTCGCGAAACTGAAGTGGAAATGGGCGGGGCACATAGTTCGAAGAACTGATGGTCGTTGGGGTCCCAAGGTGTCGGAGTGGCGACCTCGCACCGGGAAACGCAGTGTTGGCAGACCCCCCCACCAGGTGGACCGACGACATCAAACGAGTCGCAGGGAGCCGCTGGATTCAAGCGGCGCAAGACCGAAGCCTGTGGAAGTCCATGCAGGAGACCTTTGTCCAGCAGTGGACGTCTATAGGTTGATAAAGAAGAAAAAGAAGATATCTTGTCATGAAAAGAAGCCACGATCCTAGTTTATCTGAATATTTGCTCAACTTATAGATAAGGTAACATACCTAAATGTTGCCTGCCTATACTAGGTACTGATTTAAAACTGTAACCCAAATAATATGGAATAACTTAATTATGGTTATGGATATGGTTTACCTTTTAAGTGCCAATTTCACCAACGTCGAGTGACGTTTAACCGAGGAATAAATTGGGCGTTCTGACAGTTTCTGTATTGAAAGTCTGCCAAAATATCGTTAAGGGCGGATAAGTCTTATTTTACGTTGGTGAAATCGGCCCTAAAACAGCTGGAATTGATATTTCAACCACAGAGGATTGCTGTAAGACAAGTGATATGTAGGAATATACCTATCATAATTAATTTATTATGCTGTAGGTAACCTACTTTTCAACTTAGAAGTTTTTTGGAACGTAAGTTCCTTATCGCGCGGTCCGGAAGGGGGCTAGACGGAAAAAATTAAGGAACCGACACTCGACATATTTTTGAAACCGACACTCGACATATTTTTGAAACCGACACTTTTTTGTTGAATGTGAATTTTGCATTGTGTTCGGTATTTTCGCGATACAACATTGGGTCTCCGTAGCCTAGTGGCTCCGGCAGTCGCCTAACAATTCAAAGTCGATAGTTCGAATCCCAGCTCGACAGACTGAATTTTCTATTTTCAATTTTATTTTAAATAATTTCTATACATGTGGAATTTTTCCCTAATTTTTTATAACTTATAAGTTATAAAAAATTAATGTTAGGCGACTGCCGGAGCCACTAGGCTACAGAGACTCAATGTTGTACCGCGAAAATACCGAACACAATGTAATCGAAAGGAACTACGTTCAATCCGGGTGTCCCTTGACACCTCTCAAGTTTTTTTTATTAATCGCTTCTTCACACTTTAACAATGGCCATAACCAGTAACGAAATTAATAACGAATTCTCACCTGACATCTCAATTAAATGTAAACCCCCACCATTAGGGCGTGTACACAATAACGCAACATTAGGACGCGAATACATCAACGTCAGAACAGTCTTACGTATTTCTTCGGGGTCATTAGCAGAACGACTTCCATTCCGAGGCCCATTTAGATAAAATGTCGGAGATTTCGACGAAGATTCCCTTACCCCCTTCCACCCCCTTCTTACCCCGTTCACCCCCTCTTGTAAGCCCGCGAGTAATGAGTCGCGAAGATTTTAGGGTGCAAATGTTTATATAGGGTGTGAATTTAAGCCATTGGTTCTTTGAACTTGGGTAGTGTTATAAGTTTTGTTAATTGATTAATCTAGTTGTAACAATATACCTACCTACCTATGAAAACTCGTATGCTTCGGTATACTAGTGGCATTTAAGTTTATGGATGTCGTAAAAAAGAAGAAAAAAAAAATCACATAGGTATACCTATATACCTATGCAATATGCATGAAACACTTTCGTTCAACGAACCGCTAAGGTGTGGAAGTTGGAACGCCCTTTAGGCGTCCGTGTTTCCTGCCACGTATAACTTGAGCAGGTACCTACTACCTACCCACCTTCAAGGCAAAAGTGAATAGGCATCGTCTAGGCAAGCGCGCTCCAAGGTAGATTTACGGTAAAGCCAAAAGGAAGGGCTATGATTTTAGGAGTCTATGTAAGTAATATGTCTGTATGTATGTGACTATTTTGCAATAAAAGGACCCCACTTCTGTTTTACTCCGTGCTGAACTCGAGTACCTACATAATAAAATTAAAGCAAAACCTTCGTTCTGATTGATATAGATATTATACAAAACAAATATCTACTAGATAAGTAAATATTAAACCATGTCTAGACGCAACGACTGTATTATTTGGAGTTTGGACTGAGAGCAAAGTTGCAACTGCAATAGGTCCATGACTGCATTTTATGCAGTTCTATTGCAGTTGACATAAACTACGGACCAAATAACTGCATAATTGTGCAGGTAGTGTGCAGTTGACGTGCAGTTGTAGTAATAATAGAATAGAATAGAATAGAATAGAATGGAATGGAATGGAATGGAATGGAATGGAATGGAATGGAATGGAATGGAATGGAATGGAATGGAATGGAATGGAATGGAATGGAATGGAATGGAATGGAATGGAATGGAATGGAATGGAATGGAATGGAATGGAATGGAATGGAATGGAATGGAATGGAATGGAATGGAATGGAATGGAATGGAATGGAATGGAATGGAATGGAATGGAATGGAATGGAATGGAATGGAATGGAATGGAATGGAATAGAATGGAATAGAATAGAATAGAATAGAATAGAAATGTTTTTTATTCAAATAAACTATTTTACAAGTGCTTTTGAATCGTCGATGAGTCTTGGTTGGTGGAGCTAACACTGGTTCGAAATGCCCTTCCTGCCGACCTACCTTATACCTACATCAGACTGCGGGTCATAACTTACCTACTTAATCATTTATTGTACCTACCTACCTATTTTATTACTTAATTTATTTTATTTATACCTATAAAGATAAAAGTAAAATTGCCTGAAATTAACGATTGTTATTATAACATACTACACCGCGCTTTTTCCTCACAGAACCTTAAATAAAATGCATTTTATTGTAATATCAAATTAACTACTTATTAAATTAAAAACAACCTGTACCAAAGGCGTACATTGTCGGCCCCCGCTAGAATTCGTATTTGCTTATCTTTACTCTTTGCCTCGCGACTCGCGCGAGAGCACGTCTTTGACTTTTATAATGCATAGGAAGGGGAGATCAGACGCCTTAAGTATATCTATTTGTACTTTAGGTATTATGAGCAGGTACTTAAACCTACAGTTCATGCTCCTTATGGTAGCCTGGTATGAGAGACGTTATACTAGAGACTGTTATTTAAATAATGTCTATAAGGAAAAAGAGACTGACTGACTGATCAATCAACGCACAGCTCAAACCAATGGACGAATCGGGCTGTGGCACAGAGATAGATATTATGACGTAGGCATTCGCTAATAAAGGATTTTTGAAAATTCAACCCCTAAGGGAGTAAATTAGGGGTTTGAAAAATAGACCTTAACTTGAGTGAAGCTGCGGGCAAAAGTTAGTCTTTATATACTGACCTATTTAAAAGATTTTTTATTTTTTGTGACATTTCTATACCTATTTTAAATAAAATATATCTTAACTAGGTCCCTCCCTAGATACGGAAATATAGAGCTTTAAAGTTTCCTTAATTTATACAAAGAGAGCGCTACCTTGTGTGTAACCTCAGAAGACTCGATTCAAAGACTGATAAGTATAGGTAGTCACAGTAAAACAGCTTTAAATAACTTACTTACTTGTTTTTTTGACCCATTTATTTTTAAACTGTGGCCAAACTGGACTTGACTTTTATCCTCCTCTCCCCTCCAAATAAGCGGAAAGCTTGTTTTAGGAGTGGGTACGACAAAGTGCAACGGTTGGGGATCGAACCGTCTGCCTTTCAGTTTTCAGTGTGCAACTTTAACCATTAAGGCGATCGAGGCTCTTCTTTGTTTCAGACTACTTTCAGGCATGCAGGTTTTCTTACGACCTTTCTACAGAATTTTTATGTACACAAAGAGCTATATTATTTCAACCGAGAATATGTACAAAACGTATGTTAGTGAAATTACATAGCTAATAGGTATATAATTTAAACCTAAACCTTAACTAAATAATTTATGAAATAAACTTAAATCTAAATTAATATTACGTTACAATTAAATTAAATTTAAAAACTCATCAGAGTCACCACAATGGGGCATGGTACCCAAGATGCTGGCAGCATTGCTCCTTTGGATGGCTAAACTTAGATTCTTTGGCCAGGGTAGCTTCCAGAATTTAAACAAATAAATTGTTAAACACCATAATCGTATTTAAACGTGCAAAACTAAGTAAAGATACGAAACGAGCGTATCCAAAAACTCTACCCTTTTCAATACTTAATACACCCCCCACCCTTGCCTTGGGGCAATTCTTCAAAGGGTGAAAAAACCCCAAAGGGGGTGCGCCCGACCCCACCGCCCGCCTTAAAGTAATTCTTAGGGTGAAAAAAGGGGTGGGTACTTAGCAACGAATAGAATGGTGGAGCGTTTTTGCATTTCGAGATTTCGTATTTTATTCTGTTGGAACACCAGTTCACGAATGTTGTATTTTTAAATCATGAAATGATTAAATTGTTGTGATTTTTTATTAGGGTTGGTTTATAAATATTCGGTTGGTACCTAGTAATTTTGTTGTTAAGTAGGTATAATATTTTATCCACTTGTGCTTATTATTTTTGGTTGTTTAATTAAGTACGTAAGTACCTACTTAAGGATTTTCTATTTTGTGATTTTATTTGGTATTTTTAGTGTGTTGATTGATTTTGATGTAAAATTGTGCCTGCTTGCTTTTAATTACCTATGACTTGTTTTGTGTTGTAGGTAAACGTTTTAATCTGAGGTTGGCATGGTAGGTAGGTAGATTATAGGTGTAATATAGGTTTGATTTTTTACCTAGAAGTAATTATTTAAGTACCTAGCCCCTATCTGCAATTTGTGTTGTATTAATAATTAAGTTGGTACTACTTATGTAAATAAGTATAATATAGGTATAACAGCTAACAGTTTAAATATTAATTTGTTGTATTTCTAAGTACCATAACTTGGAAATTCCACGCTCGATAGAAGAGAATAAGTATAGTTTATTATTCAAATAAACTTTTACAAAGTTTGAATTATAATAATATTTAAGTACCTACTTAATTCGATTAAGTGCAAGAAAACCTAGAGACAATGAGAAAACCCAACAATATTACAGAAACTTATACTACCATAAGCAATATAGAGGCGAATCTAAAACTCCCCCACTAAAAAACTTTCTCATCCCAACACTAAAACGCACACAGATAAAAATCTCTCCACCCCCTCAACGTACACAGGCAAAAAACGTTAACTATTTAACCCATAGACGTATAGAACGGACCGCGCGATATGTATTCAAAGGTAACGTTGGGATAGAGCGAGATAACAAAGCAAAATCCCGTGTAGCCCACGCTAGTAGCATTGTAAAGAAGCAGACCTTTGGAAATCCGTACGTCTGTCTCTAACCTTTGACTTACGCACTTCTGAATCATTTATTTTATTTATTCACCTTCATCCTTACAGGGTTACCCGATAATTATCAGTCTTTAGAGAAGTACGTTTTAAATTCGATTTAAATTTTCATCAGATTTAATTGTAGTAAGGGCACTCATACTCTCACACTACACTAATAAAATATTAAAAATAAGTAATTTTAAACAATGATAGTAATCAGTTAGTTAAAAATTTAATAGTTTTATTGATTTAAAACACGCGTTAAAAACTGTTTTTCAGTGTGCCTATAGAGAGCAATAGAGACTGTGCCCACTTATGCACTATAATATCTCTCACCCAGCGGTCGTATTCTCTATTTTTGAAATTTCTATTGGCTCTTGAAAACAAACCGCATTTCGTCATACAAAATACGGGGTTTCACAGTTAGCAACTAAGAATTGTCAAACCCGCGTTTCTTTCTTTTCTTCGCAACTTTCGACACCCACTGAATTCAAAATTCAAATAATTTTTTTCATGTACCTCAACTTGTGGCTCATATAGGCACAATACCTACACATACACATAGAATAGCCCTTCAGATCGGGATGTTGTCATCTTACCTACTGGTAAAATAATCTTTTCAGGGAGTCGATATCGCACGGACCGCGTTGTACGTCTATGAGGTAGCCCCCTCAGGAGGGGGGCCCTCATATCCTTGCAGAAATTTTGTTTACTTCTCTCTCGCAAGGAACCGGCAGTCCGGGAAGCGGGAATAGGAACTGCGCGGGGATTGGTTTTGCGTTCCAAGTTTAAATCCGCCCGCTTCGTTTTTTGTCTGTGGTTCTGTAAAATAGGTTTTTATTTTGCGGCCAGTATTAGTCGTTATGGCGTAGGATTTGAAATTGGAAACTATTCGTTGGGCTAATGGAATTAAATGGAAGGAATTTACATTTAGGAGTGAATTACTTAGGTAGGTATATTTTTGAATAGAATTTATTGTGAGTGAATTTTGCTGGACTATTAGGTATGAAGCGAACTTAAATGATAATAAATAATAATATCTATTACTAGCTTTTGCCCGCGGCTTCGCTCACGTTAAGTTCGATTTTTCAAACCCTTATTTTACCCCCTTAGAGGTTGAATTTTCAAAAATGGTTTCTTAGCGGTTGGTAAGCTCACGTTAAGTTAGACTTTTATTGGTAAAAGCTTTTGCCCGCGGCTTCGCTCACATTAAGTTCGATTTTTCAAACCCCTATTTTACCCCCTTAGAGGTTGAATTTTCAAAAATGGTTTCTTAGCGGTTGGTTAGCTCACGTTAAGTTAGATTTTTATGGTTAATTAAAATCCAACCTAAGGCGATTCGTATCTCCGTAAAAAGCCAACATACCAAGTTTCATGGATATTATTTGAAAACTAAATTTTTTCCCTAATTTTTTATAACTTATAAGTTATAAAAATTAGGGAAAGGTTCCACATGTAGAAATTGTTTAAAATAAAATTGAAAATGGAAAATTCGGTCTGTCGAGCTGGGATTCGAACCATCGACCTTTGGCTGTTAGGCGACTGCAGAAGCCACAAGGCTACGGAGACCCATTATTGTACCGCGAAAATACCGAACACAATGCCAAATTAATTAATCGAAAGGAACTACGTTCCATCCGGGTGTCCCTTGACAGTTGACACCTCTCAAGTTTTTTATACAAATTTTCGTCCCCTATTTGAAGTGTTTGGGAGGGGGAATTTTCAAAATTTGCGAAACACATATTTCTTATTTTTTTATCGAAAGCCCAAAAATTAAAGTTTCATGGATATTACATGAAAAATAATTTGATAAATGACGGACTTTTATACAAACTTTCAACCCCCATTTAACCCTCTTGGGGTTGGAATTTTCAAAATCCTTTCTTAGCGGACGTCTACGTCATAATAACTACCTGTGTGCAAAATTTCAGCCCGATCCGTCCAGTGGTTAGAGCTGTGCGTCGATAGACCAGTCAGTCAGTCAGTCAGTCAGTCAGTCAGTCAGTCACCTTTGCCTTTTATATATTTAGATAAAAGCTAAAGCACCAAGTTCGAAGGATATTACTTGAAAATTAACTTAAAAATCTGGATTTTTATACAAATTTTCATCCCCCTATTTGAACTCTTTGGGGGTGGAATTTTCAAAATTTGCGAAACACGTATTTCTTATTTTTTTATCGAAAGCCCAAAAATTAAAGTTTCATGGATATTACATGAAAAATAATTTGATAAATGACGGACTTTTATACAAACTTTCAACCCCCATTTAACCCTCTTGGGGTTGGAATTTTCAAAAATCCTTTCTTAGCGGACGTCTACGTCATAATAACTATCTGTGTGCAAAATTTCAGCCCGGTCCGTCCAGTGGTTAGAGCTGTGCGTTGATAGACCAGTCAGTCAGTCAGTCAGTCAGTCAGTCACCTTTGCCTTTTATATATTTAGATGAAAGCTAAAGTACCAAGTTTGATGAATATTACTTGAAATTAACTTAAAAATCTGGACTTTTATACAAATTTTCATCCCCTATTTGAAATCTTTGGGGGTGAAATTTTCAAAATTTGCGAAACACGTATTTCTTATTTTTTTATCGAAAGCCCAAAAATTCATGTTTCATGGATATTACATGAAAAATAATTTGATAAATGACGGACTTTTATACAAACTTTCAACCCCCATTTAACCCTCTTGGGGTTGGAATTTTCAAAAATCCTTTCTTAGCGGACGTCTACGTCATAATAACTATCTGTGTGCAAAATTTCAGCCCGATCCGTCCAGTGGTTAGAGCTGTGCGTCGATAGACCAGTCAGTCAGTCAGTCAGTCAGTCAGTCAGTCACCTTTGCCTTTTATATATTTAGATAAAAGCTAAAGTACCAAGTTCGAAGGATATTACTTGAAAATTAACTTAAAAATCTGGATTTTTATACAAATTTTCATCCCCCTATTTGAAATCTTTGGGGGTGGAATTTTCAAAATTTGCGAAACACGTATTTCTTATTTTTTTATCGAAAGCCCAAAAATTAAAGTTTCATGGATATTACATGAAAAATAATTTGATAAATGACGGACTTTTATACAAACTTTCAACCCCCATTTAACCCTCTTGGGGTTGGAATATTCAAAAATCCTTTCTTAGCGGACGTCTAGGTCATAATAACTATCTGTGTGCAAAATTTCAGCCCGGTCCGTCCAGTGGTTAGATCTGTGCGTTGATGACCAGTCAGTCAGTCAGTCAGTCAGTCAGTCAGTCAGTCAGTCAGTAAGTCACCTTTGCCTTTTAGATATTTAGATGAAAGCTAAAGTACCAAGTTTGATGGATATTACTTGAAAATTAACTTAAAAATCTTGACTTTTATACAAATTTTCATCCCCTATTTGAAATCTTTGGGGGTGGAATTTTTAAAATTTGCGAAACACGTATTTCTTATATTTTTATCGAAAGCCCAAAAATTAAAGTTTCATGGATATTACATGAAAAATAATTTGATAAATGACGCACTTTTATACAAACTTTCAACCCCCATTTAACCCTCTTGGGGTTGGAATTTTCAAAAATCCTTTCTTAGCGGACGTCTACGACATAATAACTATCTGTGTGCAAAATTTCAGCCCGATCCGTCCAGTGGTTAGAGCTGTGCGTTGATAGACCAGTCAGTCAGTCAGTCAGTCAGTCAGTCAGTCAGTCGGTCAGTCAGTCACCTTTGCCTTTTATATATTTAGATGAAAGCTAATGTACCAAGTTTGATGGATATTACTTGAAAATTAACTTAAAAATCTGGACTTTTATACAAATTTTCATCCCTATTTGAAATCTTTGGGGGTGGAATTTTCAGGGAAACACGTATTTCTTTTTTTTTTTTATCGAAAGCCCTAAAATTAAAGTTTCATGGATATTACATGAAAAATAATTTGATAAATGACGGACTTTTATACAAACTTTCAACCCCCATTTAACCCTCTTGGGGTTGGAATTTTCAAAAATCCTTTCTTAGCGGACGTCTACGTCATAATAACTATCTGTGTGCAAAATTTCAGCCCGATCCGTCCAGTGGTTAGAGCTGTGCGTTGATAGACCAGTCAGTCAGTCAGTCAGTCAGTCACCTTTGCCTTTTATATATTTAGAAGATGAAAGCTAAAGTACCAAGTTTGATGGATATTACTTGAAAATTAACTTAAAAATCTGGACTTTTATACAAATTTTCATCCCCTATTTGAAATCTTTGGGGGTGGAATTTTCAAAATTTGCGAAACACGTATTTCTTATTTTTTTATCGAAAGCCCAAAAATTAAAGTTTCATGGATATTACATGAAAAATAATTTGATAAATGACGGACTTTTATACAAACTTTCAACCCTTATTTAACCCTCTTGGGGTTGGAATTTTCAAAAATCCTTTCTTAGCGGACGTCTACGTCATAATAACTATCTGTGTGCAAAATTTCAGCACGATCCGTCCAGTGGTTAGAGCTGTGCGTTGATAGACCAGTCAGTCAGTCAGTCAGTCAGTCAGTCAGTCAGTCACCTTTGCCTTTTATATATTTAGATGAAAGCTAAAGTAACAAGTTTGATGGATATTACTTGAAAAAGAACTTAAAAATCTGGACTTTTATACAAATTTTCATCCCCTATTTGAAATCTTTGGGGGTGGAATTTTCAAAATTTGCGAAACACGTATTTCTTATTTTTTTATCGGAAGCCCAAAAATTCAAGTTTCATGGATATTACATGAAAAATAATTTGATAAATGACGGGCTTTTACACAAACTTTCAACCCCCATTTAACCCTCTTGGGGTTGGAATTTTCAAAAATCCTTTCTTAGCGGACGTCTACGTCATAATAACTATCTGTGTGCAAAATTTCAGCCCCATCCGTCCAGTGGTTAGAGCTGTGCGTAGATAGACCAGTCAGTCAGTCAGTCAGTCAGTCACCTTTGCCTTTTATATATTTAGATTATCATTCATCTTTTCATTGCACTAGCTTTTGCAACTTTGTCCGCGTGAAGTTTTTTTTAAAATTCTGATATGAGATTCCAAGTTCTGATATCCATGAGACAATCACATCGATAGCTTCATTGCGTGATTGAAAGACAAAATGTTAGTAAGGACAGGGACTTACCTACTTAGTAGGTACTCTATTCTAATTTACTCTACCGCAGCATTCTAATTTCTGGTAGGTATAATACCGAGTAAAACATTGGGGTATAAGTACATGGAGGGTTTGATTAAGCTACCATTCTCATTCGTGAAGAGACCTAGATACCTACTAGTGGGCCGGCGATAGAGTGCGATGAATAAAAAAATGTAAACTATCATTCTGCTGCAATCTTAGATTTGCGTTGTCACTTACCACCAGGTGATATAGCAGTCAAGGTTTGTCTAGAATAAAAAAAACCTTTACTACATCTTGGACTTAGGTTAATGGGTACATAGGTAGGTATACCAAGAGTAATATGAAAACTCGTGCCTCGAATACTAGAACGTGTTCAATCCAAAACTTAAATTTAAACGTGGAGTTGTTCCAAGTTCGAAATTTGAAAATTGGAGCGACTTGGCGGGAATTAAACACAATATGGCGGCGCGATCAAGTTTTGCATTAGCCAACGAATGCAGCACATTTAAAACGGGTAACGTAAGCGTTTTGCAAATGCAGATAGGAAAAATCGTATTGAGGTACATTAGGTAAAGTAAGGTAGGTATTAAATAAGCAATAAAATTATATGAAATGAAATAAAATTAATACACTTTATTGTAGGTAAGTAGGTACATCAAATTAAAAGTATGAAACATAAATAGGTATACTTAAAAAATAAATAGAAAAGGTACAACGTCGTGCTCTAGGTACTTTGCTGATGGAAAGATAGGTATTATATTTCTTTTTGACGTGTTAACGTCCTATTAAATCGATGACCACCGGCTGCACGTACGAAAAAGTGTCCGCCAGAGCCCATGGGTGCAAGCGAGAGCGCGAAACAAGCGATAGAGAGGCACGATCGGCCCAAGCGTTAGCTTGTGCCGCCCGCCAGTCATCGTCAATGTTTCTTTATGACGTTATCACGTAAAATTATCGTCCGTAAACCGACTTTACAGACAACAATTTTTTTTTTGTTTGAGACACAGGTCTCTTGCCCATGCAAGCCTGCACCGGAAAGCATGGTTTTGGCAGACCCCCACCGACCGACCGACCGTTTGGTGGACCGACGACATATCAGACGAGACTGATTCAAGCGGTGCAAGACCGAGGCCTGTGGAAATATGGTCTGCCAAAACCACGCTTTCATTGTGCGGGTCTAACTCTAGCACCCAGTAACCCCAACGACCTGATGGTCGTTGGGGTTAATGCTCTCCGAACTATGGGCCCCGCCCATTTCCACTTCACATAGGTAGAGTAAGTTCTCTAAATATGGACTAGTCATATAATATGGACTATAGTAATATTCTGCAAGATGGCACTGCTATCGAAGCGAAGTTAGCTGCAATCCATGGTCTTTCATCGTCGCTTTCCGCCAGTGAATTCTAGCGGAGGTACATGAGCGTACTTGTCGGTGGCAGCCATTTTGAGACTATAGCGCTACTTGATGTAATTTTTCGGTAAGTTTTATAACATTATTACTGCTACAATTATAATCATTATATTTTGACTGTCCCCATTCTGGAAACGTTTTAGTGTTACTAATTATTCGTCAAGTAACCCGTAGCTGTATCTCATAACATTATTTTTTTACGATATTATAACCTTGATATTGCATCATTTTGTAATATGGACCTATGAATGGTTTTAAAAATGGACTAGTGGTCCATATTATGATCCATAGTCCATATTGTAAACCTTGTTCACTTTTTGTTTTAGATATGGCGTCGTCGACGAGATTTCCGAAGACGTTCGTGGAAAACAATGGGTACAGTACCCGGCGATATATGTATATTGCACATCGGCCTTTGGAATAAAACGCTATTTCTATTCTATTACAAGGAAAGCTAGCCAGAAATTCACGTAGTAATTACTGAAATCTCTTCACAATCGGCGAGCACATCACGTAACATATATTAAAAAAAATGCAGTCGAACTGTGATTCGAATAGAATAGCGTTTTATTCCAAAGGCCGATGGGCAATATATATCGCCGGGTACTGTACAATGTCCTTCTTGTCGGCTATGTGTGTTGAATTAAGAAAATAATAATACAATAATTCACAGACTTATTAAAATATGAATATCATAAAATAATTGATAGTATAAGACCATTTTTACAATAACCATTACTGATTCTACTACACTGTCGGATATAATTATTATGTTAATTAAAAATTGATGTTATTCTTTATTAAAAATAAGTGTGCTCCATATTAAAAACCTAGTGGTCCATATTAAGCTGCCTAATTTAAAATGTTTAAATTAGTAATATTTTATAAAAAATTAAGTTTCTTAAATAATTTGTTTTTTAACATATTTTAAGTATTGTTTATAATTCTGTAATAGTTCCTGTACTGATTAAATTTAAAGAGACTGATTTAACTCCATTATTTTGTGTTTTATTAAAACAAATCCTTATGGTAGTCCATATTTAGAGAACTTACCCTACGTATTCTTAATTAGTAATTAGTAATCTCTTATAGTGCACTAAATAACCATCTTACAGCCCATCATACCCCTTTCCACTCTCAACTTAATTTAAATAACAATAACTATTCAAAGAGTCGAATTAAGCACAGCTGCGCCTACGAAATTTTCATGTCTCAACTTTACCTGTAATTACAAAATATATTCCGAACTTGTAACTGGATTTAAATAGTGGTGTTTCTGACTAGTGATGTGCCTATGTCGATATTTTATCAAGCCATCTTAGACCGTTTAAGAGCCAAGTGTTTATGACTTACGCCTCCCTTTCGATGTGTTCGGGGTTCGATTTCAGGCGCGCATCTCAGAATTTGCGTAGGTATATGCGTTTTAGCAATCAAATATTATATGCTTCAATGGTGAAGGAAGACAATGTGAGGAACGTTTGATAGTTCGCCATAATGTACTCAAAGGTGTGTGAAGTACCTATGCCAATTTGTGTTGGGTCAGCGTGGTGGATTATGTCGTTAACCCTTCTCTGAAAGGAGACTTGCCCTCAGTAGTGAGCCGTTGATGGATTGCTGATGATGAAGGCAAAAGAACTAAAGATTTTACATTACATGCCCGGGATCGAAACCGCCATCCCACGAAAAGGAGACCGCATTCCTAACCTGCTCACTGCACTTTTAGTTTATTTTTCACTGCCTTTATTTATCACTACATATTATAAAACAAAGTCCCCCGCCGCGTCTGCCTGTCTGTCTGTCTGTTTGCGATAAACTCAAAACTACCGAACGGATTTTCATGCGGTTTTCACCAATAGATAGGGTGATTCATGAGGAAGGTTTTAGTGTATACTTAATTTGTTAAGGTTTTGTGTAAATTAGTTGAAATATGACGATATTTGTTGACAGTGTCGGAAAAATTCAAGCCGCTTGGGAGTCTTAATCTTAGGAGTCGCAATATCTTAGGAGTCAAAAAATAAAAACGAACGCACGCCAAAATAAATACGCGGATTTCAACCCGATGGTGATGACGGGATTCGCTCACGTGATGCGACCAGTGACCACCCCCGCGCCACGTTGACAATGCTATATTAATAAGCTGAGCGTTACTTCTTTTATAAGCCTACGTACTGTTCAATATGCTGTTCAATATAACATAGGGAACATTTGAAGGAGTTTGCAAAGCATAGGCGTAATATGCTCTACCACATATTATGCTGTTCAATATAACATAGGGAACATTTCAAGGAGTTTGCAAAGCATAGGCGTAATATGCTCTACTACCCGTGCGAAGCCGGGGCGGGTCGCTAGTAAGGACAATAATGGGTAGTATTCAAGCAGGCGGCCAGAGTGGGCAGGCGCGCTAAATTATTCCACCTCCGGACTACGATATCGGCTGACTTCCTGCAATCTCTTGAGGTTTTCCTGCCGCGCCAAGACGGGGATTTATGTTACGTTTTCTTAGACGTCTTGTGGGGAGACTTGTATTTTAAAAGATACATTTCGCTTATTTGCTGCGACACTGTATTATCTCAAAAATCCTGATTATTCAAAAAAATTAAGTGGCACTCGGGGACTGCCGCGGTAAAGATATTGCATAGCATTTTTTATCAACTTATGCAATTATAATATTTATGCAATATTTTTTTTTTGCATGATAAAAATTATTCAAAAAAATAAATAAAAAAACAAACAAACAAGAAAAGCGAACTTTCACTACTTCGCGAGTGAGATTCGAACCTGCTAGATCATACAAAGAAAGCGGCCACTCGCCCACTGCGACAAATAGAGCTATTTGAGAACCTCTAAAGTGTTGAACGCTTACTGAACGACGGTGTTAGGTTTGTTTCGTTACGGAATTTGTTGATTCGGTCGCCGCGCTCAAACTGTTTGTCCTAGTTCAAAGCCCGCGATAAAAGCTATGCAATAGCTTAAAAAAAACTGAAGGTTTCAATAGGGTATATAGTTTTTGAAAATACCTATAGTAGGTAGTTTTTTCTTTATCAACCGATAGAAGTCCATATCTGGATATTATGTCTCTTTGTATAAACTTCCTTAGTTTTGTGCCACCTGCTCGTGTGCCTTGTACTCGACTGATTTAGTTGGTCCACCAGCATTCCAAACGATGGTATAGATTCACTTGAAGATTCGAAAGCACTTTGTAAAAGTTTATTTAAATACAAATAAATAAAAAAATAAGTGGCACTCGGGGACTGCCGCGGTAAAGCTATTGCATAGCATTTTTTATCAATTTATGCAATTATAATATATTTATGCAATATTTTTTTTGCATAATAAAAATTATGCAAATAAAATAATTAAAAAACAAACAAACAAGAAAAGCGCACTGTCACTACTTCGCGACTGAGATTCGAACCTGCGACATCATACACCATATACGGTAAAGAAAGCAGTCGCTCGCCCACTGCTCCAAACAGAGCTACTTGCGAACCTCTAAAATGTTGAACGCTTACTGAACGACGCGACGGTGTTAGTTTTATTTTCGTTACGGAATTTCTTGATTCGGTCGCCACGCTCAAACTGTTTGTCCTCAAGGCCCGCGATAAAAGCTATGCAATAGCTTAAAAATTATTCAATTCTGTTCTATTCTATTTCACTTTTATAGTAAGGTCATCAATAATGTGCTTCCTGGTTCAAGGTCTCCAATTCAAATTCAAATTCAAAATCATTTATTTCATGTAGGCCAACCTGTGGCGCTTATGACAAGTCATGACTCTACCACCGGTTCGGAAAGCGGATTCTGCTGAGAAGAACCGGCAAGAAACTCAGCAGTTGCTCTTTTCAATGACCATTTGGTTCTTCTTACTATGTGCCCTTTGCCACTTCATGCGGCTTTATGACTCGATAGAGTTCGCATGATAGTGAAAAAGGTGTTGTCCAAAATTGGTTTTTTAAATTTGAATTTAATGAACTAGGAAGATTTTAATGTAGTTGGATAGATATCCAAAAACGCTTCTATCAAAATAATTTACAGATTTTTTTAAAGACTCCGAAAATTAGAAAAATATTTTTGTTTTGACTCCATATTCCTAGTTCCATGTTTGACTCATTTAACGACCTTTGCTTGTGATTAAACACCGGTTTAAAAAAACTTGAAAATATCATTTGTCTATGTAAGTTTTTCATTTTCGACAATTTTCATGTAATATCGAATATCGATTATTTTACATAGTAAAGCTCGTAGTGTCGTAATTCCTAGTTCCATGGTAAAGCCAAAAAGACAAGATTACCTATTTCCTAGGTCCATGGTTCAAAATGACATTTACGTGACAGTAACAGGTGCCAGATTTGATAGATCAATAGATTAGAAAAAGTTTTTAGTGTTGCCATCCATCAAAAAATATTTTTTACGAACGATATTTTTCAAAATTAATTCTAAAATTAGTATTTTTATGGCGTTTAATTTTATTTATTTATTTTTCTCTTTCACGTGATGGCAGTTTGGTTCAAGTTCATGGACACTTGGAATAAAAAACCACCCTTTATACTGAATTGGGACATGTCTTTTAGACTTCGATGACGTAGAAGCACTCTAACCTCTATGTTCTTTTCACGCAACAACGTCCAAAACAAGCAAGTTGAATAGCGCTATTTTGAAACCGATTGCTAACAAGTGAGAGTAAAGGTCGATGGAACCATCGTGAAATAAAAAAGGTGGTTTTTAGCTTTATATATACCAGCTTTTCTTATTAAAGGATCTTCCCAAAGTCAAGGCCAAGAGATGTGTCTGAAGCATATCATAAAATGAATTACATTGCTTAACTTTATCGATATGATTACCGGTATCAGTAAATACCGGTACATCACTAGCGCGTACAAAGAGACAGTAAGAAATTATGTATTCCCCTTCAGCGTAGTTTGAGCAACTTTATTGAATTTGTTCGGAGGTGTTCACGTTGCAGTACTTTTGTACGACGCGTGATACGAATGTCACTTGACTCATTACGCGTTACTTTATCTATGGGCGTAAGATACGCCGCCATCTTGGATTTAGAGCGTGTGAAGGGTAGGTAAATCCTTATAAACTTGTTAATATTCTAAATAATTTTCCCATCAAGGAACAACAAACTTCTAATGCTATAATCGACCAAACCATCAAAAATCTGTATGGAACAACGTGCCGCAACACTAGTTCATGTACCTAATACCACACAAGAACCGTCGATGTTTAGGTTAATTATTATAAGGTCTGTTCTAATAGTCGTATCCAACTCTTTACTCCTTTTTAGGGTTCCGTACTAAAAAGGTAAAAAAGGAACCCTTATGAGATCACTCTCCAGTCCGTCTAGTATTTTTAAGTTTCATCATTCATTTACACTTATGAAGTCTTGCTTTGGATCTTTGCTTTAAATTTTTTTAGCTTAGCTTTGCTAAAAAAACACAAAGGAATCTCACTAGTACGGTAACTAAGGTTTTTTTATCTATTTTTTTTTTTCGGGTTTTTTTACCAGCTGGCATGTCAACCACATACGACTTTAAGAGGAGTGTCTAGTGACGAAACGCGACGCGAGTAGGTATTTTCCAAAATGCTATCTGTTTCACAACGCTTCGCTGCCAGACCCGCATCGTGCGATAGAGAGAGTTGCAAGTCCAGGAGTTATTTGCCTAAATTTTATTCTTGAAATATTGTTTCGGGTCATAACGTTTTTACCCCCCTAAACGTTTACAAAATTAGACAATTTTGGTCTCATTAGATTCAGTACACCTTAATCTAGGCTCGTACGTTTCATTTTTTTAGTATTTCAGTTTAGTTAAATTTAAAAAAATAAAATTAGTCGAGGTAGTTTTTTAGTCAAAAATATGGATATTTAGTCACTAATAACTTTTAACATAAGCAATATTTCTTTAAAATTAAAACGTACGGGCATAGTTTTTCATTGTATCTGCAACATTTCAAAAAATTATGAACATTGGACAACATTTACGGGTAGCAAAACGTTATCGCTTTTTGAAGCTTTTTGTATGAAAATTTTCAACTAGACAATCCTCTTAAGGTTAACTTTCAAGATTTTTTACCTCCATTGAAATTGCATTTTACGAGTAGGTAATATAAAAAACGTAGGACTTTAGGCATGTCGGTTCTTCGAACTAGGTATATGCCCCGCCAAATGTCACTTTAGTTTAGCAACTCGTTGAATTATGTTTATTGGTAGGGCACATACAATCCAACGCCCATAAAACTATGTAATTTATTCAAACAAATCCGTCCCACTAACCTACCGAGATAAGAAACCCTTTCGTTAGGCACCCCGCACACAGTCAATATTATTGTCAATATTTACGAATATTGACAATATTATTGACTGTGTGCGGGGTTTGATCAATATTATTGTCGAAGTCCGGAAATTTCGTCAATATCGGGGGGAGGCAGGGATATTGACAATAATATTGACAGTGTGCGGGCGCGCGTCAATATTTTAGTTGAAAAAAGATTTCAAGGCAGGAGGACGTGCGCTCGCAACCAAAAATGGAGGACATCCCCAGTGCAACAAGCAATGAAAAAGAATATTTAATAGAATTTATTAGAATGTGGGAGACGTAACGATTTTCGCATCAGTATATCTTGTTTTTTTAAGTAAGGGGTTACTAAAGATAGTATTTTTTGAAAGCTACTATCTTTTATTCTCATGTAATTTTTAAAATCATCTTTTTCTGTATTTCGAAGTTCTTTTATTAGATTTAAATGATTTAATTCCACTTTTCCACTTTGTCATCCAGTATTTAAGCGATCATTAATGGTAAAAATGGAACCCTTATGGTGAGACTTTCTCCGTCCGTCCGTCCGTCTGTCACAGTCGATTATTTCAGTAACTATTAAAACTATCGACATGAAATTGGGCATTGTATATAATAATATATAATATATAATAATGTATAATAGTGGCCCAACATCATTGGAATAAAGAAAAATCGAAAATTATTTTTAGGGTTCCGTACCCAAAGGGTACCAACGGAACCCTATTACTAAGCCTACGCTGTCCGTCCGTCCGTCCGTCCGTCCGTCCGTCCGTCTGTCAGCGGGCTGTATCTCGTAAACCGTAATAGATCTTCTTCTTGCAGTACCATCTTCTACCGAAGGTTGGCAATCATTAAGGCTAATTGTATCTTGTTTACCACTGCCCTAAACAATGACTTTGAGCTCATGTTAAACCACTGGCGAAGGTTCTTAAGCCAGGATGTTCGTCTTCGGCCAGGTCTTCTTTTGCCCTTTATTTTGCCTTGTATAATGAGTTTGAGCAGGTCATATTTGGAATTTCTCAATATGTGGCCCAGATATTCCAGTTTTCTCCTTTTGACACTTTTGAGTAACTCCATATTCTTTCCCATCCTTTGTAAAACGGTAGCGTTGCGAACATGATCCCTCCATGATATTCGAAGCATCCGCCTGTACACCCACATCTCGAACGCTTCCAGCTTGTTACTCATCGCTTGCGTTAGTGTCCAGGCCTCGACTCCGTACAACAGCACGGAGAAAACATAGCAACGCGCTACCCGCATCCGAAGGGATATTTTTAAATTGCGATTACAGAGCACTCTTTTTAACTTTGTAAAAGCGCTTCTTGCCTGTTCGATACGGCACCGTATTTCCAGACTGTGATCACCGGTTTCCTCTATCATAGTCCCTAAGTATCGATATCGTTGGACCCTTTCCAAGGCATTACGGTTGAGATACAAGAAAGTGTTCTGCACAGGTGTACGGCTGATTGTCATAAATTTCGTCTTTTTGCAGTTGATGTTGATGCCATATCTGTTGCTTGCAGAGGAAACTACATCGACTAAAGACTGCAATCCTTCTATACTATCCGCTATTAAGATGGTATCATCTGCGTAGCGAATATTATTTATAGGTACGCCATTTACCATTATTCCTTCGTCAATGCCGTCAAGTGCTTCGGAGAAAATTGCCTCAGCGTAAATGTTAAATAATAGGGGAGACAATATACAGCCTTGTCGTACCCCACGAAGAATGTCTATATAGGATGATGTATGACCGTCTACTCTTACATTGGCAGTTTGCTCCCAGTATAGGTTCTTTATGAAACGAAAATCTTTGACGTCTAGGCCAGCTGTCTCTAGGACCTCCATAAGTTTGTTATGGCGTACGCGATCAAAGGCCTTTTCGTAGTCTATAAAACAAATATAGAGATCACAATTCATATCTAAACATCTCTGCATTAGCACTTGGAAACCAAATAATGCATCCCTAGTACCAAAACCGTCTCGGAAGCCCAATTGAGTTTTTGACAATAGCCGCTCGCACTTTGGGTATATTCTCTTGTGAATGATTTTCAAAAATATCTTTAAAATATGGCTCATAAGGGATATTGTCCTAAAATCACTGCAAAGTTTCGGGTTTTTAACTTTAGGCAATGTTACAAATGTAGATTTTAACCAATCCATTGGAATTATACCTGTATCATAAATAGAGTTAAATAGTTGTAATAAATAGTCTAAATTGGCTTCCTCTATTTCTTTGATTAATTCCACCGGAATTTCGTCCGGACCAACTGCTTTTTTTGACTTTGAAGACATGATTGCATGTGACAGTTCACTCCTTGTTATGGGTGGACCATCATCAACAGCAGATATACTGTTGTGGTCTTGCCTATTGTCGTAATAGATAGACAGATGAAATTTTCACATATTATGTATTTCTATTGCCGCTATAACAACAAATAATAAAAATTAAATTAAATTAAAAAAATTAAATTAAAATATTTCTATGGGTACATGGAAATATAATAATTTAATTTTTTTTTAACGGAACCCTAAAAGAGCCTTTCTGAAATCACTTTTTGTTAGAAATATTGACAATATTACTGCGTAGTGTGCGGGGTCTAAATATTGACGAAAATATTGTCAATATTTTCGTCAATATTTTCGACAATATTATTGACTGTGTGCGGGCTGCTTACTCCCGAATCTTAAACAATGTTATGTAAGCGTATATAATAAATGCTGGGAGAAAATTCAGCGACAAAGCAAATTGCTTTCCGTCCTGTATCGCTGGATTTATGGCCTCCCCCCGAGGAAACAGAGATATAAGGGAAACTATAGAAATTAGCGAATTAATATCGCGCAATTATGTTGTCTTTGTTACACTTTGTTGCTTCCCCCGCGGTGCGTAATTGAGGGGGCAATATGGGGCACATTACCGAACTTGGTAGCAATCTTTGCGAACTTCATTAGGTACTACACGTCCGCTTCAAGTTGGCAGCTACCTCGCGTCGCGCTTCCCCGCACCGCGCCTCAAGTCAGGCCCACTTAGGCCCGCTTACAGAGACGCCGGGTTAGGTTTAGCCCAGGAATAAATTTGTAATTTTGACAGAAGCTTTATACGAAATCTGTGAAAGCAGCAGCTAACTCTGGGTTAAAAAGATAACCCGGCGTTTCTGCAAGCGGGCCTTAGTATAGAATGTCAACGTACCCCTCGCGATTGTCAGTACTTGCGGGGTTTTTACAAATTGTTATTGTTACTTGTGCACTATAATATCTCCGGCATAGGTGGCTTATCTCTGCGGAGATTGGCATTTGTTCTAACAACTTAAGTAAGTAGGTTATAGGTACCTACTTAGTTAACCCGAGCATCTTCGGGAGGGTGAACTTCGTCCTCTATTTCAATGCACTTACAGTAAATTAAATTTTCGTAACATAAAATAATAAGTAACTAATTCTAGTCCGGTTCTTTAACCCCTTGATGCAATTAATGGCCGTTCGAAAGAAACCGTTAACGAGAACAGAGACTTATCGTGCGGTTCACAGGGCCGGACTTGGTTTCAAAATGATAAATTTCGAATTTATCTTTTGTGTGTCTAGCTTTGGTCCGCGACTCAATCTGTGTGGAATAAGAAAGAAGAAAGAAAGAAAGAAAAGGCATTTATTTTCAAAAATTGTGCCACACACATCATTGTAGCCTAAGTTAATAACGGGCTAACATAATAAATGTCATGTGTGGCACAACCCGAAAAAAAGGTCCAAGCTCAGCAATAAGCTGTATACCTTTATAATAAGTACACAGCGCTGATTTTCAGCCAGAACCCAGATTCGGGTGACGCCACAGAAGCAATTAAAACTAAAAATTAACTAAACTACTATTAACTAATAAATCAGCCAGAAATTATTAACACAATATATACTATAATAAATAAAAAATGATTATGGTTACCAAACTACATTCTACATAGATACTATAATATGTTACAGATAATTATTATACATTAAATTACGTTGCTACATCTTTACGAACCTGAATAAAACACTACCCACTAAAGAAATGAATATTCCACAACACAATCCTGGAACTCCACTTGTTTCTCCAAAAGGAATTTTTTTACTTGAGTTTTAAACGCAAATTTATTTTTTAAATTCCTTATAGGAGGGGGTATGTTGTTCCAGCATTTAGTGGCGGAATACCTGAAAGAACCCCTAAATGCAGCAGTACGATGATGAGGAACTCGAAGCGGATTGCGACAACTTCGAAGACTGTTTGACTCACCATCGTCCGCCCAACTAAGCTTGCTGGCGAGGTACAAAGGCTTACCAAGTTTAATCACCCCGAAAAGTAACCCAGCGAGATGTAGCTTTCTCCTCGATCTCATTTTTAATAATCGGTGGCTATTTAAAAAAGGGGTGACATGATTTCGAGGAGGAATATCAAAACTGAACCTCGCACAGGCATTTTGCACGCGTTGTATAAGGCGTTTTGTCCTACATAAAAGTCGCGGTCCATACATAACATCTGCATAATTTAATCTGGAGAGGACCAACGCTTCCACCAACTGGATTCGCAGTTCCAGGGAGAGATATTTACGAACATTGTAAAGTATCTTCAGTCGGTAGAAGCAATTGCGAACCTTCTCAGCTATATGGTCTTCGTAGCGCAGATCAGTGTCCATAAGCAAACCTAAATTACGCGTCTGGAAGACTCTCTCCAAGGCATTTCCCCTTATGCTTACAGTAGCACTTTGAACATTAACTTTTGCTAACTGCTTCTTGGATCCAAACAGAATATATTTAGATTTAATCGGGTTAAGGACAAGTGTGTTACAATCTGACCATTCAGCTATACGGTTAAGGTCCTCATTAACTAAATTAACAGCAGTTTGGAAATCCTCAGGCTTAAACGCATAATATAGCTGCAAGTCATCTGCATATAAGTGATATTTGCAGTTTTTAATTTGATGTATTATATCAGCGCAATATAATATGAAAAGCAACGGGCCTAACACAGAACCCTGTGGCACACCCCTAGGAACTAACGCAGTTGCTGAGTTATACTGCCTCCCATCCTCAAGTATTATTTCTACAAACTGAGTCCGGTTAGACAGATAACTGTCGAACCATTTGACAGCATCAACGCTGAAACCATAATATGAAAGCTTAGATAGTAAAAGCGCAATGTTGATGCTGTCAAAGGCTCGAGAAAAATCAAGAAGCACCAGCAAGGTGCACATCCCAGAATCTTGCGCCGCAAGGATGTTATCCGATACGTCTAGCAATGCCGTCACAGTGCCACGCCCTGCTCTAAAGCCGGACTGATACTCTGGTAAAAGTAGATTCCTCTCAAGATAAGCTGAGACCTGTGAATATACAACTTTTTCCAATATTTTAGAAAAACAAGGCAAAATGCTTATTGGCCTAAGATCTTTTGGTGTGAGAGGGTTTGAATTCTTTGGAATTGGGCGAACAAGAGCCACCTTCCAGTCGGTAGGAAAAACAGAAGTAACTATGGAAGTATTAATGATTGCCTTAATAGTACCCAAGCTTTGAGGAAGCGTCATCAAAAGCATGTTCAAGGTTAATTTATCCGTTCCTTCAGCATTAGAGTGTAATTGTTTAATTATTTTCAATATTTCAGTGTCAGTAGCAATTTTAAGTGAGAAGGCGTTATCGTATAGCTTATTGAACTCAAAAAAGGTAAGCTGAGACAGATTGACATTATTTGAACCAGGAACGTTAAGAAAATGTGCATTTATTGCCTCTGCATCGGTAAAGTGCACTGGCAGTTGATCTGATTTTTTTGGTAGGACTGTATGTTTTAAATTCTGCCACAAAACTTTTGGGTTTTTAATTTTGTTGTTAATATCATATTTAAAATATGCGCGCTTCTCATTGTGAATGGCTTCTGTAACTAAGTGTTTATACTGTTTATACAAAATCTTATTTGATTCTGATTTATCTATTCGCCACCGAGTATGCGCATCGTCCCTTAAACTCATCATAAATTTAACGTTGCATGTTATCCATGGGGTGAAGCACTCTTTGACTACCTTCCTTTTTATTGGAGCATGTTTATTAAACAAGTCCATTACATTTTTGTTGAAAACCGAAACCATATGGTCAACACTTGCCAAATACAAAATATCATCCCAGGGCATCGCATTAAGGTCATCATTAAATCTATCTAAGCAAACGCTTTTGAGCGGCCTATATACTATAGACTTAGACGGAACTTTCCCCTTCTTAACATTTAATGTACAATTGAGAAATGCGTGATTACTTAAATCTGCAATCAGTGTAACATTTACACTTTTAGCTGGGAGACTAGTAGATATAGTATCAATCAAGGTTTCACTAGATTCAGTAAAATGAGTAGGAGAAGCAATTAGTTGCGTTAATTGTAAATAATTGAAAAAGGCTTCTAATTTAATGGTTTTTGAGTCATTCTTATTAAGTAAATTAACATTGAAATCTCCTAATAAAACGACATGATCGTAGTTTGACAGAGCCTGAATACTATCTGTAAGAACATCCAAGAAAAGATCAATGTTTAACCACGGGGGTCTATAGGCTGTACCAATGGCAATTTTTAGCGAATTTACATTCAAACCAATCCACATTTGCTCAACCATCTCGTGCTTAGGAAATGCGCACGCCCTAGTTTTAAAGCCTCGCCTAATATAAAAAGCCACACCTCCACCACGACCACTGCGCACAGCTTTCGGGCGAGGAATATGCTGAAGCCTATAACCAGGGATGGAAGGCGCTCGACCTTCCTGACCATGGCTTAACCAAGTCTCATTTATAGCCATGAAATCGACTTGAAATCGATTCATAGCCACTAAAAATTCATCGTGCCTTGTGCCTAAAGACCCAGCGTTAAGAAAACCTAATTTTAATAATTTGTTACTATTGTATTTTGTATTATACACACGTAATTAGATTGAATATAGTCGGGGTTTTAATTAAAATTAAAAATATAGTATGCACTATGGAAACTAAATACTTACTTAATCGTAAATTGTAACGTAATACATGTAACACAATGTACACATTAAACAGGCCCCATAATAATAAAGTAATAATGAAAAAGATTTTTGACCATACTACTCGTACAATATGATATGGTTTAAATAAATATGTCATGTAGATTATATAATATATACCAATAATTATACATTTAAAAAGGATTAATGTTAACAAACGATGACACAACATAAGTAACCAGAACAACACTAAACCAAGTTCAATACTTCTTTCACAAAAATTTAAAAAACTATGTAACAAAACATAGTAACGTAAACTAACTTTACACAATAATAATATGTTCCATATCAAATTCCTAGCCATTAAAAAGAACAATTTACAAAAATTCGTTTGATATCGACTTCGGATCGAACACGATGGACCGGAGCCACACCAGTTTGCCGTACATAAATGCGCCCTCCCTTTGTCCAGACAAATTTCCAGTTTTTATTTCGTCCTTCCTCACGAACTTTATAAAACAATTGCCTGTTAGTACGCGTAAGGTGTTCATTTACGTAGAAACGACGCGGCTCCGCGTCAACTATGCCCGACGAATCAGCGCCACGGCGGACGCGGGCAGCGCGCAACAGGTCATCGCGCACCGCGCGCCGAGCGAAACGCACGACGAGCGGCCGCGATCGCTGCACTTGCAGACCGTCGCCGGTGCCCGCAGAACTTGTGGGCGCACGCCGCGGGCCCGAACGCTCCGCAGAGACGATATCTCTCACATCCAAGTCAATACCTAGCTTCTTGGCTACCAGACTGGCAATACTAATGAGATTTTCGCCGGAGGTTTCCCGCAAACCTGATATTTCTACATCATTCATAAGAAGGTCTTGATCCCTGTCATTTAATTGAAATTGAAGTTGAGAAATAGTGGTCTGAACAGTATCACTCTCACTCGACTGACGGGGTGCAGACTGTTCCTCCAAGCGGGACAACCTAGACTCAATATTCTCCACTCGGCTATTGAATTCAGATAACGTAATATTTAGTTGCGCTATCTCTCCCCTGAAAGAGGCCATCTCACTCCGCAAAAGTCTGAGCTCAGCGACAATGCTATTTGCAGAGTCCTCCTGCAAGCTGCTACTCGCCGCTGCTGGCGCCACTGCAGCCGCGGTCACCGGGGGGTTGGGAGAATTGGTTAAATTGTCAGAGTTAACTTTTTGAGCGCTCGAACTCGACACTTTAGTACTCGTTGCTTTGCTCTTACCCTTTTGGCACGGATCACACATCCACTTACTGGGAATAGGACTATTGGGGCTCAAATTCACGCAGTCCCGATGAAAAATCGATAAACATTTTGTACACTTGGCGCCATCTGTTACGCTAACAAACTTTCCACATTTGCACTTGGAAGGCATAATTATTGTCAACGCAGTCACCGCCAAATGCAATGCAAGGAATTACCAGTAGGTGGTGCTTAAAAATAATTGATTTGAGATTATTGATTTAATATTTAAATCTTGCTACCAATATGTCCCAAATTATCATCCGCTTTTGTGCAAATCGGAAATTGAAAATATATATATATATATATTGAAAATAAGGTTTTTAAATTCCCGCAGGAACCATTTTTCTGTCCGGGTTAAAAATAGCTTATGTCAGTCTTCAAGTCTTCATGTTTATCCATACAAAATTAAGTCTATCTGTAACTGTAGCAGTTTGATTGAAGGGCAAGCCATCAAACCAACAAACAGACAAACTTTCGCTTTTATAATATTAGTAGGATTTATTCCAGTAGTTAGTATACTGCGTTTTCTTATGCTAGGCCTATTTTTATTACTTGAATAATATTTTCCTCTACCCTTCAAATAAGCGGAAAGCTTGTGTTAGGAGTGGGTACGACAATAGTACAACGGGTGGGATTCGAACCTGCGACATTTCAGTCCGCACCTTTAACCGTTGGGCTATTGTTTCTAAACGAGTAATGAGTTTTAAACTATTAAGGAAACACAGAAAGAGAAACTTTATTTGTGAACTTTATCCTACTTCATCGGACTTGCAACTCAACGTTAAATCTTAGATGTCAAGATTTTTAAGTTTAAATCGAAATAAAATTTTGTTATACTTTTTGTTTCAAGCTAAAGCTTTCTATGTCGTTGTTTGTTTTGCTCAATAACGTGCTTTCATCACTTCTTGAAAATCTGCTCCATCGTCGACACACCTAAAAATAACAAACGAAAATAAATAAATTAGAGTCCGCACCTGTCGGTCCGCGTTCGAAAATATAAATTGAGATTCATATATTTAGTATGGGTCTAAAAGTGCTTTGAAAAGTAGTTGGAAGGGTCTAATTCCTTTAGTTTTACTGCCTTTTTGGGGGGTTTTTAGTTCAGTTGCGGCCCGCTGTTTTATAAGGGTCGATGTTTGGATAGGCCGACCTTTTTTAGCCGTTCGGGACGGGGTAGTTTTAGTTTTGGATGTAAAATTTTGGGGAATTACATTTGAAAGTTCTTTCTGTGCCTTTGCTTTTCGGATTTGGGCTTTGGCGTCATGATCATGACATTATATTATAATATATCTACCTCTACTCCATATTACTATTAATTTTGCTTGTTCTTTTGCACTTTATTGGATAAAAATGCAATGTTATAGTCTGTATTGCTTTCATTATGTTCTGTGACGACTATTGTATTTGTGTACTTCCTACTTCCATGGTTGGTAGGTACTGTAAATTATTGTCTTTGATCTACGATCTGCGCCATCAGCAGCTGTCTACTTGTTATCCGTGATCTGTACTGACTGTGTACAGTATTATTTAATAAATTTAATAAGTGTTTTATCATTTTATTTAAAACGAGCTTTTGTCCTCGTTTTCACTCACCGTTAAGTTCGATTTTTCAAACCTCTATTTCACCCCTAAGGCGCCATCTCCACGGGCGAGGGAATCGCAACGAGTCCGAGCTACTATCGTCGGTTAGTACCGGTCGTATCGCCGATACTCTCGCAGGGTTGAATTTTCAAAAATCATTTCTTAGCGGATGCCTACGCCATAATAGCTATCTGTATGCCAAACAGCCCGATCCATAAAGTGGTTTGAGCTGTGCGTTGATAGATCAGTCAGTCACCTTTTCCTTTTATGTATAGGTATATTTACTATTTAGATATTCTATTAGGTACACGTTCTAAGTTTCGTACAAGTGTTCTTTAAATTGTTGTGATGATTTTTTTATGCTAGGTACATTTACCATTCATTCATTCATCTCGACCTCTTTTTTTATTTTTTTTATTCGATGACAAGATAAACCTTGACTGAAATCTCACCTGATGGTAAGTGACGACGCAGTATGATGTAGTTGGCCACCGCCGGCCGACTATTGACCACATATTCTCTCACGAATGGGAAGGTTTTAGGGTAGAGTGTGTTAGTTGGAGACTCTATGGTCTAAAAATTTAGACCGTAGAGTCCACAAAGCTGGCCTAGTGCGGTTTGACAGACTTAACACACCTTAAACTCTCAGGCATACGGGCACTCGAAAATAATCATCATCATCATTAGCAACCCATCAACGGCTCACTACTGAGCGCAGGTCTCCTCTCAGAGAAGGGTTTTAGGCCATAGTCCACTACGCTGGCCCAATGCGAATTGGTGGACTTCACACACTTTCAAGAACATTATGAAGAACTCTCAGGTGTGCAGGTTTCCTCACGATGTTTTCCTTCATCGTTGAAGCAAGTAATATTTAATTGCTTAAACGCACTTGACTCCGAAAAGTAAGAGGTGCGTACCCGGGATCGAACCTGCGACCCCCCGAATAGGAGACCACAGTCCTAACCACTATGCTATCACTGCTTTTTTATCTGCTAAATACATATTCACCTCCATGCATGAACGTTTTCTACAATAATAATATGCTCAAAGTTGTTTGAAGTGGCCAATACGCACTTGCTTTACGTGGTGGACGGATCACTGCTTGAAAATAATAGTTCGAAAATAATAGTTCCTCTGACCTCCATCTTGAACGGTTAAGGTACCTAGTAGGTATGTCAGTCAGACAGAAAATTTGGCACCTACTGTAGGTACCTAATAACTCCTACATTTGAAATGTTAAAAAATGGTGTTATTGATAAAACACTGAAGAGAATATAACTCTAAGAATGCAAAATTAATCCCCTTTCTCCAAAAATAAAGTTGAAAAATTGATTAAAGCTCGCGCCGACCGCATGCCGTGCTGCGAGAGTTAGTTCTACACGGAAACGTCAAAGTTTCGCGAGGGGCGGACGTAGGGGTAGGTGAGGGGTACGGGTAGGGGGCAAGGGGTAAAAAGGGGGCAAAAATGAGCGCGCTGAAGACGGATCGGGGAAGTTTAAAATTAGACTCGCCTCGCCCGCCTGTTCTTTTACACTAAATAGACAATGTTTCGTAAAGGGGTGTTGGAGCAACATTGCTTGAGGGTAGTTTAATTTCTTTAGGTATTACACTATGTACGTTAACTCCTTTGGGTTAGCGTATTTCGCGACGTTTACTTCGTTTTACCTCGTTAAGATATGAGATCTTATTTACAAAAAAATTAATAGTTATTTTATTATTTATGATGTGACGCATACAGGCGCAGCAACGCCTTTTTAATTAAGAGGATTGTCTAGTTGAAAATTTTCATACAAAAAGCTTCAAAAAGCGATAACGTTTTGCTACCCGTAAATGTTGTCCAATGTTCATAATTTTTTGAAATGTTGCAGATACAATGAAAAACTATGCCCGTACGTTTTAATTTTAAAGAAATATTGCTTATGTTAAAAGTTATTAGTGACTAAATATCCATATTTTTGACTAAAAAACTACCTCGACTAATTTTATTTTTTTAAATTTAACTAAACTGAAATACTAAAAAAATGAAACGTACGAGCCTAGATTAAGGTGTACTGAATCTAATGAGACCAAAATTGTCTAATTTTGTAAACGTTTAGGGGGGTAAAAACGTTATGACCCGAAACAATATTTCAAGAATAAAATTTAGGCAAATAACTCCTGGACTTGCAACTCTCTCTATCGCACGATGCGGGTCTGGCAGCGAAGCGTTGTGAAACAGATAGCATTTTGGAAAATACCTACTCGCGTCGCGTTTCGTCACTAGACACTCCTCTTAACTTTTGGCTTTTTCTTTGGGTGGCAACATAAAAATTGTTAAATACAAAAATAAGAGATTAAAAATTGTAACCCCGATTACGGAATATTGGATGTAACATGCGTCATATTACTTTGTTCATATAAAATGTAGCCTATGACACCACCATCATAACGAATATATTGACACCTCATTCATCAATATCATCATCATCATCATCATCATCGTGTGCCTTCCTCGTGTTGAAGTTTGGCGGTCATCATGCGAAAAGCTTCTCTGTTTAAAGCCGCATCTTTGGATAAGTCAGCCCAGTCCACCCCCTTATATCGTCCAACCACTTGCGTCTTTGGCGACCTGGAGCTCTCTTGCCTGCAATCCTCCCTTCCAGCACTAGTTTTGGGAATTGGGCTCCTCTTTGTAGGTGTCCAAAGAAAGCTACTTTTCTTCGTATGATGGTGGACATGAGTTCTCTCCTTTTGTGGACTAATTCCAGTACCCTGCTATTTGGTGTAAAGCTGTTCCATGGGATTCGGAGCATTTCAAAAGCTTGCAATCGACTTATTGCTTTCTTTTTGAGAACCCATGTTTCGCAACCATTCAAGAGAGTGGACCAGACTTACTTAGCATTTCACAGGGCGGCATCTTAGCTCGACCTGCAATTTAGGGCTGCAGAGGGTGTTGGACATCTTGTGAAACACGATTTTAGCTTGGCTGATACGGCAATTTATTTCGTGTAGGTGATCTAGATCCGAAGTGAAATATCTACCTAGGTACTTTATCTTCGGGACCACATAAATGCACTGATCTTTTAAATTAAGATGGAAAAGATTTTTCGGACTCTTTGAAATAACCATGGCTTTGGTTTTGGCGACGTTGATTGATAAGCCTTTAGCTTCTCCAGCTCTTGCTGCTTCGGTTAGTAATTGTTGTGGCCCAATTTATTATAGCCGATATTGCATATTTATCGGCTCAGTATTTTATTTGCTACGGACGGTGAAACATGCGTTAATAGTCACATACATACATACATACACTGGCCAATTCATAACCCTTCGGCTTTACTTAACTGCAGTCGGGTAAAAAGTGAAATAAATTGTAACGATTTGGAGCCAGTGTGAACAGTCCCTGAGAGTCCCGGGCGCGTTCTTGAAGTTCTTGAAACAAAGGAAGGTAATTGAAAATTCTATCAAAACTTGAACGAGTCTCGAAGCTTCTTTGACAATAACTTGGCGAACTGCTCTGAGCTTCGGCGGCAGACGGCGAATTACGTACACTGTGTGAATATATTTTTGTTTAATGAGAAAAGTAGCTACTAAAAGTATTTTAAGCTATTGCATAGCTTTTATCGCGGGCTTTGAACTAGGACAAACAGTTTGAGCGCGGCGACCGAATCAAGAAATTCCATAACGAAACAAAACCTAACACCGTCGTCGTTCAGTAAGCGTTCAACATTTTAGAGGTTCACATTTAGCTCTGTTTGGCGCAGTGGGCGAGCGGCCGCTTTCTTTAGATGTCGCAGGTTCGAATCTCACTCGCAAAGTAGTGACAGTGCGCTTTTCTTGTTTGTTTGTTTGTTTAATTTCAGATGGAAAGCATTTTCCGGACTCTTTGAAATAACCATGGCTTTGGTTTTGGCGACGTTGATTGACGCCTTTAGGGCTATTGCATCAATATCGGCTCAGTATTTTATTTGCTACGGACGGTGAAACATTCGTTAATAGTCACATACATACATACATACATACATACATACATACATACATACATACATACATACATACATACATACATACATACATACATACATACATACACTTAACTGCAGTCGGGTAAAAAATGAAATAAATTGTAACGACTTGGAGCCAATGTGAACAGTCCCTGAGAGTCCCGGGCGCGTTCTTGAAGTTCTTGAAACAAAGGAAGGTAATTGAAAATTCTATCAAAACTTGAACGAGTCTCGAAGCTTCTTTGACAATAACTTGGCGAACTGCTCTGAGCTTCGGCGGCAGACGGCGAATTACGTACACTGTGTGAATATATTTTTGTTTAATGAGAAAAGTAGCTGTGTAGATATAAGTGTAATGACTAACTTTGACTATTTTATAATTACTTATTCAAAATTGTGAACCACATTACAAATACTACTTTACCTCTTCTAGTGCTATCTCTTATAGGAAGTCAGCGTCTTTTTTTTGTAAAGAATTCGTATTATCATTCAAAACATGAATAATAAATAAATTAAAACCATACCATACCATTTTCATAGTAGGCCAACACTGACGTTGACTGAGGTGACAAACAATTCAACTATTCGTTATAGTGGTCTGAGTGATATACCTAGGCTATAATTATTTATTATCTAGTCCGGAAGTTGGCTTATTATTTTTATGTATGTTCACCGATTACTCGGAGACGCCTGAAACGATTTGGAAAATTCCTTTTCGTACCACTTGCTCAAAAAAGTGACATTCTGTGCCACAAAAAGCGAACATAACAATAGTCATTTTTAATCTGTTAAAAACAGGGAAAGAAAATTGTACTGAATTTCATTCATCCTCTAGGGGGAGAATGTGATTTAAATTTGGAATAGGTACTTACCGAAATTTATACTGAACTACATCTGTGTTTACACCATTGAGTTTGTATATAAAGCATTATACATCTTTTTGAAAAAGGAATACGCATTTATTATGCAGTTATGATTATTAAATAAAATTACGAAAACCGACGAGGCCGTATGAGCTTGATGTCTTTGCTTTCCGACAAAAAAATATTAGTCTAGGAATTTGCCGCGTTTTTGTTTTTTTCAAATACATAAACGTTAAGTTTATTTTAATTTATTTTTATAAATAAGTTAATGTTCTAAAAATACGTTACGATGTTAAATCAAAGCGACAGTGACAGTGAATTGTCGGATTCCATCAGTGCAAATGCTCAGACGCAAGAACAGAGAAATACTCAAATCAACTCATCAACAATAAATGTAGGTACCAAACAAAAATGTAACTCTCTATCAATAATTGGACCAATGTTTCGAATGTTAACTTTTACTTTTAATTGTCATTATTTTTAATAAATGCTTATCTCATATTATTATTGTGTTAATTTTTTCGCAAATGGTATGAAAAGTAGAGTATTTTCCTCGGTGATAAAGCTGTCTTAGTCTTGGGTGAACTTTAAATCCCTCGCTACACTCAGGACTCGTCTTAAATCCCTCGCTTCGCTCATGATTTAAGTTTTTAACACCCTCGCTACGCTCGGGAGTAAACCTCGAGTCCTTCGTTACGCTCGCGATTTAAATCGTCACCCGCGACAGAAGACACTGCTTTATCCCCTTGGTTAATAATATACTATTTTTGTTTCAAAGGGACTTTCCTGGTGGTCCCATTGAAATTTTATCGAAATCGATCGAGCTGTTTTTAAAAATCAACAATAAATTGTGTACTTTGTAGTGGCGCGGGTGTTTGAACTTTGAAGTCGGTTTTTTAAAAAGTATTTTATATATTAAATTATTACATAAACTCTATGCCAAAACTTTACGTATTCAGTTCTAGATAGGTAGCGATAGGTAGGACCTTAAATTTCTAGTACGCGATCTCTCAGAATAAAATGAGAGCTCTGAGAGCTCTCGTACTCTCGTACTCTCTGAGACTCAGAGCGGGCCGAATACCTAGTAATACACAAAATCTTTGGCTCGTCCATACTAAATGACTTTTCCTTCATGTGAAGTCGTTGGAACTGACTAGTTGTATTAGGGAAAATAGCGAATGCAATTGTTATTCTTTAATTTATTTGGAATAGCATCGGCTTTACCGATAAGCCCCTTGGCGGAAGGTTTAAATTGAAATGGATTAGTACGTATTTTTACTACTTACCCACACTTTCGATGCAGGTAAATGTTTTCATTTAGTTTTGATAATATTCTATCGATTTCCTTTATGTTACAAAAGTTAGTAAAATTACTGTCCATATAGCGTAAGGTCATCTACCAACTGTCATTTGTTTACTTTTTAAAAGCTTTTATTTAACTTGCAATGTATGTGATATGTAACTATGTTTAGCTGTATCTTGCTAGATAAAGAAGAATCACTTCCCGGTTTCCAATTGCGCAGAAGGTTTGCATGTATAGGTATGTTAATAGGATGACAAAACACTATTATAGTGACATGGAGCTGATCTGATGATGGGACCCGAAGGGGGCTGTGGGAACTCAATAAAGCGGCGTAACCCCATCGAGTTTGGGCTCGTTTGATTCGTCTTGAAAAGTACACTATCTAGTGTTAGACGTTATTTAGAGTCTGATGCTGTAGCCAGCTACTAAAAGCTTTTTTTTATTAATTTTTAATTTACACTTGTTATTTGGTGTTTCTTGTTTATTTAGTGCACAAAAGGTGCACATTATTATGACATTATAGAATATTTAACGATGGCAGAACCAAAGTGATCCAAGTCTTATATTATATATCAATACCTACTTTAGCAAGATTTTGGCAAGAAGGCAAGGTTCAATCTTGCCACGCTGATGCAAGCAACATTTTCTTTCAGAAATAAAAAACACTCGCTTTAAATTTAATTTTTATTTTATTTTCTCACAAAGATGAAATCCTACTTGAATCACTGTTGTTATACCGTTTCCATTTCTTTCATTAAATCATTATTTCATTCATGGAAATGGGCGTAGGATGATCCTACCTAATTATTAGATGGAATGAAAACTTAAAATGTCATTGGTTAAAAAATAAACCTGTATCAAACATTCAAACGCCGGCGACAGCGTTCAAGTTTTAATAGAAATTTAGATTGGACACGATTCAAACGTTCAGACGCTATGCGAAACGAATTGCAGCGTTTGATACTCGATCGGTCAATAGGTGGGTAGGTATACCTACCCTGGGTATACCTGGGTGTTTACTAGTGGATTGCACTTCGTTATTATTCACATTTTTATGGGTACTACCGTTTGTAATGTAAGTTTCTCCTATTGCAGGCATTTGGTCAAAGATGGGCATTTTCCCCTTCGTTAGATCATCAGCCCCAAAATCCCTTAGTGCCTGAGGACTAAGTCTTTGAACAGTGCGTGTTACCAGTGATGACTTATGGATCCAAAACAGGTAGCGAAAACTATGGGCCTCATAAGAAGGTTCAGGATCACTCAGCGGGTGATAGAGAGAGCTATGCTCGGAGTATCCTGCGAGATCAAATCAGAAATGAGGAGATCCGTACGAGAACCAAAATCATCGACATAGCTCAGCGAGTCGCGAAACTGAACAGGAAATGGGTGGGGCACATAGTTCGAGGAGCTGATGGTCGTTGGGGTCCCAAGGGACTCGAGTGGCGACCCCGAACCGCGAAACGCGTGTTGGCAGACCCCCAACTAGGCGGATCGACGACATCAAACGAGTCGCAGGGAGCCGTAGATTCAGGTGGTGTAAGTCCGAAATCTGTGGAAGTCCATGCAGAAGAACTTTGTCCGTCGGTTTATAAAGAAGAAAGAAGAAGAAGATCATCAGCGTCCCATTAAAGACGCACTACTTAGGTTTCTCTCAGATAAGCGTTAAATCCACATCAATTCATTAATAAAAGGCCAAAGGACCATCCACTGGCACTGGCTAAAGAAAGATGTCTGAAACTAATGGAACATTCCCAACAGCAAAAACGAACCGGCCGAAACGTAGAGCGCTCATTAATTTTTACAGGCGCGCGTCAACTCAAAAACTAATTATACAAAACTAAAACGTTTCCCCAGCGTCATAGCTGTACGAAAACCAAAGGTTGCCGGCATAAAACTCTCCCCCAAAAGACTAGAAATATTAATACAAAGTTAAAATTAAACATGAAAAACGGCCCCCCTCCCCAACTAGGCGGGTGGGGGGTGACCCGCGAACTATGCCGTGCCTTATTTCGCTGGGAAATTTGTAAATTTATGTAAATTTTCCGTCTTCGTGGGGTGAAAAGTTATGCGGAGGTACGGATGCGAAGTCGGAGTTTTACTGCGATGTCGTGCGGATTATTATTTGGGGGTGTTTAACGTTTCGACGGTGATTTGTGATTTTGTACCTTTGCTTTGAGGAAACGTAGTTCTTGTTTACATGTAGGTACTTATTCAATGAGGCCTTTCGCACATCTCCGCCGTAAAACTGTCGCGAAACTGTCCGTCGTCGCGCATCGGTCGCAGCGAAGGGACAGTGTGGTTATGCCAACTTTTAATTCGTTTGATCGTAATAGTTAACTATGACATTAGTATCAAAGTAATATGAACCATATATTTTGTATCAATTTAAAGTCACAAATTCAATACACGATTTTAATTAGGAGCGTTTTCGTTACGTAAATGTATAAGAATACATAAAAGATTTTGAGCTCTAGTACAATACTGTTATGGTTTATTTTACTTTGATGGTAATGTCATAGTTAACTATGCATAGTTAACTATGCATAGTTAACTATCCAATCTTGTACTAACCCTACAGATGGATTTTTTGCAAGGATAAAATAATTGAGTGACATACTTAAATGCTAACTTTTATCCCGGAAAAACAGAGAGTTCTTTCGGGATTTTTAAAAACCTAATTACACGCGGACGAAGTCGCGGGCAAAAGGCTGTAGGTAGCTCATATTTGCGTTATCTTATAATTTAAAGCCAAAATTGAATTTGTATTCGAAGAAAAGTCATTGAAAGCGTATTACCCCAAGTCGTCTTGTCGACGCGTAATACAAGTTTGCGAAATTCAATTAGGGGAGACCAAATTGAAATTTGTTGAAGTTTGGCGCAAAAACTACACTAATATCTCGTAAGTACATTTTGGTTACCTTATAAAGTAATTATTCTGCTCTTCAAAGAAAACATAATTATAATAAATTATAAACAAAAGTATATTAGTTTTTCCTTCAGTCACTCAGCGCCTGAGCAACCATAGACTTATTTATATTTGCTTAGGTTGAATAGTCAAAGTTAGCAACGGATCGACTAGATTTTTATAAGTCACAAGTTAGCCTACATGCAAATAATTTTGAATTTTGAATTTATATGACGCTTAATTACCTACTGATGACCGTTTTCACCAACCATACCTAAATCATCACCTAAGTAGGAGTCTCTTTACGTAGGTAATCGCTAAATACAATCCCCTAAATCCAATGTCGTTGCCACCATTGGATGTTTCCTAAGGGTTTGTGAAAATGAAATTGACAGAAAGCATCACCTAACTTAGCTTAGGTAGCTCGTAAAAGTCAGGGGGCGTTAGTGAAAACGGGCATAAGTCTCTCGTCCTTTTTCGTACGAAAAGTAAGAAAAATTACAGTAAAAAAAAAATTAGTATGCAAATGTCGTATCTTGCGGTAGCGGTGCGATATTAAAACAAATACCTCAATATCAGGCTGAGGCTAAGCCGCGCCGTAAAACAAGGAGCGGAATATTAAAACGGCAGAAGGCCATTAAAATGCGTAATTGCTGGATTAGACCGCCCAAGATTCCTACTGGAACTAGCGCAGATTAAATACGTTTGATGCTGCACAGTTGGTAACATTTTTACCCGAAAGCCAAAGGGAGGGCTATGATTTTAGCATCTATGTATGTGTATTGTGTAGATAGTGTAATTTACTACATTGTGATAAGTGACATTTTGTTTTGAAAAGAGCACCTACTGAGTTTCTTGCCGTCTCTTCTCAACGGAATCTAATATCGGAACTGATGGTAGAGTCTTGATATTTCATAAACTACCTATTGAGTATTAAATGTGTACTGAGTATACTCGGTAGGTATTTTTCATTAACCCTTCTTTCTGTGTGGATTTTCATATTCTTTGTAACGCATTTTTATATTACGTATTTAAAATTATCTGATATATGCCTACTTTGTCCAAGCTTTTTTCTAATCGCAAGGAAATGACTAAGATGAAGGATGCAAGTGAATAAATCTTCTCTTATTCAACTGATCGTACGAAAGTTAAAATAACAAGTAAAATAAAATATAAATTAAAATAATAATTTTATAAATACTCTATGGTTGGTCCAAGATGGCGTATTGCTAATTTGAACCCCGCTTCGCCGCTACGTGCTTCCCATACATCATGAATCACGAGCAAGTCTCAAGATTACACGATTTATAGAGATAGGCTTTTTCAATGCATATAACTCGGTATCTGAATTATTTGTTTTAGTCTAGATTTTGCTTTTAGTTAAGTTTTTAAAAATCCTACGTTTTTCCCAGATAAAACGTAGCCTATGTCACTCTCCAGGTCCTCAACTAAAACTGTAATAATCACGTAAATCCATTGCTCCGTTGCTGCATGATTGAAGGACAAACCAAAAATCAAATAAGTATTTTTTTAGGGTTCCGTATCCAAAGGGTGCCAACGGGACCCTATCGTCCGTCCGTCCGTCCGTCTGTCAGCGGGCTGTATCTCGTAAACCGTAATAGATAGACAGTTGAAATTTTCGCATAATATGTATTTCTATTGCCGCTATAACAACAAATAATAAAAGTTGAATTAAAAAATAAAGGGGGCTACATGGAAAAGGAGTCGAAATAATTTTTTTTTCACCCTGGCATGTGGGGTGTCATTGTCTACAGCTCATTAAGTGGAGTTCAAATATATATATTTTTATTTTCAGCTACAAAAATGAAGAAATGGGGGGCCGTCAATATGGTCGGTTTTAGACCAATTTTGTTAGGGGGTCTATCTCAAAAACTAAACTACACACATCAAAAGTGTCTAGGGATCAAGCATTTTTATGCAGATTTCTTGAGATTGAGATGTGGCTTTGTAATAAATTTATGATTTTATAAATTTATATGGATCCTTTTTGGTGCATTTCATAATTTGAATCAGGAACTGTCAATCAAATTCGAGTAAAAGATGAAAATCAGCTGTCAATATTTTCCCTATAAAAACATACAACGCATTGAAGACATTATTAGTGCTACTGTTTCCCTACTACTGATTAAAACCAACGTTATTATGGAGCGGCGACGTCATTTAAGCAGGGAAGAAATGCTCAGAGCCGTGGGAATGATAGAAGCTGGTTCCCGGCAACGTACTGTGGCTTTAGCTCTGAATACAAGTCAGAGTGTTATCAGTCGACTTTGGACACGTTACCGAAGCACTGGTACCGTGGCTGAGCGCCATGGAGGACGGTATCGCTGCACCACACGGAGACAAGACCGATACATTCAAATCTTAACTCGAAGAGCTCCAACAATAACCGCCATGATGTTAGCCGTGAGGCTTCATCACTCTTCAGGGAACTTAATTAGCGACCAAACAGTCAGAAACCGCTTGCATGAAGTGAACCTTCATTCCCGAAGACCGCTACGGGTACCACCTATAGCAATGCACAATCGTAGGATTCGATATCAATGGGCTCTTGAACACAGAAATTGGGCAGAAGAACAATGGCGTTTCGTGTGCTTTTCTGATGAGTCTCGTTTTGGTATGAGACCGGATACAAGACGTATACGACACTGGAGAACCCCTGGACGCCAACAGCGATTAAAATCCTGCCAGGAAGTCCATCCTTATAGTGGTGGAACCATCATGGTATGGGCGGGTATTTGGATCGGCGGAAGAACTGAGTTGATTTGGATCAGAGGCAACCTCAACGCTCAAATTTATGCTGAGACGATTGTATCAGACGTCATCGTTCCTCTACAAGTGCAAATCGGTCCCTTATTTCAGTTAATGCATGAATTATCATGCATTATTGCGGTGTGCGGTCGTGCATTAGCACGACCGCACACCGCAAGAGTTGTAAGACAGACTCTCGCCGCAGCTAACATCAATGTCCTGCCCTGGCCTGCTCAGTCGCCAGACTTGAACCCGATTGAGCATGCATGGGATATGCTACAGAGAAGAGCTCTGCCGAATATGGAGGGTATCCAGTGGCAAGAAGACCTTTTTTTGTTGTTGCAACGAACATGGGCGGCCATTCCACAGCGTGATTTGGATGAACTCATTTTGAGTATGCCAAACCGATGTTCTTGTGTTGTTAGTGTTCGCGGTAGAAACACGGATTATTAATTGTTTAAGTTACCCAATAAAATTTTAAAGAAAACTGTTATTTCAGTCTTTTTTTCGAACTTTAATGTTAGTGGTTCAAATGTCAAAAATCCCTTTATTAGGAAAATGGCAAATTTCTTTATTAATGCAAAGGTGACTTGGTTTATCGTTACTGTGACAAACGAAAACACTTTATTTGATGAATCCTTAAAGAAAATTTTAATTAATATCAATCAGGAGAAAAGTTATTGCAAAAATATATGTTGATCCCTAGACACTTTTGATGTGTTTAGTTAGGAATTTGAAATTTTGGTATATTATGTACTATATAGTGTATTTAAACAACAAATACTGAAAACATCGATTTATAATGCGGTTTGTAAGTTGTGACCAAAACAAACGAGCATTTTTTCCCTATATGCTAATTTAGTACTTTCTAAGAACTAAGATATCTAAATATGTATCTAGTTTTAAAAAAATGATTTGATCATATGTAAGGAACCCTAAAAGAGCGAGACCCAACTCGCACTTGGCTGATTTTTTTATTAGCTTTTGCCCCCAACTTTTTGGATTGGTGCTTTTCGAAGGTTTTTAAATTAACCACGAGAACCTTTTGTTTTTCCCGGGATAAAAAGTAGACCAGTAGCTTCATAGTAGCGTGAATGAAGGAGAACAAACAAACACACTAGTAATTTTATAATGCTGAACTAGTAGGTATGATAAAATAATATTCTGATTGTACCAAATAGGAACTGTGCAGCCAGCCCAAGAGACAATTAGTCAGCCTCGACTTCGTAGACCGTCGTCTCTCACACTGTGTGGCCTTTTGTCATTTCTAGTAACAAAGACGTCGCTTCACGATACTAATTACTAGCTCAAAAAAGCTAAGGAAACAAAATAGGTACCTATAGGTACCTAATGTTTGGGACAACCAACTATTTTAATGAAGCCAACCACCAATTATTTCAATAAAAAATTGCGCAGAAAAATTGTTTGATTACACATTTCCTCTTTTTCCTTTTTTTGTTGCGTTGTTACTTGATATACGCGCAAACCATTCTACTTGTTTCATGAGCTTTTTCATATTTAGAAACACGCGTTGTACGTTTTATACCTTCGAAAATCAGAACTTAGGTAGGTACGCGCGTTTCTGAATGTAAATGGATTATTTTATGATTCGCTTGGCCTAATTTGAATTTGGAACGCTGAATTTTCTTTTTAAACTAGTGCCAGAACTTGTCCGGAAATGGCTGAAATAAAATTTCTATTTTTAAATATTTTTCTAAAAACTTTGAGGAAAATTTTCATTTTTTGTCAGTTCTTAAAATTGTTAAATAGAGAACAAAAATGTTTGTTACTTTTTAGGGTTCCGTACCCAAGGGTACCAACGGGACCCTATTACTAAGCCTACGCTGTCCGTCCGTCCGTCCGTCCGTCCGTCCGTCCGTCCGTCCGTCCGTCTGTCAGCGGGCTGTATCTCGTAAACTGTTATTACGGTTTCAATTTCAAAATTCATTTCTATCAATAGATAGACAGATGAAATTTTCACATATTATGTATTTCTATTGCCGCTATAACAACAAATAATAAAAATTAAATTAAATTAAAAAAATTAAATTAAAATATTTCCATGGGGGGGGTAAGGGAGCGCACCTCCATCTAGCGCTCCAAACGTCAACCTCACCTGCCCGCGGTGCCCCCTGCTAGTCTACTGACGAGGCTATGACGACCGACAAATGGCGGTATAACCATTTCATACTGGCTAAACTGAGCAAATGGCGCAGGCCTGTGTCGGGCAGCAGCGACACGGGTGCGATCAGTTTAGCCCTGCGATGACCAACACGCCTGCCCAGCGTGGTCATTACGGGCAAAACCTTTGAAATGGATATTCGCACAAGGCCATGGCCCCTAGTTCCCGGCGGCCTCGCTATTCCTGACCCTGGCAGCGGTCACGGTAATGGCGGGGCAGGGGGTGCTAAGAATCTCCGGACGAGATTCCGCTGCCAACCCCGACGACTGGACCTGGTGACGTATAACGCACGCACTTTGAGGACCGACGAAAAGATCATCGAGCTGGAAGAAGCAGTGAGCAAGTTGCGTTGGAGTATTATAGGATTGTCTGAAGTCCGAAGAGAGGGGGAAGACTCGATAATCCTCAATTCCGGCAACTTGTTTTACTACCGGGAGGGCGATCAACAGTCCCAGGGTGGTGTCGGGTTCATCGTCCACAAGTCCCTCGTCAACAACATTGTACAAGTCAAGAGTGTGTCGAGTAGGGTAGCGTACCTTATACTCAGAATCACCAAACGGTATTCGCTGAAGGTTATACAGGTCTACGCACATCGACACATTCTGACGAGGAGGTAGAGGCGCTGTATGAGGATATATCAAAAGCCATACACGCCTCTACCACTCATTACAGTGTTGTGATGGGGGATTTCAATGCAAGGCTGGGTGAACGAAGCGGTGCAGAGACGAGAGTGGGGCATTTTGGGTATGGGCGAAGGAACCAAAGGGGCCAAATGCTGGCCGACTTCATGGAGAAGGAGGGCCTCTTTATGATGAACTCCTTCTTCAGGAAGCGGCCACACAGAAAATGGACATGGTTGAGTCCCGATGGTTCCACGAGAAATGAGATCGACTTCATTATGTCGACCAAGCGGCATATATTCAATGATGTCTCTGTGATCAATAGGGTGAAAACCGGTAGCGATCACCGGATGGTAAGAGGCACGTTGAATATCAATGTAAAGCTGGAAAGGGCCAGACTGGTGAAGTCCACTCTCCGACCTTCTCGTGCTCATATCCAACAATCGATCGACGATCTAAACAACAGGTTCGTGGAAACTGTCCATACTGTGTGGTCTAAATTCTTTAAGACCCATCGCAGGAAAAGAACCGAAAAGTTCTCTGACCATACTCTCAAGCTAATGAAGGAGAGACAAGAGATGAGGCTGCAGTCATCGGCAGACGCGGCTGCCTACCGGCGGATTAATAGGCAGATCTCTAAGGCACAAACTCGCGACCTCCGTGTCTTTAATACCAAGTGTATTAAAGATACCATTGAGCGGAACAAAGGCTCAAAAGTGTTCGCGAGAGATCTGTCTATCGGACAGAGCCAGCTGACGCGGCTGAAAACTGATGACGGCCGTCTCGTCTCTTCTCGACCTGAGGTCTTGGGAGAGGTTGAGAAGTTCTATGGACAGTTATATACCACGACACAAAAACCTGTTGAAGATTTGGCGAAAGATCCCAGAGCCAAACTGACCCGACACTATACCGAAGATATCCCGGACGTCAGCCTATACGAGATTAGAATGACTCTCAAACAGCTCAAGGACAACAAGGCGCCAGGTGATGACGAAATCACTGCGGAACTCCTGAAAGCGGGTGGAAAACCGGTACTTAAGATCTTTCAGCGATTGTTCAATTCCGTCATCCACGAGGGCACAACGCCGGAAGCATGGCACAGGAGCGTGGTGGTTCTGTTCTTCAAAAAGGGAGATAATACCTTGTTGAAGAATTATAGACCCATCTCGTTGTTGAGTCATGTTTATAAGTTGTTCTCGAGAGTCATTACGAATCGTCTCGCTCGTAGGTTCGACGACTTCCAGCCTCCCGAACAAGCCGGATTCTGAAAAGGCTTTGGTACCATAGATCACATTCATACGCTGCGGCAGGTTATACAAAAGACGGAAGAGTATAACCGGCCACTTTGTTTAGCGTTTGTGGACTATGAGAAAGCCTTTGATTCGGTGGAAACTTGGGCTGTGTTGAGGTCGCTGCAGAGATGCCGAATTGACTACCGGTATATCCAAGTGTTGAAGTGCTTGTATGAAAACGCCACAATGTCAGTACGTATACAGGACCAGACTACGAGGCCAATCCACTTGCAGCGTGGAGTGCGACAGGGAGACGTTATCTCCCCGAAGCTCTTTACCGCTGCGTTGGAGGACGTCTTTAAGCTTCTGGATTGGAACGGGCTTGGCATCAACATAAACGGCGAGTACATCACTCACCTGCGATTTGCCGATGACATAGTAGTCATGGCAGAGACTCTGAGAGACCTCAATACAATGCTCAACGATCTCAGCAGGGTTTCTCAACAGGTGGGCCTGAAAATGAACATGAGTAAGACGAAAATCATGTCCAATGCTCATGCACCGCTCCACCCAGTAATTGTTGAGAACTCTGCACTCGAAATTGTCGACGAGTATATTTACCTGGGACACACAGTCCAGCTAGGTAGGTCCAATTTCGATAAAGAGATCAACCGCCGAATCCAACTCGGCTGGGCAGCGTTCGGGAAGCTCCGAGATGTCTTTTCGTCCAAAATTCCTCAGTGCCTGAAGACTAAAGTCTTCGAACAGTGCGTGTTGCCAGTGATGACTTACGGATCCGAGACATGGTCGCTAACTAAGGGCCTCATAAGTAGGCTCAGGACCGCTCAGCGTGCGATGGAAAGAGCTATGCTCGGAGTATCCCTGCGGGATCGAATCAGAAATGAGGAGATCCGTAGGAGAACCAGAGTCACCGACATAGCTCAGCGAGTCGCGATACTGAAGTGGACATGGGCGGGGCACATAGTTCGAAGAGCTGATGGTCGTTGGGGTCCCAAGGTGCTGGAGTGGCGACCCCGCACCGGGAAGCGCAGTGTTGGCAGACCCCCCACCAGGTGGACCGACGACATCAAGCGAGTCGCAGGGAGCCGCTGGATCCAGGCGGCGCAAGACCGAGGCCTGTGGAAGTCCATACAAGAGACCTTTGTCCAGCAGTGGACGTCTATCGGCTGATAAAGAAGAAGAAGAAGAAGATTTCCATGGGTACATGAAAATATTTAAATTTAATTTTTTTTAACGGAACCCTAAAAGAGCGAGGCCCGACTCGCACTTGGCCGATTTTTATCACAATTAGCACTTTATAACTTTACGATCGAGCTAGAACATCCATACTCAATATTATAAACGCCAAAGTTTGTTGGTTTGTCCTATAATCACGCAGCAACTGAGCACGAGATCAACTTGATTTTTTGCATGGGTATATATTTGAGGACTTAGGGAGTGACATAGGCTAAGTTATATCCCGGAAAAACAGTGGGTTACCGCGGGATTTTTAAAACCTGGTATAGTTATAATTTATATACTTACTCATATTATATTTATGTATCTAGAGCAGGTAGTGCTATAGATACATAACTAAACCCAAGTACCTACATTATTTTTTTTATTAAATTGCTAATAGATTTAACATCTGCGTATATTTTTTGTAGACTGAAATGAAGGTTCAGTTGCCGAACGAAATTATATAAAAGCAATAAAAAAGTTAGTCTCAGCTACATGATGTTGAAACAAGATAATAAAGCTTCATAATGAATAAAACCCTCGTATCTCTCTAATTTGAAAAAGAAAAAACGTATTAAAACATTCATAAAACGGGGCAGAGAAACTTTTTGCCTCCACCGGGCGCTAACACCCTCCTCTGTACATCTATAAATCTATATGACGTCATTAAGAAAGCTGAATAGCACCGTCTTATCTATATCTGTCCCTCTCTGGCGCACACTTTTTTATGTTGGGGAGAAAAGAGCGCTAACGTCTTAAGAAGGAAAAGAGTGATAGTTCATCTCGCTCGCCGCCTTACAATGGTGAAAAGATGGTAGAAAATTAAATAATACTTTGTCGTTTATTGAAATTACGCGGGGATGGAAAAGGGGGTTGGATTGTGAAAATTTTCGGGGGTGGTTAAAAGGGTATTGATTTTAGTGAGATTAGACGGTGTTTTGCTGTTATTTGTGGCATTGTTTTTGTTGAGTTGAGAGTCTGAAGAAATTGCATTGTAGTTGGGTTTTGCTGGATTATGGTCGTTTGAGGTTTTAGTTCTTTAGTCTTATTTAACAACTAGGATGGTAGATTCGTACATTCGCCAGGTTTAAGTACTAAGTACAATATTTATGAGTTATTTATTATTTATATAGTTAGGCAGTAAGTATAATTTTAGATATTTTATGTCTCTGGTTGGGCCCGTACGGAAGTGAATCTATAATAATTATAATATCTGTTATATAATTAAAGTTAAGGTAAGAATTCACAGATAGTAAGACTTCAGAGCATTCCGGTAGCATCAAGATGACGCGTAGAAACAGAAAAGGGGTTTAATCAGTTGATTATAAAATACTTGCTATAAAAAGTCCCTATAAAACAGTGGCTTTAACCCTTCTAGGTTGACCCGCTTCCACTTTAGACTGCATCGTCATTTGTGACACCAATTGAGATGGCACTCAAGGACTAACTTGAAGAAGGATAAAAAAAGGGTTGTTTGGTACTTATACTTATTCCCATTGAATTATTATAATCTATGACAAGAAGCTTATTATGTAGTAGGTAGTAGCTTCTTGATCTATGATTAACAGTAGGTAACACTGGGCTGGCTGTCCTTATAAAAATGACAGCTTAAATTATGGACCAATTTGAAGCGCCACATTTGACATACGAGTGTCTGTGGAACTAATAATGAAGAGATGCAGAAAGTGCCAAAAGTATCAACTATCAGTTGTCAAATAAGTAGTGCCCTCACTAATTTTAGTTCCTTGGACACTCGTAACTGTTTACAGCGCCAAGATGGCGTCCATCAATAGGGTATTTGACTACTTTTAGAAAATCATCTTAAATTGTTAATAATGCTATGCTGAAGCTAACAAAACGTATATTTCGGCATAATTTTCAGTATTTTTCATAAAAATCGAGAAATAAATTCAAAAAAATAAATTGCCGCCGAAACGTTCCATTTGCTCTCATGACGTAACAGTTCACATTTCAAACAATGACAATTCCACATCCCATATGTGGCGAGGACTGTTACGTCATTCGAGATCACGGAACGTTTTCGATCACGTGACCATGGCCGGAATTATAGCAATTTTATTTAATGTTTTCTAATTAAATAAAACTTTATTTTTTAGTTTTGTCGTATGGAATAATGTTTTTAGATAATAATCTTTTAGGATGACACCAAATGAAACGATATTTTTAATATAGTCAAATACCGTATTAGGTCTAAAAATATGACAGCAGCCAGTCCAGTGTCAAACATAGATTTATCATAGATTTATAGTCAGTGCCTATGCTTATTTCGTTCAGAAAAAAAATTGGTTGTCTGTAAAGTCGGTTTACGGACGATAGTTTTACGTGATAACGTCATAAAGAAACATTGACGATGACTGGCGGGCGTCACAAGCCAACGCTTGGGCCGATCGTGCCTCGCTATCGCTTGTTTCGCGCTGTCGCTTAAACCCTCAGGCTCAGGCGGAACGTAACACTTCTTCCTGCGTGCAGCCGGTGTTCATCGATTTATAAGACGTTATCACGTCAAAAATCACTAAAAACATGACAGCAGCCTGTCAAGTGTCAATCATAGATTAATTATAATTTAGAGGTCAGTGTTTATTTTGTTCAGAAAAAATCACCTAAAAAAACATTCATCACTTTCTTTCAGCTCAAGCTATCGACAACCTTTAGTAGGTACAGGCTATAGGTATAGTCTACAACGCTGGCCAAGTGAAAAAACCATAGTTACAGTTACCTACTTAATTTATGTTAGATGCAGCTATAAACAAAAGCCAGACAAATAGCCCCATAATAAGGACCAAAACTTATAACTATGTATGCCCCTAAAGTTGCCAAAAACTAGCAAATCTTACCCAATAGAGAGTCGCCACACAAAACCTCACACCACGTGGGTGCTTTATCTATGCCGTTATCATTCTTCGGCTGAATAAAATTGGCAATACAAAAGCGGGGGGCCAAGTTACCCCCGACAAAGGCCCGGCAAATAAGCCATTAAAAGCGTTGCGACGGTACTGAGCTATAAAATCTCTGCTTCTTGCCCCCTACACCCTTGGGGTGCAACCCACCCCCTGCTTTGGTTCGCGATAAACTGCTTTTATGCCGTTCGTACTATAATTAAAATGGCTTGACGTTTTCTAGTGTGTACTGCCACTATAAAAGACCTAAGACGGGCGTTCGAAATTCAATTTTCTAATTTTAATTAGCCCGCGCACATAATAATGTCTGATGAATTTAATTAATTACAATTTAATTAATTATTATTTCCGCTCAGTTTATCTTTTATAAATATATAAAAGGAAAATGTGACTGACTGACGGACTGATCTATCAACGCACTTAGACGGATCGGGCTGTTTGGTGTATATGTTACCGTTAGAATGCATAATACGTTAATGTGCACATTAACTAGGTAATCTGCAGATGCTCTGATACGATTCGTTAAAGTGTACAATTTGAATTAAAAAAGTTCTTATTTGCACTTTACAATAAATCTGGTTTTAGCTGCACCGCCCCGAGCAGTTATACAATAGGTTGTAATGGACTAGACAAGACTTAAATATACTGTTTTTAAAACTTTTTTGGAAGCTATAAGCCTAAGGTTTTCATTTAAAATCCTTAGGCTTATAGCTTCCAAAAAAGTATCCATATTAGTTTTCTTATCCTACTTGACATTAGATCTATATGTGGATACCAAGTCATACGGTAATCTAGAGGTTAATATACGCAACTACTCAATCATTCTGATTTAAATATGAAATAGATTGATAAGAATTGTAATTAGCTAGCTGTGGTATAGGTTTGCCCAAACTGTTTTCTAAAATTCAAATGGAACCGGTTTTCGATTTTGGAATCAGACTGGTTTTAAAACTTGTAAGTTAACGCCACGTGTCCGAAAGCGTCAAGGGTTGAAACTAGATTCCTTTAGACTCGATTTTATTTTAAAACTGGATTCTATTCGAACTGGATTTCCTAAATGTTGGCTTACTTGATTTAAAAGGGTTTTATATTATAGAACACGTGGTTGAATGAACTTGAATGTAAGTAGGTAGTTGCAGGGAGTCGCAGGACATACTATAGGCGTCGCAAAAATGTAAAAAATAGTATTTTAATGTTTTTGGAACGTAGTTCCTTATCGCGCGGTGCGGAAGGGGGCTAGACGGAAAAAATTAAGACAAAATTCTTTTCAAAAAACCGACTTCTAACGCCACTACAAAGTATAAAAATAATTTTAGTTTGTCCACGTTAGTTGAAGTCGGGCGGGCCTATATACAAACTATAGAAACCGATGCGCGACGCTACAGAATATGATAGACTCGTTTGTAGAAGTCGAGCGAGCATCGCGAGTCGGTTTCATAGTTTGTATTTTAGGCCCGCCCGACTTCAACAAACGTGGACAAACTAAAATTATTTTTATACTTTGTAGTGGCGTTACAAGTCGGTTTTTTGAAAAGAATTTTTATTTTAAGCTTTTAAGTGTAGTATCCAATGATTGAGGAGCTAGGACCTGGAGCTCCATGATGTTGTCCATACTTGTTACCTACAATATCAATTCATAATCGAAATTTCCTAAATCGCCATAGTTTTAGGTGAGCAATATCCCTGCAGCATCAGGCTTGAGGAGTTGAAGGTTAACATTTTTATGGGACCATTTCGCAAACATCCTCTGTCGACTAAAAAAAAATCACGCGAATCGGTCCAGTAATCCCGGAGAAATCGGTGGACATACATAGAAAAAAAAAAAGAAGATACCGGCCGAATTGAGAACCTCCTCCTTTTTGGAAGTCGGTTAAAAATTGATCCGACACTCGACACTGATCGACACTTTTTTGAAACCGACACTTTTTTTGAATGTTAATTTGGCATCGTGTTCGGTATTTTCGCGGTACAATATTGGGTCTCCGTAGCCTTGTGACTTCTGCAGTCGCCTAACAGTTAAAAGTCGATGGTTTGAATCCCAGCTCGACAGACTGAATTTTCTATTTTCAATTTTATTTTAAATAATTTCTACATGTGGAATTTTTCCCTAATTTTTTATTGTATTAATTGGACAAAATGTTATTGAACTACTAACGCCATCTGTTAAAAAACCAGAGTAACTCTTTGGTTTTGTAATATTGCTGCAATAGAAATAAACTAAATATAATTCATCGTAGTTAATCAATTTAATACTATTTTTCCCTAATTTTTTATAACTTAAGTTATAAAAAATTAGGGAAAGGTTCCACATGTAGAAATTGTTCAAAATAAAATTGAAAATGGAAAATTCGGTCTGTCGAGCTGGGATTCGAACCATCGACCTTTGGCTGAGGCGACTGCAGGTTAGGCGGTTAGGAGGCCGCGTGAACGCTCTCATAATTGGTCATAATATTATTATGTTTAAGATGCGACGCGACGCACCACGCGCCGCGCCACTCGCCGCGTGTGCATAAACGCACTCTTAGGCTGATTTTCAGCGCTGCAGCCTTTTTACGAAACGCATTGTATGTATATTTTCGGGGATATCTACCTACAAGTATATATATTTAAATGATGTATATTTTATTGTGTTAAAGTGGTGCGCGTTAATTAAAATGATGATCAAAGAAGAACGCCGAGCGAGCTATTGTACCGACTTCCTATTACGACTCAGCGGGAGAATGGTGTCGCTGCCATTTCTGAGACCTGGAAAATTTATGTGAAATAGAAAATTATTATTATTCTACTAGCTGAGGACAGCGACTTTGTTCGCATGGATTTGGTTTTTAAAATCCCGCTAGAACTCTTTGATTGTTTAGAATAAAAAGTAGCCTAAGTCACTCTCCAGGTCCTCAACTATACCAATGAAAAAAATCACGTCGATCCGTAGCTCTGTCGCGGCGTGAATGAAGGACAAACCAACAAAAAACACACCTGCATTTATAATATTCATCATCATCAGCAACCCATCAACGGCTCACTACTGAGCGCAGGTATCCTTTCAGAGAAGGGTTATAGACCATAGTCCACCACGCTGGTTCAATGTGAATTGGCGGACTTCACACACCTTCGAGAACATTATGGAAGTTAACTCTTAGACATGCAGGTTTCCTCACGATATTTTCCTTCACCCTTGCAGCATGTGATATTTTAATTGCTTACACATAACTCAGAAAAGTCAGAGATACGTGCCCGGGATCTAACCTGCGACCCCCCGTATAAGAGACCACTGTCTTAACCACTAGGCTCATTACAAACATAGACAACAAAAGCAGATGAATGCACTCCGGGAGTTGCCATTCTACAGATGTACCCAATTATCAATTTTATATTTGTACCTCTTATTCACTGTAATACTACAAAAAAAACATATTTTATTTCAATTTCTATGATTTAATACTATTTTTTTGGTATAGCGTACAAGTACCTGGCCCAAGATGAAACAATCCCTTTTCTTATTCTAAGAGAAGTCCTGTGGCTAGTGGAGGCTGGCCGCCATTGTTTGAGATAATGATGATGCGGAGTTAAGAGAGAGTTTTTGTTTGGGTTTTGTATGTCCCGACTCTGTAATAGATGTTTATTCTGATGCCCGCATGCTACAGCATGGATTTAGTTTTGTTTTCAAATCCCTTCGGATTTTCTTATATTTTTGGGCTAAAATGTAATTTATAGTAGGTTACACTTCCTCAACAATACACATGAAAAATATCACATCGAGCCATTGCTCCGTTGTTGCTTGGAAGGACAAACCTACAAACAAACACTCGCATTTATATATATTACAATTTGGTATACTCATTGTCGAAGATTCGGAGAGTGACATAGACTAGACTTTTTATTGCGAGAATAAAAAGGAATCCCGCGAGAATTTTAAAAACCTTTAGGTAGGTTTTATAGTAGGTAGGTATTATTTAGTATTATGCCATCATAACCATACCATTTATGTATAACCATTTATGTTATGTACTTATCTAAATTTTTGCACTTTCTCTTATCCCTCAATAAGATTTCTTTAAAAGTAAGGTTGCCTGAATGTATCAGTTTCAAGTGTAAACATTGCATTAGTGTGTATTTGTGTAGGAATAAAGAATTTCTATCTATCTATCATAAGTAGTTTAGATAAGTAGGTATTGAATCTTAAAAATCGTAGGTGAATAAAATGCCACTTACACCCCTCTCCAACCGGGCTCTCGAGGCGAGCGCCATCTTGAAGGAAAACACAAAGATGCTGAATGGAGAAATTTTCTTGTGTAATTTTCACGCTCACCCCCTCTCTTCCGTGCCTTTGGGTAATTTGCGAGAACCACCGCGTGTTGAGCTATACGATATGTGCATTTGTTAATGTATTGTTCGGTGGAAATGTGTCAACTTATGTTGGTATTTTAAACGAGTTAAAATCACGTTGTTTTATACGGGAGGTAGGAACCTACGTTGCACGTCCTATAATAACTATGGGGAAATCTATAGATGTTCTTTGTTTTTTTTTTAGTGACGGGGATGAGTTGTGTATATAGTTATGACAACGCATAAGGTACACAAAACATTATGTGTTAAAACATATTTCCACCGACTTCAAAAAAGGAGGAGGTTATCAATTCGTCGGAATCTTTTTCTTTTTTTTTATGTATAATATGTTCACCGATTACTCGAAGACGCCTGAACCGATTTGGAAAATTCTTTTTTTGTTTGATAGGGTATACTTACCAGGTGGTTCCATTTAAATTTTATCGAAATCGGTTAAGCGGTTTTAAAAAAATCTACAATAAATTATATATTTTGTAGTGGTGCGGGCGTTTGAAGTCGGTTTGTTAAAAATATTTTTTTATATTATATTATATTTTATTAAGTCAAGGTTATTACAAATTTAGTGAATTTTTTGATGATAAATTGCATGAAAACAATCGACTTGGCATCCAGCTGACCAAGATAACTGATTACATTGTAATTTGCAGTTATACATATCAATATTGTATTATTTTGTTTTGAAAAGAGCAAATGCTGAGTTTCTTGCCAGCTCTTCTCAGCAGAATCAACTTTCCGAACCAGTGGTAGATTCATGACTTATCAATTATCATATGAGCTACAGGCTGACATGAAATAAATAATTTTGAATTTGAATTTGCATATCAAACGATCACACTGGCAAAGCAACGGTTATCTCGATCGGTAACCTTATAAGATCCCAACGACCATCAATTCTTCGAACTATGTACCTAGTTACACTACAGTAGATTCCGTATTACTTTAAACTTTAATTGCATATTTCAGTACAGTTAACAAGAAAATTTAGTTATTAAAATTTAATATTTATAATTCACTTTATATGGAATACAAAATAGCTCCCACACTACCCACCCGCGGGCGGGAGTCCTACAAGAAAATTAGTTATTAAAATTTCACTGACGCTCCGAAATTTATCTCAGATGCGGTGTAGTTCGCCCGATTCGCCTTGAGAGTATGTTATGTAGTTTATTACAGCTATTTTTTCTTCCAATCTAATATACAACGTCTTCCAATCCTCGCTTGGCCAGCGTAGTAGACTGAAGACCTTTGTCGTTCGCGAGGAAACCTGTACCCGGTTCTGATGAAAGGAATGAATGATTTTTTTTCTTCATTCATTCATTAATTCACATTTCAACTCATGACCTAGGTCCCTTAAGGTACGCTTGTCTGTGTATAATTTGTAAATTACACGTATAGCCGTTACTTAAGTAGGTATGGATTTAGGTCACACAGTGAATCCTTACTATTTTAAAGATGAAAGTGTGTTACTTTGTTTGTTGGTGTGTTCATTTGTCCTTCAATCACGTAGCAACGCATCAACAATTTTTGCATGGGTATAGTTGAGGAATTTGACAGTAACGTACGCCTTTTATCCCGGAAAAACAGAAAGTTTCCGCTGCATTTTTAATAACTCAACTCCACGTAGACGAAGTTGCGGTTAAAAGCGCGTTAATTGTAATACACGTCCGATTACCTTTGTACCTACTATTTTATAGCACGTGTGTGACCTAAGGCTATCCTTAAGTAAAGCTTATCCGTGTAAAATGTGTCAAAAATAAACGTTACTTAAGTAAGGACTCATGTGAACTAAAACCTGTTTTTCCAGAAATGTCCATCGTGCACCGGACTACTTTTGAAGGAACAAGTTTGACCGTGACAATGACTATGGGGTTGAAGACGCCACCGGACATCGGTCAGCGTGGGAAAGGGGTGGACATTGGATAACCCAAGGGACACTTAATATTATCCTTTCTTATTATTATAAGAACTAACTAATGCCCGTGACTTCGTTCGCGTGGATTGATGAGGTGATGATGGATTGATGATGGATGAGAACTCTTTGATGAAAAAGTAGCCTATGTCATTTAAAATTCAAAAAATTCAAAATTATTTATTTCACGTAGGCCAATCTGTGGCTCTTATGACATGTCATGACTCTACCACCGGTTCGGAAAGCGGATTCTGCTGTGAAGAGCCGGCAAGAAACTCAGCAGTTGTTATGTGAAATAATCATTTTACAATATTAATAAGTAGCTATTACATTGTAATAGAGTATGTATGTGTATGTAATACAATGGTAGAGTCATGACGTGTCATAAGAGCCACCGGTTGGCCTACGTGAAATAAATATTTTTTTTTTGATTTTTTTTAAATAAGTTTACTACTATTCTCTAGATTCTCATCTAAACCCATGCAATAAATTACGTAGAATCGCAGCTCTTTTGCAGCGTGATTGAAGGACAAACCAAAAAACTTTCGCATTAATATTAGTAGGAAGGATTAAATTAGTCAGGATGATATGAAAGTATGTTTGTTTCAGAATGCTTTATGAATATGTATGTTTCAGAATTATGCTTTCCCAATTGGTGGTAGAATCTTAACTTATAATAAGAGTCAAAATTAGGCCTTCATGAAATAAATAATTTTTACCGATCAGTATCTACCTATTCCATCCATAATTATACATATAGTTGTGGACTTGGAGAGTGACATAGGCTACCTTTTATCTCAGAAAAACATAGGGTTCCCGCGGGATTTTTAAGACCTAACTCCAACAGAGCGGAAGAAGTCGCGGGCAAAAGCTAACCTAAATCGAAGAAAAATTAAGTGGCACTCGGGGACTGCTGCGGTAAAGCTATTGCATAGCATTTTTTATCAACTTATGCAATTATAATATTTATGCAATATATTTTTTTGCATAATAAAAATTATGCAAAAAAGTAATTAAAAAACATACAAACAAGAAAAGCGCACTGTCACTACTTCGCGAGTGAGATTCGAACCTGCGACATCATACACCATACGGTAAAGAAAGCGGCCGCTCGCCCACTGCGCCGAACAGAGTTACTTGTGAACCTCTAAAATATTGAACGCTTACTGAACGACGGTGTTAGGTTTAATTTCGTTACGGAATTTCTTGATTCGGTCACCGCGCTCAAACTGTTTGTCCTAGTTTAAAGCCCGCGATAAAAGCTATGCAATAGCTTAAAAAAGATATACCTAGATATTATATCAAGTATCATTTCGGGCGGGTGTAGTATTGAGCGAAGACGCCGTTAAAGTTTTCCGTGCTACTTTCGCGGCTCTGCAGAAAGTTGGGCTGGGCTCATTACGGCGCGCCGCGCGAGACGCGCACTGAGGCGGGGAAATGTTGCGTGTGTGCGCAACGGAGCGTTCCTGGGAGACTTCAACTCTTATTGACTAACATCAGTTTTCCTTAATAAAACTCAATTTAATGCATAAGAACACCATTAATTATCGACTGTATTATTTTGAAATTTTGTCCATAAAACAAAAAAAAAATTTGTGTGTGTCAGCACGACGCACAACTGGAGTTTACTTCATACTCAACGTTGAAATTTCTACCCTAACATTGAGTAAATAAGGTTGGTCTTCGCTTGAGTTGTCGAATGACCGCGCTACGCCTTTCACAACGATGCAAATTTCGACCCTAACGTTGAGTAAACAAGGTTGGCTTTCGTTCACATGTAGATCAGCGAATATTTACTCAACGTTGGGGTAGAAATTTAAACGTTGTGAAAAACGTAACAAGGTCATTGATAAATTGATTTTACTGTCCGGATTTTTCTCATACCGCGCTGCTAAAATCGATTCTTAAGGAGTAAACTCCAATATATAAAAAATTGTCAAATAGCGCGCTGAGTTAGTAACTAGCTTTGGCCCGTGACTTCGTCCGCGTGGATTAAGGATTTTAAAATCCCTCGAGAATCCTTGGTTTTATAAAAAGTAGCCTATGTCACTCTCTAAGTCCTCAACTATAGCCATGCAAGTAAGCTTAAAGTATTCAACACATTCAGGTGCGATCTCCGAGAGATATCGTTTCGATACCCGCCGGCCGCGGCATCGCAATTTTTAATATTATTATCTACTAGATGACGCCCGCGAATTCATCCGCGTGGATTAAGGTTGCTTGATTCCCGCGGGAACTCTTTAATTTTCCGGGATAAAATGTAGCCTCTGTGTTAATCCTGGGTTTGAGCTATCTCCATTCCTTTCGGTCAAATTAGTTCATTCGTTGTGGCGTGAAGGAGTAACAAACATCCATTCATCCATCCTTTCATTTTTATAATATTAGTAGGATTTATAATATTAGTAGGATAGGAAGTAGGATAGTAGGATATAAAATTTATTCGGATAAATACACTTAGGGCCTGTTTCACCACTATCCGTTAAAGTATCTGATATATATCTAACAGATAAAATAGCTCTCAGATAAATCTGTTTCACATTTTTTTAGAGTTTTTTCTGCTACAATGTCTTAACGGATACTTCTGAAACAGAAATTTGAACGCTATCTGTTAGATAAGTTGTGGATAGACTATCAGGCACTTTATAAGCAAGTGGTGAAACAGGCCCTAAAACACTTTAATAAAAAATAATAAAAAAAAGTGTGTGTCAGCTCCGACGCACGACTGGAGTTTACGCGCGACGATATATCCTTCTCTATGCGCGCGACTCGGGTCCGAGCGCGCCCTTACCGACTTTCACTTCGGGGACCCGATCGCTACGCGCTCGGCTACCCGAAGCGAAAGCTCATTCGCACGAAAATCAACCTTATTTACTCAACGTTAGGGTAGAAATTTGCATCGTTGTGAAAAACGTAACAAGGTCACGGCTTCCCTCGGAAAGCTCTTTCGCACGAAAACCAACCTTATTTACTCAACGTTAGGGTAGAAATTTCAACTTTGTGAAAAACGTAACGAGGTCATTGATAAATTGATTTTACTGCTCGGATTTTTCTCATACCGGGCGCCTAAAATCGATTCTTAAGGAGTAAACTCCAATAAAAAAAATTCAAAATTTAAAATTATTCTATAAATAATCCTACTAATATTATAATGTGAAACTTTGTAAGGATGGATGGATGGATGGTTGGATGGATGTTTGTTACTCTTAAAAACTTAATCTTAAGCTCTTCTAACGGTTTTTGTATTGAAATTATTGTCAAAATATCAAAACGCTCATATCGATAAGACTTAATTTACGTTGGTGAAATCAGCCCTAAACTAGCGGCACGCTATGATGGCCGGTTTGACGTTTGTCCGCTCATGAAGTTCCGTATTAATTGATAACGACTTTGAAGGAAATAATTGTATTACTTTATTGACGATAGTGATGTGCAGAGATTCATAAATTTTATCGAATGTAGTTTTAGGTTTAGGACTCAAAATTTATTTATTAAATTGATTTCTAAAATGTATACAAGTGTAGAAAAATCAGTTTGCACCATTTAAGGGGTGAATGTACTTGTGAATATGAACAATTTTCACTATGTGGACAAACCTCTGAAATCGCAAAAAAATATCAGCTGTTTCATACAAAAGGTAAAATTTTTATTTTTATATGATATATACCACAACTCGGCATTTGGTTTTCTAAATTGAAAATTTTTAAAAATGGAATCTAATACGATCGTCACATAGGATCGCTGGCTAGCACAACTACTACCTCCGGCAAACTCGCGTCAATGCTCAATGCAAAACAAAGCAGTTTCGAATTGACGTTGCTTCGAAAAGTATAAACTGTCAGTGCAATGCGATTGTGATATAGTTTTGACCTGGCTTTGGATTTCAAATATTGATACTGCATTACTGTTGACCCTTGCTCGTTAATTTGGACTCTGTTCAAGCCCTTTGTTGTGGATTTCGTCGATATGACCGAACGTACGCAGAGAACTGTTCTAAATAGTCAGACACGTGAGTTCGTAATACGCCTTCGTAACTATTTCGATCGTGAAGCTCAAAATGGAGGGCCAATTTTACCTATAACGTCAGTGGTTGAACGCGTAGCTGATGCGCTTAATATTGGACAACGAACTGTTAGACGGATAACTAAAAAAAAATATGGCGAGACTGGCACAGAAGAAAATAAACTTCACACACCAAAAAAGAGAAAACGAGCAAAACCAGTCGTAGGCATCGATAGCTTTGATGCCGATGCTATCCGAAGACATGTTTACGGCTACTATTTACAGAAGGAGTATCCAACAAGAAAAAAGTTGGTGCATTCACTGAAGGAAGCTGGATTATTCTTCGGTGGGGAAAGTTCTTTAACGAAGATTTTGAAGACCATTGGATTTCGATACAAAAAATGTAACAAACGCAAAATATTGATGGAAAGATTTGATATAGCGATGGCAAGGTATACTTTTTTACGGCAAGTGAAAGAAATCAAAAATTGGCAAAATGTTGTGTTCTTGGATGAAACATGGCTTAATGCTAACCATACTGTAGGCCGTTCTTGGAACGATGACACAGCAGCATCTACTTCCAAAGTTCCTGTAGGAAAAGGATCGCGACTTATAATTTGTCACGCCGGAACCATCAACGGGTTTGTCGAAGGTTCTCTCATGGCTTTTGCGTCAAAAACCACTGGAGACTATCATGAAGACATGAATGGAGAAAAGTTTACTGAATGGTTTACCTCAATGTTGTGTAGCCTCCCTGAACCATCTATTATAATTATGGACAACGCCCCATACCACTCGATGCAAATTGACAAGCCACCTGCCCAATCCCAAAAGAAAGCTGATATCGTCGCATGGCTTCGTAAAAATGGCGTAGATGCAAACATGAATATGTTAAAAGCGGAATTAGTACGTCTTTTAAAAGAAAACAAACCAACCAAGATCCGATACGTCATTGACGAAATAGCATTAGAACATGGGCACAGAGTTATACGGTTACCGCCTTACCATTGTGAGTATAATGCGATTGAGTTGGTGTGGGCTCAAATTAAGGGATATGCTGCAAGACACAATACAGAACCCCCATTTACCACAAAAAAAATGCTAAAATTATTAGAAGAAGCTTGTGAACATGTGACTAAAGGAGACTGGGAAAAGGTTGTGAATAGAACTGTTAAATTAATAAGGGAAGATTATGAAACAGATGTGAAAATAGATAATATTATAGAAAACGAACATATAATTATTAATGTAGGTGATGATAGCAGTGACGACAGTGAAAATAGTAGTATGGACGAATCTGATTAATTATGGCCTTTTGTGGCACCTTTTTTGGTATCTTTTGTATTCATATGTTTCTTGTGTGCATATAAAGTATGTATATTCATTTTCATTCAAATATTCAGTTCGTTCAAATAAATTAAATAAACATATACATTTTTGTTTTATTAAACCTATTTAATCAGGTACAAAAACAAAACTTAATTGTTTTTTGTTCGAGAATAAATTGACATTCCACATCACTATTGTAATGTGTCAAACCGGCCATCATAGCGTGCCGCTAGTGTAAGAAGCGTATTTTTGCCGCAGTGTCAGCTTACTTTAAGATCTCCCGCTTTCAAACCCTGGGGCGTTTATATAATATCTAGCAGATAAGTTCTCGAGTTATGTACGTGTGTATTGACAGCACTAATATTTATTACAGGCTTTTGTTATCTCCGATATAGATAGGTACTCGAAGTATTTAGTTACATATTGGCTATTTATGACTACTTTGTATAGGAACTTCCAGGGAAATTTTTTTAGTATATTCCTATTCCTAATATTATGTTACTATTATTAATGTTATTATTATTAATAACAAACACACCGGGTGTTACGATTTAATGTGATTTTTTGCATAAGTATAGCAATTAAGGACATGAAGAGAGGCAGGATTTTTAAAAATCTATGCCCAATTTCGAATATATCTAAATCATCCCCTCTTTACATAGGTATCTAATTATAATTCCCTATCCAATATAATTTTCCTTCCGTCCACGTTGGTAACTATTTTCTGTATCCAGCTACGAAATAAGAAAAATACTAATTCGTCGTTTCGTAACGGGTTATTAATCAAGAATATTTTATCCGGGTTCGTAACGGAATACACCTTTAATGTGTTCCCTAAAGGTTCATGAAAACGAAATTGACAGAAAGCGTCACCTAACTTAGCTTAGGTGGCTCATAAAAGTTAGGGAATTTTAGTGAAAATGGATATTCATCATCATCATCATCATTATCAACCTTTAGATGTCCACTGCTGGACATAGGTCTCCTGCATGGACCTCCGCAGGCCTCGGTCTTGCGCCGCCTGAATCCAGCGGCTCCCTGCGACTCGTTTGATGTCGTCGGTCCACCTAGTGGGGGGTCTGCCAACACTGCGTTTACCGGTGCGGGGTCGCCACTCCAACACCTTGGGACCCCAACGACCATCAGCTCTTCGAACTATGTGCCCCGCCCATTTCCACTTCAGTTTCGCGACTCGCTGAGCTATGTCGGTGACTTTAGTTCTCCTGCGGATCTCTTCATTTCTGATTTGATCTCGCAGGGATACCCCAAGCATAGCTCTCTCCATCGCTCGCTGAGTGACTCTGAGCCTTCTTATGAGGCCCACAGTTAGCGACCATGTCTCGGATCCATAAGTCATCACTGGCAACACGCACTGTTCGAAGACTTTAGTCTTCAGGCACTGAGGTATTTTGGACGAGAAGACATCTCGGAGCTTCCCGAACGCTGCCCAGCCGAGTTGGATTCGGCGGTTGATCTCTTTCTCGAAATTGGACCTACCTAGCTGGACTGTGTGTCCCAGGTATATATACTCGTCCACAATTTCGAGCGCAGAGTTCTCAACGATTACTGGGTGGAGCGGAGCATGAGCATTGGACATGATTTTCGTCTTGCTCATGTTCATTTTCAGGCCCACCTGTTGAGAAACCCTGCTGAGATCATTGAGCATTGTATTGAGGTCTCTCAGAGTCTCTGCCATGACTACTATGTCATCGGCAAACCGCAGGTGAGTGATGTACTCGCCGTTTATGTTGATGCCAAGTCCGTTCCAATCCAGAAGCTTAAAGACGTCCTCCAACGCAGCGGTAAATAGCTTCGGGGAGATTACATCTCCCTGTCGCACTCCACGCTGCAAGTGGATTGGTCTCGTAGTCTGGTCCTGTATATGTACTGACATAGTGGCGTTTTCGTACAAGCACTTCAACACTTGGATATACCGGTAGTCAATCCGGCATCTCTGCAGCGACCTCAATACAGCCCAAGTTTCCACTGAATCAAAGGCTTTCTCATAGTCCACAAACGCTAAGCAAAGTGGCTGGTTATACTCTTCTGTCTTTTGTATAACCTGCCGCAGCGTATGAATGTGATCTATGGTACCAAAGCCTTTTCGGAATCCGGCTTGTTCGGGAGGCTGGAAGTCGTCAAACCTACGAGCGAGACGATTCGTAATGACTCTCGAGAACAACTTGTAAACATGACTCAGCAGCGAGATGGGTCTATAATTCTTCAGCAAGGTATTATCACCCTTTTTGAAGAACAGGACCACCACGCTCCTGTGCCATGCTTCCGGCGTTATACCCTCGTGAATGACGGAATTGAACAATCGCTGAAAGATCTTAAGTACCGGTTTTCCACCCGCTTTCAGGAGTTCCGCAGTGATTCCGTCATCACCTGGCGCCTTGTTGTTCTTGAGCTGTTTGAGAGCCATTCTAATCTCGTATAGGCTGACGTCCGGGATATCTTCGGTATAGTGTCGGGTCAGTTTGGCTCTGGGATCTTTGGCCAAATCTTCAACAGGTTTTTGTGTCGTGGTATATAACTGTCCATAGAACTTCTCGACCTCTCTCAAGATCTCAGGTCGAGAAGAGACGAGACGACCGTCACCAGTTTTCAGCCGCGTCAGCTGGCTCTGTCCGATAGACAGATCTCTCGCGAACACTTTTGAGCCTTTGTTCCGCTCGATAGTATCCTTAATACACTTGGTATTAAAGATCCGAAGGTCGCGAGTTTGCGCCTTAGAGATCTGCCTATTAATCTGCCGGTAGGCAGCCGCGTCTGCCGATGACTGCAGCCTCATCTCTCGTCTCTCCTCCATGAGCTTGAGAGTATGGGCAGAGAACTTGTCGGTTCTTTTCCTGCGATGGGTCTTAAAGAATTTAGACCCCACAGTATGGACAGTTTCCACGAACCTGTTGTTAAGATCGTCCACAGAAACGCAGTCTGCGAGGCAATCGAATCGGTTCTGCAGTTCGAGTTGGAAGTTTTCGGGGTTTTGGATATGAGCACGAGAAGGTCGGAGAGTTGACTTCACCAGTCTGGCCCTTTCCAGCTTTACATTAATATTCAATGTGCCTCTTACCATACGGTGATCGCTCCCGGTTTTCACCCTGTTGATCACAGAGACATCATTGAATATATGCCGCCTGGTCGACAAAATGAAGTCAATCTCACTTCTCGTGGAACCATCGGGGCTCATCCATGTCCATTTTCTGTGTGGCCGCTTCCTGAAGAAAGAGTTCATCATAAAAAATGGATATTAGATAACGCGAATGAATTCACCGGAAAATGGTTTATGTAAAGGCAAAGGTAATGATAATGATGATAATTATCAAGTCTTCATTTTATCATCCTAGGGTTTTATCATCCAAGGCATCGAAGATCTGCGTAGTTTACGTATCTATATATCTCACGGTCATGCACTGAGAGCTTCGCTTCCTCAATCCTGATACGCACCGGAAATTTGGAATGCCCTTCCGGTTTCCATTTTTCCAGGTAACTACAATTTGGGTACCTTCAAATCAAGAGTGAATAAGCATTTTTAGGAGTGTAATAATTTTAAAATTCAAGTTAGACTTTGCAAATATTGTAGGTAATTTATTTTGATTTATAAATAAGTGTCGATTTCACCATCGTCAAATTATTGAAGTTTATCCTGGAAATAAATTGGGCGTTCTGATAGTTTTTGTATTGAAAATCTCAAATTTATCTCAAGATACCAAATTTACGCGCGGACATATAAAACTTATTTTACTTTGGTGAAATCGGCCCTAAAGTAAATAGTATATAAATTAAGAACTTCTTAAACAAAATATGAAAAAAAAAATCAATGTAGTACTTAAGAGGAAGGCGTGGTTGTTCCCGAACGCCCCGTTTCCCGCATTAATATACGAGCCTCGTGATAAATTGCACGCCGACCCAGCCTACGTTTTCTTTGACGAACTTCCATATTATACAGGGTGCTTCCAAAAAGTTAAAATTATTAATCCCTATTCAGTAAGACATCCATATTATAATAAATTTACTTTTGATTGAATTTCAGCCACAGCAGAGAACACGACTTTCAGAGCAGTGGTAGCCTAGTGGTTAGGACTATGGTCTCCTATTCGGGAGGTCGCAGGTTCGATCCCGCGCTCTGACTTTTCGGAGTTATGTGCGTCTAAGCAACTAAATATAAAATGCTTCAACGGTGAAGAAAAACATCGTGAGGAAACCTGCACACCTGAGAGTTCCGCTTAATAGAATATAATAGAATAGATTCAGATAAACTTTTTACAAGTGCTTTAGAATCGTCTGACTACCACTGGTCACACGTCACACTCTCTGGCCGAGAAAAACCAGCAAGAAACTCGGCGGTTGCGCTTTTCAGAACATGTTTACAATAGATACCATGCTATGTATGCAGTGTTTCCACAATAAGGGGAAGTTCCCTATGTAAAAATGCATACCTACTAACAATGCAATATATCTTATGATGATATATTATCTATATATCTAGATGGGCAGACATAAAGTAAACCCATTCCCGCCGGTGGAATCCGTTCACGAGCATGACGCATGACCCAGCCATTGCTTTGCTCAACCATATTTGAGGGAACTCAAAGGTGTACAAAATTTGCAAATTTGCATTGGGTCAGTGTAATGGCCTATTCCCTGAGAGGCAACCTACGCTCAGTATTGAGCCATTGATTGATGGTTTGGTGATGATAATGAAGAATTCCAGTCACGGCAGCCATTTTCAAAAGAGACTAGACCAATACGTTGGGCATAGTGCAGTGTTTGCGCAAGCATTGGTAAACCATCTATTTCCTCACTATCATAATCCGATGGCAATCTGCTAAAGGTCGTGTAGTACAGATGGCTTTACGTGCTCTCTGAAGCACGAAGGTGTGAAGCTGCTAACTTTATGCAACTCCTGCTGCTGGGCTGCTGGGAATTTAGTGACTAGAAAAACTCAACTTTTCTGTCCCTCTACCGGGAATTGGACCCGTATTGATATTAATATTCCATTTATATATTCTTCTTCTTCTTCTTCTTCTTTATCAACCGATAGACGTCCACTGCTGGACAAAGGTCTCTTGCATGGACTTCCACAGGCCTCGGTCTTGCGCCGCCTGAATCCAGCGGCTCCCTGCGACTCGTTTGATGTCGTCGGTCCACCTGGTGGGGGGTCTGCCAACACTGCGCTTCCCGGTGCGGGGTCGCCACTCAAGCACCTTGGGACCCCCAACGACCATCAGCTCTTCGAACTATGTGCCCCGCCCATTTCCACTTCAGTATCGCGACTCGCTTAGCTATGTCGGTGACTCTGGTTCTCCTACGGATCTCCTCATTTCTGATTCGATCCCGCAGGGACACTCCGAGCATAGCTCTCTCCATCGCCCGCTGAGCGGTCCTGAGCCTTCTTATGAGGCCCTTAGTTAGCGACCATGTCTCGGATCCGTAAGTCATCACTGGCAACACGCACTGTTCGAAGACTTGAGTCTTCAGGCACTGAGGAATTTTGGACGAGAAGACATCTCGGAGCTTCCCGAACGCTGCCCAGCCGAGTTGGATTCGGCGGCTGATCTCTTTCTCGAAATTGGACCTACCTAGCTGGACTGTGTGTCCCAGGTAAATATACTCGTGTACAATTTCGAGTTCAGAGTTCTCAACAATTACTGGGTGGAGCGGTGCATGAGCATTGGACATGATTTTCGTCTTGCTCATGTTCATTTTCAGGCCCACCTGTTGAGAAACCCTGCTGAGATCGTTGAGCATTGTATTGAGGTCTCTCAGAGTCTCTGCCATGACTACTATGTCATCGGCAAATCGCAGGTGAGTGATGTACTCGCCGTTTATGTTGATGCCAAGCCCGTTCCAATCCAGAAGCTTAAAGACGTCCTCCAACGCAGCGGTAAAGAGCTTCGGGGAGATAACGTCTCCCTGTCGCACTCCACGCTGCAAGTGGATTGGCCTCGTAGTCTGGTCCTGTATACGTACTGACATTGTGGCGTTTTCATACAAGCACTTCAACACTTGGATATACCGGTAGTCAATCCGGCATCTCTGCAGCGACCTCAACACAGCCCAAGTTTCCACCGAATCGAAGGCTTTCTCATAGTCCACAAACGCTAAGCAAAGTGGCTGGTTATACTCTTCCGTCTTTTGTACAACCTGCCGCAGCGTATGAATGTGAACTATGGTACCAAAGCCTTTTCGGAATCCGGCTTGTTCGGGAGGCTGGAAGTCGTCGAACCTACGAGCGAGACGATTCGTAATGACTCTCGAGAACAACTTATAAACATGACTCAACAACGAGATGGGTCTATAATTCTTCAACAAGGTATTATCACCCTTTTTGAAGAACAGAACCACCACGCTCCTGTGCCATGCTTCCGGCGTTTATATATTTATATATTCAGTATTTGAATATTTAGTTTTCAATTCGATGCCTTAACATGGGTAGCATAAGTATGTCACGCACTCTTTAAACATTTCTGTGGTGGTGTCGTGTGATGCGGGTTGTTACGTTCCCTCAAATATGGTTGAGCGAAGCAAGGGCTGGGTCATGCGTCATGCTGGTGAACGGGTTCGACCGGCGGGAATGGGGCTACTTTATGTCTGCCCATCTTAAGATAGAAGTTAGTCTGTATGCATTTTTGGAACTTCCCTCATTGTGGAAACACTGCATATAATTATAGCATAGTATTTACTGTATTGTAAATTTGTTTTGAAAAGAGCAACCGCCGTTTCTTGCCGATTCTTCTCGGCAGGAAGGGCATTCCGAACCAGTGGTAGATTCATCGACTATTCAAAAGCACTTGTAAAAGTTTATTTGAATAAAAAATATTTTATTCATAATTACCACAGAATCACTACTGTGTCAGGGAGGTCGTCCAAATAAGTATGCAAGCTCTGATTTATTCCTACCTTAGTGGTGATACAGTAAAAAATAATCATAGTTCCGTAAACACGGTTCCAACAGACATGCAAACTTTAATTACGATCTAACTAAATATACATGCAGTTCTGTCTGCAATCATAACTTTATCTCGGAGTTTCGCCGACGCCGCTTCACCGCGGAGCCGCGTCTTACGTTATTTAAAGAAAATAAATGTACGAACAAAGTAGATTTGATTCTATGAAGTTTTATCTCACTACGCGATATCATTAATTCTATATTACCATAGAGATAGAGTGCGATGAATATGCCAGCACAAGCGAAGCAAGCGTAAATCTTTAAAAACCGGCCAAGTGCGTGTCGGGCCACGCGCAATGTAGGGTTCCGTAGTTGAAAGTCTCAACATACATTTTGAGTTCCATGGTTTAAATACTATAATATACTTACTTATATTACTATAATTTTAAGTTGGGTCCTAAGAAAGCTCCAGGCTACGACTTAATTACGAGAGAAATTTTAATTAATCTTCCACGAAAAGCCATAGTTAAACTTACCACATTGATTAACGCTGCATTTAGACTTAAGCACGTGCCTGACCTGTGGAAAGTTGCAGAAGTCATTATGATAGCTAAACCGGGAAAGTCTCTTCATGAAGCGACATCATATAGACCTATCTCCTTGCTGCCTATTATGTCAAAGCTGTTTGAAAAACTCTTACTTAAGAGAATGAAACCAATTCTAGATACTAAAAACCTGATACCAGATCATCAATTTGGCTTCAGAGAGAAACATTCAACAATTGATCAAGTCCATAGAATTGCCAGTATTATAGAGAAAACAATTGAAGAAAAAAAGGTGTGCTCCACTGTATTTCTTGATATTGAAAAAGCGTTTGACAAAGTCTGGCATGAAGGTCTTATTTATAAAATTAGAAATATGCTACCCAAGGCGTTTGCAGATATCTTAGAGTCTTATATTACAAATAGAGCATTTAGAGTAAGACAAGAAGAAGCCTACTCTGAACTTAAACTTATAAAAGCTGGAGTTCCGCAAGGAAGTGTTCTAGGTCCGGTCCTGTACCTATTATATACCTGCGATATCCCAGAACTAGAAAATAATACCATTGCCACTTTTGCTGATGATACAGCTATTATGGCTATAGGAGAAACGCACAGTGAGGCAGTGGAAAAAGTACAAACAGCTCTAAATAAGGTGTACAATTGGACCAAAATATGGAGAATAAAGTTGAACGAAGCAAAATCAGTACATATTGATTTTACTAATAAAACAGGAAATTATCACGCTGTTTTCATTAATGACAAACAAATTACATACGTGGATACAGCTAAATATCTAGGAATGACACTTGATGTGAAGTTACGCTGGAGGGCTCATGTCAAGACAAAAAGAAAAGAACTTGATTTAAAGTATAAAAAGTTGTATTGGTTACTGGGAAGACATTCCTCGCTATCAATACACAACAAGTTAATTTTATATAAACAAGTCCTGATGCCGGTTTGGACCTATGGAATACAGCTTTGGGGCTGTACCAAAAAAACTAATATTCAAATTATACAAAGGTTCCAAAACAAAGTACTGAGGAATATTGTGAAAGCTCCTTGGTACATCAGAAATGACGACATTCATCGGGACCTAGAAATTGAATTCGTCGACAAAATTATACCAAAATTTGCCGAAGCGCACGATAAACGGCTTCACCATCATGTTAACGTTGAAGCAATCCAGCTGCTTGACGTAACGGAGCTAGTGAGACGTTTAAAACGAACAAAGCCTTTTGAGTTGGTGTACAGTTAAATTAAATAGTGATTAGTGAAATAGTGATAGTGTAGTGTTTGTGCTGCCTGAAAGAACACATGAACAAAGTGTCTCTAAAAACTATTACCAAGAAAAACTAAGATGTGTCATTGGACAATCTCTTAGTATATAAGATAATAATTTATAAGTTTAGGTTAAATTAAAATTACTCATTAGCCAACTAAGTTAGGCTAGATTGTAATGGAATTGAGCACCACTTTGGTACTCAGTATCAGGAAAAAAAAAAATATATACTTACTACAAAATATGCAACTTACACTACGTGTAATATCTAACTTAGAAAAACCGATATAACTCCTTCACTAATGAATCCTACTTAGCCGTGATAGTTTTCCTTTAAAATTCATTATATATACTACTGCTGTGAATTTTTTCTTGTATCCTATATACAACCATTTAGCTGGCAGAGGGGAGGGACACTTGACTCTAATAAAATTTAGCAATTTAAAATATCATATTTCACAAACGGATTCCTGAACTGAAAAATGGTGTTCCCACATCCACAATATTTTTGAAAGACCTATTCAACGACACCCCACACTATAGGGTAGATGAGAAAAAAAATCATCCCTACTTTACATGTAGCTCGTACCCTAAAAAAAATATTTTTCACAATTTTATTTCACCACTTTGTCGGCGTGATTGATATTTATACCCTTGTCAAATTACAGATTTCTAGTACCAATAGTCTCTGAGCTAAACCGCGGACAGACAGACAGACAGACAGACGGACGGACATGGCGAAACTATATTCAAATTCAAATTCATTTATTAATTTGTGAATATGGTACAGTCAAGATGTTATAATTATACAATTTAAAATGCGCATATCCTACCAAAGTGTGGTGTACAAATATAGGAATGTTATTATATGTCAAAAAAAAAAAAAAAAAAAATTAAATGTCACAAAATAATATACAACAGTTAAAATTTTTCCATAAGGTAATCACAAATTGTATAATATGTCTTATCTATCAAAAAATTTTTTAACTTTTTTTTAAACATAGGGATCTCCTGCGTTTCAATAATGTCTCTGGGTAAGTTATTATATAAACGAGGCCCAGTGCAGAAGAAGCTTTTTGTAAAATGGGCACATCTACTGGGTATAAGGGTTCCTTGTTTACTACGGAACCCTAAAAAATGATTGTATAAAGAAATAGAAGTGAAAATAATTGTATGTGTATCGTATGTTCCGAATACAGAAAATATAGAATTGCAATGAATTTGCAATGAATTCATTGTAAAGTATACGTCACCTGAAGATGCTCCGGTGTTGGAGTGAAACCTATAAACAGTGTAATTCAGAGGGTTTGTGTTGTTTCTGTAGACATCATAGACATCGGAAAGATCTGCTTACAAATTATATATAATTGCTGTTTAAGAATGGACAAACCATTTAAAATATGGCTTGTTAGATAAGAACATCCTGTATACGAAGAACGTAAGGCGCGTAATTAACGACGGCGAAGGAGGCCTGAGAAGCAAAAAACCCCCACGACTTTGTCACGTCGGCAACACGCACGCTCAGATATTGGTGGGCTTGAGGGATCGATGGGGGCAAAGGGACCCGGAGAATTTCAGAAGGTGATTATCGTAGCAGAAGACATTTTAACGAAGGGCTTTAAAAATATAATTTTTATGATGTTTGAATATGACTATTTTCATTTATCATAACTTTTCTCACATATTGTTGAGCTAAGTCATGTCTTAAAATGAGTATTTGAATATTAGTTTCAATTCGATGCCTTAACATGGGTAGCCTAAGTATGTCACGCTCTCTTTAAACATTTCTGTGGTGGTGTCGTCTGAGCGGGTTGTTATACGTTCCCTCAAATATGGTTGAGCGAAGCAATGGCTGGATCATGCGTCCTACTCGTGAACGGGTTTCACCGGCGGGAATGGGGCTACTTTCTGTCTGCCCGTCTTAACATGACGTTGAATTATAATTAGGTATGCTTTTGTGGAACTTCCCCTTATAGTGGAAACACTACATACATAGCATAGTATCTATTGTATTGTAAACTTGTTTTGAAAAGAGCTACCGCCGAGTTTCTTGCTGGTTCTTCTCGGCAGGAAGGGCATTCCAAACCAGTGGTAGACTCATCGACGATTCAAAAGCACTTGTAAAAAAGTTTATTTGAATAAAAAACATTTTTATTCTATTCTATTTCATAAGCACCTTGAAGGGTAAATAGGGGCGAAGGGAATTGGAAATTGCGGAAGATGATTATCGTTTATGAAGCTAAGCTACATTTTGTAACATTTTTGTTTTGAAAAGGGTAACTGCTGAGTTTCTTGCCGGCTCTTCTCAGCAGAATCAGCATTCCGAACCGGGTGGTAGATTCCTTGCCATAAGAGCCACATGAAATAAATGATTTTCCACAAGTTGGCCTACATAAATGAATTTGAATTTAAAGACATTTTAACTAAGGGAAACCCGGTTTTTAAGAAGTAACTGTTTTCAATATCTGGATTAACAGTTTGAAAATAATTGCCATTGACAAACGAACTCGCCTTGCAAATATGTGAGGAAACTGCACTCAAACGCAGGGTTTCGCTTCATAATAAATTCTGAATTAATATTCATAATATTCATAATGAGAGCATTTTTATTTATTTCAGAGCTGCACTTTGGGGTTCCAAGATGCTGTGATGAAGTGGCATCCTCATACCGGAAAACGCAGAGTCGACAGGCTCCTCACTAGTTGGTGAAGAATATTTCTGGTGCTTCTTGTTAATGGATATTTATAATTATTACATGCTTTCATTCATTACATTCATTCGGAATTATTACATGCTTTCAATTATTACAAGCTTTTATTTACCTTGCAATGTTTGTTTGGGTCAAATCTTGCAAGATGAATTAGACCCACTTCCCGGTTTCTGATCGAGCTGAAATTTTGCATGTATGTGTAAATTGGATGACAATGCAATATTATTGTAACACGGAGCTGATCTGATGGTGGAGACGGAAGATGTCTATCGGAACTCTGTAATAAAACGACGTAACCCCATCGACTTTGAGCTCGTTTGATTCGTCATAACAAGTACTCCGATCCAAATGATGTAGCTACTAAAAGCTTGCATTTAAAAATAAATTTTTTATTTACACTTGTTTTTTATATGTCAACGTTTAGAGTAGTGAGTAGCTACCAAGCCTATCTAATCAACTAAGCAATCGAATGTAGCCTGTAAGATACTAAGATAAAGAAAATAGAAGATGATATTATTATGAAAAAAATTACTTAGATGGAAGGAAAATCTATACCTACTCAATTAAGGTCACACCGAGTACTTTCTTCCTTTTGACATGTTTAGAATGTGGAAAGTTTGGGTAAGATACTACATAGAAGCCATAATAATACATTATCTTCATAATTATTATCTCTTTTATCAAAACTCTTATAAGTGCGAATAATTGGAGCCAAGGGGGGGTTAGAAAAGGGGGGGTTCGTTAGGGCCTTAATGCCGGCAGACATTAATCATCCTTTCATAAAGAGTGGGGGTCCGTAGATAAATAAGTGTAGTATGTGTTTTCTTAGGGTACCCTTCTTGAGATGTTGTGAGATTTCGGTGGATAAGACTTATTTTTTTTAAAGCTATTACATAGCTTTTATCGCAGGCTTTGAACTAGGACAAACAGTTTGAGCGTTCCGTAACGAAAAAAAACCTAACACCGTCGTTCAGTAAGCGTTCAACATTTTAGAGGTTCTCAAGTAGCTCTATTTGGCGCAGTGGGCGAGCGACCGCTTTCGAGCGCCAAAGTCGCAGGTTCGAATCTCACTCACTTTTCTTGTTTGTTTGTTTTTTTTTTTTGCATAATTTTTATAATGCAAAAAAAATTGCATAAATATTATAATTGCATAAGTTGATAAAAAAATGCTATGCAATAGCTTTACCGCGGCAGTCCCCGAGTGCCACTTAATTTTTTAGTTCTATTATTAGTTCTTGGGAAGTGAAATCGTAAAGTGAAAGAGTAGGAGGCCTAAGCGATACTAGTTACCATTATAATGGTTCCGTAGGAAGGAAGTTAATAACTGATTAGAATACAAACAGAAATAGGTCGGTGAGTTAGGTTAGCCCCAGCACCTATAACTTAATGCATGAGTACAAGGTGAATACGATTTATCTAAAATCATATAATCAACCATCCAAAGTCATGGATTGAAAATCTATCTGGAACGTCTGTAATGGTCGTTTTATACTTATTTTACTAACTTTTGTTCGCGTCTTAGTCCGCGTGAAGTTTGGTTTTATAACACAGGAATATAATACAGGAACCTTAGTTTTTCCGAGATAAAAAGTAGCCAGAATCACTTTCCAGTTCACTTTCCTGTCAGGTCAAGTGAAGTCAAAGTGAAGTCAAACGTCAAACCAACAAAATTGTAACACATCTTCGCATTTATTATATTAGTAGGATACGATGAAAAGTTCTGCTCAATGTTAACGTCTTTCTGAATTTGTATGTGAAAGAACTTAAGTACATACAATTAAAAATGTACCTATATACTTACTCTTTCTGTAGTAAACCAAAGTCTCATCCATAAGTTTCCACCCCGTTTCTTGAGCGTGCGGAGCTCTGCCACATAATTATTCATCTTAAATTGCACGTCCGTGTATGTGTCCGTACACACACAGCTGTCGATGTGTGCGTCTCAAATTACGCCCGCTTTGTAAGAAATTTCCTCGTACGGAAAATTTATAAATTTATTAAGATTTCGCTCGCTGAGTTATGGAATTTAATTACTGCTGGTTGATGTGTATGTACATAGTGCCCTGTGGTGTATAGATACTTGTTACAAGTTTTGGGGTACACAATATACAAGTGGAAGTGTAGATATAGGTTTGACATAATTATGTCTAGATAATGTTATAGCTATTAATAATGTTATATACCTATAATATTAATGTTATTTTGGTCTGTTACGCTACCTCCGATCTAAGATTCTGCCAAGACATCTTAAAATACTCCTATACAAAACTTTACTTAGGTCAATTCTTACTTACGGGGCTGAAAGCTGGGTTCTAAGTAAGAAGGATGAAAACAGCCTGCTAATTTTTGAGCGAAAGGTCCTGAGGAGGATTTTCGGTGCTGTTCAAGATAATTGTATCCGGCGCATTAGTTACAACCACGAACTCTATGGACTATTTAAAGAACCAAATGTCGTCAAAATCATTAAATTGTCACGAATGCGATGGGCAGGACATGTGCAACGCATGGACGATTCAAGAGCCCCGAAAAAGTTGCTTGGCAGTAAACCAAAGGGCCGTAGAGGCAGAGGAAGACCTAGAGGCCGGTGGATTGACGGAGTTGAAAAGGACATGAGAGTTTTGGGAGTACTGAGTTGGAGAGAGGCCGCTAATGATCGCCTCCGATGGAAAAAATTGCTTGAACAAGCCAAGGCCCACCCGGGGCTGTAGCGCTTTGATGATGATGAATGTTATAGTTAAACGGTGAAAGCCTAGTGACTTTTGCCTCCTTTTGGAAGGGTCCGGAGTTCGATACCAGACACTTGCCTCTTACTTTTCGAAGATACGTGCGTTTTAAAGTTTTAAACAAACATCACTTGCTTATAGGAAAACATCACGAGGAAACCTGCACGCCCAAGAGTTCTCCATAATGTTCTCAAGGGTGTGTGAAGTTTGTCAAACTGCATTTGGCTAGCGTGGTGAATATGACCTAATTGGGTTTCCGCAAAATTTCTAGTGTCTCTCTGCCAGCATTTCTTTCCTCTGTTTATAGTACACACACTCTCTTTGAAAAAATTATATCCCAGTCTTTGGGATCAATTGAGGTGTCGTGCTTGGCAGAGGCAAGAAATGAATGGTCAACGATTAGCCCAAATCAATTGCCGGTTTCTCTTCCTTCCCAGAGACAGTGGGATGACATTATTTGTAAAAAAACTTTTGACGCAATGTTAATGGAAGCAAATTCTAAAGTCCGTGCTCGTCTTCTCGCTGTCTCTGCGAAAGAATCCGGCCACTGGCTCCATGCTCTCCCTTCTGCTAATCTAGGCACTCTTTTAAACCACGCCACTCTTGCAGTGGTAGTTGGCCTTAGGCTCGGCGCCAAAATAACCCAGCCTCACCGTTGCCACTGCGGTGACCACGTCGACGCTTACGGTCATCACGGACTCTCCTGTTCGAAGAGCGCTGGTCGTTTCTCCCGCCACAATGCCCTCAACGACATCATCCGCAGGTCTCTTGCTACTGCTCACGTGCCAGCTGTATTAGAACCTATTGGTTTGGCACGTAGTGATGGCAAGAGACCTGATGGTATGACGCTTGTTCCTTGGAGGGCAGGGAGGTCGCTTGTGTGGGATGCCACCTGTGTAGATACTCTGGCTGCATCCCACATCCATGCGACCTCCTCTGTGGCGGGTGCAGCGGCTACTAGCGCCGAACAGGCTAAGAGGCGCAAATATGAAAAACTTGACAGTGGTTTCATATTTGTGCCTTTTGGTGTAGAGACCCTGGGGCCGTGGGGCCCGGAGGCTCGAGCGCTTTTTGTAGAGCTAACTAAAAAGGTGATCGAGTCTACCGGGGATCCAAGAGCTGGCAGCTACCTTGCCCAAAGGATTAGCTTGGCCATCCAAAGGGGTAATGCTGCCAGCATCTTGGGTACCATGCCACACTGCAGTGGCTTCGATGGGGTTTTAGATTTTATTTAATTTTTTATTTTAGTTTTAATTTTAGAATAATTTTAATTTTAATGTAGAAGGTAGTTTTAATTTTAGAGTAAATTTAGGTTTAATGTATCCCATTGGGTATTTGACTAATCAAAATGTTAATATTCATTATTTATAATCAAAAATGTAACATGTAATTAGAATAACATTTGTAAAAACATAAATCGGTTCAAAAACAAATAAGTTATAGAGCTTTAAAGCTTCCTGTTAGACACAGAGAGCGCTACTGAACTGTGATGTCATAATTCAGCAGCTCCATACACGCTCCATAGAAAATTTCGTTTTAGAAAGAGACGGATACAGTCACAGTAAAACAGCTTATAATTCCGAGACTAGTAAAGATATTTAAAAAAGAGAAATATTATTGTGTATTTAAAAACGTTATTTTAAATAAATAAAAAAAATCTCAGTCAAATACCCAATTCGAGATTATTTATCAAAAGTACATTATGAGGCACCGACCACTGTACTTTTGATAAATCGGAATCGCTCGGATCTGTACATTCTATGTTATTTTGCACTATTCACTATTGCATTGGTTGTCTGGAAGTAATCTCTAGGTATCCTTGCGAAAGTGTGTTTGCTTTTAACCGACTTCAAAAAAGGAGAAGGTTATCAATTCGTCGGAATCTTTTTTTTGTTTTATGTATGTTCACCGATTACTCAAAGATGCTTGAACCGATTTGAAAAATTCTTTTTAGTTTGAAAGGGTACTTCCCAGGTGGTCCCATTGAAATTTTATCAAAATCGGCCGAGCTGTTTTACAAAACTCAACAATAAATTATTGACCGAGCGAAGTGAGGTCTCTGAGTCTACTAGGTGAATTTGCACTTGTCCGTCCGTCCGTCCGTCTGTCAGAGCCTTATAACTTTTGAATTACTGAACGTAATTACTTCAAATTTAGATATAATATGTAAACTAATGGCCTTCAGCCGAATATTGCATAAAAAATTATAAAAACCTTTATTTCAGGGGGGCTCTCATAGAAGTGAATGCGAAGTAAAAAAAAATTTATGGCGTTATATAAAATTGTTACATATCATGTTAAAGATAATTTCAAACCGAGTACAAAAATATTTTTTTTTAATTTTTCCCTTAAAATTGACGAAATGGGGGGCTTTCAAAGTGGAGATTTAATACGCTCTCTTGAAGACGCTCTCAAGGAGAATTGGCTATGTATTTTCAATTTGATTTTAGTTTTTTATTTCACTTGTATCCTGTACTTGAACAACAAATACTAAAATTATATGAATATTATAAAGAAATGAGATTATTTAATTTTTAATGGGCATCAGTAATTCATATAGCATCAACATAGCTTCACAATAATGCTAATAGATGGCGCAGTCATTAACTATTCCATGGAACCAGGGAGTTACGAATATCCCAAAAACAGTTTTGCGTCGAATATTATTATTTAGTTACATAAAATAATAAATACTTATTATTCAATTAAAATTATTGTTTAGTTAAATATCAAACTTCAATAAACTATTAATTACTGCATTTTGTATATTTTCTATTCGCGTCAATAGATGACGATTTGTACAGATGCCCGTAACCCGTTTTCACTCTTTAGTAGGTACTTATTAATTAAAATGTTTTCACTAACGTTGCCTAACCTTTACGGGCTATGAAAAGTTAGGTGATGATTTCTGTCAACTTCTTTATCATGATCCTGTACGGGACACCTAAAAGGACATTGGGACGGATGTTAGCACTTAGGATTGTATTTAGGAGCTACCTACGTAAAGAGACTCCTACTTAGGGGATGATTTAGGTATGTTTGGTGAAAACGGGCATAATAATAATGTCAGGTTTGGTCGTCATGTATCGATTGAATGAATAATCATGGGATACCGTTACCGCGAGGTCTCAGTTCGGGGCGAACCACTAGTATTTTATAAAATCGATATTTAGGCTTCCCTGGGGTCATTTTGATTTTTATCAATAAAAAAAATCATGATAAAAAATGTATACCTGAATAATTATTTTCTTTATACCTCGAATAGAACTTGAAATTAATATTTTTATAATAAGGAACTTCGTTCCTATCTGGTGTCCCACGACACCATACGACTTTTTTATTAGGTTTGTAGGTTTGTGGATTTGGTCTTTATGTTTGTAGGTTTGTGGGTTTGGTTTTTGGTTTGTAGATTTGTGGGTTTAGTTTGCAGGTTTGTTTGTTTGTCCTTCAATGACGCGCCAACGGAGTAAGGGATCAACGTGATTTTTTGTATTGGTATATTTGAGGAATTGGAGAGTAACATATGCTCTTTTTTTTTCAAAAATACATAGAGTTCCCGAGGGATTTTAAAAATCTATCTCAACAATGATGAAGTCACAGACATCAACTAGCACAATAAGGCTGTAAATTGTTTTTTTTTTATGTGAGGTTCTCTATTTAATGTGGTGTGCAACAAATAATCATTTAATCATACAGTATGTACTAGATAAACTTTTTAATTGTCAATTAAAAGAAGTACTTGTATGTATTAATTGACTAAACAACGACTTTCACTATTTAATAACTAACTGCTCGAGCTACGAAGCTAGCTACGAAGGCCACGAGAATTTCAAACGCTAAAAAGAGCCTAAAATAAAGCCGGGTATTCTTTTTATTCTCACCGTCTCACAATGCCATACCCCTTCCGAGTTAGCCCGCTACCAACCTAGACTTCATCCTCACTCATCATCATTTGAGATCGCAGTCAAGGGCTATCTTGTCGTCGAACAACAAGAAAAAAAATTTAATTACTGAAACTCTAATACGGAAAATTGGATGTAACATCTATCATAAAGATATTATTACAAATGTGAAAGTGTGTTTGTTGGTTTGTCCTTCAATCACGCCGCAACAGAGAAATGGATCGACGTGATGTTTTGCATGGGTATGGTTGAGGACCTGGAGAATGACTTAGGCTACTTTTTATCCCGGAAAATCAAAGAGTTCCCAAGGGATTTTAAAAACTAAATCAACGCGGACGAAGTCGTGGGCATCAGCTAGTCCATCATAAAGATTTTATTCATACAAAACTCATAAATTAATAACAAAGAATCGATTGACTCCTCATTCATCAAAATCGGCTCAGTAGTTTAACATATAATAAAATATAACTAACTTTCCTTTTGGCTTTTCCGTAACCAAGTAAAAATAATCATAATTATATGATTACTAGCTGATGCCCGCGACTTCGTCTGCGAGGATTTAGTTTTTAAAACCCCTCGGGAACTCTTTGATTTTGCGGGATAAAAAGTAGCCTATTTGCTAATCCTGGGTATGAGTTATCTCCATTCTAAATTTCAGCCAAATCGGTTCAATCGCGTTTGTGGTGTGAAAGAGTAACAAACATCCATCCACCCATCCAGCTATCCTAACAAACTTTCACATTTATAATATTACTAGCTGATACCCGCGACTTTGTCCGCGTGGATTTAGTTTTTAAAATCCCTCGGGAACTCTTTGATTATCCGGGATAAAAAGTAGCCTATGTCACTCTCCTGGTCCTCAAATATACCCATGCAAAAAATCACCTCGATCCGTGGGTTTGTTGCGGCGTGATTGAAGGACAAACCAACAAACACACTTTCGCATTTATAATATTAGTATGATTATTGTAGGATTTTATTTGTTAGTCATAACAGTCTACCAAGACAAACGGGATGTCTTATTTAAATATTATGTTAATACAATGTTTGCGCACCCCCTAAACTTACCACCCCTTTCTCCGGCCGGGCGGGAGCATTTTAATTAAATCTCCACCGAAAAGGCGTCTTGGAATTTTCTTTGTTTTGCAGGTAAATTTGGTAAATTTCGGGGTATGTACCTACAACCCCCTTTGAAATGTTGTACGTTGTTTTGTAAAGAGATATCTCGCTTTAATGTAGATAGGTACGTCTAAGGCTACGTTCAGATTGAAATTAGGAGCGTATATTTTGTTGTAATTTACTTATCTACATTAAATTTGATCGAATTAGTAAATCTATCCAAATGTGTCAGACATAAATTAGTTTTTAGAGAGCGTATGGCGGCAAAATTTCGTCGATTTGGAGTAAGTAACCTTAATATTAATAAGTTTAATAACTTAAATAATAATAAGTTTAATAACTTAAATAATCCCCACGAAAATTTTATATTCGGAAACCAAATTAATGAACATTAAACAAATATATTACTACAATACATGTATTTTGATTAAGAAAATAAAATCGAATATAATTCATTCCCAATTAACATTTAAAACTAAAAGAGAACTGGGGTGCAGGCTCCTGCGTAACATTGATAATATCTCTTTAAAAAAATACGTACTAATTACGGTAAGAGAAGCATAACTTTTGAAGGAGCACAAATTTATAATGAATTACCAGCAGAAATAAAAAATATTGAGATCAACATTTAAAAAAAAAGACTCAAAGATTTCATTTATTTTATTTTATTTAAAACAAAATATATACATTTTATATTTACACTATTTTATATAGTAACGGTGACTCAAAAACCCGGTCGGGTTTATCCGTTCACCGGTAGGTGTTCAGGTGAGCGCCCGGAATCATACTTAGGCCCACTTGCAGAAACGCCGAGTTAGCTAACCCAGGATTAAATTTGTTATTTTGACAGATACTGTATACGAAATCTTTCAAATCTATCATTTTAACCCAGAGTTAGCGGCTAACTCTGGGTTAGCAGAGTTCTGCAAGAGGCCCTTAGAGGTACAAATACATTGAAACATTAAATATGTAATATACGTAAACATTCCAAAAATACATCATTATACATAATATCTGACTTCTGAGTCCGGCCCAGGAAATTTATTCACATTGCACGGTACTTTTATTTCCACCCACTTTTACGTATATTTTACGATTGTGTTGTTACTCGTCGCTGTGCCTAATAATATAATTAAGTTTAGTTTTAGCATTGATAATTTCTCATTAAGTGAATTTTGTAAATTTCTTTTGAGAATAAATTCTTTAACCACAATATTAATAAGTTTAATAATAATTAGTTTGATAATAACACAGATTAGGAGAATAAATCCTTTTTCAGACTTTCGGTCCATATGCAAAAACCGGCCAAGTGCGAGTCGAACTCGCGCACAGGGGGTTCCGTACTCCAGAAGTAAAAGTATTCAAGTAAAACGATACTATTATATTATATTAATTTGCTCATTTATAATATTTTTTGTTTTAAAGGTTTATGCTTAATATCTATCAAAATAAATATTTTCTTTTATTTTCTTTCACACAATAGCACAATTTTATTTATTTACCATATTAACTGTGTATGTAACATACCGTCCTAACATGAATTATTGAATTGTAGTACCTACTTTTTTTTTTGGAACTTTCCCTCATTGTGGAAATATTATAACAAATGTGCATGGGTTAAACCGGCTTGTCATCCAGCTGCCCACAAGATAGTATAAAAAACTTATTAAAATGTAATAAGTAGCTTCATAATAATATTGTAAAATGATTATTTTGAAAAGAGTAACTGCTGAGTTTTTTGCCGGCTCTTCTCAGCAGAATCCGCTTTCCGAATCGGTGGTAGTGTCATGACGTGTCATAAGAGCCACAGGTTGGCCTACGTAAAATAAATAATTTTGAATTTGGTATGGGGACATCGTTTAATTTTCAACTTTTTTATTTTATGGAATTTTTCCTTTATTTGTGCTGTAAGACCTTGCTTTTTGGCAAATTTCGTGATTCTAAGTCAACGGGAACTACCATATAGGTTTTCGACCCAAAACCTATAGGTTACTTCCGGTAGACCTAGAATTGTCAATTTTGGTTAAAAGCAATGTCTTAGAGCACAAGTAAAGCAAAAATTCTTAAAAATAAAAAAGTTGAAAATTAAGGTAAATGGTACTTACAAGTTTTCGCGAAAATCTAAATTTGCCCCTAACTTTTTATCGTATTGAATCAGGACCTTGATATTCTATCACCTAATAGGGACTATAGACCTCAGTATCTGGTATAAATTTCAACTTGCTAGATCTACCTGTTCCTGAGAAAATTGGTGGTGACACACGGACAGACAGACGGACAGACGGACAAGAGAGTGACATTATAAGGGTTCCTTTTTACCTTTTGAGGTACGAAACCCTAAAAACAAAAAAAACAAAAAAAATGTGTTCGTGTTAGTAATCATATTCTACTTCTTTATTATGTTAATCCTTATTATACTTTGTTATTATATAAAGCCTGTACTATTAAGTAAGTATTCTGTGCTCAAAGTAAGAATAAACATCGTTTAGTTACTGCGATCAAAATAACAAAAAATAAAATACTTAAGGATGATTATACGGGTCTGCCCGCGAAATTCAAATTTAATTTAGTTTTTCGCAATTTGTAAACTAATACGACAAACTATGCTAATGGCATTCTAATTGCGCCAGTAGAATTATCTTCTTCACAGGTTTACATAAAAATCTACTAGTTTAAAATACTAACTAATTTGTGAGTCACGTCCAACTCGGTATTTTGATTAATTTCTTAAACTGGTCACTTTCAAGTACAGATTTATATGTAAACCTGTGATGATTATAATTCTACTGGCGCAATTAGAATGTCATAAGCCTACTTTGTCGTATTAGTTTACAAAATGGGAAAAACCAAATTAAATTTGAATTTCGTGAGCAGATTCGTATAATCCACCTTAAACGTTAAAATTAATATTGACAAAGAAGACTAGACAAACAAAATAAATTTAAATGTAAAAAAATATACTGATTCGGTAATTTATAAAGATACATGTCATACATGTAAATTATTTTTATGTATTAAATTAAGATAAAATTATGCTACAAATATGCAATGTGTAAAGTATGAACATATTTATACTTAATTAAAATGTTGAGTAAAACATGCTTTACATTTGTAAGATATTTAAAGTTCCTAATTACCTATTAAAAAATATTACTCGACTCACATTCTTTCCCCGAATAAAAATACGAGCGCAACAAGTAGAGACAGAATAAAAAATGGGAGCGTAGCGTAAAAACGGTGCTTTCCGTGTAAAAATAAAAACAATCAGCTGATCTCTCTGGTCTGCGGTCGCCCCGAACGAGCGTTAAATTAACCACTGGTTAACAGTAATCACTGGCCCGGGATACTGAAAAGAAAAATACACAGAGTTATGGTTATATGGAGATGGACATTTTACAAGCCTCAGTTTATAGTTCAATCGGGAACGGGTCGGTCTGAAATCTGAAAGGTTGGTTATTGGTTGTCTCTATTCTCCACCCGTTGCTCTATTGTTATGCCAACTTCTTACATCTTACGTTTAATTTGGAGGGGAAGGGGAATATTGGTCAAGGTTGGCATGATTAATATTATTTATAAAATATAAAAGTTCAATCCTTAGCCCAATACAAACGCGTAACAACAGACTCTTCCAGGCAATGGGGAAGAATAGGTTTACGATTGATTCAGGTAAGGTAAGGCAATTAAATGAAGTAGAAATAATTTATTCTCTAAAAGAACAAGCTGATTGTTCATTTACAAAATAACTTACAAAATACAAAATAACGATGACACTGTTATTATAGATTTCAACCATAAAGATCGCACTATATGACTCAAGACAGAGTTAAAACGAGACAGATTTAAGGTAAGGCTTCTAAGGTAACGCCAACGTTGCCTATCCTCGGCCTTTTGAATCCAATCGATGCCTGCCACTTACAGACAGGCAGATCTATATCAGGACAGATTTGTGTCTCGTTCCAACTATGTCTCAAGTCCAAGCTAAGACAGAGCAGGCTGTATAGATCTCAGTTTTAGCACAGAATATATAATAGTACTACGTTTTAGTCTGATGCTCAATTGAGAGCTGGTGCAAGCAGCCGGGGTGGTCGACGCGTGTTGAACACACATTTGAAATTGGAAAGAAGAAACGCTGTATTCTGAGGTGCCATTGTTTAAAGTTATTCCATTGATCGTAATCGTATTCGATGACATTAGCGTCAAAGTAAAATAAATCAAAACAGCATTGAATTAAAACTCAATTTCGTGTATGTATTCTTATACGTTTAGGTATGAACGATACGCTCCATAACACCCCATGTTAAAATTTGTGACTTTAAATCAAGGATTATTTTATTTGGACGCTAATGTCATCAAATACGAATACGATCAATGGAATAACTTTTAGACAATTGGTACCCTGATCGAGGGCAGTTGCCGAGTCAACTATATACCGAAGGATTTTGAATTATTATACCAAGAAATTCCCTAGCAATATTACCTAAACCTTTATAGTTAATAGCTTTTATGGCAATTAAATATATTATCAATTGCTTCAACGCTGAAGGAAAACACTATGAGAAAGAAAGAAACCTGCATTCTTTAGAGTTCTCCATAATGTTCTCAAAAAAAATGTGTCTCAAACTGTGAAGTCTGCCGTTCCGCACTTGGCCAGGGTCGTGGACTATAGTCTTAACCTTTACTCTAAGGAGTCTAAGGGTAAGATCTATAGATGGCACTCTCACTCAGCTCAGACTCAAGACTGCGTTAAAACGAGACAGATTTATGTCGGGACATATTTGTGTCTCATTTTACATCTACGATTGCGGGTTGCGGGTTGTTACGTTCCCTCAAATATGGTTGAGCGAAGCAATGGCTGGGTCATGCGTCATGCTCGTGAACGGGTGCCAACGGCGGGAATGGGGCTACTTTCTGTCTGCCCGTCTTAACATGTGTTGAATATGTAATAATTAGGTATGCTTTTGTGGAACTTCCCCTCATTGTGGAAACACTGCATATATAGCACAATATCTATTATATTGTAAACTTATTTTGATAAGAGCAACTGCCGAGTTTCTTGCTGGTTCTTCTCGGCAGGAAGGGCATTCCGAACCAGTGGTAGACACATCGACGATTCAAAAGCACTTGTAAAAAAGTTTATTTGAATAAAAAACATTTCTATTTCTATTTCTATCTTTAGTCTTGAGCAGAGCCAGGGTACGATCTATAGATCTCAGCCTTAGAGGTGACTCTTGCCCACTTCTGGTCCGGCTACGATATTGAGTTGAATTAAAATAGGTCACGATCCTTAGAAGTAAAACGATACGACTTCCGTTCAGTAAATTGCCTAGCAATAAATAATTTAGTCCATTTCCACAACAGCCTACCTAACAAGCGATTCTTACAATAAATCACTGCGAGCTTTAAAAAAACGATTTTCCCGCGCCCCCTAGGTAATGAAGACCACTGCGCTGTTCAGCGTTTGGAGGGGAGTTTTTACACGATACCTTCATTCTCTACCCTGAGGAATTGTTTATGTTAATCACTTTAATCCCGAAATAATATAATTTTTTTTAAAGTTTATTATAAAGTGGATGTATAAAAATATTACGCAGTAATATGTAATAGTTTTTGACTTGATAACGTCTTATAAATCGATGAACACCGGCTGCACGCACGAAAAAGTGTCACGTTCCACCTGAGCCTGCGCGTGCAAGCGAGAGCGCGGAACAAGCGATAGAGAGGCACAATCGGCCCAAGCGTTGGCTTGTGACCGCGCCGGTCATCGTCAGTGTGTCTTTATGACGATATCACATAAAACTATCGTCCGTAAACCGATTTTACAGACAACCAATTTTTATTGCATAAATTATTAATTTTTTTTATTCAATTACATATATTAAAACTAGCCTTTTCTCGAGGATTCGCTAACGTTAATTTCGATTTTTTAAAACCCTCTCATTAGATACTCTTTTATAACCCCTAAGGCGCGCTTGCAGAAACGTCGAGTTATCACTTTAACCCAGAGTAAGCAGCTAACTCTGGGTTGAAAAGACAGATTTGACAGATTTCGTATAAAGCTTCTGTCGAAATTACAAATTTATTCCTGGGTTAACTAACCCGGCGCGCTGCAAGCGGGCCTTAGGTGTTGAATTTTCAAAAATCATATTTTCTTAGCGGATGCCTACGTCTTAATAGCTTTCTGTACCTATGCGAAATTTCAGCCCGATCCGTCCAGTAGTTTGAACTGTTGATAGATCAGTCAGCCAGTCAGTCAGTCAGTCAGTCAGGCAATCATTCAGTTAGTTTTTCCATTTATATAATTTAGATATTAATTTATTATGTATATTGTTTATTAGGTAAATTATAATGAAAGTAAGTAGAAAACACCACAGTTACCTCTTCTGATCACCGACAGACGTCCAATGCTGGTCTAAGGTCTCTTGCAGGGACTTCTACATGTATCGTTCTTGCGCCTCCTGTATCCAGCGACTCCTTGTGATTCCTCAAATATTGTTCCACCTAGAGAGGCTTCTACTAGCACTGTGTTTGTTGGAGTTTGTTTTCTACAACTTATATGATTTGTTATTTAAGCTACGATTAATTTAGCGAGTTTATTGTAACATTTTATTAAAAATAAAATATAAGTTTTGTAAAGAGTCGTTTACAGAAATTGACTGTTGAAAGTTGTTGGCATTTAAGGCGTGCTACACATTTATTCGCGTCGGCATTTTAATCGGCAAAGCCGGGCGGTAAAATCGAATATAATCCTACTAATATTATAAATGTGAAAGTTTGTGAGGGTGGATGGATGGATGGATGGATGTTTGTGACTCTTTCTCGCTACAACAAATGAAACGATTTGGCTGAAATTTGGAATAGAGATAGCTCATACCCAGGATTACCACATAGGCTATTTTTGTCCCGGAAAATTACAGAGTTCCCGCGGGAATTAAAAAATCTTAATCCACGCGAATGAAGTCGCTGGCATCATCTATTACCTAATATTATACCTATAGATCAAAGATTCCCAAACTATTTTGGGCAAGAGACCCCTTTTCCAAAATGAACTGATACCTCAGACCCCCATGGTCAAATTACTTTAAAAACCTATCTATATACTTTTTCTCCGATTGATACAAAATACCAATTTAAAAACTTTGCGGTTGGTTATGTGACTAAACTTGACAACATTTTCTCATCAAAATTTAACAAAATAAATAGACCTAAAGTACAACAATGATATTTCCTACTAAAATATAAGTCATTCTTATGACAAGTTGGTAGGTATACGTAACACAACATAATTAGGTATACAGTTTCTTGAAAGTTTCAAATAAGAACTTGTGTTAATTAGGGGTCGATTTTTAGACCTCGTCGACACCCAAAATCAGTTCTCGTTTATGCCGACCCCTGAGAAACCGATTTCGACCCCAAGGGGTCGATATCGACTACTTTGGGAATCCCTGCTATAGATGAACGCTAGCTTGTAGATGCTTCGGTTCGGCTTTGTTGTTCAACAAATATTGCCGCGTCGAATGTGTTGACCCGAATAAGTGTGTAGCACGCCTAACCTTGTATAAGTATCTGTAACTCAGTCAGTCGCGAAGGTGAAGTGGCAACGGGCGTGCCACATAGTTCGAAGAACCAAAGTCCTTGGTTTCAAGGTGATGGACTATGGAGTGAAGACCTCGTACTAGAAATCGCAATGTTGGCAAACCCCCTACTACGATTTTCCGAATTTTATGGTGGCTCCTTTCGGTGGGAACGGCATTTCGAAATAGTTGTAGATTAATTTGATTCAAAAGCTCTTTGCAAAAGTTTATTTAATAAATAGCTTTTCTATTCTACTCATTATATTTTACGTCGACTGAATTTTATGTTGGCTCCTTTGGGTGTGAAAGGCATTTCGAAATACTTGTTGATTCACTTGAGTCAAAAGCTCTTTGCAAAAGTTTATTTAATAAACAGCTTTTCTATTCTACTCATTATATTTTACGTCGACTGAATTTTATGTTGGCTCCTTTGGGTGTGAACGGCATTTCGAAATAGTTGTTGATTCACTTGAGTCAAAAGATCTTTGCAAAAGTTTATTTAATAAAAAGCTTTTCTATTCTACATATTATTATTATATTTTACGTCGACTGAAGACATCAGACGATGCGTGGAAAGTCAAGTTGTGGCCATCTATCGGTCGATGAAGAAGTAAACTTAAAAAAAAAAGAATTATTATACTTGCTTAGGTAATATATAATAGAGGTACCAATTGCATGTTAATTTTATCATGAAAAACCAATTTCTTCCCCCTAGGTAATGAAGACTACTTAGGTAGGTACTGTACGGACTTGGAGGGGAGTTTTTCACGATACCTTTAATTGCTACCCTAAGGGAGTGTTTTTGTTAATCCCCCTAATCCTGGAATCTCTTTTGTAAGAATTTTTTTTTAAGGTTTATAATTATGCCAACAATCATTTTGATATCTACACATTCTTTACTTTTAATAACAAAAAGCTTAAAATAAAAATTCTTTTCAAAAAACCGACTTCTAACGCCACTTCAAAGTATAAAAATAATTTTAGTTTGTCCACGTTTGTTGAAGTCGGGCGGGCCTATATACAAACTATGAAACCGATGCGCGACGCTACAGAATATGATAGACTCGTTTGTAGAAGTCGAGCGAGCATCGCGAGTCGGTTTCATAGTTTGTATTTTAGGCCCGCCCGACTTCAACAAACGTGGACAAACTAAAATTATTTTTATACTTTGTAGTGGCGTTAGAAGTCGGTTTTTTGAAAAGAATTTTTATTTTAAGCTTTTAAGTGTAGTATCCTATGATTGAGGAGCTAGGACCTGGAGCTCCATGATGTAGTCCATACTTGTCACCTACAATATCAATTCGTAATCGAAATTTCCTAAATCGCCATAGTTTTAGCCTGCAGCATCAGGCTTGAGGAGTTGAAGGTTAAAATTTTTATGGGACCATTTCGCAAACATCCTCTGTCGATTAAAAAAAAAATCACGCGAATCGGTCCAGTAATCCCGGAGAAATCGGTGGACATACATAGAAAAAAAAAAAAAAAAAAAAAAGATACCGGCCGAATTGAGAACCTCCTCCTTTTTGGAAGTCGGTTAAAAATAAACTACGTTGCTAGTCTAATGCTAAAAATGGTACCTATATTGGTTTATGCAGAAAACGATTACATTTGCAATAATAAAATAGATAAGGATATGAGTAGAAGTGTGGTTTTGATAAGACTTTCAAAAAATCCAACTAGATTAAATGAATTTAATCGTTCTACTTGTCAATAGATGGCGGTACTCATTCATGTTTGATATTAAAATATATCTACTTTTATGGAAAATTGGAAAATTGGAAAATTGGAATTTTTATGGAAAATGGAAAAAAAATGTCTGATATTTATGGATATTAGAATTATTATTTCTGATTGATTTCAAATTAAATGATTTCTTTTAGTTGTTAAAGTAAAACATAGCTCACTATTCGTCAACAGATGTCAGAACTACATGAAATAGTTCTAAATATAACCTATAGTGGCACTATCGTCGGCGTGTATGAAAAAATACGTTCTATTCAAGTTTCTGACCCAAATTCAATATTCATTCTCCATTTAGACACAAAAACAAAACGGACAAAAACCACCCTCCAACCCATCTCACTTACAAGCCAATGAAGCGAGCAAATAAGCGAAAAATCCGCTTGACTGTGGAAAAAAGGAGATAAATTGAAAAAGCGGGGAAAAGGAAAAAAGCGGCAAAAAAAATGCGTCACTCAGTGATGCCCAGCCGCGCGGCGCGTAATTGCAAAAGGTCGGGAAAAAATTGCTGACAGGAACGAATACTTGTGTCACGGGACTGGTTCCGTATATTACTTTTTGCTGATTATTTCGTGTTATAGGCACCTAGGTAACAGTGCCTAAGTACCTAGTACTAGGTAAAGTTAGTGCAATATATGCAGTAACCGGCAGTAACTTAGTACCTCATCATCATCATCATCATTATCAACCCATCATCGGCTCACTACTGAGCGAGGTCTCCTCTCAGAGAAGGGATATAGGCCGTAATCCACCACGCTGGCCCAATGCGAATTGTTAAACTTCACACACCTTTGAGAACATTATGGAGAACTCTTCATCAGATTTCCTCACGAGTTTTTTCCTTCATGTACAAGTATGATGAGCTTTTTACAGGTATTGCGTACAAGTAAGATTTAAAGAAAATAATAATATGTATAAATTAAAATATATAAATGGGACGAGTTTTCTACATTAATACAAAGGCCTTCCTTTGTACTGATGTAAAAGATCGTCCCATACTTACATGAAGGCATAAGGAGTGAACTAAAAATTTATCTTTTACAATTAAGTAATACTAAGTACCTTAAATACATAAATCCGCAATAATAAAATCATTCGGCCAGCCTCGGTTTCGTAGAGCGTCATCTCTGTCACTAACAAACCTTTGTGAACTTTGTGACGTTTTATCGCTTTTTACAATTAGTAGGTAATACTTACTGCCTTAATGTACCTAATCCTTAGTAAATATTGATAGGGGTACCTACCTATAGGATTATTCTAACAAGATTAAATAAAAGTCTTGTTAGATTTTGTTAATAATAGATCTTAAAATAATTAAATTACTAATAGTAATTAGGTGTGATATTAAATACACTTTAAAAAAATTACCGACATCGTACGTGGTACTCACCAACGACGCGACGTACCCACTCGGTTTCCATCTCCTGCTAAGTAAACCTGAGCCTTCTTGTAAGACCTCTATTTTAGTTAGAAAATTCATCGATCTAATTTTGAAGTACTCACTGGCAATGTTCTAAGACTTTTACAAAAAGGAATTATTCTGACAATGTGTAAACTGAACCCTAAATAAAAGCGTCCCGCAAGGGGAAATGAAAACGGCATTGATATTGAAAGCCTTTTAAAAAAACTGGTCGGGCGTCAGCCGCGATCGGTCCCACATTCGATTCTGTTTGCATGTCAAACGGGAACGTTTATTGTTTTTTTTTTTCTGATTTAAAAACACGAAAAGCGTAACAAATACGCTTTTTTCATTAAAATAATTTGATTGGCAATTCACTGAGTAAATTTCTGTTGTTTATACTATTTAAGGTTTTGGGTTTTACTGTTTGGAGACAGAAATGAGGAGATCCGTAGGAGAGCATCGAGCTACCTACAAGATAGTGTAATAACTTATAACATTGTGTATTCTAATAGCTACTTATTATTAATGTTAAATTTTGTTACAGAGCTAGTTACCTACTGCTGTTTTTCATGCCGGCTCATCTGACGGTGTTAGGCCTTTAAGAAATAAATAATTCTGAATTTCCATTTAAATAAAGCCTAACACAATCTTAATTAGCACACTAACCGAGAATACGGAACTTGCGATTTCTGTTTCCCAAGCTGACCAAGTAAAACGGGTTTGTTATTCTACTGAGCAACAGATGGCGCTGCTATGAACAACAATACATAATCAGAATTTCTTTTGTAAATTATTCTGAAGCAAAATTAAAGTTCAACAGAGCAAAAAATAATTTAATCAAACCATTCTTATCGTATTCCGATGCAGGTGTTTCAAATTTACTGTAGAAACATATAATAATATTTTGTTTAGAAACGCTATTTAACAATAGATGGCAGTAATGTCGAAACTACAGCTTAGTCCAACCAAGTGTGACTACTATAAATATACTATAAATACTATAAAACAGCTATTTCAAAAAAGTGCATTAATGACGCCACAGTTCACTAACGTCTTACTATAATATACTCTCTTACTCTGTGCGTCTTTTTTCGTTTGATGAAGAGTTGCTGGTTTGATTTGTTGACATCATCCACTACTAAAATTTGGAATGCCCTTCCGGCTTCCGTTTTTCCAACTGACTATAACTTGGGTACCTTTAAATCAAGAGTGAATAGGCATATTCTAGGCAAGCGCGCTCCATCTTAGGCTGCTTCTTCACTTACCATCAGGTGAGATGGCAGTCAAGCGCTGGTCTATATATTTAAAAAAAAAAAAAACGCCAACATAAAAGTACCTAACTATAAATAAAGGACAACATTTTACGAAAATTTATTTGCTTAGAAATCTGCAATCGGTTAAAAATTTTATATTAAAAAGAAACTCCATCTTCCAAACCAGCGGAACGTAACTAATACTACCAAAATGAACCGTCCCGACTTTCATTTTAATACACCTGAGTTTTATATATTAAAAAAAAAAAACCTTTTCCCGGGACCGCCCGCCTGGAAAATGGAATGCCCGAAAAATAATTAGGACCCGGACGAGACGATACTTTTACATTAATATTAAAAACTTTAATGAAAAAAATATTAAAAGGATCCCTTGGATTTTATCCTTTTTTCCATTAGGAGCGGCTACGGGTTGCATGGAGTCGACATGCATTCTATTTTTTTATGTTTGTATGTACTTTTCCCTGTCTAATTTTTTGAAAATCTCATTTTAATATTAAAAGCTCAGAGGAAATAAAGGTTTTGTGGTCTAAAGGCGCATAAGATGTTACAGTGCGCAATCACAAGTCATTCTCTATTTCCTCACTCTCACAGTCCAATTGGACCTTAGTCGGGAAGTAATCTGATGGTTGAACAGAATTACTGTCGGCTTTACGTGCTCTCTTAAAAGTGTGCCATAACGCCGCTACGATATGGATTTCGTGCCCCTCTTCGAGCGGGATGGTTTTATTTCAAAGATTTTATTGTTTTCTCGTGAGTGAGAAATCCAGAGCGATACACGCGCAACGTATTTTTGACGACGTAAGCGCCAAAACTGATTATTACCTAATTACAAGTTAGTTAAACAACCAATCGAAAAATTAAAACATTTAATTGAAAAATACTTCTAGGTTTCTTGACAATACAAAAACCCTACAAAAATAGCTTGCTCCTCCTGAGATAAATAGCAAAATGTGTGCAAAACATATATTTAAAAAAAATATATATACCTTCTATCGAGAAAGTTTTCGCCAATCGTGTTTTTAAAACACGTAATCCAAGATAAAAGTTCTAATAAGATAACACTAAATAAAAACAAGTCAATTATTATAGCACAAAATTTCCAATTTTATAAAGACATAAAGTAAAAAGTTACAGAATAAGTTTTAGCAGAAGTGTCTGCTAAAATAAGAAATATTTCGTTTACACCTCACTTTCTAAGTTCGTAAAACTTTAAACAGACGGTGAAAACTTTTACTTAGCACGTGTGTTTAAGAATTTAATAAGTAGATAAGTATAAGTTATTACGTATATATCAAAACATCTTATTTTAGGTTTCTATTACTAAGTATACTTTAAAAAGTAATTCCAATCTAGTCTGCCAATCACTAGGCCAGCGTGGTGGACTATGGCCCAATCGCCTTCTCATTCGAGATGAGTATGTCCTATCCCCAGTAATTGTGGGTTGGCGATGGGTTGAGAATTGAGATAAATAAAATGGATTAGTAATTCCAATAAGAAATTATTTATAGTTTAAAATAACAAGAAATTATAGAAAAGATACCTAATTCAGTTCGGTTGAAGGTGCGGGCTGAAAACTGAAAGGTCGACGGACGGTTTGCTCCACACCCGTTGCAGTATTGTCGTACCCACTCCTAACACGAGCTTTACGCTTATTTGGAGGGGAGAATATTAATCAACTAGCTGATGCCCGCGACTTCGTACGCGTGGATTAAGTTTTTAAAATCCCTCGGGAACTCTTTGATTATCCGGGATAAAAAGTCTATGCCACTCTCCACGTCCTCAACTATACCCATGCAAAAAATCACGTCGATCCGTAGCCCTGTTGTGGCGTGAATGAAGGACAAACCAACAAACCAACAAACAAACACGTTTTCGCATTTATAATATTAGTAAGGATTTTAGCTTGACTAAAATTCTTTGCAATTATTAATCTTAAGCAGTGATAGCCTAGTGGTTAGGACTGCGGTCACCTATTCTTCACACAATCACAAACCCATCAATCCGTGTAGACGAAGTCGCGGGCATCATCTAAATTCTAGTTATGTATAATAAAAAGTTTCATTCGTTGACAAAGTTACATCAACTTTATTATTAGAGGGTTGTGATGCTTAAGTACCTAATAAAACAACATAAGGAAATAATAGGAAAGTTTTTACAATAACTCTACTCCAGGGTTTGTTACGCATAGTAATGTTTAAAGTACAGTCAACATGAGATATCACTGCTACTCATTAAGTTAAGAAGCAAAATAATGTTTTAACCCACGACTAGTGTGGGCTAGTCTCTTTGGAGATTGGTTTACTGGAATTCTTCAATATCATCAACCCATCAACGGCTCACTACTGAGGGTAGGTTTCCTTTCAGGGAAGAGTTATAGGCCATAGTCCACCCACCACGCTGCCCCGTGCAAATAAGCAGACTTCATACACCTTTGAGAACATACCCTACTCTTTTGCACACCTACAAGTGTCGTCTCACATCTCAAGGTTGACTGGTAGAAAATGCTTTAGCATTAAGTCCGCCTTTTGTAATTTTTTTGTGCAATAAAGTAAATAAAAAAAAAAAACATTATGGAGAACTCTCAGGCGTGCGGGCTTGCTCAAGAGGTTTTGCTTCATCGATGAAGCATATTATAATTGTAATACCTATTTAATTGCTTAAACGCGCATAACTTCGGAAAGTCAGAGGTGCGTACCCGTACTCGAACCTGCGAACTCCAAATAGGAGAATACACTTCTAACTCCTACTTCTCTTCTTGCATCACCCTAATATTATTATAAATGCTAAAATGTGTTTGTTTGTTGGTTTGTCCTTCAATCACTCCGCAACAGAGCGACGGATCGATTTTTTGCATGGGTATAGGAGAGGACCTGGTATAGTGATATAGTGATATAGGCTACTTTTTATCCCGGAAAATCAAATTCCCGAGGGATTTTATAAACAATATCCATATGTCGCAGGCATCAGCTAGTTTAAAAATAAATTACAATTGTTTATTTGTTAATTTAATATAAAAAATTATTTTTAAAAAACCGACTTCAAACTCCCAGGCCACTATACAAAGTATATAATTTATTGTTGATATTTTAAAAACCGCTCGACCAATTTCGATAAAATTTACATGGGATCATTTGGGGAGTATTCCCTTTCAAACAAAAAAAGAATTTTCCATATCGGTTCAGGCGTCTTCGAGTAATCAGTGGACATACATTAAAAAAAAAAGATTCCGACGAATTGATAACCTCCTCCTTTTTTGAAGTCGGTTAGTAAAAAAAAATTGCAATGACTGTTTAATATGAAAATTATTAGACCGAGTGTACTTTCGGGGGTTTTCTTTTCACAAAAATAAATATCATAATCCCTCCGAGTAGGTAGGATCTCTCTCCGCCAATTACGAGAGTCTCCTCGAGGAGGGCAAGCTTTTTTACGTTGTACCCTTTTCCAACCGATTTCAAAGATGGTGGAATTACGGCTACATTGGTACTGATTCGAATTTACATAATTAATCTTTTAACCAACTGAAATTAATAGGTGCTAGTATCCTTTTTCTTATTTATTTGAATGTTAAGGTACACTTCTTTGTATAGTAAACTAACTACTTTTAGGCACGTATTTGTACTATTTGGTTTAGAGAAATATGTATTCTATAACCGAATTAACTAACATTGAATTACAAGATTTTTAAATATAAATCTAAGTAATAAATAATATTATATATATTATATTATACGAAAATATAATAATATTTTCGTACCACTTGCTCAAAAAAGTGACATTCTGTGCCACAAAAAGCGAACATAACAATAGTCATTTTTAATCTGTTAAAAACAGGGAAAGAAAATTGTACTGAATTTCTTTCATCCTCTAGGGGGAGAATGTGATTTAAATTTGGAATACTTACCGAAATTTATACTGAACTACATCTGTGTTTACACCATTGAGTTTGTATAAATATAAAGCATTATGCATCTTTTTGAAAAAGGAATACGCATTTATTATGCAGTTATGATTATTAGAAGAGGCCGTATGAGCTTGATGCCTTTGCTTTTCCGACAAAAAATATTAGTCTAGGAATTTGTCGCGTTTTTGTTTTCTTCTAATACATAAACGTTAAGTTTATTTTAATTTATTTTTATAAATAAGTTAATGTTTTAAAAATACGTTACGATGTTAAATCAAAGCGACAGTGACAGTGAATTGTCGGATTCCATCAGTGCAAATGCTCAGACGCAAGAACAGAGAAATACTCAAATCAACTCATCAACAATAAATGTACCAAACAAAAATGTAACTCTCTCTCTATCAATAATTGGACCAATGTTTCGAATGTTAACTTTTACATTTAATTGTCATTATTTTTAATAAATAGCTTAGGTATCTCATATTATTCTTCTTCTTCTTCTCAACCGATAGACGTCCACTGCTGGACAAAGGTCTCTTGCATGGACTTCCACAGGCCTCGGTCTTGCGCCGCCTGAATCCAGCGGCTCCCTGCGACTCGTTTGATGTCGTCGGTCCACCTGGTGGGGGGTCTGCCAACACTGCGCTTCCCGGTGCGGGGTCGCCACTCCAGCACCTTGGGACCCCAACGACGCATATTATTATTGTGTTAATTTTTTCGCAAATGGTACGAAAAGTAGAGTATCTTCCTCGGTGATAAAGCTGTCTTAGTCTTGGGTGAACTTAAATCCCTCGCTACACTCAGGACTCGTCTTAAATCCCTCGCTTCGCTCGTGATTTTAACACCCTCGCTACGCTCGGGAGTAAACCTCGAGTCCTTCGTTACGCTCGCGATTTAAATCGTCACCCGCGACAGAAGACACTGCTTTATCCCCTTGGTTAATAATTTACTATTTATTATAATAAAATTATTATCTACGCTCTTATTTAGTGCCGATTTCACCAACTTCGAGTGAGGTTTAACCTAGGAATCCTAGGAATAAATTGGTCGTTCTGACAGTTTTTGTATTGAAAACGTACGAAACGTGCGTCACGACTAGTATAAAAGTCTTGTGTGGTGGTGCATGTGAGTGGTGGTGGCATTGCTTGCTTGGAAACTTGGCTTTCTTGCTTGGTTGGGTAGGTGAGCGGTGCTTAGAGTTGTAGCCATAAATTAACCTACAGAGCCATCTATTAACAATTCGTCGAACTAACAATACACACTACTGTCGTGTAATAAACATATAATTTGCAATAACAAATATTGATGTCAATACTTAGGATAAAAACTATCCTATCTTTCAAGTTGGACCAAATTACGGATAGTTACGAATTTTGATCAAAATCGGTTAAGTAGTTTAGGAGTCCATCGTGGACAAACAACGTGACACGTAATTTATATATATTATGAAGAAGATAAGATTAAAGAGTGGCAGTTCCGATTTTGGCTACCATTATTGACAGAGACAGCTGTTTTGGTCCTGATTGCAAACCGAATTCGTAATTTGATGGTCAACAGGGGCAACCGGCGGTAACTACTATGAAATCTTTACTATAATTAATCCCACTTAATTACAACATGAGGTTATTCAAGGGGCGGACCAACAAATTCCTGAAAAGCCGGCAACGCACTGGTGGTGCCTCTGGTGCTACAAATATTCATGGGTGGTAAACACATCAACACACAAGCTATAACATCAGGTGACCTGCCAGCTCGTTTTCTCGCTATTCATATATAAAAAAACAACATCTGAGTACTTTTGCCTTCAAATAAAATATAAAGTAGGTAATATAACTACATACTTAATTATAAACTATATGAATAAACTTTTATTCCAGCTTTTTCCCGCATCCATTCATAAAAGCTCTTTACCGAATATCAAACTGAAGCCGGGAAAAAAACCCGACCCAAAATTATCTGCAAAATTCACTTACTGAAGAACAAAAACAGCCAACAATACCTCTCCCTTATACAGGGGAGAAAAATGCTCTTAGCATCCCTCCAGGGGTGGGGGGAAACCCTACCCTATCTCGGGTTAATTTTTGCAAGCGTAACTTCTTTTACCTGCGCATTCTTTTGAAGATCGTAAAATTTTTGCGCTTGAATTAGCCTAATGGGTTATTAAATTTTCTTGAAAAATTATCTCTAATTATAATTTAGGAATTTGGGAAATTGAAACATAGCTAAAAGGAATGGTTTTGATTTTAGCAGTCTATCTATGTATGCATGCGTCTAATGACGTATGCTCCACCATAACGCCTTAACTACTGAACCGATTTTGATAGTGAGGTGTTATTCGGTTTGTTACTATAATCTGGGTGACATAGGCTGCATTTTATGTGAAGAAAAGAAATACGATGGACGCAATCTAAAGAAAAAATCCTAGCCAGTAAATGATCCCCAGTTATGAAACCTTACAGACCTTACTCAACTTAACAGAATGAAACCTTATAATAAGATCGGTAGATCGAACGCAATTTGAACCACGACTGAATCGCCCGAATCTGTTGGAATAATAATTCAAAAAATCATGGTCGTTGGTGTCCCAAAGGGGATCAAACTATGAATTCTGGAGTCAGAACCTCGCATCGGATAGCGCAGTGTTGGCGACCTCCAAACGAGTCGCAGGAGCCTTTGGATCCAGACGGCACAAGACTTAACGTTGTGGAAGCAGTGGACGTCTATCTGTTGGCAAAGAAGAAAAAGACGTGTGTGACGATAGTAGTCACCTCTGTTGGCATTCTTGCTTCACTTGCTTTCTTTTGCTTCTTGCTTCTTTACCGACACCTACGAGTACACTACCTACACGGTACCTACCTACTACGTTATTTAAGCGCAATTACGCGTTAGCAAAACATAAAAAATCTCCATTATCTAAGGCTATAAAACAAACATGGCGTCGTATAAATCACGGTGGGGTTGATACGAAGAAGGATATAATATTTTTGTGATAACGAAAATTTATAGAAACGATTCTTCGTGGCCCGAGGCTCGCGCCGTCTGTCCCCGCCTTCAGAGGGTAAGCTGGTATGGAAAGAGCTTTTATGTCTAATAAAAAATATTGTAATATTATCAATGCGAAAGTGTGTTTGTCCTTCAATCAAGCAGCAACGGAGCAACGGACCTGAAGAGTGCTATTAACTTTCTATCTCGGAAAATCAAATAATTCCCGCGAAAGTTTTTAAAACCCTAACGACGAAGTTGCTGGCAACATTTATTACATAAAATATGAAGAATTATTATGAGTTTCAGGGAGTTTTCGTCGATGGGTTAGTCAACGCATCTCATTGTTTCATTAAGTTTTATTAATTATGATGAACTAATATGGTAGTTAAATTAAACTGATGTGATGATGATTGAAAATGATGAATGATTTTACATGGATTTTCATGTGTAGAGCCAATCCGTGTGCTTGATAAAATACGCATATTTCTGAAAATGCCATTTTATATACAGAATAACTTTAAATTTCAGTTGGATCACGAGTTATTCACGACCTCCATGTTTATTTAGTTCTTAGCGCTGTACTAACTATTATGCTTAATGGAAATAAAATCCGCTTTCCGAACCGATGGTAGAATCATGACGTGTCATAAGAGCCACAGGTTGGCCTACGTGAAAGAATTTTGAATTTGGAATTTTGAATTTTGTTTTTTTTTTAATTTTGAATAAGTATGATCCATAACTTCCAACTCGAACTGCAGAACCGATTCGAGTGCCTAGCAGACTGCGTTTCTGTGGACGATCTAAACAACAGGTTCGTGGAAACTGTCCATACTGTGGGGTCTAAATTCTTTAAGACCCATCGCAGGAAAAGAACCGAAAAGTTCTCTGACCATACTCTCAAGCTAATGAAGGAGAGACAAGAGATGAGGCTGCAGTCATCGGCAGACGCGGCTGCCTACCGGCGGATTAATAGGCAGATCTCTAAGGCACAAACTCGCGACCTCCGTGTCTTTAATACCAAGTGTATTAAAGATACCATTGAGCGGAACAAAGGCTCAAAAGTGTTCGCGAGAGATCTGTCTATCGGACAGAGCCAGCTGACGCGGTTGAAAACTGATGACGGCCGTCTCGTCTCTTCTCGACCTGAGGTCTTGGGAGAGGTTGAGAAGTTCTATGGACAGTTATATACCACGACACAAAAACCTGTTGAAGATTTGGCGAAAGATCCCAGAGCCAAACTGACCCGACACTATACCGAAGATATCCCGGACGTCAGCCTATACGAGATTAGAATGGCTCTCAAACAGCTCAAGGACAACAAGGCACCAGGTGATGACGGAATCACTGCGGAACTCCTGAAAGCGGGTGGAAAACCGGTACTTAAGATCTTTCAGCGATTGTTCAATTCCGTCATCCACGAGGGCACAACGCCGGAAGCATGGCACAGGAGCGTGGTGGTTCTGTTCTTCAAAAAGGGTGATAATACCTTGTTGAAGAATTATAGACCCATCTCGTTGTTGAGTCATGTTTATAAGTTGTTCTCGAGAGTCATTACGAATCGTCTCGCTCGTAGGTTCGACGACTTCCAGCCTCCCGAACAAGCCGGATTCCGAAAAGGCTTTGGTACCATAGATCACATCCATACGCTGCGGCAGGTTGTACAAAAGACGGAAGAGTATAACCAGCCACTTTGCTTAGCGTTTGTGGACTATGAGAAAGCCTTCGATTCGGTGGAAACTTGGGCTGTGTTGAGGTCGCTGCAGAGATGCCGGATTGACTACCGGTATATCCAAGTGTTGAAGTGCTTGTATGAAAACGCCACAATGTCAGTACGTATACAGGACCAGACTACGAGGCCAATCCACTTGCAGCGTGGAGTGCGACAGGGAGACGTTATCTCCCCGAAGCTCTTTACCGCTGCGTTGGAGGACGTCTTTAAGCTTCTGGATTGGAACGGGCTTGGCATCAACATAAACGGCGAGTACATCACTCACCTGCGATTTGCCGATGACATAGTAGTCATGGCAGAGACTCTGAGAGACCTCAATACAATGCTCAACGATCTCAGCAGGGTTTCTCAACAGGTGGGCCTGAAAATGAACATGAGCAAGACGAAAATCATGTCCAATGCTCATGCACCGCTCCACCCAGTAATTGTTGAGAACTCTGCACTCGAAATTGTCGACGAGTATATTTACCTGGGACACACAGTCCAGCTAGGTAGGTCCAATTTCGAGAAAGAGATCAGCCGCCGAATCCAACTCGGCTGGGCTGCGTTCGGGAAGCTCCGAGATGTCTTCTCGTCCAAAATTCCTCAGTGCCTGTAGACTCAAGTCTTCGAACAGTGCGTGTTGCCAGTGATGACTTACGGATCCGAGACATGGTCGCTAACTAAGGGCCTCATAAGTAGGCTCAGGACCGCTCAGCGGGCGATGGAGAGAGCTATGCTCGGAGTGTCCCTGCGGGATCGAATCAGAAATGAGGAGATCCGTAGGAGAACCAGAGTCACCGACATAGCTAAGCGAGTCGCGATACTGAAGTGGAAATGGGCGGGGCACATAGTTCGAAGAGCTGATGGTCGTTGGGGTCCCAAGGTGCTGGAGTGGCGACCCCGCACCGGGAAGCGCAGTGTTGGCAGACCCCCCACCAGGTGGACCGACGACATCAAACGAGTCGCAGGGAGCCGCTGGATTCAGGCGGCGCAAGACCGAGGCCTGTGGAAGTCCATGCAAGAGACCTTTGTCCAGCAGTGGACGTCTATCGGTTGATAAAGAAGAAGAAGATGATCCATAAAATAGTATAACTTACCGCAATCAATATGAAATCCCGTTCTAACCGACGTGTTTTCCAAGAAGAATCCAACTTTTAATTTTTTAATTTGATTTTTTTAATTTGATGTTGTCAGTCCACCTAACGTAGAAGAAAACATGAAGATCATAATGACAAGAGCATTCTATTAAGATCGGTAAAATAAGTTCGGTGAAAAATAAATAAACAAATTATAAAATAAAAAAGAATCCATACTTTCTTATCGTTTCCCATCCCTTTGTCTTACCGCCGCACTCAGTATTTTTTCCCCATTACATTTTCATTTTATTTCATATTTCTCCTTTACGGGCTGGGGGAGGGATAATAAAATTTTTCCCTCCCCCATAGCCTTTTATTTATAGGGACGGTTAAGGCGGAATATGTTCCCTTGCATTTAGTAATGAGCCAAATTATTAGGGTTGTTTTTCGAGATTGTCGAGGGATTTTCAGAGTTCCGCAGTCAAAAACCTTTATAGTTTCGTCTTAGTTTAGTCCATGACCAGGAAACCCTTAACTGTGAATTCACATGGTGGTAAGTGGTGCTGGTAGGTGGTAAGGTACACTGTCTGTAATACAGACTCTGTGTGTAACGTCATAGCCATTTCATTCAAGGACTACCTAGACCCGCAGAGCTGAAAATTTTACTTATCTAAAAACTAGCTTTTGCCCGCGATATAATCCACCTAGAGAGACAATTGCACGTTGTACCGACGGTATAAAGCGGGTGGCGGAAGTGGCTGGATGAGGAAAGCTGAGGACCGGGTGTTGTGGCGTTCTCTGGGAAAGGCCTATGTTCAGCAGTGGACGTCCACAGGCTGAGATGATGATGATAATGATTGTCCACCTAGAGAGGTTTTTAAAAATCCCGCGGGAACTTTCTGTTTTTCCGGGATTAAAGGTAGCCTATCTCGCTCACCAGTAGGGCTAGCATACGCGCTACAAGAACCTTTTGTTATCCATTTACTCGTGGATGTCGAGACTCGAGATATCAAGAGACAATGAGTAATCAAAATTGTCTCGTGACGCGCATGTTAGGTCTCTACATGTCCTCAACTATACCCCAAATGCAAAAAATATCACGTTGATCCTTTGCTCCGTTGCTGAGTGAATGAAAGACAGACCAACAAACACAAATTCGCATTTATAATAAGGATAGTTTTCATTAGCTATTTTAGTTGGCGGTATACAGACGCAGTAAGCGGTTTTCTTCTTGGCATACCTACGGAACCTTACCCTATGCGAGTCCCGACATGCACTTGGCAGGTTTTATTTTTCACTTTTTTGGGATTCTGCCACTGTTTGTCGGAGATAAGTGGCGGTTATATTGTGAGTGAATTTTTTTAGTGTCCCGTTGGGGACGTTTTGATTTGCTTTATGAATTGTTTTGCATTTTACACGGCTTTTTATACTATCTTATGAGTTTATAATACTAACGAATTAATTCAAGATTTCAATGAAAACAGTTCCACATGTTAAATAACTTGTTACATTCATACTAATATTATTATAAATACGAAATCTGTTAGAGTTTGGTAGCTTGCACCAGTTATAGCCGACAAAGATACTACTTAGTTTTCAAAAAATCCAAATCCACGCGGACGACGTCGCGAATTCTACAAAGCTTCAGTAGGTATACTTTAGGAAATAGAAGCTTTGTAAAAATTCGCTAAGTTATCGTACCAACTTCTGAAAGAAGACAGATAAATTGTGGCATAATCGAAAATATCTTCAACTGATGAATTTTGACGTTTTAACAGTTTTTGTACTGGCCATCTGTAAGAATGTAAAGCTTAGAATAGAATAGAAATGTTTTTTATTCAAATAAACTTTTTTATAAGTGCTTTTGAATCTTCGGAATGCCCTTCCTGCCGAGAAGAACCAGCAAGAAACTCGGCGGTTGCTCTTTTCAAAACAAGTTTACAATTCAATAGATACTATGCTATGCATGCAGTGTTTCCACAATGAGTTCCACAAAAGCATACCTAATTATAATTCAGCACATGTTAAGACGGGCAGATAGAAAGTAGCCCAATTCCCGCTGGTGGCACCCGTTCTTGTTAGGCACTTGTAGATGGGGAAATAAATAGACCTTATAACTAATTAACTAATTTCAAAGTTAGGTCTGCTCATTTGTACCTACCTATTACACAGTAAACATAAGCGCTAATAAATAATACCCACCTACTTGAGGAGTAATTATAAATTAACCCTCAAATACCGCACCGAAGCCATTCAAAGTTCTAAGCCAAAAACGACCCTCCGCACATTTTTTCTTGTGGTTACACAGGCGCGATTACTCACACAAACAAAATTTTTCCTCCATCGCCTTTGTATGAATAAGCACGGCGTACGGACGCGGCACACATACAAAGGCCGTGTCTGTGTGGGTGCTAGCCGCTCCTTCCATTGGACACCGCGCTATTTCTTTATTGATCCATATTTCTTCTTCTTTAGACTGCCCGGGGGGCGAGCGCCCCCACTGGGGGGGTGTTTTTCTACAGTTTTAACGAAGGACTCGAATTTGCGAAGGAGTTTTCGTTTCGTGGGGGGGAAGAAACGTTATTAATGGTTTTTAAGCTGTGTAATTTTCGACGTAATGCCGGGTGTCGGGTTTTTTGTTTTTGTTTCTTTGTTTAACGTGTACGATGTAAAATTAGATGGAGAATCATGTTTCGCATATTTTTTTAAATATACGTAGATACCAATTATGTACATCTGAGTAGATAGACGTTTAAAAGGTTTCTATTACAAGCACAGCATTGGAAGACCTCTACTAGTTGGACGGACAATTTCAAGGATAACAAGATTGTGTCCTGTGGCGACCTTCGCAAGAGACCCTTGTCCAGCAGTGGACATTAATTGCTGAAATGATTCTCTCTATTACATTTTTTTTAAGAGAATATCAGCCAGCTTGTGTGGACAATAGTGCAATGTGTGAGATTCGAACCTGCGACCTTTTAGTTTTCAGTCCGTACCTTTAACCGTTAGGCTATTGAGGCTTCTTTGGGGATTAGGATATCTCTATTATAAACTTAAGGCATATTAGCACAGCAATGCAATTCCAGTGAACAAGCACTTATTATTTTTGGTATTTCTAATATTAAAAAGATGAACTTTTTTTAATTCCCTCCTTATGCCTTCATGTATAAATGGGACGAGTCTTTTACATCAGTACAAAGGAAGGCCTTTGTATTAATGTAAAAAGCTCGTCCCATTTATATATTTTAATATAATATACGTATTATTATTTTATTTAAATCTTACTTGTAGGCAATACCTGTAAAAAGCTCATCATACTTATACATGAAGGAAAAACATCGTGAGGAAACCTGATTAGAGTTCTCCATAATGTTCTCAAAGGTGTGTGAAGTATACCATTTCGCATTGGGCCTGCGTGGTGGATTACGGCCTATAACCCTTCCCTGAGAGTACATGAGAGGAGACCTGCGATCAGTAGTGAGACGTTAATGGGTTGCTCATGATGATGATGATATTGTATTCCATGATAGGTATATAACTCTTTTACAATTATAGTGTTTAAGCCAGCAACCCACAGTGACAATCTACTACCAAAACAAAGCCAAGTAGTTAAGATAAAAGCAAATAAAACTTAACAAGTGCACAAAACGCGAGATCTTGCCAAGCCCGCAGCCGCCAGGAGGCAAAAATAAATGCATTTAAGAGATAATCCGGCAAGCTGGCAAAAAACATAAATTTTGGCAACATTTCATAGTGGGGATCATGTGACCCCCCTACTGTAGTTTAGGGTTGGGGCACTAATATTTAGGAACTTGTTCAACGCAATTATTAGCTACAAAAATGTTTGGTGATGCCTATATAAATTCAGGTACAGAACCCGACAGTAAATATTACACTTCGGAGGCTACGGTTTCGTAGAGTGTGGTCTTAGTCCACGAATGAGCAATACGATATAATATAGGTATCTACGAGGACAGAGACGGCGCCTTACGAAGCCAAGACTTCTCTTTCAAGGATCGTCTTTTTCTGGTGTTCGCTTTGTTTGATTAATAAGTAATAGCATGTGATATTTAATTTCTTAAATGCAGTTACTCCGAAAAGTCAGTGGTCAATACCCGGGATCGAACCTGCGACCCCCCGAATAGGAGACTACAGTCCTTAACACTAAACTATCGCTGCTTAGATATACGTATTACGCTGTACCTACCCGACAGTTAATAATATTGCTAGAGACTATGAGATAGTCTCTTAGTCGCACGAAGTGACAAAACAATCTGTATAGGTGTAAGGCATCGATGGTATAAGGACAGGAAACAGTGCTCTGCGGCTGGAACCACATCTGTGCGCATCGATTCGCATTTTGACCATTCAAAACTGTCATTTTTCATAGAGTCGTGTACGCATCAATTCGGCTTTTCTATGCACGTACAAGACTATATGAAAAATGTCAGTTTTGTATGGACAAAATGCGAATTGATGCGCACAGATGTGGTTCCAGCCTATTAAGCCAAGGCTAGCCGATTGTCTATTTTCTGGGCCTCGATTTGTCGACACCAGGACCAATGACATGCTATTCACGGAAGAAACGCATCAGTCACCCATCTAGTTACCGACTCAGGTGATCTTTGCTTACCTAGTACAATCAACTGATAAGTATCTACCTAGGTATCGCTACTAGACCTCAAATATCTAATAGTACCTCGTCCTCAAATATATTAATATTATAACTAATATTATGTACTCAGGTACAAACTACAAACATATTTCGTAACAAAACCTTCGCGTCCTATTTATATTTTAATTTTTATTCAAGAAAGAAAACGCCCGTTTTCTCAGATGACGTCACATTGCGCCTCATCATAAATAACCGTCCAAATCACCTAGACCCTCCAGCCCCTTTCTCCATTCAAAAACTCCATAAGAAAACGGCCGATCATGAAAATGTAGGGGTCTTGCGGCGCTGGGCGGCTAATGTTTTGTTTTGCTCGGCGTAAATGATGCAAAAAGCCTTAAGAAAATTATAGCGACTATAAGATATAAAGGGTATTGTGGGTGAACGATGGATACCTACATACCTACAGATAGCTAAGACTGATACCAGCATCTGAGCAACATGATGTAGAAGGATTTTCATTAAATTCTCTTCAGAACCTACAGAACCTCCCTGGTGCAGTGGTGAGCGATGTAGTCTTACAGTATTTGGTCATGGATTCGATTCCCAGCGGGGACGATTTAGAAACGATTTAAAAATTAATTTCAGAAGTTTTGTGTCTGCTGGGAAAATCATTACTTCCTGATAGATTTTTTTTTCACATTTTTACCCGATTACGATAAAGCCAATAGGAAGTACTTATAGTAGGTATGCATGTATGTTTGTAGGTATTTATGTAATGTTCCACCGTAGCGCCTAAACTACTGGGCCGATTTTGATGAATGTGGTTCGTTATTAATTATTATAGTCCGGGTGACCTACCTGCATTTTATACGAACAACAACAAATGAATATGTTACATTTTCCGTGAGTTTACAATTTTTAAAATTTTTCTTTTCGCAACTCGATTTGGGATAATTTAATATAAAAAATTATTATTTTTAAAAACCAACTTCAAACGCCCGCGCCAGTAAAAAGTACGTATATTAATTTATTGTTAATATTTTAAAAACCGCTCGACCGACTTCGATAAAATTTCAATGGGACCACCTGGAAAAGATACCCTTTGAAAAAAAGAATTTTCCAAATAGGTTCAGGTATCTTCGAGTAATCGGTACATAAAAAAAATAAAAAAATCCGACGAATTGAGAACTTCCTCCTTTTTTTAAAGTCGGTTAAAAAGAGATCAAAGATCTGAAAAAAACCGAAGATTTGGGAAGTCTAAGTAGTAATCGGATGTAACATATGATAGGATGTTAGCTTTGTGGCTAACACAAGTAATACCTACTTGCATGAACGCGGTTCACAGTCAACTTAAATTCGTATAAACTACTTTGAACCCACAAAGGCTTAGAGTACAGGGACGGACTTGAATCATTGTATCGATAGTATTATAGGTACCAACCTATATACTAGGACTATATCTACGCCAGGGGTCTCCAAATTTTTATCCTAAGAGCGAGGAAGACTCCCACTAACTCTGTTAAGGCCAATAAAAATCTCTCTTTACTTTTCAAGGGAAATAACTGATTCTTATAAAATTCCGTATAGATAGCTGATTACCTTAAGGATTTTTTCAAGGTTTTTACTTGCACAGTTTGCACAGTTATATTTTATTGACGGATTGTTTCGATTTCTGCACGATTTATTTGTTTGAAAAACATTCTCTAATATGAAATACTTATTACAAAAAATAACCAAGATTCCAGGCAGATTCAGTCCGCTATCTATGACAACCGTGAGATATACTTAGGACCTATTTCACAAATTCGCTTAATAACGTTTAACAGACAGTAAAATTGACGTTTTGACAGTTTTGTATTGGAAATCGGTCACCAAGTCAAGTTTATTCTTCATTTAAAGTTGGTGACCTACGTATGTTACAATCACAGAGAATTGAAAAGTATCTACCGAACTGCTTATAAAATTTATGTATAAAATTAATATTATGAGGTATAAAATTTAGTATAATATTACCTCTAAAAGAGAAGAGCAAATTGCTTTCCTACACTTATATTGCTGGGTAGGTACTAGGTACTATAAGGGCCTGTTTCACCACTTACTGATAATGGTCTGATAGCCTATCCACAACTTATCTGACGGATAGCATTTAAACTGATTCATAAGCATCTGATAAGTCAATCTGGCAGCTAAACTCAAAAAGATATCACACAGATTTATATCAGGCACTTTATCAGCAAACGGTGAAACAGGCCATAAGGGTCCTTATTATCTTCATGAACATATAAAATAATACAGTCACATAATATATTTCGAAATATAAATAAATTATACATTACCGCCCGCGCCGAGTCCGCGCCTCGGAACGTCCGCGCGGGGGTGGGGAGGGGGACGTCCGACACAGCGCTCCTTTTTACGTTCCGCGCTCGAGCAGGGCTCGCGAACCTTTTCTTGACGATCATTATTGGTGATTTAAACAAACATTTCTGATGTACCTACAATACTAGTTGATGCCCTCAACTTCGTCCGCGTGGATTTTTTTTGACGTGATAACGTCTTATAAATCGATGAACACCGGCTGCACGCACAAAAAAGTGTCACGTTCCGCCTGAGCCTGTGCGTGCAAGCGAGAGCGTGGAACAAGCGATAGAGAGGCACGATCGGCCCAAGCGTTGGCTTGTGACTAGAGAAAATTTTAATCAAATTTTTTTTAGCGAAATTTTCAATTAACTACTTCTTTGTATTATACAAAATAATGATAATTCAGTGATAATAATTCAATTCAATTCATAAAAGTATGTAATTTTTCATCAATGTTTCTTTATGACGTTATCACGTAAAACTATAGTCCGTAAACCGACTTTACAGACAACCAATTTTTTTTGAAATCCCGCGGGAATTAATATTTATAAATTTCCGGGATTAAAAGTAGCCTGCGTCCACACTCCAGTGTGGTTAGTCCAAGTTTTAATTCGTTTAATAGTAATGGTTAACTATGACATTAGCATCAAAGTAAAATGAACCATAATGGTATCGATTTAAAGTCACAAATTCAATATAGACGAGTTTAATTAGGAGCGTTTTCGTTACGTAAACGTATAAGATTACATACACGAAATTGAGCTCTAACTAAATATTGTTATGGTTTATTTTACTTTGATGGTAATGTCATAGTTTACTATTCATAGTTAACTATCCAATCTTATACTACCCTACTGGTCCTCAACTATATACCCATGCAAGAATTCACGTCGATTCATAGCTTTGTTGAAGAGCAATCGAATGCCAAATCAACAAACAAACAAACTTTCGCATTTATAATATTAGTAAGATATTCCTATTTTGATGCTTGACCACTGTCTGTCATACCTGATGGAAAGTGACGGTGTGACCTAAGATGGAACGCGCTTGCCTAGATTCTGTCAATTTTCGTTTATTTCGACTCCTGGGAGACCGATTTTGACCCCAAGGGGTCGATATCGACTTCTTTTGGAATCCAGGCGAGATGCTTTACTCTTGTTTTTACACATATTTCTTAATATAATAACTAATGTTAGCTCACGACGTTGTATGCAAGGAGTTGAGTTTTAAAAATTGCTAAAAATCCTATCTCTACCTATCTATCTCGTAGCTGTTTGAGGGTAGATGCTTGTGAAGAGGTATTTCGGTACAATCTTAATACACGCTCTTCCTTTTAACACCAGTTACCCAAAGTGTGTATATTTTTAGCGTTTTTGTATATGGACTAATTTCCGAATTTAATGTAAAATATTTAAATTTTTTTTTAAATCGATGCCGATATTAAATGCAAAACGCAGAACCTTGCATGCTATTATATCCTCTATAAAACAGTTTCATATTAATAATATCTTAAAGTTTAATTTTCCTTCTATTAAAAAAATAAGTTGAAAAGTCGCTCCAAAGGTTTTCTACCCCTGCTCAAGAAGGTGTGAGCGGCGCGTTGCCTCAAGAATGCTACAATTTTCCCGAGTTTTCCATTTCTCGGTCCCCTTGCCCCCCCTCCCCCCAGCCTCTCATCCCACTCGAGGAGAAAAAAGGAATGGTCTCCGTTGCTACGCGACGCGGCTATAGGTGTTTTGTTACCCTGCTTCGTTTATAAACTTGTAGTTTTGATTGAGAAATATCGAGTTTCTTGTTTGTTCATCTTGTCACAATTGTGTCGGGAGGCCCTTTACCGTTTTAACCGACTTAAAAAAAAGGAGGAGGTTATTAGTGTGATGCGGGTTGTTACGTTCCCTCAAATATGATTGAGCGAAGCAATGGCTGGGTCATGCGTCATGCTCGTGAACGGGTGCCACCGGCGGGAATGGGGCTACTTTATGTCTGCCCATCTTGGGATAGAAGTTAGTCGGTATGCATTTTTGGAACTTCCCTCATTGTGGAAACACTGCATATATAGCATAGTATTTACTGTATTGTAAATTTGTTTTGAAAAGAGCAACCGCCGAGTTTCTTGCTGGTTCTTCTCGGCAGGAAGGGCATTCCGAACCAGTGGTAGATTCATCGACTATTCAAAAGCACTTGTAAAAGTTTATTTGAATAAAAAATATTTCTATTCTATTCTATTCTAATTCGACGCGAATTTTTTAAACTCAAATCTGAAACGATTTCAATACTTTTTTTTAATCTCATCTTCGCCGCTGCTGTTTGATAGTAACAATATGAATATGTTCAAATTAATCTATGATTAAAACTGGACAGTCTGTTGTAATCCTTTTTAGGACCTATTTGATTAGCGCCATTTTGGCGCTGTGAACAGTAACGAGTGTCCAAGGAACTAAAATAAGTGAGGGCATTAATTGACAACTGAAAGTTGATACTTTTTGGTATTTCCCACATCCCTATATTATTTAGTTCCAGAGACACTCGTATGTTGAATGTGGCGCTTCAAATCCTACTTTCCTGCTAATATTATAAATGCGAAAGTTTGTGAGGATGTATGGATGGACGGATGGATGGATGTTTGTTACTCTATAACTCCACAACTAATGGATAGATTTGGCTGAAATTTGGAGAATTTATCCCGGAAAATTACAGAGTTCCCGCGGGAATTAAAAAATAATCCACGCGGAAGAAGTCGCGGGCATCATCTCTATAATTTAAGGCTGTCATTTGTGTAGGGAAGTCAGTCCAGTGTTAATCATAGATTAATTATAAACGTTAGTGATTACAACCCATCGCTGATTGTCTAAAAGTTATTCCATTGATCGTATTCGTATTCGATGACATTAGCGTCAAATAGAATAGAATAGAAATGTTTTTTATTCAAATAAACTTTTGCAAGTACTTTTGAATCGTCAATGAGTCTACCACTGGTTCGGAATGCCGTTCCTGCCGAGAAGAACCAGCAAGAGCAGCAAAGTAAAATAATCCTTGATCGTATTAATTTAAAGTCACAAATTCAGGACAACCGATTTTAACATGGAGCGTATCGTAGGTACATACCTAAACGTATAAGAATGCTTACACGAAATTGAGCTCTAATTTAATGTTGTTATGGTTTATTTTACATTGACGCTAATGTCATCGAATATGATTACGATCAATCGAATAACTTTAGATAATCGCACCCCTGGGTCACTATTGGGCACAGTTCGTGGTTTAGGCCATAATGTACCTACCACGAAGACCAAGTTTGGATTGACAGACTTCACACAACCTTTGAGAACGTTAAAAAGAACAGATTTTACCAAAAAAACATTTCTATTTTTAACAAAAGTTATTATCAAAGAAAACCTGAAAGACAGCAAAAAATTTACGTTTATAATTAAATTTCCGTTTCGAGAAATAAATTAAAGTACGCCCAAAGACGGTCCGCTTCTTAATTCACATTTTCTTGCTAAACAAATCCTTTACTTGGGAAGAAATATTAAAAAAACTTTCAAAAAGACTTAAATCCTACGTTTGGGAAACAAACAAAAATCTACCTTATGGTCCTTATTTAAAATTGAAATTACCACGTTTCTACTTTTCTACCATTAAAGCCTTTTTACGTTAAACGTCATGAGATCTGATATGCTTCAAATGATTTTCTGTTTTAGCTCGAGTTATTAAGGTTGATTTTTCAAAGATATTACATTTGCTTTAATCCAAGTCTTGCTCAGACAGTTATATACAGGCTGTTCCAAGAGTGTTGGTGAGCGCCCCCCCACTTCTTTGAGTCGTTAATTTACATTTTAAATTGCACTTACATAGCTGAGGCGACTTGCCTGTTTTGTAGCGTCCGTGAGTTTGAAACAACCTGTATAGCTAGAATTGTATGGGCCTTAAGAATCGAAGTTTAAAATTAGTTCGTTCTCCTTGGGAATGCTGCTTTGTGAAAATTTAACTTTCCTTTCAGGTTTCCTTAATTTTCAACGGTTGTTGGGGTTCCAAGGTGCTGGAGCGGCGGCGACCCCGCACCGGAGAGCGCAGTGTAGGCCGACCCCCCGCTAGGTGGATCGACGTCATCAAACGAGTCGCAGGGAGCCGCTGGATTCAGGCGGTGCAAGACTGTGGCCTGTGGAAGTCGATGTAGGAGACTTTTGTCTTGCAGTGGATGTCTATCTGTTGATAAAGAAGAATAAGAAGATAGGTTAAAGGTTGCATGAAAGCAATTCGTTTAGCTTTAGCTGCCCTCAAGATAGGATAATATTATTAATCTATTTTAATATCGATAAGCTACCTACTTATTAGAACATTGTAACCCGTTTCATAAGAAAAGAGCAACTACTGCATTCCCACCGGTTCTTCTCACCAGAATCTGCATCCTGACCCGTTGGTAGAGTCTTGACTTGTCACAAGAGCGACAGGTTGGCTTGCACGACATTAATAATATTGTATTTTGAATTATGAATGAAAAATCAGCTCCAAATATTTTTATAACAAATCTAACCTGCTTAGGTAAAGGGTTAAAAAAATCTAAGCAGGTGGTTTCCTCATGCTACTTTTAAAATATTTAAGTGTGTCAAATTAAAAAAAAAATCGATTCTTTTCACTTTCTTATAAATCAATGACTTCCGACCCTTGTTCAAATATTTAGTCAATATCATATCGATATCGTGAAATCGATACAGAAATCGAAAGTGGTGCAAAAAATGGATCCGGCAAATAATAACAAGCAAAAGTGGGTCTTATTCTCTTGGTATAGAGTCTTTCAAATCAAAGTATTCAAAAAAAAAAAACTGGCATAACGATGACATTTTTCAACGGAAAATAGCACTTATGTATTTGATATAGAGTCCATAAGAAATCCGAGTCCGACACAATATGTCACACCATTTGTTTATAAGCCACAGTAGATTTCTATTTTTTGTTTGTTTGATTGTTAAGTGGTTAAGTTTGATATGGGGTGAAGAAAAACACGTTTTTTTTTTTGAATAAAGGAAGCTCTTTAGATTTCAATAAATTGACGTCGATAACTTATATTTCGACACCTCGTCTTTAATGGTCATAGAATATAGCTAAATTTTGAAATAGAGCCTAATTATTATTGTACCTATGCGATAAGGGATTTTCAAAAATTATTATTAATTATTGATTTACTGACGGAGATTATACGTATTGATTGCTGATATTTATTAGAAATTAAAATCTTTTAATTAAACTGTAAAAAATTAACTTAGGTTTAGGTATCCATTTTTAAAAAATCCTATGTCACTCTCCAGCCCTGCAATTGTCTAAAGTTATTCCATTGATCGTTATCTTATTCGATGACATTTGCGTAGAAGTAAAATAAACCATAAAAAATTGAATTAGAGCTCAATTTTGTGTAAGCATTCTTATACGTTTACGTATGTACGATACGCTCCATATTAAAATCGGTTGTACTGAATTTGTGGCTTGAAATTAATATAATTAAGGACTATTTTTCTTTTACGTTAATGTTATCGAATACGAATACGATCAATAGAATAACTTTTAGACAATCGGGGGGCAGGTCCTCAACTATACCCATGCAAAAAATCACATCGATCCGTTGGTAGCTCCGATGCGGCGTGATTGAATGACAAGCCAACAAACACACTTTCGCATTTATAGTTTAACTAGCTGATGCCCACGACTTCGTCCGCAGGGATTTTGTTTTTAAAATCCCTCAGGAACTCTTTGATTTTCTGGGATAAAAAGTAGCCTATGTCACTCTCCAGGTCCTTAACTATACTCATGCAAAAAATCAATCAATCTGTAGCTCTGTTGCGGCGTGATTGAAGGTCACACCAACAAACAAATACACTTTCGCATTTATAGTATATATTAGTATGATTAGTGTGATAACACAAGTCTACACCGGAAGTCCAAAGTATTCCACGGTGCGAGGTCGTCTGGTGGGACGTATCTACATGAATAGCATACTCTTTGTCCATCGCCATGTGTCGTGTACGTCGCGTATTGACGGTTCCCGCCCCACCTGCTGTTAACGCAAGCATTCTTAATTGCTGTTTACCGATTTAATTGTCAGGTTGGTGTAGTGGTTGGCACGTTTGACTGCGGGTGACGAGGTCCTGGGTTGGATTCCTGGGTAGGGCAAAAAAATGTTTTGGTATTATTATTTATTGTTCAAGGAATTTTCGGAGAGAAAACGGAGAAAATTTAAAATAAAGAAAATTATTATCTAATACTAGCTGACTCGGCGAACTTCGTACCACCAACTTATCTATATTAATAAAATAAATAAACTATCCCAATCCAAAAAAACTATCCTATCTTTTAAGTTGGACGAAATTACAGATAGTTACGAAGTTTGATAAAAATCGGTTCAGTAGTTTAGGAGTCCATCGCGGACAAACAACGTGACACGTAATTTATATATATTAAGATAAGATAGAATAGAATAATTATAGAATAGAATAGAATTTTTTATTCTAATAAACTTTTACAAAGTGCTTTCGAATCGAGAGAACACTTATAGAAAGAGAGTAGAGCACCTAAAGTCATACGGTCGTGTCGGATTATCGTCCCATCATACTATGAGAGTAAAGGAATAGCTGTCTGCAGAAAATGTTTCGGAGAAACGCGCAACCGACGAACGATGAACATTTTTTTCACTAATTGTAAATTGTTATTCAGAAGAGAACGTCCTACACGCTGTGCTACGCGTTCTCTACGAGAAACCACTTGTTAATCGTACAAGGGTCGATTTCACCAAAGTAAAATAAGTGTGGTAACGTAACTAGGTGGACCGACGACATTAAACGAGACGCAGGGAGTTGCTGGATTCAGGTGGCGCAAGACTGAGACTTGTGGAAGTCCATGCAAGAGACCTATGTCCAGCCGTGGACGTCTATCGGTTGATAAAGAAGAAGAAGGAATAAGCTATCCGAGCGTAACTATGATATTTTGACAGTATTTTTAATACAAAAACTGTCAGAACGCCCAATTTATTTCTCGGTAAAACGTCATTCGATGATGGTGAAATCGGCCATAGATAAGACAGCTAAAAATATACCGGCTGAATTGAGAACCTCCTCCTTTTATGGACTTCGGTTAAAAATATGTAGAATAAGTAGGGTATATTAATTCTCGAATCAATTCCAACGGCCATTTAAAGTGATTCATACATTCCTAGTTTATGTGTAATTATGCGAGTACAAAGTAAGCGAAATGTAAATGTGTGCTTTTCCCAAATATTCCGGTTGTTTTGCAAACAATTTGTGAGGCAAATTTTTAGTGTGACGGCGCGCGGATATCCTCCGCGAGCTAACTATTCCTCCGGATAACCGGCGTAAATCTTACATTAGACCCGCCGCGCACAGGCGCAGGGGAATATCGTAATAATAAAATATTCCTGTATGGACTTCCACAAGCTTCAGACTTGTGCCGCCTGAATCCAGCGGCTCGCTGCGACTCGTTTGATATCGTCGGTCCACCTAGTGGGGGTTCTGCCAGCACTGCGCTTCCTGGTGCGGAATCGCTACTCCAGCAACTTGGGACCCCAACGACCATCAGCTCTTCGAACTTTATGACTTACCCATTTCCACTTCAGTTTCGCTGAGCTATGTCGGTGACTTTGATTCTCCTACGGATCTCCTCATTTCTGATTTGATCTCGCAGGGATACTCCGAGCATAGCTCTCTCCATCGCCCGCTGAGTGACCCTGAGCCTTCTTATGAGGCCCACAGCTAGCGACCATGTCTCGGATCCGTAAGTCATCACACTGTTCGGAGACTTTAGTCTTCAGGCACTGTGGGATTTGTTTGCTTTAGTTATACATAATTTGATTCAGACAAAGGCGTTTTTTGGTTTCAAATATAGGAGCCTGGGCCAGGTATGTGTACGGTCTTTCAAAATGTTCGGGGTCATGAAATAGTAGTAATTTTTTCTTTATTTCTCAGGAAAAGGTCCTTTTTACGAGGTACAATACGAAATTATTTTGCAAAATAAAAGCGCAACAATATGACGCCCTTTTTGACAGTGACACGTAGCTAAACAAACGAGAGTTAATGACATTTGACATAAAAATTACCACAAACAAATTGACAGAAATTGACAGTTGACACACCAGCAATTGACATTTGAAATCGCATTAAAATGACGTAATGTCATTACAAACATATGCTACAAAATCAGATGGATGCACTCCGAGTGTTGCTATTCTACAAATGTACCCTATTACCAATTTTATATTTGTACCTCTTATTCACTGTAAAACTACAAAAACACATATTTTATTTTAATTTCTATGACTTTATACAATATTTATATTTGTACCTCAAATTTTCGATTCGTCGATACCGCAAAGCCTGAAGACAAAGGTTTTCAATGAGTGTGTCCTACCGGTAATGACGTATGGAGCGGAAACGTGGACACTGACGGTGGGCCTCGTTCACAAATTAAAAGTCGCTCAGCGCGCTATGGAGCGAGCTATGTTGGGAATCTCTCAGGGATAAAATCCGGAACGAGGAGATTCGTAGAAGAACAAAAGTGACCGACATAGCTCTGAGGATTAGTACGCTGAAGTGGCAGTGGGCAGGACATATCTGTCGCAGAACCGATGGCCGATGGGGCAGACGTGTTCTGGAGTGGAGACCGCGTACCGGCAAGTGCAGTGTAGAACGCCCTCCAGCTCGCTGGTCCGATGACCTTAAGAAGGTGGCGGGAAGCGGTTGGATGAGGAAAGCGGAGGACCGTCTTTGGTGGCGCGCTCTTGGAAAGTCCTATGTCCAGCAGTGGATGAATACAGGCTGATGGATTGGATTGGATACAATATTTTGGTATAGCGCAGAATTACCTGGCTCAAGATGAAACAACCCCTTTCCCCAGCGCCTGTGTCGCATATCGGCGGAAGGAGGCAATAGCGCCGGTGTATACTCGCGAATTGTTACCACCACACACTCACCGCGTCACATGCCGGCTCGAGTCTCATGACTCACTCATGAGTCAACATCAACACGCATTTTTGTCACTTTCCATGTAACTTTCCGCACTGTTTGCAACTTGTAACAAGTGCTATCGCTGCTGTCTAATTAATAAAGTTAAACTTGTCGCAACTAAGGCTGCTCGTGAGATTCTTTCGTAAGGTGACTAAGGTGCGGTTTATAATTATATTGTACTAGCTGATGCCCGCGACTTCGTCCGCGTGGATTTAGTTTTTAAAATCCCGCGGGAACTGTCACCCTCCAGGTTCTAAGCTATGCCTATCCCTTTGATTATATAAACTCTAGATACCGCATCACGCAATGAGCGATGCGACACAAACAGGCCAGCTTTTACGAGCGTGTGTGCGTGAGGCACGCACACACGCATAGCAGTGGCTATGTCTTACACCAGCGTCATTTGGATCTTGGAGTTACCAGCTAATGAATCTATCCCGATAAAATGGGGGAAAACTGTAAAATTATGTTAATAATATAATAACATAAATTTTAATATTTTACTATTTAAATGATTTTTTTTACTTTATGTATTATGTATAGAAAAATACTATCAAATAAAAGTCAATAACGTATTTACAAAATATGTTTTATCTACACTAATGTTATAACATTCTACTTATGTTTCCAATACTTGACATATAATTACTACTGTTATAGCGCAGATAACAAAACACTCAATTTAAGCAATTTCACATGATGGTATAATATCCACATCGATATCGTAAAATCTCATTATAACATCAATAAAACGCGACCAATTAACCTGGCGAGCCTTATGTCAAAATCCTCATACAAGTTGTATGAAATTTTGATATTAGGCTGGCTTTTGAAAACAGTTGGGTTATACGTGAAAACTTCGTCGAAACTACTAAACTTACATACACAAAACTCTTTGGTAAGATCTTTTGGCAATATTATAAAAAGTCACCGCCATATTGAAATTCTTTGTTATTGGACCGATTTCGTTCAAAATCGATATTTGGGCTTCCCTGGGGTCAAATAAGAGGAAATGATTGGCAAAATTATAAAAAGTGACCGCCATATTGAAATTCTTTGTTATTGGACCGATTTCGTTCAAAATCGATATTTGGGCTTCCCTGGGGTCAAATAAGAGGAAATGATTGGCAAAATTATAAAAAGTGACCGCCATATTGAAATTCTTTGTTATTGGACCGATTTCGTTCAAAATCGATATTTGGGCTTACCTGGGGTCAAATAAGAGGAAATGATTGGCAAAATTATAAAAAGTGACCGCCATATTGAAATTCTTTGTTATTGGACCGATTTCGTTCAAAATCGATATTTGGGCTTCCCTGGGGTCAAATAAGAGGAAATGATTGGCAATATTATAAAAAGTCACCGCCATATTGAAATTCTTTGTTATTGGACCGATTGTTACTCTTGTTGTTTGATAAATTGCATTAGTGAAGAAAAAGTAGTGTATGCAACTGCATATAACACGGGTATTAAAACACTCGTTACTATTATGAAACTCGCTGCGCTCGTTTCATAAACTCACACTCGTGTTTTAATACCCTTCATTATATGACAGTTGCATAAACTACTATTATTATTTAACTTATAGTGTCGACTTATAAAAATACTAGGGTTTCAAGGTGGCATCGCCTTCTTTTATATTTTTTTAATTAAATTTTTCAAAATTTTATCTTATCTTACAGCTATCACAAAGACAACTCTAGGGGCTAATCTGACTAATTTTAGCGGAAGCGATTGGCATTTTTACGACTACATCGCGTTTTCCCGACTCAAACGCGTTCGATACTATACTAAAAGTAGAGAAGGTCAGCGTCGTTTTTTTGACTGCATCGCGTTTTGGCGATTTTTGGTCGCAAGTGTCAAATCGCGAGATTAAGCGTTTTTGCTACTTTCGATCACAGATTTGAGTTTTATCTAATTGCGGGATCCGATCCAAAGTTAAAATTATAACAGTAAAAGTAATAGGGTTAAGGGGGTCCCCACGGGTTATAAAATGGTTGCCAAAATTTTAAAAAGTCACCGCCATATTGGAATTCTTTGTTATTGGACCGATTTCGTTCAAAATCGATATTTAGGCTTCTCTGGGGTCAAGAAAGAGGACATGGTTGCCAAAATTTTAAAAAGTCACCGCCATATTGGAATTCTTTATTATTGGACCGATTTCGTTCAAAATCGATATTTAGGCTTCTCTGGGGTCAAGAAAGAGGGTATGGTTGCCAAAATTTAAAAAAGTCACCGCCATATTGGAATTCGTTGTTATTGGACCGATTTCGTTAAAAATCGAAATTTAGGCTTCTCTGGGGTCAAGAAAGAGGGTATGGTTGCCAAAATTATAAAAAGTCACCGCCATATTGGAATTCTTTGTTATTGGGCCGATTTCGTTCAAAATTGATATTTAGGCTTCTCTGGGGTCAAGAAAGAGGAAATAGTTTCCAAAATTATAAAAAGTCACCGCCATATTGGAATTCTTTGTTATTGGACCGATTTCGTTCAAAATCGATATTTAGGCTTCTCTGGGGTTAAGAAAGAGGACATGGTTGCCAAAATTTAAAAAAGTCACCGCCATATTGGAATTCGTTGTTATTGGACCGATTTCGTTAAAAATCGAAATTTAGGCTTCTCTGCGGTCAAGAAAGAGGAAATGGTTGCCAAAATTATAAAAAGTCACCGCCATATTGGAATTCTTTGTTATTGGGCCGATTTCGTTCAAAATTGATATTTAGGCTTCTCTGGGGTCAAGAAAGAGGAAATAGTTGGCAAAATTATAAAAAGTCACCGCCATATTGGAATTCTTTGTTATTGGGCCGATTTCGTTCAAAATCGATATTTAGGCTTCTCTTGGGTCAAGAAAGAGGAAATAGTTGGCAAAATTATAAAAAGTCACCGCCATATTGGAATTCTTTGTTATTGGACCGATTTCGTTCAAAATCGATATTTAGGCTTCTCTGGGGTCAAGAAAGAGGAAATAGTTGACAAAATTATAAAAAGTCACCGCCATATTGGAATTCTTTGTTATTGGACCGATTTCGTTGAAAATCGATATTTAGGCTTCTCTGGGGTCAAGAAAGAGGAAATGGTTGGCAAAATTATAAAAAGTCACCGCCAAATTGAAATTAACGTACAATTTGAAATACATCGGTCAAATTTAAAAAAAAACTTTAAAATTTTGCGGTTTCAGGATACCTATTGATCCCATATTTAGAAGTCGATGGGTGGAAATAATAAGAAAAAGCCGTGGAGAAGAGTATTGGAAACCATCCAAATCCACGGTGATATGTTCCGAACATTTCCGTGAAAAAGACAAGTATGTGTATTGTGTATTTTGCAAGTAATCAAGGACGTCAAAGATTGAAAAAGGATGCGATAACAACGAATTCCAATATGGCGGTGACTTTTTTAAATTTTGCCAACCATTTCCTCTTTCTTGACCCCAGAGAAGCCTAAATATCGATTTTCAACGAAATTGGTCCAATAACAACGAATTCCAATATGGCGGTGAATTTTTAAAATTTTGGCAACCCTGTCCTCTTTCTTGACCCCAGAGAAGCCTAAATATCGATTTTGAACGAAATCGGTCCAATAACAAAGAATTCCAATATGGCGGTGACTTTTTAAAATTTTGGCAACCATTTCCTCTTTCTTGACCCCCAGAGAAGCCCAAATATCGATTTTGAACGAAATCGGTCCAATAACAAAGAATTCCAATATGGCGGTGACTTTTTAAATTTTGCCAACCATTTCCTCTTTCTTGACCCCAGAGAAGCCTAAATATCGATTTTGAACGAAATCGGTCCAATAACAAAGAATTCCAACATGGCGGTGACTTTTTATAATTTTGGCAACCATTTCCTCTTTCTTGACCGCAGAGAAGCCTAAATATCGATTTTTAACGAAATCTGTCCAATAACAACGAATTCCAATATGGCGGTGACTTTTTTAAATTTTGCCAACCATTTCCTCTTTCTTGACCCCAGAGAAGCCTAAATATCGATTTTGAACGAAATCGGTCCAATAACAAAGAATTCCAATATGGCGGTGACTTTTTATAATTTTGGCAACCATGTCCTCTTTCTTGACCCCAGAGAAGCCTAAATATCGATTTTGAACGAAATCGGTCCAATAACAAAGAATTCCAATATGGCGGTGACTTTTTATAATTTTGCCAACCATTTCCTCTTTCTTGGCCCCAGAGAAGCCTAAATATCGATTTTGAACGAAATCGGTCCAATAACAAAGAATTCCAATATGGCGGTGACTTTTTATAATTTTGGCAACAGTTTCCTCTTTTTTGACCGCAAAGAAGCCTAAATATTGATTTTGAACGAAATCGGTCCAATAACAAAGAATTTCAATATGGCGGAATATTGCACTTTTGTGTTTGCACACAATATACTTGAACACTATAATAGATTGGTTACCGTTGCCGAAATTGGTTGGGAGGACATTATTATCATTAACTTTGCGGCATTTGAATGTGATTGGAGTGTAGCATTCAATCCCTGTACAGAGCTTCACAAATCGCAAAACCCCGATGCTTAAAATCGCGGAACGCCGATGCTAAAAAACGCAACACTCTGTTGGTCGGTCGGGAAAAATGAACATGTACAACAGGTTTAAAGACAACTATACCAGGAAATTCCCAATCCAAGACTGGCAACACCACAAAATGACGCGATGGTTTTGTGAATAAAGGTATCAAATTATTAGTTTTGCTTTTGTATATTACTATTAGTTTTGAGTTACTTACCGATGGTGGGTGATTTTGTTAGTTGATTTTAACCGTCCTTTGTAATTTCGGCAAATTTTGATCGCGCAACTTGCCATTTTCAGCAAAATAATCGATCGCAAAAAATAAGCCGTACGTGCGTATCACTCGACGTTACAATTGGCACTGAGGTGCGGTGAACGCTTTAGAGGAGAACAGTTCACTGATATTTTTATCGACGCTTTTGCGCCGCCGTGACTCTATCTAGAGTTTATATAATCAAAGGCCTATCCAAAAAATCACGTCAATCCGTAACTTTGTTCCAGTGTGATTGACTGACAAACCAACAAACAAACACACTTTCACATTCATAATTATGTATAATTAAGGAAGAATTAATACTATACGATAATAAAGGCGATCTATTTAAATTTTAGAACACAAAAGCTACTATTGTGACTTAAATATGATAGATTGTATTCCCTCGGCAACTTTTTTGTAGAGAATAATGAGTACTTTAATCATGTACTACATAATTTTTATGTATCATCAATAGTTTTCTCAGCACACGCCAAATAATGCATTTTATAGGCAAAATTTTGCTACTTTGGGTTACATTATTGCAATTTTCTTAAAACTGATGACGGCCGTCTCGTCTCTTCTCGACCTGAGGTCTTGGGAGAGGTTGAGAAGTTCTATGGACAGTTATATACCACGACACAAAAACCTGTTGAAGATTTGGCGAAAGATCCCAGAGCCAAACTGACCCGACACTATACCGAAGATATCCCGGACGTCAGCCTATACGAGATTAGAATGGCTCTCAAACAGCTCAAGGACAACAAGGCACCAGGTGATGACGGAATCACTGCGGAACTCCTGAAAGCGGGTGGAAAACCGGTACTTAAGATCTTTCAGCGATTGTTCAATTCCGTCATCCACGAGGGCACAACGCCGGAAGCATGGCACAGGAGCGTGGTGGTTCTGTTCTTCAAAAAGGGTGATAATACCTTGTTGAAGAATTATAGACCCATCTCGTTGTTGAGTCATGTTTATAAGTTGTTCTCGAGAGTCATTACGAATCGTCTCGCTCGTAGGTTCGACGACTTCCAGCCTCCCGAACAAGCCGGATTCCGAAAAGGCTTTGGTACCATAGATCACATCCATACGCTGCGGCAGGTTGTACAAAAGACGGAAGAGTATAACCAGCCACTTTGCTTAGCGTTTGTGGACTATGAGAAAGCCTTCGATTCGGTGGAAACTTGGGCTGTGTTGAGGTCGCTGCAGAGATGCCGGATTGACTACCGGTATATCCAAGTGTTGAAGTGCTTGTATGAAAACGCCACAATGTCAGTACGTATACAGGACCAGACTACGAGGCCAATCCACTTGCAGCGTGGAGTGCGACAGGGAGACGTTATCTCCCCGAAGCTCTTTACCGCTGCGTTGGAGGACGTCTTTAAGCTTCTGGATTGGAACGGGCTTGGCATCAACATAAACGGCGAGTACATCACTCACCTGCGATTTGCCGATGACATAGTAGTCATGGCAGAGACTCTGAGAGACCTCAATACAATGCTCAACGATCTCAGCAGGGTTTCTCAACAGGTGGGCCTGAAAATGAACATGAGCAAGACGAAAATCATGTCCAATGCTCATGCACCGCTCCACCCAGTAATTGTTGAGAACTCTGCACTCGAAATTGTCGACGAGTATATTTACCTGGGACACACAGTCCAGCTAGGTAGGTCCAATTTCGAGAAAGAGATCAGCCGCCGAATCCAACTCGGCTGGGCTGCGTTCGGGAAGCTCCGAGATGTCTTCTCGTCCAAAATTCCTCAGTGCCTGAAGACAGTGCGTGTTGCCAGTGATGACTTACGGATCCGAGACATGGTCGCTAACTAAGGGCCTCATAAGTAGGCTCAGGACCGCTCAGCGGGCGATGGAGAGAGCTATGCTCGGAGTGTCCCTGCGGGATCGAATCAGAAATGAGGAGATCCGTAGGAGAACCAGAGTCACCGACATAGCTAAGCGAGTCGCGATACTGAAGTGGAAATGGGCGGGGCACATAGTTCGAAGAGCTGATGGTCGTTGGGGTCCCAAGGTGCTGGAGTGGCGACCCCGCACCGGGAAGCGCAGTGTTGGCAGACCCCCCACCAGGTGGACCGACGACATCAAACGAGTCGCAGGGAGCCGCTGGATTCAGGCGGCGCAAGACCGAGGCCTGTGGAAGTCCATGCAAGAGACCTTTGTCCAGCAGTGGACGTCTATCGGTTGATAAAGAAGAAGAAGAAGAAGAATTTTCTTAAGGATTTCTAATTTTTTGGCACATTTTACATAGCCTATTCGGTATCATTTAATTTTAATTAATATTTTTCTGAGTATTTTTCTGTGTAAACCCGTTATTTTTAGAAGATGGGGATCAAAAATATTCAAAAAATTCACAAGTAAATAACCGTTACATGGCAATACAAGAGAATATCGTCCGGCGTAATACGGCTTCAACTATCTTACTGCGACAGATATTAGGTATATACGTATTCACTACTACAGATTAAGGAAATTGGCTTATTCAGAAACTGTCTAATAAGTAAACTGGCGAATTAGTGAAAATGACGAGTTAGGAAAATGACCAGTGGTACGCTAACCCGTGTGAGCTAAGCGAACGATGCGACGCATTTGCATCTTTAACCTATTTTTGTAAAGGTGTTGTCCAAAATTGGTTTTTTAAATTTGAATTTAATGAACTAGGATGATTTTAATGTAGTTGGATAGAGATCCAAAAACGCTTCTATCAAAATAATTAACAGATTTTTTTTAAAGACTGAAAATAAGAAAAATATTTTTTGTTTTGACTCCATATTCCTAGTTCCATGTTTGACTCATTTAACGACCTTTGCTTGTGATTACACACCGGTTTAAAAAAAACTTGAAAATATCATTTGTCTATGTAAGTTGTCAATGTCAGGTGATTGTCAGGAATTGCAGGAATTTCATTTTCGACAATTTTCGTGTAAGTCGATTATTTTACATAGTAAAGCCCGTAGTCGTAATTCCTAATTCCATGGTAAAGCCAAAAAGGACAAGATTACCAATTTCCTAGTTCCATGGTTCAAAATGACATTTACGTTACAGTAACAGGTGCCAGATTTGATAGATGAATAGATTAGAAAAAGTTTTTAGTGTTGCCATCCATCAAAAAATATTTTTACAAATGATATTTTTCAAAATTAATAAAAAAAAACCGAGTATTCTAAAATGATTATTTTTATGGCGTTTAATTTTATTTATTTTTCTCTTTAACGTGATGGCAGTTTGGTTCAAGTTCATGGACACTCGGAATAAAAAACCACCCTTCATACTGAACTGGGACATGTCTTTTGAAGTATTCATCCGTTAAACGCTCAGATCGGCATTTTTCACGGAGCACCTACAAGTGCGAAAACGATTTTTGTAATGTTAAAATCGATTCTAAAACAGTTTTTATAAGTGCACTAGATTTTTGTATCCATTACCGTGGCAGAGGGGAAGGATATTGCGAGGCGGGTCCACTTACGGTAGTAAATTTAATACGTCTATGATATTTACGTTCCATATATGAATATAAATTAACAAGGAGTTTCTATGTCTTCACTACCGGGTATGAGATCAATAAAATTGCTAATCCTGACGATCCTGGCAAGAATAATGGAACAAACTATTTAAATTATTGCATCGTCATCGGTCCTTGATAAGTGTGCGAAGTTTCAAATCAATTCGATGTTTTGAAGGGGATGAAAAGCGAGTTCAAACATTCGGTTACATAGATTCATAGATACATAGATACATAGATACATACCAAGCTAAAAAGCGTATTAAAATCAAGCCATGTCAGCTAAAAAAGATTCCGGATCATCATGTAGGAAGACAAAATAGAGGACACACAGTCGCTTCAAACAAAAAAATCTTGCTAAGTCTTTTATAATTGTAAAAATCGTGCCAATACATTGATAACAGTTTTTAACCCACCAGCTTACGGCATGCGGACATCTGCTCAAGGACCTTCCGACCCCAACAACAATAGCGTAAGAAAGGGTCAACAATGCCCAACTGGCCAAAACCGGACCTTGTTCCGGTCGTAACCGGTTTGGTCTAACGCGGACACCATGCTTTAGCGTACTGCCGGACTTCCGGATGCTTCTGAGAAATAAAACACAATAATGTAATTATTATTTTTATAACCTACTAGCTTTTCCCGCAGCTTCGCTCACGTTAAGTTCGATTTTTCAAACCCCCATTTTACTCCCTTAAGGGTTAAGGGTTTAATTTTTAAAAATCCTTTCTTAGCGGATGCTTATGTCATAATAGCTATATGTATGCAAGATTTCAGCCCGATCCGTCAAGTGGTTTGAGCTGTGCGTTGATAGATCAGTCAGTCAGTCAGTCAATCAGTTAGTCAGTCACTTTTTCTTTTTATATATTTAGACTAGTTTTTCCCGCAGCTCGGGCACGTTAAGTTTGATTTTTCAAACCTGCCTACGTCATAATAACTATCTGTATGCTAAACAGCCTGATCTGTCCAGTGGTTTGAGCTATGCGGTGATAGATCAGTCAGTCACCTTTTCCTTTTATATATTTAGAAGATTATTTTCTTAAATTGATTTGATTATTTGAATTGACATGATTATTTTCTCTTCTTATTTTGTAGAAAGTGGGCTTAAAGGAGGAGTGTTCCATTTAATCAAATATTTGGAACTGCCACCATCATCGTCATCATCATCATGGTAGGTCGACCATGGTAGGTGACCATCACAATGACCTCTGATCCCGCTATTGGTTAAAATGCATTGACGCAACAAGAACGCCATAAATTCAGCCAATCAGAGGTCATTGCGATCGTTAAATTAATGCGATCATTTGTAGAGAGAATATCACTACAGGATTTCTTTGCATATTTAGTTTCGAAAAATATTAATTATAATATTATTTAGCCGTAGCCACTCCTAACATAAGCTTTCCGCTTATTTATGGAGTGGAGAGGAGAAAATTAGTCAATTTCAGCTTTTCTAATAATCTAAAAAAAAATTAAATTAGTCAATGTTTTTTTCTAAAGTAACATGAAATTATTATTGTTATTGCATTGTGTAGGTAGGATATTGGTTTAATTTGAATTTAATTTATATTTTATAACTCTAATAGAAACGAGTTGCTTCTGGTCAATTATAATCGAATACATAAACTTAGGTATGGTCACCCTAAACTGACCATAGTATCTAAATTGCATTCAACTGTGTCTATCGTTTATTATTAAAAACCAAACAAAAGAGCAGGACATATGGACATCGGTCTAAAGGTATTATTTGCTTTTTTATTCGCAGTCACGTTTATAAATTTTTGGTCGTGAAGGACATGTGGCGCGAAAGGGTTGAAAAAAAAACTAAATTGTCTATTGATAACGATCGTTCGGAAATGCATCATTGGTTCTGTATTAATAGAGCCAATATATGTATTACAAATTTAAATTACAGTCGATGCTCAAATAGTTTTTTTTCAGAGATTTCAAAAAAACAATATTTTGTCAACGAAACCTATTTTTTTTTTTAGGCATCCTAGCATTAGACAATCCTTACTAATTTTATAAATGCGAAAGTGTGTTTGTTTGTTGGTTGGCTCTTCAATTAGGCAGCAACGGATCGAAATGGTTTTTTGCATAGCTGAGGACTTGAGAGTGACATAGAGACTAAGTTTTATCCCGGAAAAACAGAGGGTTCGCGCAGGAATATATGGCGCGGGATATTTAAAATCTAACTAAACGGGGACAAAGTCTCGGGCAAAAGCTAGTTCTAATTTAACTAGGTTTGTCCCTGTTACATAAAATATAAGAAATGAAGCACGCGAAACATCGATAAAATTGAATCGAAAGTTGGCGGTTTTTATCGATTCCTTCTACAAGCTGTAATCTTGGCTGGCAGCTTGGTACCATCAGATTAGCATTTGAATTTTAGTGCAAAATAATTTTTACTTGACTTTGAAATATTATGCGAGCCATGCTGCTTCGATCAAGAATGGTAAATTATTATTGAACGAAGCGGCTTGACTATTTTACTGTTTTTTTTGGCTATTTTGTTCCTAGTTAAGATGTCGGTCGTTAAGTGTCCCGGATTTTTGTTTTTTCAAAAAATCGACTTCAAACGCCTCTACAAAGTATAACGATATTTTCAATATATTAGAAACGATTAGGTACTTACTGGTTTATTGGCCGAGGGTGTCGATATTTCCCATAGATTCAAGATTGGTAGTCGCTTCGTACCGTAAATCTATGATAATTTCATCCATCGCAGTTTTGGAACGTAAGTTCCTTATCGCGAGGTACGGAAGGGGGCTAGACGGAAAAAATTAAGGAACCGACACTCGACATATTTTTGAAACCGACACTTTTTTGTTGAATGTGAGTTTTGCATTGTGTTCGGTATTTTCGCGATACAACATTGGGTCTCCGTAGCCTAGTAGCTCCGGCAGTCGCCTAACAGTTCAAAGTCGATGGTTCGAATCCCAGCTAGACAGACCGAATTTTCCATTTTCAATTTTATTTTAAACAATTTCTACATGTGGAACTTTTCCCTAATTTTATTTTAGTTATAAAATGCCGGAGCCACTAGGCTACGGAGACTCGATGTTGCACCGCGAAAATACCGAACAAAATGTAATCGAAAGGAACTACGTTCCATCCAGGTGTCCCTTGACACCTCTCAAGTTTTTTTAATTCGTTGGCTCCTTTGCTGTAATACTGTTTTAGCTAACGAAAGTACATATACAACGTTAGTTTTAGCTAAAAAATCCCGATTTAAAAAAATGGGTTAAATCTTAGTTTCTGAAAATTTTATTAGTCTACTTACTGTGCGTTATTTTTCAACTCGGTACCTAATGTAGTTTTCATAGAGCATGACATGGCGTTTTTTTTGATTTTTCAACATTACTAGTTAAATTATTACTATTCGAAATTAAACATAGTTGCAGCAAATGTACCGATTTTTAAGCTATTGCATAGCTTTTATCGCGGGCTTTGAGCGCGGCGACCGAATCAAGAAATTCCGTAACGAAAATAAACCTAACACCGTCGTTTCAGTTCGGCAGACTTCGGCACATTGTTTGTGTGCGTGCAACTAGAAAATGCTATGCAATAGATTATGATATATTATTATAGATAGAAAATTTTTGGTTTTTATACATTAGTAGTTAAAAATAAAATACAAGTTACTTACTCAGTTAATAGTTTTTACATTACCTACTAGTCACTTACTTTTTCGAGACAAAACGTTGTTGCAGCAAATAAACTTACTTTATAATGTTTTTCATTGAAAGGCTATTTGTATAAAATACGCGTGCCCGTATCCGTATTCCGTACTATGGTAATGACAGGCCGAGTGTGGGCGTGTCTTGTAAATTGTTTATAGTGGCCTTTTTCAAATTACACACCGTTCCCACTTTGTTTCTATGCACTAAATACGACAAATACAATATACGTAGGTACCTACCATGATTAGTGTTATTATCGTTTAAACTACCTTTGGAATTACTACTTTTATTATATAAATCAGTGTCGTCAGTCGTAGGAATAAATAACCTATAATACCTACCAACAGATTTTTAACCGACTTAAAAAAAGGAGGAGGTTATCAATTCGACGCGTATTTTTTTGTTAATGTTACTTCATAACTACGTCAAATCTGAACCGATTTCAATATTTAGCTAAAGCTATTGCATAGCTTTTATTGCGGGCTTTGAACTAGGACAAACAGTTTGAACGCGGCGACCAAATCAAGAAATTCCGTAACGAAAAAATCCTAACTCCTTCGTTCAGAAAGCGTTAAACATTTTATAGGTTCACATTTAGCTCTGTTTGGCGCAGTGGGCGAGCGGCCGCTTTCTTTAGATGTCGCAGGTTTGAATCTCACTCGCGAAGTAGTGACAGTGCGCTTTTCTTGTTTGTTTGTTTTTTAATTATTGTTTTGCATAATTCTTATGCAAAAAAAAATTTGCATAAATATTATAGTTGCATAAGTTGAGAAAAAATGCTATGCTTTACCGCGGCAGTCCCCGAGTGCCAGTTAATTTTTTTTATTTGAAACGTCATACCAGGGTGGTCCCATTTAAATTTCGTGAAGATCTGATGAATATCTTCCGTGATGGAGGACGGAAATAATCAACGAATAAGAGCAAATCGCTCGCGATCAGAGAATATGAAGATTGATCCTAGTATGAAGCTGCACTAAAAAGATTAAAATAATAATATAAAAAAAATTCTTAAAAAAGCCTACTTCAAACACACTAAAAAGTATAAAATAATTTTAGTTTGTTCATATAAGTATGTTGAAGTCGGGCTAGCGTTGCGGTTTCATCGTTTTTGTTGTTTTTCGCCCGTTTATACTATTAGGTACATATAATATTATACTACTTAAATTTTTATTAACATAATAAAATATTTAACCTATTTGTATAGCTTTTGCCCGTGACTTCGGCCGCGTGGAGGCAGGTTTTCGGGATAAAAAGTAGCCTGTCATTCCCCAACACCTCAATTACTATACTCATGCGAAAAGTTGTCCCTTTGCTGCGTGATTGCATAAATGTTTTTTTTTTTTCAAGAATAGTAGTTAAGCTCAACTTGACTAATATTCTCCTCTCCCCTCCAATAAGCGGAAAGCTTGTGTTAAAGCCTACATGGCACAAACAACAACTTGCACAAACTGTTTGCACAAACAAAGATTTGTGCAAGCAAAACGTATGGACGTGTTTTCAGTCTGAAAAACGTTTGTGCAAACTGAAAATGTCACGTCTGCACAATCCGTTTGCACCAACTTTTGTTTGTACGTTTGTGTGTGGACCAGCTTTTAGAAATGGATACAACATAGTGCTACGGATGGCGATCGAATCGTTGACTTTTCAGTTTTCAGTCCGCACCTATAGGCATGCTTGCTTAATTTTTCAACCGACTTCAAAAAAGAAGGAGGTTATCAATTCGTCATCATATTTTTTTATGTACCTATGTTCACCGATTACTCGAAGACGAGTGAACCGATTTGGAAAATTCTTTTTTGTTTGAAAGGGTATACTTCCCAGGTCCCATTTAAGTTTTATCGAAATCGGTTGCGAGGTTTTTAAAAAATATCCAATAAATTATATACTTTGTAGTCGTGCGGGCGTTTGAAATCGGTTTTTTTAAAAATATTTTTTTATATTAAATTATTGAATTGATAAGGTTTCGTAAAATAACTGAATAGGTACAACAACGTGATTTAACATAATCGTTTTGTCGCTAAACCAGTTAAAAGTAGCAGCTGCATTAAAATCCGTACAAAAGATTAAAAAGGTAAGAAAGGGTCAGTGAAACCAGATTGACCGGTCTGTCCTATTCAAAAAATAGACAATACCAGCGCCGAAACTGACCCCTAGGGGACACCGGTCACTTTCGCGTTTGTTGTCCAAAAACCGGTATTAAATCAAAAGGGTTATAAGTTTAGATATTATTAAAAATGTTTCTCTCTAACGGTCTGTCAAATTGCGTGGTCAGTTTTAGATTTACCTTTGGTAGTGACCGGTGTGGTAGATAGTGTTTAAAGCATAAGTTACTAAAGTCTATTGATTCAATAAGGCTATTATATCAGCTGGTTTTTGTACTACTTTAAAGTATGTAGTTAAGGTAATAATTAAAGTGTGTACCCATCAGTCTGTAAGATTATGTAAGTTTATGTCGCTGTCTTGGAAGAATACTGTTGCAACTCAAAATGCTATTTTTTCAAGAGAGCTGATTAAAGATTATTTATACAGTCATTAATTTTCATCAATAGAAGTGCAATAGGTCAAAGTTATAACAGTTTGAAATAATATAAACAAACTTAAATCCCTTGAAAAAAAATAGAATTTTTAGTTGCAACAGTATTCTTCCAAGGCAGCGATGTGTCTGTAGTGCCCGTAAGATTTTCATCTCCCCCATTATTATAATTAATAACAAAATAAATTATGCATATCTTTTACAAATGCATAGACTATAGTAATTACACAGATATAATCTACTAATCTACAAAAATCCTTACTTCCTTATAAATATTATAAAAATGAATGTGTTTAACTATTTGTTGGATTGATGGTTTGTTCTTTAATCACGCCACAATAGAGCTTCGGATGCACGTGATATTTTGCATGGGTATGATTGAGGACCTGGAAAGTGCCATAGGTTGCATTTTTTCCAAAAGTTCCCATGGATTTCTTAAAAACTCTTTCTTTAATTCTTAAGTTCGCGTGGATTTACCACGCTGACGAAGTCGCGCGCTTTAGGTAGAAAATAAATAAAACACACGGAACAAATCTAAATGATTTCCCTAACTTTTAGGTTACTTCTAACAAGTCCATTTCCCACGCTGAAAAAGGAAGGGATCAGGGAGGAAAAACCTCTTTATATCCCAGTCGCAAAAAAATTGTCCTACAATTATCACCTCCCCCGTTTTTCCTCGGCAAATAGAATTAGGCGTGAATTAAATTATCCTGGGAATTAACATGGATAATAGCCGGGGCTTGCTTCGCTTTTTCCTTATTTTTCCCGCCTTTTTAACAGTTTTTTCTGCGACACGTCCCATGTCGGTGACGTGGGAAATTCACCCGCCAATTTTAAAGGACAAGCGTTGTGCTTGTACTGGCTTTAATGGAAGTTTTTATTTCTTCTCTCCCGATACGGGATCAGTCGTTTAAATTTTTCATGCCTCATTTTGTCGTATTTGTGATTTTTTTCGTTATTGTGTTGTGACCTTGTTTGTTTTGATTTGACTTTTTAAAACGACAACCGTTATCCTTGTGAAAGGCAATGGGATTTTTTGTGTTTATTTTGTGTGATCTGTCGTATGAAGACTTTTCATTTCTAATCCCTATTACCTACTTAGTCTCAAGTACCTATAGTACTTAAATTAAAGAGATTTTAAAGCGTTGAATGCCCAGATTTTCATTAATATTTTTACTCGCTTAAACATTTTAACATATGCGTAAGTAAGCGGCGGGATTCGAAGCCACGTTTCTCCGGGTATCCCACCTAGGTCTACCAGTAGGTAGTAAGACGGGCAACGAACAGTAGTTAAAGGTAGGTTTAGGTATTATCACTTGTTTTAACAGTAAAGGAAAACATCATGAGGAAATCTGCATGCCTGAAAGTATCATAATGTTTTCCAAGATGTGTGAAGTAGGTAATTAGCCGAAAGTCAACGTGGTGGACTATGGCCTAAAATTTTCTCGTGGCCAGTGTGGGCTGGTGATGGATTCAGATGAAGATGATATTTCAACTTTTATGTACTTAAATGTAAAACATATCAGTAGTAATATAACATAATATGAATATTAAGTATATTATATGCTCCTCAGAAGTACAATAACAATTCAAGGGCTATGTTCGTTTGGTAATTATAAGCTGTATACGCTTAAACGATCTAAGGTTAACGATTACATTGATATAGTTACGAACGTTATTATGGAAGAGTCATGAAGTAAATAACAGGACATTCTAAAATCAGCTTTGATAGCGATTTCACTGTTGCATTTTGCGATTTGCTTACCGCATCGTCAGTTATGACGAATGACGATGCAGTCTAATACAAAAGCAGGCTAACCTGAAAGGGGTACCACAGTTTTTAAAGTAACCCAACCCACTCAGCCTAATCGGAAGTAGCTTGAGATCGGAAATATCTTGTTTTTCGGTTTTATTTAGATTTGTTTTATTTCAATTATTAATTAATATGTCTGGTCAATTAATTGATAAATTTATTAATTGACCAAAAGTTATATTTTTGCATTAAACTATTCTATTCTCTTTTATTCTAATCTATTCTATTCTATTCTAGTTTTACTTCAAAACTATCAAATAATTATGCTTAAATTATTGCACCTTAACATTGTGTTTATAGAAAAAAAATTATACACTGAAAATGTTGATAGAAAAAATTGAGTTTTGAATCCGAGAAATTAGTAAAAACTACAAAAAAACTTTTTGAAGATAAAAATGCTTAAAATGCTCAAATAACAAAATTATTGTCATTTCCAGAAAAGCAATACAACACAACATTTATTTGATGCAAGGGCTAAGAAAAGGGGGGGTCTTTAAAATGTCGAAAGAAGGCGAAATTCCCTAAGGGTGCGCCACCCCCTTAATTATATCTTTAAATTTCTAAGTGCATTTTTAGAATGGAGGGGTTTTATATAAAATGGCGTACATTTTGGGGTGTGAGGGTGATTTTGGGGATCGGAATTAATAATGGATTTTCTAAGTTTTGGTGAATTTGCTTTATAGGCTTTAATTACTTTTTGATGAGTTTTGTATTCAAAATTAATCTTTAATAATATTTTTTCTGTAGATTTAATTGTAATGTTTGACGTTTGAAAACACTTAAAAATTGTAAAAGAATACATAGTGAATCAATTTTTTAATTTTTATTAAATACCTTTTCATGCTCAAAGATTAGGTCATTTACTTATTTATTTATTTAGTACCAGTAATATAAAAAAAAAACAATGTAATAAAGATATAAAGGATGTGCACAAGGACAGCTTATCTCTAAACAAGAAATTTCTTCCAGAAGCCATCGAATGTGAGAACAGTGAGAACATCATACAGAGGTAGGTCATATAGAGGTAGGACTAAAGACAAATCTTTAAAAATTAATAAATGGCTACAGATATACAATACATATTACATTTATTTATTTAGTAGGACTCCAAAAGTTATATAAATTATATACATTACTTATAAACTATACAAACACACATCTTTAAATGTCTAACTTATGACTAAGAGGTCACATCATACACAGAAGTTAAAAAAATTATAATATACCTAAATTAAATAAACTATAAGATATAAAAGTTTACACTGTGAAAGAAAATAAAAACAATAAGCTACTCTGTGAATAAAATCAAAAAACCACTAAAAACAAAAATATAATAAAAATAACAGTATCTAGACGCTTATCAATCATGAATTTATTGTAGTGAATTGTTTAATTATTCCATAGTAGTGTGACATAATTTTTCTATCAAAGTAGGTACAAATAAATAACATTATGTGAAATCTCAAAATTTTCTCTAGCATATAGCTTCATATATATAACGACTCCATTTTCTGTATTGCTTGCTCTGTTAATATGTTTGTATAAATTGGAAAAGTTTCTTAAATTTTTTTATTATTATTAACATAGTACCTACTATGGAACTAGGAATTACGATAGTCTTCCGATTTCCATGAATAGTACCTAGTAGTTGTATTTGTGTGTATTAGTTTAGTTAAAAATAGTTGTATCTTGCAGTATTTTGGTAGTCGGATTTGAGGAAAAAATTCTACTCCTTTTTTTTTATACTGGATAAAATAAAGTACAAAATTAACAAAAGCAAACAACAAGAAAAACGAAACGAAAGAGAATCTTCCAACATCTTTTATATCAATGAAACGAAGCGTAGAAAGCGGAAAGCGGACCTCCCTCATCTTAGCAATTTAAAACAGGGGATGCACATTTATTTCTTCTTTTCACCCTCCAAGGCGTCAATTTAAATCTGACCTACCCTTCTCACAAATTACCTTAAAGTTGGCGTTATATAAGATAAATAAGAAGGGCGCCAGAGGTCTACCTTGAGTGGTGCCCGCTTAGGGTAGCATCCCCTAAAAAAGCCCTTCTTAAATCGAGGGTGGTACGTCACGGTAGGATTGTTTCTTATTATTATTACTTTTTGTATTTGATATTACTCGTAGGTAGGTATTTTAAATAATGCAAAAAACTTCAAAAAAAATCTTTCAAAGTATTTTTTGTTTATAAAAAAAAACAACAGCATTGTATATTTTTATATTTAAAAAATCTACGCTTTAAAACGCTTCTCTGTATAAATCAAATGCTTCTTTTTCAGATTCGTACGTTTGCCGTGAATGTGAATTTTGACAAACGACGTTAATAAAATGGTTTTTAAATTCTTTTAATCCTTTTTTCTTCAATAGTTACTAGTACATAGATGTAAGGTGAAAAATTTTTTTTTCTACATAGACTTGAAAGTAAATTTTTTTGTTCAATTCCTGGCTGTCAGGGCGGAAATGCAGCCAGTATTCTTGGCACCATTCCACGCTGGCATGATTTGTATAGTAATTAGATTAGTTTAGCTATAAGTTAAAAAAAATATTAAATTATTTTAAAGACTCATTTAAAATACGTACTACTATGGCCCGCTTGCAGAGACGCCGGGTTAGTTAACCCAGGAATAAATTTGAAATTTTGACAGAAGACTTATACGAGATCTGTCAAATCTGTCTTTTTAACCCATAGTTAGCTGCTAACTCTGGGTTAAAACGTTTCTGCAAGCGCGCTTTAATGAATAATTAACATGAAAAATTAACAAAAAAAAAAGTTGACTATATTTCTAAATTCAAACGATTTCAGAACGCAAGCCGCCATTATACGCCCGCGGAATTCGAATGACGAATTGCGGGAGGTTTTTCTTGTTTTAAAACCATCGCAATAATTGCAATCATAAAACGGAATTTTGTGCAAAAATAACTGTTATGACTTGTGGAATAGGGTTTAGGGGATAGTGTTGGGGAGGTAAAAACTGTTGCAAGATATCTCCCCGCTGTCTGTAGCATGGATTTATCGTCTTGCAAGGGGGACAGAGGAAAAATAAGAAAGGGATGTTTTTCCTGGGGGACGCAGGGTGGTTATTCAATTAAGGCGGGTGGTACGGGCGATTAATTATGCTTTCGAAATTATGGCTGTAAAAAAAGATGGAATCATCTTCTAGCGGTTACGGTGGAACTAAATTTTGATTAGAAATAACTTTCTTTTTTTTTACATAACAAATAAACTGTAATCTAATATAAGATTCTTTTTTTACCTGCGTATTGCGCTATTGGGTCATTCATAAATATTACACAGAAACCTTATGAAAATACTAGTTTACTAGTAAAAAATAAGTTCGATGTTATTAATTTCCAACTAATTTTAGCAACGTGCTACTGTTTATTAACTGTCAAGTTCATTTGCAGGATTTTAAATGAGTTTTTGTTAAATTTAATTAACATGCCTTCAACCTAGACAAATAGGTTGGTGCTAAGTGATTTTTTTCAGTGCAGTAGCGGTAACAAGTTTTTTAATTCGTAATAATTGATCAATCTCGAATCGATTAATGATGATCTTCTTTTAGTTGCCAATCCCTGATGATTGCCAACCTCCGATTTGAGCCGTCTCTATCGGAGGTTGGCAACCATCAGGGCTATCTGTACTTTGGACGCTTCTGCACGGAATAGAAATCGGGTACTTTTTCTGTAGATGTTCTTCGACCAGGTGGCTTTGGCTTACAAATTTCCATTGAATTATGATCTACAGAAGGCCGTATCGTATTTGTAAATTGACTGCAGTATCCGTTCTCTTATAGTCTTTAGGGTTTTAAAATCACCTAGCTTCTGTAGGTGAAGGCACTCACGAAATTCCTAACATGCTTTTAAAAAAAAGAATTACTAGCTGATATCCGTGACTCCTTTCCCGCGTCGAATCCCGTGGGAAATCTTTGATTTTCCGGGATAAAAGTAGCTTATGTCGCTCTCCAGGTCTTCAACTATATCAATCAAAAAACTACGTCAATCCGTGGCTCTGTTGCAGCGTGATTGAAGAACAAACCATAACAAACATACACTTTCAAATTTATAATGTTGTATTAATAAGGATTTAGAATTTGAAATCTTATATCTTCTTACATAGAGTTTCCGTAAGCTTCCAGGTCTCCACTCCAAAAGAACTGAAAAAAGTTGCGACTCTTATGAGCAATGGAAGGCTCATATTGCGAGTACAAAGGTCTACGGCCACGCCCTACAAATATGTCCAACTTTGCAATTTTAACTGTCTCTGCAGAATAAATACTCGGTAAAAATAACGGTACCGTCAAGATACCGACAGTCTAAATATCATCAAGATAATCAAGCTTGTAGGGAAGACTTTGTTGAGACTGGCTCTACAATGAAGGGAATGGCGTGCACCTGAGGAGGTATAGGTATGCCCAACGATGGACTAAATATAGAGATAGCAAAATATAGAAACACCCAGATGGACATTCAGACGGACTATACGTACGAATTATTTTACTATGGAACCCTCAAAATTCAAAATTCAAAATTATTTATTTCACGTAGGCCAACCCGTGGCTCTTATGACACGTTCTGACTCTACCACCGGTTCGGAAAGCAGATTCTGCTGAAAAGAGCCGGCAAGAAACTCAGCAGTTGTTATGTGAAATAATCATTTTACAATATTATTATGTAGCTATTACATTGTAATAAGTTTTTTATACTATCTTGTGGGCAGCCGGATGCCAAGCCGATTTAACTCATGCAACTTTGTTAGGATAGAATATAATATAATATTTATTATTTCCACAAAAAAGCGTAGGTACTACAATTCAATTCATGTCAAGATCGGCAGTAAGAAAGTAGCCTCGCCGGTCCGTTCCGGTGTCGGCCTCAAAAACCGTAGTCAGCATTACCGAAGTAGGTATCTATACCTATTGTGACATTATTTTCAGGCCCTTTACATGAATCAAAGCGTACGTTGACCTACTCATCGCATATGTGAAGGTTAAACACATGTGTGCGAACGAGTATCGACTCTATCTAAATGCGATACAGTGTACTTCGCGTTAGACATAGTAATTATCTTAACTCTAATAAAGTTTGTCTAAGTTTCTTGTTAAATTGTTTACTTTCGCAATTTTGTTTCGATTATTTTTATCAATTCTAATCTATTGCTTACAACTGCAGTTATTTGTATTTTGTACTCAACTTGTACTTTAATAATTACTTTTTTTGGGGTTCCGCACCTCAAAAGGTAAAAAAGGAACCCTTATAAGATCACTCTCTTGTCCGTCTGTCTGTCCGTGTGTCACCGCCGATTTTCTCAGGAACGGGTGGACCTAGCAAGTTGAAATTTATACCAGATACTGAGGTCTATAGTCCCTATTAGGTGTATAAAAATCAAGGTCTTAAGTCAACACGATAAAAAGATATGGGCAAATTTAGATTATCGCGAAAAGTACCAAAATTTAAATTAATTTTCAACTAAAACTAAAATAAAAACTAATTAAAATCTAAAACCCCATCCAAGCCACCGCAGTGTGGCATAGTACCCAAGATGCTGGCAGCATTACCTCTTTGGATGGCCAAGCTAATCCTTTGGCCAAGGTAGCTGCCAGCTCTTGGATCCCCGGTAGACTCGATCACTCTTTTTGATATCTCTAAAAAAAGTGCGCGAGCCTCCGGGCCCCACGGCTCCAGGGTCTCTACACCAAAAGGCGATTTTAAATTTTAAAAAAAATTTTTTAATTAGTTTTTATTTTAGTTTTAATTTTAGAATTAAATTTAAATTTTCAACTTTTTATATTTTTCGGAATTTTCCCTTTAATTGTGCTGTAAGACCTTGCTTTTAACCAAAATTGACAATTCTAGGTCAACCGGAAGTACCCTATATGGTAGCTCCCGTTGATCTAGAATCAAGAAATTTGGCAAAAAGCAAGGTCTTACAGCACAAATAAAGGAAAAATTCCAAAAAATAAAAAAAAAATCAAAATTATATATAATAACTAGCTGACTCGGCGAACTTCGTACCACCAACTTACCTATATAAATAAAATAAATAACTACTAAAACTATCCTATCTTTCAAGTTGGACCAAATTACAGATAGTTACGAAGTTTGATCAAAATTGGTTGAGTACTTTAGGAGTCCATCGCGGACAAACAACGTGACACGTAATTTATATATATTAAGATAATAATATAATGGCGGTATAATGGGTATGTACGGAACCCTCGGCGCACGAGTTCGACTCGCACTTGACCGGTTTTTTATTTTAATAAGGATTCCTATTTAGAATTACCTGATCCTGAGTAGATATCCTGTTATTAATATTATTTTCTACTAATAATTTAAAGTATGCAGGGATATTTTATTTTACTAATAATATTACCGATATCAAGGACAAATATTATTCTTTGTTTTAAATTATAGAAAAATGAGATATTAGAGAAGGTAGCACCAACTTCGTTATTGGAACTCTTTAATTCTTCAGGATGAATAGGTATAAAAAAGTATCCACTTAGTTTCCTTGTACGCTTTCAAGATGCACAAGCCTTGCTAACTGACAGACGGAAACACTTTCGCATTTATCCTTCCTTCCTTATCAAGTGACAGACTGCTGGACAAAAGTCTCTTGTATAGAGCTTCCACAGGCCTCGGTCTTGTGCCGCCTGAATCTAGCGGCTCCCTGCGACTAGTTTGATGTCGTCGGTCCACCTAGGGGGGGGTCTGCCAACACTGCGCTTCCCGGTGCGGGGTCGCCACTCCAGCACTTTGGGACCCCAACGACCATCACTTCTTCGAACTATGTGTCCCGCTCATTTCCACTTCTGCTTCGCGACTCGCTGAACTATATCGGTGACTTTGGTTCTCCTACGGATCTTCTCATTTTTGATTTGATCTCGCAGGGATACTTCGAGCATAGTTCTCTCTATCGCATTTATAGTTACACATAACATCATTACGTCGTTGTTTATTGTGATAGTAACATAGAACCTAAAAAACGTAAGTACAAACAAATCACATCACATTTTATCGACAAAGATGATAGATCTAGATAGAAGTAGTTAGGTATCCGAAAAATCCTCAAGCCATTTCTAAAATTCAAAGCGAAAAAAAAATCCCGACTCGCTACCCTCCGACCAATTAAAATTCGCATCGAACGTAGTATCCCCCACCTTGAAGGTGCAGAGTTTTATTCTGCCCCGTCCACCCTGTTTTAAAAGGAGCCATCTTGGGACGCGGGCCCAGGGCGGGGGAGGGGGGGTAGGGTGGGGGTGGACCACTTTTCTCTCCAAGTGTTGTTTTAATTCCGCCAAATATCTTTTCGCGAATACCTCGGTGGAACTTTTGATATAATTTCCTCTTATATTGCGATAAAGAATTTTTTAGATTTATTATTACAAAAATTCAAAGAAAGTGTGAAATAAAATTATGGAGCCGAGTAAGTATATAAATATTACTCAATTAATGGATTTCTCAGTAAAATTAATTTTTTTACTAAGAAATTCCGATTTTAATGCGGTTTTTTCTATTTGACAGCTGACGTGATCAAAATGTTTCTTAGCTTTACACTTAGCTAATTTATGAAGATCTTTTTTTTTTAATTCACAAAAACGGTACAAAAGGCTTCATCTCGGAATCTTTTCGGGCATTTGAAGATCATCAGCTCATTTTCTATTTGATTAATGTGTTTTTACAGGTGCGATCGATTTGTAATTTGGTGTGCGTGCTGTTATTTCGGTTTATTTCCAAGACATGGTAACCTTGAGCAGATGCTGCAGCATCAAGTAGTCTGCGGGATACCCAACTCCTCAACAAGTTGCAGCAGATACAGTGTGTTTGGGCTCATCAGATTCAATCATAGTGTAGAATATGATTTTTAAAACTTGATAGTATCTAATAATGGTAATAAAATTAAATTAATTAATTTTTATTTCGAGATTAATTAATAATCTCGATTATTTTAATATAAAAACCTGTACGTTTACAAAATTTGAAAAGGAAAGTTCATTAAGGCGCGTCGCCTCACGGGCAACGAAGCTCGTAGATTTAGAATGAAGCCAACATTTGCATGGAAATTAAAATTTACCTGACCCGGGTTCCGATAGTGGACTTGATCCCTTCTTTACTTTAACTCCGTTCACTCTATTTTACGATTAATAAAAACTATTCTTATTCGTGTTTTTTAAAATTAAATTGCTTCACTGAAATGATAATACCTAATAGGGAATAAAATATAATATTCGTTCAAATACATTTTTCTGGAATCATTATCGACATAAAACCATAATTATGTTAACCATTTAAATAATTACAAATGAAATATAACATGAAATATTGCCAAATTAAGAGCGGGTTTTTTAAAATTGCGGAATGCATTTGATCATAATGAAATATGACGTCAAAAGTCATGTAAATAGTTGTAACATACGCTACATTCAGAAGCGTTACGTCATTGAACACGTTTTGAAAGCGCGGCAATTGAAAAAATGGCGGCTGTTTCATTGGAATCGAATAACAGATTTAAATAAATTATTATTGACGTGATAACGTCTTTTAAATCGATGAATACCGGCTGCACGCACTAAAAAGTGTCACGTTCCTCCTGAGCCTGCGCGTGCAAGCTAGAGCGCGGAACAAGCGATAGAGAAGCACGATAGGCCCAAGCATTGGCTTGTGACTTGAGAAAATTGTAATTTTCAATTAACTCCTTCTTTGTATTATACAAAATAATGATAATTCAGTGATATTAATTCAATTCAATTCATAAAAGTATGCAATTCATCAATGTTTCTTTATGACGTCATCACGTAAAACTATCGTCCGTAAACCGACTTTACAGACAACCAATTTTTTTTATGTAGTAATTGCTTTAACCTGTAGCTTAATCGATATTAGGCGCCTGGTATGAGAAAAATTCGAGGTGTAAAATCTACTTATGAATGACCTTGTTACGTTTTTATGACAGCGTTACTACTCACATGTAGATCAGCGCCATCTTTCGGCTTATGTGTAAACTATTTCGAATAGCAACTCTGTTGTACGCCCTAAAACCCTGCGATAATAGCACTGCTAACATAATAGTTCGAGCTATTTACAATAGCTGATGGCCGTATTTGATATTAACTAGTAAACTCCAGTCGTGCGTCGGAGCTGACACACACACTTTTTTTTTGTGCTTTTAGGTAGGTTGGGGTTTCGAAGGTTAATATGAAATTCCCATGTTTTTGAAGTTAGCCATATGAAAATCGGCATTTAGATTTTTATTATTAACTTTAAAAAATTAAAATCTGTATAAGTTATCTTGAAAAATCCCCCTTAAGGGTGGTAAAATAGGATATGAAAGTTTTTATAGGAAAGTTTTAATTATTGTTATTATTAACTTGAAATTTGGAACGTAGGTTCTTTCTAGAAGGTAGGGGTCAACTAAGATTTTTTTTTACGAAGATCTCTTCCTAAAGATATAAATAGGAGATTTTAGAGAGATAATTTATTTATTTATTGAAAACAAATTCACATACACACGCAAACACGTGTTGTGAAAATATCATGATTGTTATATTGCTTATTTAACCTTTATTTTCACTTCTCTTTTAATTTTCTTCCTTTCTATTTTTAAATTATGTAATCTTTTTTGGTTTTGTATATTAACCAAAAATATTATTTTATGTATAAACGCTGTTGATTACTTACAAATAAATAAATGAATAAATTACTTACTTTGACTATTGTACCCATGAACTTTACTCAAATCATTCAAGTCATCCGTCTCTAACTCAGCTATCTAAAGTAAATTTTTGCTACCTGCCTCACCGAGATAAGTGTAATAAAAGTTTCCCTAATGTGAAAACTTGCTAATGCTATCGGCATACGTGATCTCGCCTTTTCGGGCTGCCGCGATCCAACCAATGTTTTTCGACTGTCGCCGGCAAAAACTATAATTGTTTCGAAATTGGATAGAAAGTTGTACCTACCTACTATTTGTTTTTTTTAATAATCGCTACAGTGAAGCGAATGACTAATTTAGAGCTTATTTTTCAATCGCCAAATAAACTTTTAACCCAACTGACTATGGAACTAGCAAAATACGACTTCCTATTTCTATGCAACTGACGAATGAATGACAACCGACAACTCCATTCCCCAGTTAAAACTTAGTGTCGATATCTTCACCAAGGCTCAAAAAACGTGGAATAAAATATTTGATATTTTGTCAGATTTTCAATATAAAAACTGTCAGAACGCCCAATTTATTCTTCAGTTAAACGTCACTCGACGTTGGTGAAATCGGCACATATAATCTTTATATTCCTTGTGTTTTTGTGTATTCGTGTGTGTAAGTTTAAAGCTTGTAATATGTAGTGTAAGTAACAATAATTTTACTATCCCTTCTATTACAGAGCACTAACAATCGGCACATTTTTACCGGCCAATCTCCTCCTTGTGCCTCTATCAAGCTACCTACTTGACATTGGCGAAGTGCTTGTGTTGGCTTGGCACTGAGAAAAGTCATCAACCAAAAGAAAGCAAAGTTAAGCTAGTGATGGAAAATCAACTCATGTATTAAATAAAATTATACATTCGGTCCAACGATTTGGATAAGAAGACGACGGTCGGTATATAAAGTTATCTGGGCATCCATTTTTATTCGGAATATTATATAAAATTATATTAATTAAAAAATTACTTACTTACTAGAAAAGTTATGTTCTTTTTGACGTGATAACGTCTTATAAATCGATGAACACCGGCTGCGCGTACGAAAAAGTGTCACGTTCCACCTGAGCCTGCGCGTGCAAGCGAGAGCACGGAACAAGCGATAGAGAGGCACGATCGGCCCAAGCGTTGACTTGTGACTAGAGAAAATTGAAATTTTCAATTCTTCTTTGTATTATACAAAATAATGATAATTCTGTGACAATAATTCACTTCAATTCATAAAGGTATGCAATTTTTCATCAATGTTTCTTTATGACGTTATCACGTAAAACTATCGTCCGTAAACCGAATTTACAGACAAACAATTTTTTAATTTTTAAAGGTGAGGAGGTGGTGAAATAATGAACGTCAAAGTAGCTCAATCAACTGATTGAGGATAGGTGAGTGCAAAATTTTTTTTTATAACAGTTGATATAAAAAAAAATTTAGCACTCACCTATCCTCAATCAGTTGATTGAGCTACTTTGACGTTCATTATTACCTTTACCTCACCTCTCACCTTTACTCCACCTACTTTCCGTTCTGTAAGTCTGTATGATATTTTGTACGAAACTTTGAGGTTTAAATTAATGAAGTCTTATCATAGACTGATCTTCATTTATCTGAACCTCCAAACTCGTATTTTCAAATCTTTCTATCAACTCAGAAAAAAAGTATCTGAGAGAGATTATTACAATCATTGATTAGAATAGAATAAATTAGAATAGAAATGTTTTTTATTCAAATAATCTTTTTTACAAGTGCTTTTGAATCGTCAATGAGTCCACTACTGGTTCGGAATACCCTTACTGCCGAGAAGAACCAGCAAGAAACTCGGCGGTTGCTCTTTTCAAAACAAGATTACAATAGATACTATGCTATGTATGTAGTATTTCCACAATGAGGGGAAATTCCACAAAAGTAATTATAATTCAACACATATTAAGACGGGCAGACAGAAAGTAACCCCATTCCCGCCGTTGGCACTCGTTCACGAGCATGACGCATTGAGCATGAGCCATTGGTTCGCTCAACCATATTTGAGGGAACGTAACAACCCGCATCACACGACACCATCACAGAAATGTTTAAAGAGAGCGTGTATTTAGGCTACCCATGATTGAAACTAATCATGATTTAGAATGTGCGAGAGAGAGGGATGCGAAATGTAATAAATGAAAAATAAATAAATAAAATAAAATAATAGTCCTCTTAAATGCAGGTACACAAAATAAATGATGGTAAGTATAAAAAATCGAGCCTACCTTTTACCAGATATCCTAAACGATTCGATTACCTTATGTTCGATATGATATGATATGTTCGATAACCTATGGTAGCGGCGAGAAAGCGAACCGTGTTCGAGGAATTCTTTAAGGCATTATCCCCGAGTTATTATCGACTTTCAGCTTTCACAGCGCTCTGCAGATTCGTTCCAACTTCCACATGATTCTTTGTTACGACTCCCAATTCAAATTTTTACCATAACGCCTAATGGAAATGTAGATTAGATCTAATCTATTTTTCCTTAACTGTATAATGGCTGATTTTACCCAAGTATAAAATAAGTCTTATCCAAGCGTAAATTTGATATTTTAGCAGATTTAAGTACAAAAACTGGCAAAACCCCTTTATTCCTCTGTTAAACGTCACTCGATGTTGGTGAAATCGGTACTGAAAGGTATCGGTACAGAACATAATTATTATAGTTCTTACGTACCTCACTAGTAATGAAGCCCTGATAAGTGCGAAAAGTTAGCAGCCAACATTCGACAAATAAGCCAGTGTATTTTTTTACGGGACACACACAAACGAATAAACGTTAGGACACATAGGGGTCCGAAGATGCTTGAATGGCGACCTCTCACCGTAAAGCGCCGTATTTACAGACCCCCTACAAGTGAATCGACGACATCAGATGAGTTGCATGGAGCCACTGAAGATTGCTCTACGATTGTGATTGTGATGTAAGCCATTAAATAGGAACAACATATTAATAAAGGTACAGAAGGTAACGTAAAAATTCTATCAGAACAAAATATGAGTGAAGCTAAGTTACTACAAAGGAGTACTAAAAATGCTAAAGCTGATGTCAAAGTATTTTATTAGCATAATAGAAAAATTGATATTATAAACATGCATGATACACATGATAACACATGATGTTGATAAACATGCATATAATATAGTAGACGAGTAAATAGACACTGTACCTACTAGGTGCTTATAAATGTTAAAATGGTAATAAAGGAATACAATCAGAATCACAAATGATCGAAGCTTTAAGCGACTACGATGGGTTAATGAGAATTTCTATATGAAAACAGCTGATACAACACGAAAGTGATACGTACATTTTTACAAGGTGTTTATGAATGTATAAAAGTAAGTATAAAAACACAATCAGAACAAATGACCGTAGGTAAGCAACTAGGTATTGGTTAACGAAAATGCCTGTAAGAAAACAGACGAAGGTGGTACTTCACAATAAATCGTATTAGAATATAAAGGTCCAATAGGATTCTTACGTAGACGAGTAAACAGATAGGTACCTTAATAAATGTGTATAAGAGGTAGCATAGAAACACAATCAGAAGTTAAAACAAATGACTGAAGCTGAAGCAACTAGGTATTGGTTATCACTACCTATAAGAAAACAGATACCTATAGAAGCAGTGATAGCCCAGTGGTTAGGATTGTGGTCTCCTATTCGGTGGGACGCAGGTTCGATCCCGGGTACGCACCTCTGACTTTTCGGAGTCAAGTGCATTTAAGCAATTAATTATCACTTGTTTCAACGGTGAAGGAAAACATCGTGAGGAAACCTGAACATCTGAGAGTTCTTCATAATGTTCTCTAAGGTGTGTGAAATCCACCAATTCGCATTGGGCCAGCGTGGTTGACTATTGCCTATAATCCTTCTCTGAGAGGAGACCTGCGCTCAGTAGTGAGCCGTTGATGAGTTGCTAATGATGATGATGATGATAAGAAATCAGACAAAGTACAACTTAATTGGTTTTAGAATAGATAAATTTCTACGCACACGAGTAGATAAATTGATAGGTAGGTACTAGGTGTTTATAAATGTATAGGAAGTAGTATAGAAACACAATCAGAACAAATGACCGAAGCTAAGCGACTAAGGACGGGTTTACGACAATGCCTATAAGAAAACGGGCGTCGCGTTATAAAATTTGCATTCGGCTGGCGGAGTGCAGGCGGGGCGGTTGCTCAGTATGGAGAGAGACTTTGGATTTAAGGGCCACGTTGAAGTAATATTTCTATAAATTTACTGTTGTAACTTGTAACTGTGACGTCACCTGGGTCACAGTTGAAAATCAGTAACTGGTAGTGTATGCATTTTTTTGCATATGACGCAGGGCATAGTGCTGAGCTCTACACCCTTTCTGGGTGGTGTCACAGACGAAATTTTACTTTTATCTAGTTTTGTCTGTGTCACCATTAGTGATTAAAGATATTTTCTGTCTTTCTTTTCTTTCTTTATGTGCGTAACGTTACAATCTAATAGTAAGCTGTGGCGGTACCACCAATACTTACCTTTCGTAAACCTCCCGACCGATTAAGTTCTACTTAACAGCTCTATTACCATTGAGTATGGATGTATCTCTCCTTATACTGTGCTATTATTACTAGCAACTCGAGTGGATACACACTGATAAAATTATTGTATTGTTGTGTCGAAAATGTGAAATTGCTTGATAAGAGCAGACATTTAACTACGCGTATAACTCTTTCAAAACAAAAATGACTAGACCTGTAGAAGAACCAAAATCACCGACATATCTCAGCGAGTCGCGAAGCTGAAGTGGAAATGGGCGTGGCACATAGTTCGAAGAGCTGATGGTCGTTGGGCTCCCAAAGTGCTGGAGTGGTGAATGGCGACCCCGCACCGGAAAGCGCAGTGTTGGCAGATCCCCCCGACAACATTAAAAAAGTCGCAGGGAGCCGCTGGATGCAGGGGGCGCAAGATCGAGGCCTGTGGAAGTCCATGCAGGAGACCCTTGTCCAGCTGTGGATGTCTATCGGTTGATGAAGTAGTATTGATTATCTCTTTCAACTATCTGTTATGTTGCCACTGCCAGGAATAGAACGGAATCAATAAACACGGCGTTTTTTTTACTGAGGTATAGGCTTGTGCTTAACGATAAATAATAATCAATGATGGAAAGTGCTGATGACGTTTAGGTTGAAGCGGGTTTGCCTAGATGATGCCTATTCACTCTTGGCTTGAAGGTGCTCAAATGACCTAAGTATACGTGGCAGAATACACAATTTCTTACGTTCCATCAAATATGGTCGAGCGAAGCAACGCGACGGCTGGATCATGCGTCATGCTCGTAAACAGGTTCCACCGGCGAGAATGGGGCTACTTTCTGTCTGCCCGTCTTAACATGAATTGAATTGTAGTAGGTACCTACGCTTTTTTTGGAACTTCACCTCATTGTGGAAATATTACTATATTCTATTTTATTCTAGCAAAGTTGCATGGATTAAATCGGCTTGGCATCGGGCTGCCCACAAGATAGTATAAAAAACTTATTACAATGTAATAGCTGCGTAATAATATTATTATAAAATGATTATTTTGAAAAGAACAACTGCTGAGTTCCTTGTCGGCTCTTCTCAGCAGAACCCGCTTTCCGAACCGGTGATAGAGTCATGACGTGTCTTATGAGCCACAGGTTGGCCTACGTGAAATAAATCATTTTGAATTTTTTGAATTTCTTATAAATATAATCCACCTCCGTAGCATCGTACCCAAGGAGGGGGGTGTCCGACCTCTCGGAGGCGAAAGGGGGGTAAACAGGAAAAAGGAGGGTAGGAAAATTTCCATTTTCTTACGTCTTTCCAGAGCCCGCTCTGCAGCAGTTTTTGATTAACGGACGGCTAGGGCGAAATTTCATTATATATTCATCCCCCCCGGCTTATTTACTTGGGGGGTATTGTTCTGAATATCGACGGAGATTCTTTTGTTTGAGATGTTTAAGATAACTCTGGGAGATGGCGACTTGCTTATTGTGTTTTGGGAATACATTTTCTATCAACATTTTCTTATCAATTTGTATTTCATTGTCATAGCGTAAGAGCGTTCGTTTCTTCACGTATGAGTAAGAATAACGTACCTAGCTATATGAGTGCATGGGTCCCATAAATTTACTATCAGTAAAATAGTAAATTTATGGTGGGTCCTTACATATCAAAATAATGATAAAAATTTATAATGTATTTAAATCTGTAAACTCAACAAGGCAGGCAATCTAGACAGTGTCTGATGCCCGTTTTCACCTAAATCATCCGCTAAGTAGGGGTCTCCTTACGTAGGTAGCCCCTAAATACGATCCCTTACCTAATGCTATTTCTACCTTTTGATGTCCCAAGGTTTGTGAAAAACGAAATTGACAGAATGCGTCACCTATCTTAGCTTAGCTTGCCCGTAAAAGTTAGTGAACGTTGCTGAAAATGGACAGTGGGCTTATTATTAAGAAAACAAAGGGATTTTTGAAAGAGCAACTCAACGCAAATTAAGTGAAAAGCTAAGTAGTAGTAGGTAGATATCCTTAAATCGGAACTAGCTTTGCCCGCGCTTTCGTTTTTATGCCCGCAACTTCTTCTACACTAATATTATAAAGAGGAAAGATTTGTTTGTTTGTTTATTTGAATTGAATAAACTCCGAAACTACTCGACCGATTTGAAAAATTTTTTCATAGTTAGAATCCTATTTATTAGCCTTGATGAAAATAGGCTATATCTAGTATATTATCAAAAAATTTAGGGATCCGTATGAAAACTTCGATAATCTAACCCAAGGTGTGAAAAAATACCAAAAAATTCTTATATTATGATAATATGAATGCAAAAGTGTGTTTTTTTTGGTTTGTTGTTTTCCTTCAATCACGCCGCAACAGAGCTACGGATCGACGTGATTTTTTGCATGGGTATAGATGAGAGCCTAGAGAGTGACATAGGCTACTTCTTATCTCAGAAAATCAAAGAGTTCCCGAGGGATTTTAAAAACTAAATCCCCGCGGACGAAGTCGCGACCTTCAACTGGTCCACGTATAATTAGGTGAATGGAGTGTATGAATTTCTGGGATGTCTCGTATCCTATGTCGATCTTGTTGCAATCTATCTCTGTCCTAAATTTTCGTCAAGTTCAGTTGAACTAGAGACGTCGGTTCAGTTGAAAAGGGCATTTAGTTATTTTTCCCCTTATAATTTTAATTATACTAATATTTTGAAGTTTAACTAGTAAGTAGCTACTGCGATCATGAATTGATTTTATTCATAAAAAAAGTATCTTTAACGTTGGTTGGTTGGACTTGAAATTCAAAGAGTATTTAAATCTCAAGTTAGTACAAAAGTTCAAAATATTCAGCTGAAGTTTTATTCTAAAAGTTTTGTGCTATTCGACAATAGATGGCAGCATTATGTGTTGAGAATTTATATTTTTTTGTTTGCAGTTGTTGATAATAATATAAACTGATTTTAAACAAAATCTAATGATAATTTTACCTATACTTTAAACAGTATTATTTTGCCATTTTATAAGTAGAACATACTACTGTCAATGGTGGCGCTGTCGAAGTCTTACGAGTTTTCTTATGTGTTGAAGAGATGGCAGCACTATATCTTTACATTGTAACAATAATATTATTATCAAGAGTACTAAAAAGGGAAATAAAACAAAGAATTTTAAGCTCTAGCAGGAATATTTTTTTAATAACTGATGCTCGCGATTTCGTCCATAATTATGGGTTTTGGTACAATTTTAAAATTGAAACTTAAATTTTCTGAGTTGCATACGTAATTTTGCATCCAAGGAAATCAAAGTTAAAACCAACACCAACCTATATTATAATATACATATTATTACGCAAGTGTAAGATCGCAGGTATCTTAACATATTATTCTACCTGTAGATATAAAATAAGATCCAGGATGCAAGCTATCTATTACTGTGTTTTTTGAGAGACTTTTTACGGAAGCAATTACTGATCAACAGCTCAATACTGAGCGCAGGTCTCCTCTCAGACAAACATTATAATTACTATGTAGTAGTACCTACCCTGTACCACGCTAGCCCAATGCAAACAGGCAGATTTCTGTGTGAAGTCTGCCTTTGAGAACGGTGAAGGAAAAGATCGTGAGGAAAACTGCACGCATGAGAATTATTTTATACTAGCTGACCCAGCCACGCGTTGCTGTGACTCAGTAGGTAGGTAGTGAACGATGTTAGAGTTGTATCCATAAATTAGCCTACAGAGCCATCTATTAACAATTCGTCGAACTAACAATAAATGCACACTACTGTCTACTAAACATTTAATTTGCAATAACAAATATTGATGTTAATAATTAAGACAAAAGCCATCCTATCTTTCAAGTTGGACCAAATTACAGATACCTAGTTACGAAGTTTGATCAAAATCGGTTAAGTAGTTTAGGAGTCCGTCGCGGACAAACAACGTGACACGTAATTTATATATTATTATAAGAATATATATATTTATGTCAATAAAAATAAACATCCTATTTAAAACTTACGTGGCACCTAAGAATCTATATATATATAAAAGAAAGTGGTGTTAGTTACACTATTTATAACTCAAGAACGGATGAACCGATTTGGCTGAAAATTGGTGGAGAGGTAGCTTAGAACCAGGAGACGGACATAGGATACTTAAAAAAAAACAGAACAGCGGATTGATGCGCTTTTTTGCATGGGTATAGTAATGGGTGTAGTAGTGGTTCCTCAGACCGGGAGAGCTACTTTTTACCTATCTCGCATAATGAAAGAGTTCCCGCGGGAGTTTTAAAAACTAAATCCATGCGGACGAAGTCGCGGGCATCAGCTAGTTAGGTATATTTACATGCCATTTATCCTGCGACTGTAAAATAAAGATTTATTTTATTAGAATTAAGACATAGGTTACCCTGTGGAAATTAACTGGCGTTGCTACTGATATTCAAATAAGAATTTCTTACTGCTTGTACAAAAAGGTATGAACAAATTAATAATTTCACGGTGAGTTATTCTAACCGCGATACGAAATTGCAATTGCTATGGACTTCGCTAATTTCTTTCTAACGTCATGGCTTCACGTGGCAGTTCGTTTATTGATTTAATTAAATCGATTTGTTTATTTTTTGTGATCTATAGTGCAGCTCCAGTTAATTTGAAGAGTAAAGTATTTCTGGTTTTATTATAAATCTAAGTATTTTGAACATTAATTTTTATGTTATTTTATTTAAAAATCACTTTCACATTTATTAAGCATGGATTAGTATAATACATAATATGATGGATAAAAATAATCTGGGGTTTTATTGATGTTTGATATTTTATTTAAATGTTACAATAAAACTAATCTTATTAATATTATACAAATCATGCCCGCGTGGAATGGTAGCTTAAATACTGGCTGCATTTCACTGTACAGCCAGGCTGTTTCTCTGCGCAAAAAAAGAGAAAGAAGATTTATCTCTCAATTAGAATTTTTAATAAACCGAGGGCTAACGACCTCATTTTCTAAAATCTGGTTTAGCTCTTTAGACACCTATTGGTAATATTTTCCTTCCAAAAGTGATACTTAAGCCAAATCTTAACTTAATTTTATTAAGCGCCTGTTTCACCACATGCTGATAAAGGTCTGATCCACAACTTATCTGACGGATAGCGTTTTTTTGTTTGCATAAGTATTTGATAAGTCAATCTGGCAATTAAACTCAAAAAGATATAACACGGACTTATCCAGAAAATATTTCATCTGTTAGATATATATCAGGCACTTTATCAGCAAGTGGTGAAACGGGCCATAAGTATATTTTTTCTTTTAGAATACGATCTCATCGTTATACCTATATACAATGTGCCTACCAGTCCTCACAAAAATTTTAATGAAATACAAGTACGGCCTAAGATAAAGAAATTCAACGACAAAAATGATCTGTTCAGACTGGATATTGGTCATTATGACGAAGCCACTGAAATGATAGACATAGACAATTTTGATTATAATAACGATCGCCGTGATCTAGTATTTGATAGCGATAGTGATGATACTCAGAAGTTCAATGAAGATGAAGCCGTAGCAAGACTTGGAGAAGATAAAATTGTCGGTGGGTTCGAAGTTGATATTAACTTGTATCCCTACCATGTCGCTTATGGTACCAACTGTGGTGGAGCGATCATTGATAAGAAATGGGTGATGACGGCCGGACATTGCGGGTAAGAATAAAAAAGTCGCGTGGTGTCGTGGAACACAAGATAGGAACGAAGTTATTATTATAAAAATATTAATTTCAAGTTCTATTCGAGGTATAAAGAAAATAATTATTCGTGTATACATTTTTTATCATGATTTTTTATCGATAAAAATCAAAATGACCCCAGGGAAAATATTAAAATAAAAAAAATAATTTTATAAAATAAAAATAGAAAATTCAGTAGATATGTCTCAACAGATACACACCTACGTCTAATACGATAATTATAACGATTGGATAGATTAGAAGAAAAAGATTTATTAGAAAGATTTATCTATAAAAACTACCTACTTATAAAGAGACTTGTCCTGACTGTCTGACTAATTGATGAAATGACTGACCATGAAACTCGATATTTGGGCTTTAAATTAAAAACAAAGAAGTACGTATTTCACAGTTTTTGAAAATTCTCCTAGTGGGGATAAATGGGGGTTGAATGTTTGTATGAAAGTCCGTCATTTTTAAGTAAAATCCATGAAACTTGGTATTTTGGCTTCCAAATGAAAGAAAGAAAATATACTTGTTTCACAGTTTTTGAAAACGCCACCCCAAACCCTAATTCCACCCGAACAATGCTGCGGGGGCAAACGCTAGTTGAATACAATAAGACAATTTGTCTAGTGCATTAAATAGTTATTTGTGTTATAATATGGGACCAAAGAAATTTTTTGTCCCCCGAGGGCTTTATTTTGAATTCAGAGCGAAGTGAAGGATTCTAAAGTAGAATCCTGAGCGTAGTGAGGAATTCAATATACACCGCCCGAGAACAAAATATTTTGGCCCCGAGTGACACACACTATTTTTCATCATTACCTATGAGAAATAGCTATGGACTAGCAGCCATAATTCCGTTCGAAATTCAAAAAATTTATGGGCGTATATCCGATCGACAAATTGATCACGTGACTTATCGAAGACAACAGCTTCTCAAACATTTTTGAATTTCGATTGGAATGAGCGATCGACAGGTTTCTGCAATGAACACATTAGTAATAAACACATACTAAAGCACGAACGCGGACCAATCAGAAGAGAGTAATGGAAACTCCCATGGGCATAAAATTAAATTTTGCTCCCGCTATCCTCTGAAGCCAATATTCGTTTTTCGAATAGGTATTATGACAAATAAATTTTGTTTCGTAGCAAGAAGCCTTACGTAAGAGTTGGCTCAAAATACATGAACCAAGGTACAAAGATCGCAGTAAAGAGGAACTTCATTCACCCGATGTGGTCAGACAAGAACAAGGACCACCCGTTCGACTACGACTTCCAAGTTCTAGAACTGGCCGAACCTTTGAAGTTTGACGATAACATCCAACCTGTGAAACTGGCTCACATTGAAGACATGGTGATTGGTAAAGTCATCACTGTCACTGGATGGGGAAATACTGAGGAAAACGTAAGTTGATAATATTAAGTCTGCCCGTCTTAATATGTGTTGAATTATAATTACTAATTAGGTATGCTTTTGTGCAGCTTCCTCTCATTGTGGAAACACTGCCTACATAGCATAGTATCTATTGTATTGTAAACTTGTTTTGAAAAGAGCAACTGCCGAGTTTCTTGCTGGTTCTTCTCGGCAGGAAGAGCATTCCAAAGTAATGGTAGACTCATCGACGATTCAAAAGCACTTGTAAAAATGTTTATTTGAATAAAAAAATTCTATTCTATTCTATAAAAAAGACTTTTCCACCGAATTAGAATAGAATTTCTATTCTAAATCGGTGGAAAAGTCTTTTTGCATATTGTATGTACCTATAAACTTGTAATAAAACCTCTATGGCTGTACTATTTATATCTGGATGGTTTTGATGACGTACAAAAGGTTACATATCAAAAAAGAAAAAATTAGTAAAATGTTGTTTCCAGCTATTTTTCATTTGTTTTTCTGTCTGTCATACATATACATTTTAAAATTTCATTGCAAAAAAGGAAAAAATGCAACGCAAATTGAAAAAAAAATGTCTTGAGTTTTCATATAAAATTTGAAGAAACTTTTTCCCCAACCTAAAGTAGATAATGATAATCCTAATTTTTATCCCAAACAACACACTTCGCTGCCTCATATAATAATAAAATTACTTCACCCATATAATAATTATTATTATTGTCACTCTCTGAAAGAACTCTGGATCGTAGGAGCCGAAGATGTTATTTGGGTCACTAAGATACTGTTTATTAGTATGAACTATTCTTGTGGTACTTCGTACGAGGGTTCTTAGGGATGTGAATATATTTCTTCTGGATATGGATGATTAGTATTTCTGGTTAGGTAAATTTCTGGTCGGGTAGAAAGAAGGCTAGCCGTGGCAGCAGAGCCTCTAAAGATTTCTCGTTCCAGTATTATGAAGTTTGGAAACTGATAGGTGTATAGGTTTTATAAAAACTGTAGGTACCTAACATATCCTTCCAAGTTAGCCCGCTTCCATTTTAGGCTGCATCTGCACTCACCACCAGATAAGATAACAGATAAAGACCCCCCACCAGGTGGACCGACGACATCAAGCGAGTCGCAGGGAGCCGCTGGATTCAGGCGGCGCAAGACCGAGGTCTGTGGAAGTCCATGCAAGAGACCTTTGTCCAGCAGTGGACGTCTATCGGTTGATAAAGAAGAAGAATTATTGTTAATATATTAAAAACTGCTCGACCGATTTCGATAAAATTTCAATGGGAAAACCTTGGAAGTATACCCTTTGAAACAAAAAAAGAATTTTCCATATCAGTTCAGGCGTCTTCGAGTGATGTGTGAACATAAATGGAAAAAAAAAGATTCCGACGAATTGAGAACCTCCTCTTTTTTTAAGTCGGTTTTAAAAGAAGAACAAAGTTAGAGTTACATAGCTTCATGACATTCCTGATTTGCACCAATCAGCATGTATCAGGATGTAGGTAATACATAGATACTAGATACATTATTAGAAGCTAGGTAGAAGACCACTAAACCAAGTCACCAGCTTTGGTATAAGGGTCATAAATAGTGTATCCTATATACTCACGGTGTTTCATGATATTATTTATTGATTGTATCCGGCCTTTGGTATAGGACTGTATCTGATACTCTGGTAAAATTATTCTCGAAAATTAATTATTCTGCACCTCGGACGTATAATAAAAGTAGTTAAATCTGGATTTATTACAATTACCTATCTAAAAAAATTCCAAAACTCTGTTTAAAAAAGAAATAATAAACCGTAAAATTAATCTCATAGAGTTTATAAATATTGCAAATTATTGCAATCTATTTTAGCCTTATCATCATTGATGTTAACCTTGTTTTTTCATGTTGCAGACGCATTTGATAACAGTTAAATAAAATACTAACTAGTCTTTTGCAAAAAATAATGAATACTGTTCCTGTTGAGTTTAAAATAAAAGTCGTCATTAAAGTGCGATGTAGGTAGGTTGCTCATTGAATACATTATTTATTTATTACTGAAAATTTTAATTAATTTTGCCGCTTAAATATATACATAGGTATATAAAAGCGAAAGGTCACTGATTCATCACGAAATCTCAGGAACTATAAAACCTACAAACTTGAAATTTGGAATGTAGGTTCTTTCTAGGGGGTAAGTGTCAGTTAAGAAACGCATTTGAGAAAATCCTCTCCTAAGGGGGTGAAATAGGGGTATCGAAGGTTATATGAAAGTCCTATGTTTTTGAAGTTAGACATATGAAAATCGGCATTTAGATTATTAACTAATAAAGGTTAAAATATAATAAAGATTTGTATAAGTTATTTTGGAAAATCCCCCCTTAAGGGTGGTAAAATAGGGGGTGAAAGATTTTATATGAAAGTTTTAATTATTTATTGTTATTGTTAACTCGAAATAAGGAAGATAGGTTTTTTCTAGAAGGTAGGTGTCAGCTAAGAATTTTTTTTACGAAAATCCCCTCCTAAGGGGCTGAAATGGGGGTTGGAAAGTTATATGAAAGTCCTATGTTTTTAATGGTTGGGGTTTGAAAATGGGGATTTAGGTAACTAGCTATAAATAATAAAAACTTGTATAGGTTATTTTGAAAATCCCCCTAATGGGTGGTAAAATAGGGGATGAAATTTGAATGGAAGAGCTTTAATAATTTTTATTTTTATTTAAAATTTGGTAGGTAGATTCGTTCTAGGGTCTAGATATCAGTAAGAAAAGGTTTGAGAAAATCCGTCCTATGTTTTTGAAATCAAAGACATGAAAAACGGTTTTTAGTGAACTCTCGGCAACTTGGTTAGTAGATTTAAATAATAAAAATACACTCTGTTATTTTAGGAAATCACCTCTTGAGTGTGGTAAAATAGAGGACGAAATTTTCAAAAATAAAAATACATTGAAATTGCGATATCCTTGGGTGCGAAGTCGCGGTTTTTACTAGCGGTAGAACTTTTTAGGGTTCCGTACCCAAAGGGTACCAACGGGACCCTATTACTAAGCCTACGCTGTCCGTCCGTCCGTCCGTCTGTCAGCGGGCTGTATCTCGTAAACCGTAATAGATAGACAGATGAAATTTTCACATATTATGTATTTCTATTGCCGCTATAACAACAAATAATAAAAATTAAATTAAATTATTAAAATTAAATTAAAATACTTCCATGGGTACATGGAAATATTTTTATTTAATTTTTTTTTAACGGAACCCTAAAAGAGCGAGGCCCGACTCGCACTTGGCTGATTTTTTCGATAGGTTTCTTGCAGCGGGAAAATTTATCTTTTTATAATCTCATAGAAAATCAGAAATTCTTCGTGGATGAAGTCGCGGGCGACCGCTAGTATTTCATATTTGATAAATTTAAAATTACATAGTTTCCGCGGGAATTAAAAACCTTAATCCACGCGGACGAAGTCGCGGGCGTCAACTCGTAGTGCATACTTCCGAACATCATGAAACAGTTTTTCAAAATCTGTAGTAATATAAAAGTTATATAGCTTTCCTCTGTAGACTGATAACCTGTACCTAATACCTATATTTATACCACAAAATCAAAGAAATCTCAGAAAAACCTTATACCAGCTAGTCATTACACTGCATACGTAGCATAGTATCTATTGAATTGTAAACTTGTTTTGAAAAGAGCAACCGCCGAGTTTCTTGCTGGTTCTTCACGGCACGATGGGCATTCCGAACCAGTGGTAGACTCATCGACGATTCAAAAGCACTTGTAAAAAAGTTTATTTGAATAAAAAACATTTCTATTCTATTCAATTAATGACGTAATCATTCATCATCTGTACACTATATGCTTCAGGGCCCATACTCCAACGTCCTGCGAGCGGTCCGAGTACCAATCATATCCAAAGAGAATTGCCAGCAAGTGCCGTTCCCCTACTTCAGAGGTTCTCTCACTGCGAGGATGTTTTGCGCTGGCTTCTCCGAGGGGAAGAAGGATGCTTGTCAGGTGGGAGAAATATTTTTAACAGCTTTTATTTACGTTGCAATGTATGTATGTATGTTTAGGTCAACTGGCAAGATGAAATAGAACCACTTCCCGTTTTCCGATTGAGCTGAAATTTTGTATGTATAAGTAAATCGGATGACAATGCAATATTATTGTGGCATGGAGCTGACCTGATGATGTAGCTGGAAGGTGGCTATGGAAACTCTGTAATAAAACCACGTAACCCCAACGAGTTTGGGCTCGTTTGATTCGTCTTGACAAGTACTCTGGTAGTAGATGATATTCAGGGTCTGATGTTGTAGGTAGCTACTAAAATCTGTTCAAAATAAATTTTTAATATACACTCTTGTTTTGTTTGATTTATTTTACCAGCGACCCGCCCCGGCTTCTCACGGGTAGTAGAACATAATATTATTATTATGTATGCCTAAATTGTTTTTCTTCCCTATAGGGACGCAGTTTGACGCAGATCAGTTTGGACGCATAGATTTAGGATTGGTAGCTTAGTCGCTACTAGATACAGCACCCTTCCTACAACAATAGCTCCTTGAATGCGGCAATGTTATATTATAGTTTGTTGAAAACGTCAACCATTGGTTGCTACTACGAGACTGTGGGTATGCCACTTCAGGCGTACTATGAATTACTATCAATTAATTTATTTTGGTTCAGGGTTGAGCTATTTATTTATTTGCCTCAAATGCTTCTAAGCTCCTGGGTTTTAAAAAATGTAATTTTTTTAATAGAAGAAGTCTCGTAGAAAGAAGAAATGCTACAAATTAGTTAACCTGGGAATATATTGGTATTTAACTACCACCCACCACTAATTGGTATATATTTTCTAAACAGCTAGTCTTGGTTTAAATCAAATTGAATTCTTGTTAAAAATCTGCCAAATTTTGCACCACACTTTTGCTTGATTTCCAAAAAAAAAACATTTATATGAATCATCCTCATTTTGTAAAATTAACATATTAATAATAACATAACACGGTATCTAGTAGGTGCGAAACGACTACCAACCCTAAATACCCTAAATATAACCCTAAATATAACCCTAAATATAACCCTAAATATAAGAGTAGACGTCTATGGATTGATAAAGAAGAAGCAGACGAATGATGTATTTCTCTTCGTTGCAGGGTGATTCCGGAGGGCCTGCGGTGGCATACGACAGACTCCTCGGCATGGTGTCGTTCGGCTACGGGTGTGCCACGCCCGGCTCATTCGGCGTCTACAGCAAAGTGGCAAAGGTCAGGGCCTGGATAGAGGAAGTGACTGGCCTCACCTTAGATTGACGTGGTCATTAAAATAATATTTTTATTTCGTATTTCATTTACCTACTCTATACCATCGACGACCTTCCTGGTGCAGTTGTGAGCGCTGTGATCTTACAACTAGGAGGTCTCGGGTTCAATTCCTGGGGTCAATTTGGGAATTTATAATTTCTGAATTATCTCTGTTCTGGTCTGGTGGGAGGCTTCGGCCGCGGCTAGACGTGCCAACAAGCTATTAAGCGTTCCGGCACGGATATGGCGTGTTAAAAACAGATTAGGGTATGGCCTGTGGGTTGAATGTACAGTTGAACTCTCAGGCGTGCAGGTTTCCTCACAATGTTTTCCATCTCGATCACACAAAAAGGAGACTTAAGTCTTAATCACTAGGCCTCTATCTCTTTTTATATATTAAAAACAAGAGGATACAGAGATACTCCGAATACAACTCTCTCCATAGTCACTGATAAGGCCTGAGCCTCATTGTGAGACCATCCTATGAGATTCCGCAGACTGAACTTCTGTGCTCTTTGAATACAGAAATTCAACAAAAAAAATCCATGACTGTTTGACACCGACTATCACGTAATCTTTCCGGTCAGCAGCAAAATTCCATCATATTTGACAAAAATTGGAATCTGATTCAGACCCAGCAGAGCAGCCAGCCTGCTTTACTAATGAAGTAAAATCGGTTATGATCGTGGAATCCTTACTAATAATTTTTGTATGATTTAATGTCAGATTGTCTGTTTTAATTTGTCCTTTAATCATGCAGCAACCGAGCAACGCATCGGCTTGATTTTTGGCATGGGTATGTTTAGCACACCTTTTATCCCGGAATGACAAAGAGTTCCTGTAAAAACCTTACCATACCTGGCATGGCATGGGTGGCATACCTTCCCGGAATGACAAAGAGTTCCTGGAAAACCCTAACCATACGCAGACGGGCAAAACGGACGGACGGCGGGTCATGGATTTTACTAATGACTGACTACAGAATGAATACAGAAATTCAGCGTACGAAAACCATGAGTGTTTGACACCAAATGTTACGTAATCTTTCCGGAAGTCAACGGCAAAATCCCACCGTATTTGACACAAATGGGAATCTGATCCAGGCCCAGCATAGCCGGCCTGCCTTATTAATGAAGTAAAATCGGTAATGATCGTGTTTGGCAAATTTCCAAATTCTAAACATCAAACGCGGAAGCTGTTATCTAATTCATTAGCTAATAACATATTTTAATATGGGCAACCATTTTGATATCGTGTTTTGGTTTTAAAAGCGCTAGGGGTGGTTGGTGGCGTGGCCTAGTTGGTACGGGGTTTGTTTTAGGCTGCTGACACATCTCCGTCGATCAACAAAAGTGATACCTAGATGCAATATTCTTTTCTCCTGCTGGTAGATAGTAGAAAAATTGCATCATAGCAGAAGTTTATTAAGAAAACGGTAACGAATAAACTCTAGTTCCCAGCTCTAGAATTCTGCGTCACCAACCCATCAACGGCTCACTACTGAGCGTAGGTCTCCTCTCAGAAAATGGTTATAGGCCATAGTGGACTTTGGCAGACTTCACACACCTTCGAGAACATTATGGAGAACTCTCAGGTGTGCAAGGTTTCTTCACGATATTTTCCTTCACCGTTAAAGCATGTGATATTTAATTTCTTAAACGCACATAACTTCGAAAAGTCAGTTGTGCGTACCTGGGATCGAACCTGCGACCCCCCTAATAGGAGGCAACAGTCCTAACCACTAGGTTATCACCGCTCGTAGGCACCGCTCATAGAATTAGGCAGTAAAAACTCAGCACCATTACAGTATTTTGAACTAGCTGATGCCCGCGACTTCGTCTGCGTGAACTTAGCCTTTAAAATGCCTCGGGAACTCTTTGACTTTGCGGGATAAAATGTAGCCTGTCACTCTCCAGGTCCTCAACTATAGGTACCCCTGCATAAAATCACGTCGATCCGTAGCTCTGTTGGGGCGTGATTGAAGGACAAACCAACGCACTTTCGCAGTTATAATATTTCACCATATAAAGTGCAAGTGCATATAGTCGACGTGGTTTTTTACACAGGTAAAGTTGAGGACCTGGAAATTAACACAGGCTACTTTTTGTCCCGGGAGCATACCTTTAAACGCCCGCGCCACTACAAAGTATGTAATTTACTGTAGATTTTTTTAAAAACGCTCGACTGCTTTCGATAAAATTTAAATGGGACCACCTGGGAAGTATACCCTTTGACACAAAAAAGAATTTTCCAAATCGTTGCAGGCGTCTTCGAGTAATCGGTGAGCATATATAAAAAAAGATTCCGTTGAATTGAGATCCTCCTCCTTTTTTGAAGTCTGTTAAAAATAATAATAAAAATTAGTTTAAATTTAACGAAGTTATGTAGTTAAACAGTCAAAATAGTTCAACCCCTATCTCAGAGAACATACATCCCTCCATCCGTATACTACATCTATTATAGATATATCTATACAAACATACATCCGTATACATCCATCCTCACAAACTTTCACATTAATAATATTAGTGGGATAATATGAGTAATAATAAGTAGGATAGGATATAGTTAATGTATTTATAGTTAGTAGGAGGAGGATACAAACATACATAAATACATGCATACACACATACATATAAACATACATGCATGCATCCATGCAAGCATACATACATACATACATAAGTACATACATACATGCATGCATGCATACATACATACATACATACATACACACAAACATACATACATACATACATGTATACATGCATGCATATTGGCGCATAATTTAAGGATAAATATGTGAAAAGTAGCATACGAATATCCCGCGGGAACTGTTCGTTTTCCCGGGGTTAAAAGTAGCCTTTGTCACTTATCAAGTCCTCAACTATGCCTATCCAATAAACCACGTCAATCTGTAACTCCGTTGGCGCATAATTTAAGGATAAATATGTGAAAAGTAGCACATTAATATCCCGTGGGAACTGTTTGCTTTCCCATGATAAAAAGTAGCCTTTGTCACTTTTCAAGGCATCAACTATGCCTATCCAAAAAACCACGTCAATCTGTAACTCCGTTGGCGCATAATTGAAATAAATGTGTAAAAAGTATTATACTAATATCCCGCAGGAACCGTTTGTTTTCCCGGGATAAAAAGTAGCCTGTGTCATTTTTCAGGCCCTTAACTTTACCTGTGCAAAAAAATCACGTCAATCTAAAACTCCATTGCGCGTATTTTGAAGGACAAATGCGTAAAAAATAGAACTGTTTGCTTTTCTGGGATAAAAAGTAGCCTATGTGCTATTCCAGACTATAATCTATGTCTGTGCCAAATTTCAGCAAAATCGGTTCATTCGTTGTCGCGTTAAAGAGTAACAAACATCCATCCATCCATCCATCCATCCATCCATCCATCCAAACATCCAAACATCCATCCTCACAAACTTTCGCATTTATAATATATTATAATAGGATATTAATAGGATTTAAAAGAAAATTCTTCACAGTAAACTAGTGAGAAGCTTGAGTTGATTCATCACTATAATAATAATCGTTGTAACCTTGTAACGTACCTAACTCCTAAGTCGTTTTTTGACGACCTCCCTGGCGCAGTGCTGAGCTCTGTGGTCTTATAACTGGGAGGTCTCGGGTTCTGGTCCCGGCGGGGGCAATTTGGGAATTTATAATTTCTGAATTGTCTCTAATCTAGTCAGGTGGGAGGCTTTGGCCGTGGCTAGTTGCCACCCTACCGCTAAAGACGTGCCGCCACGTGCCTTCACACACGCCATCGCGTGTATATATAAAAAAAGATTAGAGGTATGGGTTGAATGTATATACATGTATAATGTATATGAATATGTATATATAGTGCCATACCCATACTTCCAACTCTTCCAAGGCCTGCTAACATCGACATATCGTCACTTACCATCAGGTTAGAATGCAATCAAGGACTGTCTTGTCATCGAATACAAAAAAATGTACCTACTTACTATAGGTACTTAAACACGTGATTTTTTTTTATAAAAAAAAATGATTGGTTACCTATCTATTAACCTACACAGAACAAGGTTGTTCAATTAAAACAACGCAGCATGCGTGAAATTCACTGATGTTATTATTATTAGTGTTGCTTGTTAGCAACTTCATCACTGTGCTTGGGTGCGTTGCATTCATTTTTAAACTTTTAAAGTTTAAATCCTTTCAAATCATACTTCATTCTATAATCATACTATACTAATAATATAAATGCGAAAGTGTGTTTGTTGGTTTGTCCTTCAATCCCGCCGCAACAGAGCCACGGATCAACGTGATTTTTTGCAGGGGTATAGTTGAGGAACTGGAGATTGACATAGGCTACTTTTTATCCCGGAGAATCAAAGAGTTCCCGAGGGATTTTAAAAACTAATTCCACGCGGATGATGTCGCGGGCATCAGCTAGTGTTATATATGCGAGAGTGTGTTTGATTGTTTGTTTGTTGCTTTGTCCTTCAATCACGCAGCAACGGAGCGACGTGACGGATTGACTTTTTTGCATGGATAGTTGAGGACTTAGAGAGTGACATAGGCTACATTTTATCCCGGAAAAACAGAGCGTTCCCATTTTTAAAAACCTAACTCCACGTGGACGAAGTCACAGGCAAAAGCTAGTTCTATTATGTACCTAGTTTCAAAGATTTAAGTATTTTAACCCCCGACGCAAAAAGAGGGGTGTTATAAGTTTGACATCGATGTCTGTCTGTCTGTGTGTGTAAGTCTGTCTGTGGCATCGTAGCTCTCAAACGGATGGACCGATTTCGTTGCGGTTTTTTTCATTTGAAAGCCAGTTTCCTTGCGGTGGTGCGGTCCTTTTTAGCTATGCTTGGTTAATATCGTTCCAGCAGTGTAAGAGTATCAGCTCTTTTCCAAAATTATGTAAATCATTTTTGGAGTATGATTACTCGATTAACTGCTTTACGTGTGCCAGTATAATCGTTAAATAACTTCGACCTAATGCTGCAACCAGAATCATACATAGTCCGACCATAGATTTAAAACATCCCCGACATTCACGGGGTGTTTTAAATCTTAAATGTACGCTTGTTGTAGGATTTTGGGCGGTTATGACATAGACATCCAAGAGGCTCCATATCAAGTTAACTATGGCGACATCTGTGGAGGAGTCATCATTCACAAGAAATGGGTCTTGACTGTGGCACACTGCGGGTAAAACATCCAGTAAAGAGTCCCAATTTGGGATTGTCTAACAACGATTGCTACATTGTGACAATCGCAATCACTTCTCATTGCCACCATCGCGCCAAAAATTCAGGCAATCAATGCGATTGTGTAAGAGTTCTAAAAAATAGAAGCTCTAATTCAATGCCATTATGGTTTATTTTACTTTGACGCTGAACTTAGACAGAATTCAATTCAGAATTCAAGAAGACAATCGAGGCAGAGGTGAATACGATCGCCACACGAGATGAGACAAGAATACAGCTGGTTTTAGAGTTTCACATTTCGCGCTCACATACTTACCTACTAATATAATGTGTTGCAACACTTGCAATAGATCAACAGACTTTGAGAATGACAAAATAATTTAGCTTTTTATCCCGGAAAAACTGAGGGTCTCAGCGGAATTATTAAACTCACTCCACGCGGTAGAAGTCGCTAGCAAAAGCTAGTCCTTACTAATATTATAAATGCGAAAGTGTGTTTGTTGGTTTGTCCTTCAATCACGCCGCAACAGGGCTAAGGATCGACGTGATTTTTTGCATGGGTATAGTTCAGGACCTGGAGAGTGACAGAGGCTACTTTTTATACCGGAAAATCAAAGAGTTCACGAGGGATTTTAAATCTAAATCCACGCGGACTAAGTCGCGGGCATCAGCTATACTAGTAATGAATATTTTTCTAGGACCGAATCGTATTTTATTCGCGTCGGTAGCAAATATCGTCTGGAAGCTCCTAAAGTTGAAATAAGCAATCATTTCGTACATCCTCTGTATAGACGGAACCATTCGTTCGACTATGACGTGCAATTATTGGAACTGTACAGGGAGCTACGTTTTGGAGAAACGGTGAAGAATGTTGAACTGAGTGATGGAGAAATTGGAGAATTTATATATGTTTCCGGTTGGGGATATTCAAAGGAAAAGGTGTGGTTTTTGTATCCGTATGCCTACCATTCTTATATCTACTATAATATCTTAGTCCTTACTATCCTTCTTCTTTATCAACCGATAGACGTCCACTTCTGGACAAAGGTCTCTTGCATGGGCTTCCTCAGCTCTCGGTCATGCGCCACCTGCATCCGCAGCGGCTCCCTGCGACTCGTTTGATGTCGTCGCTCCACCTACCGGGGGTCTGAAAACACTGCGTTTCCCGGTGCGGGGTCGCCACTCCAGCACCTTGGGAGTTCTAAGAGCTGTTACTATCCTTACGAATAATACTTCAATCATACGTCAACGGAGCAACGGATCGAAGTGATTTTTTGCATGGGAATAGTTGGTACCGAGAGTGACATAAACTTCATTTTATCCCGGAAAATCAGAGCATTTTTAAAACTAAATACACGAAGACGAATAAATAAACTGTACGCTTAGTACAAGATTTTATAGTTAACTATAAATAGTAAACGATGACATTACCATCAAAGTAAAATAAACCATAACAGTATTGAGTTATAGCTCAATTTCGTGTATGTATTCTTATACGTTTACGTAACGAAAACGCTCCAAATTAAAATCATTTGTATTGAATTTGTGACTTTAAATCTATACTATTATGGTTCATTTTACTTTGATGCTAATATCACCGTTTACTATTACGATCGAATGCACTAAAACTCGGACTAACCGCACTGTTTGACCAATCACCACAATTAAAGACTGCAGCAGCAATGACTGATGCAGGTTTTTCAGCATTCGAACTGCAGCTGTGGATTTTCTAAAAAGTTGCTTCAGTGTGACAATCGCATTCACCTCTGATTGGCTGAATCTATATCGTTTTTGCTGCATCGATGCATTTTAACCAATAGCGAGCGTGTAACAGTTGATTGCATCTTTACACTGACGCAAAATTTTAAGACCATCCTACAGCTGAACTCGGTTCGAAATAAACTCGTTACATTTTTTTTATCAACATCCAAAAATATAAACAATTTTTTATATTAGCACACAAATGCCATTTAAAAAAAATGCGTGATTGTCGTGGAACCCTCGTGGAACACTCGGTTGGAACGAAGTGCATAAGTGCATTTTAATAATAAATTAATAATAAAAGAAATAAAAAAAAAATTCATCTGAAGTTAGGATTCTAACCCCCGAGCCGATAGTTTCACTCCTTCGTTTATCCGCTTCGCCACCAAAGCTATAATGAAACGTGTAATAAACGAAGGCAACAAGTGATCGTGACGGAAAATTCTTACACTTTTTTCGCCTAGCCTCCATCCGTCAAACCGTCCGAAATTGTGGTGACGGATGGTTGAGAAACAACTTCAAACTGACGTACCGACTGTTCATACCACTGCACCAAAGGGGTTGTCTGGTATAAAATAAAGCGCAGCATCAGTATGCGTCGCATAACTCATCCGCAACGCTGTGCGACACTTGGCTTAATGTGTTCGCTCACGCGTGCAGATCAATAATATTATATTATTCATATTTCCTTTATTATTACAATGCAATTCAGACTTATTAAGTACTTAATATATGGAAATATTTTTACGAAGAATGAGTAGGTTTCTATTATCACTAGCTGATGCCTGTGTAACTGAACTAAGTACCCTACGAAAATCTCTACCCTATTATTCCTATTGATCTTTCTATTTTTAAAATAATTTCTTTAGAGTGGCACGTGATTCGCTAGTGGTAGAACCCTTTATAATGTTGTGATCGTATTAACCCAAGAACTTTTAGAGCGTCAGAAGTAATGAGTTCACAAGACCTAGGCGATATATGCAAGAGTTCGTGTATTAGATTTTAGTGGGTTCCCGAATTGGTTTATATTAAAGAATGTTTAAAATCCAGTATGAATGATACCGGTCTGCTCCATTATCACGAGACTCAACACTGATGTCGAGAGACACAATTATTTCTATGGGTAAACATCAAAAGAACCTACATCGCAACTCATGTACCTCGACATTCAACAACACGTTGAACGTCTACACTACATATCGCTGTTTCAAGTTCCTTTGAGCCCATAGGCAACGTTCGAAATTAAGATGGCATCATTTCATTGTAAAAAAATGAAATGATGATCGTTGGCTCCCTGCACGCCAAACGATGGTGAGCTCCTGCCTTTTGTGGTACATCAAGGACCACTCAGTTGCGTCCATTACAACAATAATGTATTATTATAATAATTGACGCAATGAGATCGCAGCTTAAATTTCATAAACATACATAATATATTACTTTGGGTAATTATTTGTCAATAATCAGGAATGTTTACAAGTCCCTGAAATACCATCAAACATTGAGCCCCCCCCCCCTCACTGTCATCATTCACTCACACACGAATGTGCGAGGCTTTTTTAACCGTGGTTTGCTCCACAAGACTTTTTTAAAGCGGTGTGATCCACTGAAGACACTTTTTTAACCGTGGTGTGTTTCCACAAGACTTTTTTATAGTGGTGTGATCCACTGAGACTTTTTATAGAGGTGAGCTCCTCTCATGTATAGTTGGTTGTAGGTTAATAGTTATACTGCGTGATGTTAATAGTTATACTGCGTGAAGTCACAACGGAGTGGTGAAGGACTCTAACAACATTAGAGTCTAGTTCGAGGTTGGTGTCAGACGCCTGGACCAGACAAAACCGTAATAGCAATTGCCATCATTAGCTTCATCCTATCTCAGCACCCAACAGTTGGTTGCCACCACGACGTGGTGATAGGCTCCAACTTAACGTCAGAGCAAGTTCGAAAGTAGTATCAGACACCTGGACCAGACAGCCCGGACTGGCAAGTGTATTAGCCCATCCTAAGCTTATCCTATCCCGGCATCCAACCTACAGATTGACACAACACTCAGCATAGAGCATCGCGATATAGATCAATCTTCATCTGAGATCGTCGGTCGCATGCCCAAAGACAGGTTCATAAAGCACCAAGGTGCTAGAGCTCCCCATCTATTAAGCAGCTTCCAACGTCAGATTAGGTATCACTCATAATAGATTTCGTGTATCGCCCCTTGTACTTTATCAATAATACAGTATATGCATGTTTAAGTCTCTGAACATATGCCCCAAACACGGACAATGTTCTTTCTTATAGACGATCCGCGCGTCACGACGCTGCGGTCGTCGCTGCCTTCCCTTACAGTATACCGTTCTACAGAATAGCGTCAACGTCAAATTGATATCATATGACATGAAAATTGAAGTTCCTAAAATTATTATTTTTATGATCTCATGTGAAAGTACATCTCGTAACTTAACTACTGTACCGATTTTGATAAAATTTAATCAACAATTTTTAGTACTATCAAACATGAAAAATTCCTTTGTACGAAGGACTAGGGTCGTTACACCTGCGACTTCGTCCACGCGGATTTAGTTTTATAAATCCATACGGAAATACTTTCCGGGATAAAATGTAGCCTATGCTATGTCATCCTCCAGGTTCTCAACTATACCCATGCAAAAAATCACGTCGTACCGTAGCTTTTTTGCAGTGTGATTGAAGGACAAACCAACTAACAAACACACTTTCGCATTTATAATAATCTATATACATATAATAAAACTGTAACTGGAAGATTTCTGTACATTTAATATATTTTGAAAATTTTAATTGGGGGATGCTTTACTATCGATACTGAGCCCAAAACAGATTTTTATTTAATTTTTCTCTGTTTGTTTGTACTTCTTTCACGTAAAAACTACCGCACAGATTTCTACAAAATTTTATACCGTGGTAGCTTATTACTCGGGTCAACATCTAGGCTACTTTTTATCCCGGAAAATCAAGGAGTTCCCGAGGGACTTTAAAAACTAAATCCACGCGGACAAAGTCGCGGGCATCAGCTAGTACTTAATAAAGAAAGAATTATTATCGGATCATATTTGACTGAGCTATGGAGTAAAATCAACAAAAATTTTCATCCCCCTATCCTGGAGAAACCCTATGTTTTATGGGGATAAAAACTATCCTATATGTTGACCCGGAGTATCAGCTACCGGTATACCAAATTTTATTTAAATCCGTTTTCGCGTGATGCGCGAACAGACAGACAGACAAAAATTAAATAGAATCTGTTTTGGGCTCAGTTTCGATAATAAAGCATCCCCCGGTTAAAATTTTCAAAATATATTAAATCTACAGAAATCTTCCAGTTAAAGTTTTATTATAAGTATATAGATTATTATAAATGCGAAAGTGTGTTTGTTAGTTGGTTTGTCCTTCAATCACACTGCAAAAAAGCTATAGTTTATAAAAAGCTATATCGGTTCAGGCGTCTTCGAGTAATCTGTGAAGAAAAGATTCCTACGAATTGAGAACCTCCTCCTTTTTGAAGTCGGTTAATAAAGATATTATTGAATTGAATTGATTATAAAAAGATAAAAAAATGTCTATAGCTAGGTACTTGGTTTTAGGGTGACTACAGAAATACACTACAGCAAGTGAAAATGGATTTAGTGCCAAAGGAAAAGTGTCAAAGAGTTGACAACTTCTGGTACAATCACACGCTGACTTCCAGAATGTTCTGCGCCGGAGATAGAGCGGCAGATGCTTGTCAGGTACGACCCCAATTACGGCAAAAAGAGCTTATGGTCCGGGAGCCAGTGACAGATTTTCATGACCAAGTTCCTCCCAATCAAAACTTCGTGAAATGCATTAGGGATTTATATTATGAATATTCGCGACCTTCAGCTGCGACTCCGTGGGTGGGGCGGGCAGTGACAGCCTCCTACGCATGGAGAAAAAAAAAAGTTTTTTAGTCATTTCCTCCCATTTGAAAATTTGTCAGATTATAGTTTACCTAATATTTTGAAGGTAAAATAAATTCAGCTGACCATAACATGGTGGATTATACTTCAGCTGGCTGCTTGAACATGAAAAAAAAAATTATATTTTCAATGATTTCCTCTCAACTAAAAATTTACCTGGTGATCGTTTATATGCTACTATGAATGAAAATTAATTTCAGCTTGCTGTATCGCGGTGGAAAGTTTGTCAGCTGGTACCTTGAAAGGTGTGACGTAGCAGCATCTATCACCTACTGAATCTTATCAGCTGACGACTTTTCCCTTGACTTACAGCTAGCTGATTTTTTTCATTATTTACTAATGCATGTTAACAATCCTCTTATAAATTTTCATCCAGGAGGAAATCACTTTTCTTAAGTTATTCTCTTTCTTTTTACAGATTGAGGCTATACATAACCTTCTTTCACGTAAAAACTACCGCACAGATTTCTACAAAATTTTATACCGTGGTAGCTTATTACTCAGGTCAACATCTAGGCTACTTTTTATCCCGGAAAATCAAGGAGGTCCCGAGGGACTTTAAAAACTAAATCCACGCGGACAAAGTCGCGGGCATCAGCTAGTATTTCTATAAGACGTTATCACGGAAAACTACCGTCCGTAAACCGAGTTTACAGACAACCAATTTATTTCTACCAAAAATCTGCATGTGCACTATACACAATAAAGGGCCTTTGTACGTAGTCATGGGTAAAACTTACCCCCTCCAAGTGGACCTTTAGCATTCTATGCTCTGCTATAGCATAGCATCTGGAGAAGGTAATTTTAATCCACAATCTAGCTGCAATATAGAAAGGGCTTATGTATAGCCTAAATCTGTAAAAAGAAAGAGAATAACTTAAGAAAAGTGATTTTCTCCTGTATGAAAATTTATAAGAGGATTGAAATTTATAAGAGGATTGTTAACATGCATTAGTAAATAATGAAAAAAATCAGCTAGCTGTAAGTCAAGGGAAAAGTCGTCAGCTGATAAGATTCAGTAGGTGATAGATGCTGCTACGTCACACCTTTCAAGGTACCAGCTGATAAACTTTCCACCGCGATACAGCAAGCTGAAATTAATTTTCATTCATAGTAGCATATAAACGATCACCAGGTAAATTTTTAGTTGAGAGGAAATCATTAAATTTATAATTTTTTTTTCATGTTCAAGCAGCCAGCTGACGTATAATCCACCATGTTATGGTCAGCTGACTTTATTTTTCCTTCAAAATATTAGGTAAACTATAATCTGACAAATTTTCAAATGGGAGGAAATGACTAAAAAACTTTTTTTTTCCTCCATGCTTATGTATAGCCTCAATCTGTAAAAAGAAAGAGAATAACTTAAGAAAAGTGATTTCCTCCTGGATGAAAATTTATAAGAGGATTGTTAACATGCATTAGTAAATAATGAAAAAAATCAGCTAGCTGTAAGTCAAGGGAAAAGTCGTCAGCTGATAAGATTCAGTAGGTGATAGATGCTGCTACGTCACACCTTTCAAGGTACCAGCTGATAAACTTTCCACTGCGATACAGCAAGCTGAAATTAATTTTCATTCATAGTAGCATATAAACGATCACCAGGTAAATTTTTAGTTGAGAGGAAATCATTGAAAATAAAAATTTTTTTTCATGTTCAAGCAGCCAGCTGAAGTATAATCCACCATGTTATGGTCAGCTGAATTTATTTTTCCTTCAAAATATTAGGTAAACTATAATCTGACAAATTTTCAAATGGGAGGAAATGACTAAAAAACTTTTTTTTTTCTCCATGCGTAGGAGGCTGCCACTGCCCGCCCCACCCACGGAGTCGCAGCTGAAGGTCGCGAATATTCATAATATAAATCCCTAATGCGTTTCACGAAGTTTCGCTCGAGAGGAAATAATTGACCGAATTTGTACCTGGCTCCCGGTCCATTATGAACACAAAGTTATACTAAGCTTTTTTAAGCTATTGCATAGCTTTTATCGCGGGCTTTGAACTAGGACAAACAGTTTGAGCGCGGCGACCGAATCAAGAAATTCCGTAACGAAAAACAACCTAACACCGTCGTTCAGTAAGCGTTCAACATTTTAGAGGTTCACATTTTGCTCTGTTTGGCGCAGTGGGCAAGCGGCCGCTTTCTTTAGATGTCCCAGTGCGCTTTTCTTGTTTGTTTGTTTTTTAATTATTTTTTTGCATAATTTTTATTAGGCAAAAAAAATATTGCATAAATATTATAATTGCATAAGTTGAAAAAAAAATATATGCAATAGCTTTACCGCGGCAGTCCCCGAGTGCCACTTAATTTTTTTTGTTAATTCGATAGCTGACATAGTCTTGATGTATACGTGACATCGAGCTTGATCTTTAAATTGCAAACCTCACCTAGATAATGTTCTCAAAGTTGTGTGAAGATCACCAATCCCCACTTGGCCAGCGAGCTGGACACCTAACCTAAGTCCTCTTCATTCGGAGAGGATACGTAAGGACATATTTAGATGATAGAGGATGATATAAAAACCTAAGTCCACACGGTTGAAGTCGCCTCAAAACTCTCAGGGTAGAATCTGTTCAATAAAATAATTGACACGGGTAAATTGATAATTTAATATAACAAATTCTTTTAATAAAACCGACTCCAAACGCCCGCGCCACTACAAAGTAATATAACTTATTGTTGATTTTTTTTTAAACCGCTCGACCGATTTCGATAACATTTAAATGTTAACCTTACCTGTGAAGTATACCCTTACAAACAAAAAAGAATTATCCAAATCGGTTCCGGCGTCTTCGAGTAATCGGTGAACATACATAAAAAAAAGATTCCAAAGATTCCTCCTTTTTGAAGTCGGTTAAAAAACAGGTTGTAGCAACATTGTGAAAGAGTCATCGATGGATCAAAAAGTATGATAATTTATTTTTATGCTAATTATAGATATCTAATAATTAGCATTCTGATTGAAATTAAAAATAATGCACTCATTTATTTGGAAAGGTGGAATAAATGGAAAAATCGGCCAAGTGCGAGTCGGGCCTCGCTCTTTTAGGGTTCCGTTAAAAAAATTAACTTATTAAATTAATTAATTTTTTTAATTTAATTTAATTTTTATTATTTGTTGTTAAAGCGGCAATAGAAATACATAATATGTGAAAATTTCATCTGTCTGTCTATTACGGTTTACGAGATACAACCCGCTGACAGACGGACGGACGGACGGACAGCGTAGGCTTAGTAATAGGGTCCCGTTGGTACCCTTTGGTTACGGAACCCTAAAAAGTAAATTATATAATTGAACAGTCTATATTTGGATATATTTTCAGTAAAACATTTTAGTAGTATTTACGACAGACAAACAATTTATATTATTACTATTTGTATTGTCAATTTATCAGAGGCGAGCGTAGCCGGTGATCTATTGACACCTAATAAATCTAGGTCCCAAACTCGATACAATACCTACCCAGGGCGCTCACAATCAAGCCGAGTGATAAAATCGATTTTCATGCATACTGCCTCCCGGAGCAGACTCGTGTTAGTGGTGGAAACACAGATTATAATTTTTTTATCTTTACACTAAAAAAATTTAAAAAATCCTCATTTTTAGAGTACCGTAGTAAACAAGGAACCCTTATAGTTTTGCCATGTCCGTCCGTCTGTCCGTCCGTCCGCGGTTTAGTTCAGAGACTATTGGTACTAGAAATCTGTAATTTGACAAGGGTATAAATATTAATCACGCCAACAAAGTGGTCAAATAAAATTGTGAAAAATTATTTTTTTAGGGTACCTCCCCTACATGTAAAGTGAGGATGAATTTTTTCTCGTCTATCCTATAGTATGGGATATCGTTTAATAGGTCTTTCAAAAATATTGTGGGTGTGGGAACACCTTTTGACAAACTAAAAACTTATTACAATGATATCAAAATGAATATTTTGAAAAGAGCAACTGCTGAGTTTCTTGCCGGCTCTTCTCAGCAGAATCCGCTTTCGGAACCGGTGGTAGTCATGACGTGTCATAAGAGCCACAGGTTGGCCTACGTGAAATAAATAATTTTGATTTTGAATACATTTCCAGGGCGATAGCGGAGGAGCCGCTATATCCTACAACCGACTGGTCGGCGTTTCCTCATTCGGGTACGGCTGCGGTCGCGACGTGCCCGGCGTCTACATCAATGTGTCCTGCCCTAACATTAGGCGCTGGATCAGGCGATACACTGGCGTTCAATAAAATATCCTACAGCCTATAGAATAGAACATAAATATTTTTTAATCAAATAAACTTTTACAAACTTTCGGAATGCGCTTCCTACCGAGAAGAACCAGCAAGCAACTCGGCGGTTGCTCTTTTTCAATACAGTTTACTATGCTATGTATGCAGTGTTTCCACAATGAGGGGAAGTTACAAAATGCATACTTACAATTCAATACAAAGATGGGCAGACAGAAAGCAGCCCCATTCCTGCCGGTGGAACCCGTTCACGAGCATGACGCATGATCCAGGCGCTTCTTCGCTCAACCGTATTTGAGGGAACGTAACAACCCGCATCACACGACACCACTACAGCCAGCATAGTCTAACATATATCCTAGTAGGTATATCCCATAAGTTGTTACAAGAAAAATGTTTAAAAATTACTACGGAAAAATTGGATGCATAATAAGATTCGTCGTGTTGATTTTGTTCGTAAATAAAAAAAATAATAAAACCCAAGAGAGCAGCTGAAAAATCGGGAAAGTAAAAATTGGTAATTTTTTTATAGGAATCACCAGTCACCACTTCGGATTACTTTTATTAAGATGCTGGGAGCCACGGGTAAAGGCTAGTCTTAGGATAGGGATAGGATAAAAACCCCATTTTGGTACTCATTTTTATGTCAGCTGTACAGGCTCGTCAAACGTCTGTCTACGCGCAACTAACGAGTCTGCCGTTAGTTTTTACATCAAGCCTTATCATCATGAAGCATCATCAGCCTTTTTCAATATACATATCTAATTTCGCAATGCGTTTCAATTCATCCCGTCGGCAAAGCTTTAAATGCATTTCAAAATTTTCCACGCGAAAAATCCACCAATTTGTCTGGGAAAAGCAATAAAATGCTACAGCCGAACCGGACCGACACGGCCATTAAAATCGCCATATCAGCAGAAATTTCCAAGCGAAAAATCTCTGAAAAACATTTTCCCATTTTCCCCGAAAACCCACCCCCAGTGCACCGAAACCTACATAAACACGCTTTATATAATGTTAATGTAATTATCTGCCTTCAATTTTGTATAAATATGTTTTTGTGTGCGTTTTATTTCGTCTATGTGTTCGTGAATCACGTGTACGGATACGTATACATGCGTGCGTGTTGCATTCGTATGGGTTTATTTTATCTACGCTGTTTGCCGTATATTGATGCTGGGGGGTCCGCCCGACCCCCCACCCGCCGGGGGCCGTGATGACGATGACGGGTCTGCGCAAGTGCTAGAGCGGGACGGAACTTAAAACTATCTAGGCTGCCTATAGCACCGTCATTTCACCCTATGTTGTGTATAGCACTTCACCCACTCGCCGAGAGCTGATGACGCTCTGTTGTTAGTCTTTAAAACATATCCCAATCCAGGATGGATTATATCATCATTATAATCTCAAACGCTAGATGTGTGCTGGATATTAGATCTCTCGAAATTATTAAATGATAAATGGATTATAATTATAAAAAAAAATTAAAATATCGTCATCTCAACCCACCTCTGTCCCACTTATGGATACGGGTCTCCTTTCAGGATGACAAGATGTACCTATCCTTCGAACATACATCCCACGATGTTTGCCATCACCGTTAAAGCAAGTGATATTTAATTGCTTAAAACTCACATGACCCCGATAGAGATGATAGGTAATATCTTAGAATTCGTACCGCGGACTCTCCAAGCAAAACTTCAAGAAGGCCAAAGTTTACAACTAATTTATATGATTTCTGAAGCAGTGATAGCCTAGTGGTTAGGGCTGCGGTCTCCTATTCGAGGGGTCGCAGGTTCGATCCCAGGCACGCACCTCTGGTTTTTCTAAGCTATGTGCGTTTAAGAATATAAATATCACAAGCTTCAACAGTGAAGGAAAACATCGTGAAACGTGCACACCTGAGAGTTCTTCATAATGTTCTCAAAGGTGTGTGAAGCCTGCCAATTCGCTTTGGGCGAGCATGGTGGACTATAACCAATAACGATTCTCTGAGAGGAGACCTGCGCTCAGTAAGCCGTTGATGGGTTATGCTGATGATGATATCATTGCTAAGTACTATCCTACTCTTCTACTCATACTTCTTATTCTGAGACGAGACCTGAGCCAAGCAGTGGGTCAGCGATGCGTTGAGCTGCTGCTGATGTGGTAAAACTGATAGCAAAACCTATCGCATTTTTAACGGACTCTAGCAAATATTTAAGTAAGGAGCCGTTATACATGCATGAACCACAATTCATCGTTGTCCAGCATCTGCAGAGGATGTCTATTGGTTGTTGGCCGTCTATAGTGTGTGACAGCTGACTGCACCATTTCCAGTCTATGAATGCAAAACTCATTACTCTTGCTTTAGAAGGATAACTCATAGAACTGATAGTCCTTGAGGTATCAAGGTGCCCGAATAATGAAACCGGAAAACAAAGCGTTGGAGGACCCCAATAGGTGGTTGGACAATCTCAAGCGAGTCATTTGGAGATTCTGGACATATGTGGTACGGGTTAGTTAGTATTCTTTGGCAATATTTTGCGAGGTTCGTATGCCCTGCTGTGGATATCCATGAAGGATAATCAGTAATGAATTCGTATTTGTTAAGCGCCTGCAAGTTTACACTTGCACATTCGTTCGTCTCTGAACACTGAAACATTGCTATTACATTGTAAAGCCAATTAATATTTTATCCCTTCATAATACATAATAATTATTATTATTATTGAGAATTTATGAGATGTTTGATACGTTGTAACATAAAGACTATTAAGACAATGACTTTCATATACATATTATGCGTTGATACCCGCGACTTCGTCCGCGTGGATTTAGTTCCTATAAATCCCATCGGAACTTTGAATTTCCGGGATAAAAAGTAAGTATATTATGGACCTGAAAAGTAACATCCAATCTAAGTCAAGTCAAGTCCCATGTTACTTTCCAGGGTCGCAACTATACCGATGCAAAAAATCACGTCGATCCGTAGCTCTGTGGCTGCGTGATTGAAGGATGACCTTTTGTCCCCAAAACAGAGGGTTTCCGCGGGATTTTCAAAACCTAGTTCCACGCGGACGCAGGAAAGGACTAGTTAACTTTATTTCTGTTTCTTCATTGCCTAATCAGAACTTAAATCTATACTAGGTACTCTAATGTCCTGAGGTAAATATGAAGAGTAGTTCCTGGTACATAATAGTTATTAGAATAAGACAGTGTAATGAAATTATTTCTAAGGGCTGATTTCACCAAACACACACAAGTAAAATAAGACTTATCCAAGCGTAAATTTGATATTTTGACGGCATTTTCAATACATAAACTGTCAGAAGGGCCCAATTAATTCTTCGGTAAAACGTCACTAGACGTTGGTGAAATCAGCCATTAGTGGGTTAAAAACTAAGGACAAGTCATCATCATCATCAGCAACCACCACGCCAACCAAGGGCGGCTCCAGCTTTCATGTCAGGGGGGGGTCATATAGTCAAGGTCAAGTCAAGATAGCTAAAATCTAAATAAAAGCAAATCGTATTTTATTGTTATACCTACATTACGACAAAATAATCTATTCTATACTTATAATAAAACTGTAACTGGACGAATTCTGTACATTAATAGCTATTTATGCAACTGCATCGTAATGAGGGTCATTTTAATTCGAGTGCTGTTTTTTGATACGAGGCTTGCCGAGTATCAAAATAGGATAGTACGAGAATTAAAATGACTAATTACTTTCAGTTTCATACAATAGTTTATCTACGACAAGGAAAATAAAATCATTAAAAGTAACAAAAAGCAACTCCGTAAGCCGCCACCAGCCGCCTGTGGCGCCTCTGTCGTATGAACGGTACAAAAGTGCCAGAACTCAGAGCCTTAGCTTTAGGTATCCTATTTTAAGAAGATAACCATTTCGATTCAGCTCCCATACAACGAGCTGCATCGAAATGAGAAGCAAAACCGAAAGAGGGTTTCGATTCAGCTGTCAAATTCGAAATTGAAACTTTAAATTAACTTTAAAAAAAATTAACTTAAAATTTAAATTAGAGGAGGCTTTATTATCGACTGGCTGATAGCCGCGACTTCTTCCGCGTGGAAAAGGGCTTGTTAGGGCTGTACTATGTAATCCATAATACTTGGTACAAACAATATCTTTTTACGACTGCACTACACTACTAACAATAGCAATCCACAACCGACATTTTCGCGAGCGAAGCGAGCGCGAAATTTTTACGACTATTTAGACAATAGACTATTTTGTAGTCCATACTTGGTATCTATACAATATCAATTCTAAACCAAGTTTCTGAATTCCCACCATTTAGGCGGGCCGTACTTACCTAGCAGCATCAAGATTGAGGAGTTGGTACTTGGAGCTCAATGATGTAACCCAGTGGATGATGGCTCCACTACGCAGTTATGTAGTCCATACTTTATAGCCATTACAGTAATGCACAACAGACATTTACGCTAGCGAAGCGAGTGCGAAAATTTTTACGATTGCACTGCGCCCCTATGTAAGTTCATATTTGAACCTACAACAGCAATGCACAACCGAGATTCTCGCGAGCGACGCGAGCGCAAATTTTTTTACAACTGCAATAGACCATTATGTAGATAGTAGTCCATACTTGGTATCTATACAATATCAATTCAAAAATCAAGTTTCTGAATTCCCACCATTTAGGTGGGCCGTACCTACCTAGCAGCATCATGATTGAGGAGTTGGTATCTGGAGCTCAATGATATAGCCCAGTGGTTGATGGCTCCACTACGCAGATATGTAGTCCATACTTGATAGCCACAACAGCAATACACAATAAATATTTACGCGAGCGAAGCGAGCGCGAAAATTTTTACGATTGCAATAGACCATTATGTAGTTCATACTTGGTATCTATACAATATCAATTCAAAATCAAGTTTCTGAATTCCCACCATTTAGGTGGGCCGTACCTACCTAGCAGCATCAAGATTGAGGAGTTGGTACCTACCTAAAATTTTTACGATTGCACTGCGCCACTATGTAAGTACATACTTTGTCCCAACAACAGTAATGCAGAACCGATTCTCGCGAGCGAAGCGAGCGTGAATTTTTTTACGATTGCAAATTGCAATCGATTGAAAAAAAATTTAAAACTTACCATATTATGCAGTGCATACTTGATACAAGTATCTATACAATATCAATTCAAAATTAAGTTTCTGAATTCCCACCATTTAGGTGGGCCGAACCTACCTAGCAGCATCAAGATTGAGGAGGTGTGCCTACAATAGCAACTCACAACCGAGATTTTCGCGAGCAAAGCGAGTTATTCACTTCCTCCACTTAAATGGATTTTTTGTGAACGTGGAGAAGCGCGAGTCCAGTTAGACGGTCTTCTGCCATTGAAACTTTAAGCCAAGTTTTCAGCCTCCTAAGAGTGGAAAAGGATCAAGAAGGAGCGATTGAATATTAATAACTATGTACCTACAAAATACGCTCACGGGGGCGCTGCTTAGATCTACTTACAAATTTTCTCAAACATTATTCGATTGCGCTCAGCCCAGGGGGGGGGGGTCATGAGCCCCATGACCCTCCCCCTGGATCCGCCCAAATGACGCCAACCCAATATGAATTGGCAAACAAAAACAAGGATAAGTACAGGTTCTCAGACTGACCGCTGACCTCCAGTAATGGAGAAGGGGTATGAAGGAAAAGAAGGGTCAACAAATAAATAAAAAGATATCCAAATTCAAAATAATTTATTTCATGCAAGCCAACCTGTGGCTCGTATGACACGTCGAGATTCTACCAGCGGCTCGGAATGCAGATTGAATAGATGATGATGATGTTGGTGGAAATGAGATGCATGAACACCTCGAACAATTGAACCACCAGCTCTTCGTCTACAGCCATTTTTCGTTGATACCGCGTTTTATTGATATACGAGCGGACGGTCGCTGGAAGTAAATTATTAACATTTTTCCGGCCATATCCGCGCTGCGCCGTCAAAAGCGCAAGCGGCTTAATGAAAATGGCGGCGTAAAGCCTAATATTAAAAACTACTTTTCATCATAAAGGTTGGTACTTACTAATTATTTATTGTCCAGCGGCGGCGGCGTGGAATTTTTAATTGTTATGCCGTCCCTTTGTTGTGGATTTTGGCTTAAACAGATGATTATTGAAAAGAAAACAGGATCAAACCACTACCGTAATCACAGTAATACATTTATTATTACTAGCTAACCCACGTGGTGTTAGGTTTTTAAAAATCCCTCGGGAACCCTCTGTTTTTCCGGGATAAAAGGTAACCTATGTCATTGTCCAATTACTAAACTAACGTCATGCAGAAAATTTCGTCGATCCGTTGCTCCGTTGCTGAGTGATTGAAGGACAAACCACCAAACCAAGAAATAAACACGTTCGCATTTATATATTAGAATACTTTACACTATTATCAGTATTTCTTTTCACGGATGTAATTATCTTTTTAAGTGCCGATTTCACCAACGTCGTGTGGCGTTTAACCGAGGAATAAATTGGGCTTTCTGACAGTTTTTGTATTGAAAATCTGCCAAAATTCACGCTCGGATAAGACTTACTTTGCGTTAGTGAAATCGGCCCTAAGCGTAAACTAAATATTAATGTGTTACTGTTAGGTACCACGCAAACATCGGAGTATCCCCGCGAAATCAAAGCTGAAATGAGGAGATCCGTACAAGCACCAGAGTTACCGATAGCTCAGCGAATCGCGAAGCTGAAGTGGTGTTGGGGAGAACATTGTTTGAAGAACCGATGAACGCTGGGCTATCAAAGTGCTCAGTAGCCAGCTCGAAATGGAAGTGAAGATCCAAGGTGTATGAATGGCGACCTGGAAAGTGCAGTGTTGGCAGACTATCCATTAGGTGAATCGGCGACGTCAGAGGAGTTGCAAGGAGCAGCTGGTTACATGAGGCATAAGTCCTTTGACCAGCACTGGACTTCTATCAGTTGATAAAGAAGAAGTAAACTGCACTGAAATGCAAGAAGTTTAGAGGTTACTAGCTGACCCAGCGAACTTCGTACCGCCAACAAAAATATTTAGTGGTTGGTCACAATTATCATTTAGGGGTATGAAAAATAGATGTTGGCCGATTCTCAGACCTACCCGATATGCACACAAAATTTCATAAAAATCAGTCCAGCCGTTTCAGAGGAGTTTGGTAACAAACACCGCGACATGATAATTTTATAAATAAGCGAGAATACTTTGACAAACGCAGTACTTCTCTTCTCTTCCCAAGATGATAACTTTTTGTTAACTTCACAGATCTGGACCTGTTATTCCTCCGTTTAATATAACAGTTTATTTATAATTTTACAGGGCGTCTCTCTAAAAGACAAAGAAATCTATACCTAGGAGAAGCTTAGAAACTTTATCAACATAATATCCCAAAGGAGTAGAAACAGAAGTTGAGGAAATGTCTGTCTTAGAACCGATGGCTGCTGGGGCAGACACATTCTAGAGTCATCATCATCATTATCATCATAATCATCAGCCAAAATGAATCCATTGTTGGACATTCTTTAGGTTGCCTATCCTCGACCTTTCGCATCCAATCGATGTTTGCCACTTTCCGGGTGACATTGCCTGGACGAGATCGCTAAGAGATGGTATCTTTACGGCTTAAGGCCGCCTATAGTACAGTTTCTTCCTTTATGATCTTTTGTTTTATAACGATTGGTGTGCAATAAAGTGTATTTTCATTTCCTTTCATTGTTTTATGATCTATCTAGCCGTTCTAGTGTGTAGACTATAGAGTGTAGGTGGATGGAAATAAGCTGATTATGATACACGACTACTCTGACTCAATGCTTCCTTCTTGTTTTCTTTTCATTTTCTTGTAAGTTTTTCTTTTAAGTTTGTACGACACTGTAAGTAATTGTTGTGTACACTTATTATTGATATACGTATCAGTGTCTAATATAGTGTGTACTTATGTTGTTTTTTCTCAATGTCAAATAATATGTATATTGTACCTAAGCGTACCTCACTTTATAAAATAAATAAAATAGCTGACTACGGCAAAACAAGAAGGAAGGTTTATGATTTTAGCCGTATGTATGTATGTATGTATGTATGTGACTATTTACGAATGTTCCACCGTAGCGAGTAAACTACTGAGCCGATTTTGTTGAATGAGGTGTCAGTCGATTCGTTATGATGGTCCGGATGATGGCTATATATTATACGAACAAAATTAATATGATGGATGTTACATCAAAACCGGCTTACAGTTTTTAATTTTTATTCCTGTTAAAGATTAAGCAAAGGAAGTGTTGCTAACAAGGATGGCTATAGACCTGTATGGTAATTTATTGTTAACAATAAATCGACAATTTCGGAGCCGCATTTAACATATAATATTGTAGGCATTACCGAAACCTGCTACGTGCTATCGCGGAAGATAATCTTGCAGTGATTTATTTGTGCTTTTTGAATTTTATTTAGTTTTGCATGATTTTTAAAACAGCATTTTAATTCGTTTCGGCTACCAGATTCATTATTACCAAATACATAGATCTAAATGTGCTAGTAAGTAGGAAGAAAGTATATTTTTTTTTATTCGATGACAAGATAGACCTTGACTGCGATCTCACCTGATGGTAAGTGACGATGCAGTCTAAGACGGTAGCGGACTAACTTGGAAGGGGTATGGCAGTGAAAATTCAACCCATACCCTTATTCGGTTTCTACACACCATCGTGCCGGAACGCTAAATCGCTTGGCGGCACGTCGTTGACGGTAGGGTAGTAACTAGCCACGGCCAAAGCCTCCCACCAGACCAGACCAGAGACAATTCAGAAATTATAAATTCCCAAATTGACCCCGCCGGGAATCGAGCCCCCCAGTTATAAGACACAGCGCTCACCACTGCGCCAGGGAGATCGTCATAGATGATGATGATGATGATATAATCATGGTGAAATCGCAAGAAAAAGATATTTCACAGTGCTGTGCCATACGCGTGATAGGCTGGTATGCAAACTGGTAGACTTCATGCACCTTTGAGAACATTATGGAGAACTCTCAGGTATGCAGGTTTCCTTATGATGTTTTCCTTCACAATTGAAGCATGTGATATTTAATTGATGAAACGCACTACTCACACCGAAAAGTTAGAGGTGTTCGGGATCGAACCCGCGACCGAAGACCGCAGTCCTAACCACTGGTCTATCACTGCTCATTGCACTGCACTGGATGCACTGCATCAGGCAATAGCTACTCCTTACTAATATTGCAAATGCGAGAGTGTGTTTGATTGTTGGTTTGTGTTTTAATCGTGTAAAAAAGTGTGGTGCGGGTTGTTACGTTCCCTCAAATATGGTCGAGCGTAGCAATGGCTGGATCATGCGTCATGCTCGTGAACGGGTGCCGCCGGCGGGAATGGGGCTACTTTCTGTCTGCCCGTCTTTGACATGAATTGAATTGTAGTACGTTTTGTGGAAATGTCATATTCTATTCTAACAAAGATGCACGGGTTAAATCAGCTTGGCATCCAGCTGCCCACAAGATAGTATAAAAACTTATTACAATGTAATAGCTACTTATTAATATTGTAAAATTATTATTTTGAAAAGAGCAACTGCTGAGTTTCTTGCCGGCTCTTCTCAGCAGAATCCGCTTTCCGAACCGGTGGTAGAATCTTGACGTGTCATAAGAGCCACAGGTTGGCCTACATGAAATAAATAATTTTGAATTTTGAATTTTGAATTTTGAATCACGCAGCAACGGAGCAAGGAATAGAATAGAATAGAAATATTTTTTATTCAAATAAACTTTTTTCCAAGTGTTTTTGAATCGTCAATGAATCTACCACTGGTTCGGAATGCCCTTCCTGCCGAGAAGAAACAGCAAGAAACTCGGCAGTTGCTCTTTTTAAAACATGTTTACATTACAATAGTTACTATGCTATGTATGCAGTGTTTCCACAATGAGAGGAAATTCCAAGAATTCATACTACTTTGCAATTCAATACATGTTAAGATGGGCAGACAGAAAGCAGCCCCATTTCCGCCGGTGACACCCTTTCACAAGCATAACGCATTACCCAGCCGTTTTGCTTCGCTCAACCATATTTGAGATGACTACAATAAGGGATTGACGTGATTTTTTGCACGGGTATAGTTGAGGACCTGGAGAGTGACATAGGCTAGCTTTTTTTTCCGGAAAACCAGAGGGTTCCCCACGCGGACGAAGTCGCGGGCAAAGGCTAGTTTAAAAAAAATAAGTGTCACTCGGGAACTGCCGCGGTAAAGCTATTGCATAGCATTTTTTATCAACTTATGCAATTATAATATTTATGCAAAAAAAAATTAAAAACAAACAAACAAGAAAAGTGCACTGTCACTACTTCGCGAGTGAGATTCGAACCTGCGACATCATACACCATACGTCAAAGAAAGCGGTCGCTCGCTCACTGCGCCAAATAGAGCTACTTAAGAACCTCTAAAATGTTGACCGCTTACTGAACGACGGTGTTAGGTTTATTTTCGTTACGGAATTTCTTGATTCGGTCGCCGCGCTCAAACTGTTTGTCCTAGTTCAAAGCCCGCGATAAAAGCTATGCAATAGCTTAAAAATCACAGTATTAAAGGTTTTACCTGATTTGCGGAGCGTTTAATTACTTAAAAGTCTTAACACCCAGCCGGTTGCGAGCCCAGCGATTAGCGCCTACACATATAAATGTTAACACCCCGTAACCCGCGGATCACCCAGCATTGCAATAATGAATGAACCGAAATCATTTTAAATACAAACAAAATGCCAACGCATTACAAATCAGGCAGTTTTTGTTTGTATGTGAAAATATCAATTTGATTACATTAACCAGGCAACCGCCTGGAAGAGAACGCTAGCTAGCGATAAGGTCGGCAAATTGTATAGGTACTGTAATGCTTTTTAGGGTTCCGTAGTAAGCAAGGAACCCTTATAGTTTCGCCATGTCCGTCCGTCTGTCCATCCGTCCGTCCGTCTAAAATAAAAACACTATCCTAGGTCAGCAGTCATATTTGAGACTGGCAACTACGGTACCCTACACTGCGCGTGGCCCGACACGCACTTGGCCGGTTTTTTATAGTATTCTGTATGTTATGTACAAGCAGTTATAGTTTAGTGGTTATGACTGCGGTGTTCTATTCGGTAGTCGCAGGTTCGAGACCGAACACGCCGCGCACCTCTGAGTTATCATATTTAGTTATTTGCGTTTAACCAATTAGGTGCCGTGTGGTGACGTGCCGCGTGGTGACGGCAGTTCAGAATACAGTTGTCACCACCCCTCCTCTTCCCGCGGGTGTCGTACGAGGCGACTAAGGGAATATAACGGAGAACGGGCAGCAGCGTCCTCTGTGCTACTACTACCATCTACTGCGATCACCAACCCGTCTGCCCCGCGTGGTGATTATGGGCAAACCCTCCCCTTGGGAGAGGCCTTTAGTTCAGCAGTGGACTGTTATAGGCTATTGATGATGATGATGATGAACCAATTAGGTAAATAATACACGCTTCAACTGTGAACGAAAAAATCGTAACCTGCACGCCTGAGAGTTCTGAAAGGTGTGTAAAGTCTACTAATTCTCATTGGGCCAGCGTTGTGGACTTATGGCCTATATGCCTTCTCTGAGAGAAGAACTGCGCTCAGTAGTAAGACGTTAATAGATTGCTCATGATGACGATGATAATGTGGGAAACAATGAAAGTATATTCATGCATTCATGTAAATACTGACACTGTAACTTTTTGTTGCCGTGACTTTTTGTCGCTGTCCCCTACTGTCGCCCACGCTGCGCCCACTGTTTTAGGCCAGCCGCATGTCGCTGGGCGACAAAACGCGCTCATTCTTGAAATGGATTTCAAGTGTCGTCAGTTGCTGGAACTATTGGAACGTAGTTCCTCATCGCGCGGTGCGGAACTCGGAAGGGGGCTAGATGGATCGACACTTTCTTGAAACCGACACTTTTTTGAAGGCATTGTGTTCGGTATTTTCGCGGTACAATATTGGGTCTCCGTAGCCTTGTGGCTTCTGCAGTCGCCTAACAGTTAAAAGTCGATGGTTCGAATCCCAGCTCGACAGACTGAATTTTCTATTTTCAATTTTATTTTAAATAATTTCTACATGTGGAATTTTTCCCTAATTTCTTATAACTTATAAAGTTATAAAATATTAGGGAAAGGTTCCACATCTAGAAATTGTTTAAAATAAAATTATAAGTGGAAAATTCGGTCTATCGAGCTGGGATTCGAACCATCGACCTTTGGCTGTTAGGCGACTGCAGAAGCCACAAGGCTACGGAGACCCATTATTGTACAGCAAAAATACCGAACACAATGCCAAATTAATTAATCGAAAGGAACTACGTTCCATCCGGGTGTCCCTTGACACCTCTCAAGTTTTTATTTGTCACCGTATTGTCTCGTCTCTATAGTGAGCAGACTTCCATATGTCTTCATAGCACTCCACTTGGCGACAAAAAGTTACAATGAGCGCCTGGCCTAAGGCTGGTAGGGCGTGCTCAGACTTGGCTCAGACTTGAGATAGAGTTAAAACGAGACCCAAATATTCAACACTAAAGTAGAATCTAAATCATCATTATTGAAGAACTTCCGTAAAACAAGTTAATAGTCGCACAGAATTGAACCCTATAACTTCCAATTACGATCTATTGGAGGATTCGGCGACTCATCAAAACATGGATACTTAAAACTTTGTGTTAGTAGCAGAGAGGAAAAAGAAAAAACTTGAGAGGTGTCAACGGATACCCGGGTGGAACGTAGTTCCTTTCGATTAATTTTAGTGAAGGAATTGTAATAAACTAGTGGTGTCATCTAGTATTAAATTGATTAACTACGATGACTTATGTTTAGTTTATTTCTATTGCACTGTTACAAAACCAAAGAGATACTCTGGTTTTTTAACAGATGGCGTTAGTAGTACAATAAAATTTTATCCAATTTATACAATAAAAAATTAGGGAAAAATTCCACATGTAGAAATTATTTAAAATAAAATTGAAAATAGAAAATTCAGTCTCGAGCTGGGATTCGAACCATCGACTGTGAAATATTAGGCGACTGCCTTAGCCCCTAGGCCACGCAGACGCCGTGTTGTATCGCGAAACTAACGAACACAATGCAAAATTCACATTCAACAAAAAAGTGTCGATTTCAAAAATGTGTCGAGTGTCGGTTCCTTAATTTTTTCCGTCTAGCCCCCTTCCGTACCGCGCGATAAGGAACTACGTTCCAAAAAGAATTTGGCTTCTTTTCTCTAGTGTCTTTATCCACTAAACTACTTATTGACACTACTTAGCATAAGGAAGATAATTCTACCTTCTATGTCATCATTTTTAATCCCCGACGCAAAAAGAAGGGTGTTATAAGTTTGACGTCGATGTCTGTCTGTCTGTGGCATAGTAGCTCTCAAACGGATGGACCGATTTCGATGCGGTTTTTTCATTTGAAAGCCAGTTTCCTTGCGGTCGTTCTTAGCTATGTTTGGTTAATATCGGTCCAGCAGACTTCTTACACTCTTCATCTTATCAGCTCTTTTCCAAAATGATGTAAGGTATTTTTGTAGATTACTTGATTAAGTGCTACACGCGTGCCAGTATAATTGTTAAATGACAATTAATTGATAACTTCGACCTAATGCTGCAACAAGAATGGTCTCCAGAGAACCCGACTCTTCGAAAACTCACAGCAGACATATCGTATTTGGGTTCAATAGATTAGTTTCAATGAGTAGGCACCTTGCAGGCTATGATCTTGCAATACGGTCACGTTGACCTGGTTGACTAGATACCAGCTAGTTAGCGGGATACCCAATTCTTCATCAACTTACAGCAGATATAGTGTGTTTGGCTTCATTAGAATGGTCTCAATGAGTAGGTGCTAGATAGATGATCGAGGAAAAGTATCTGATGATGGAGCAGAAAACTGGGTAACAGTTTAGTACAGTAGTCCGGCCGTAGATTCACACGTCGGGGGTGATTTAAAATTTCAATTTACACTTGTTATTGAGAGCTATACATTTAATTGTAATTTAGTACAAGTACAACCAGTGTGACACCGCTTTGTAAAAACAGCGAAAGAGAAATTTTTCTGGGCTACATAATATTATCTGTAAATGTGAATTTTAAGATATTGTTCCTTCACTAATAAGCGCGTGACTTTTAAAAATATTGAGAAGGTGATCAACAAGAAAATTAATAAGAAACATGTGGCCTCTTTTGTGAATTACTCGTTCAAGCCATTACGTTAAAAAAAATTGGTTGTCTGTAAAGTCGGTTAACGGACGATAGTTTTACGTGATAACGTCATAAATAAGCATTGATGAAAAATTGCATAATTTTATGAATTTATGAATTGAATTATTATCACTGAATTATCATTATTTTGTAGGTATAATACAAAGAAGGAGTTAATTGACAATTACAATTTTCTCTAGTCACAAGCCAACACTTGGGCCGATCGTGCCTCTCTATCGCTTGTTCCGCGCTCTTGCTTGCTCGCACAGGCTCAGGCGGAACATGACACTTTTTCATGCGTACAGCCGGTGTTCATCGATTTATAAGACGTTATCACGTCAAAATGAGGCTGTATGGTCATGGATCTTTGCCTGTATCTACCGAATTGGGACGAATGGAGAACAACAAAAAAGTGACAAATGATAAGATTATTTGGTCATCATTATTTTATACGAGAATTATTCTAACAGCCGCTCTACTGTTTAGGTGGATCTCATCAAACCCAATGAGTACACTACTGTTGGGCTAGGTTAGTTATAAACCATGCACACAATGCACATCGTGCTACCAAAGTTTAGGTTTTGGGAAATAGCCTCTAAGCCAATGTGGAGAAGAATCATTGTCTGTTTAACCTTAGCTAAGCACCCGACAGCGCAGCAGTTAGAAATGATCAGGAAAGTCGCCATTCGAATCATTAGAATAGTTGGAGTTAAGTAGGCAATGGTATATGTTAATTAAGTGCCCATTGCGTTAATAAGGCAGGTAAATCTTTATAGGTAACACCGTAACATTAACTTATAGCAATTTCGATAAAATGGCCGACTTTATATTATATAACTCGGAGCCCGCCTGGCCGTTTTGTATATAATCTTTATGTACACAAAATTCGCGGTATTGATCGCGTGTTGATAACGCCTCAGTTGATATTAATAACAAGCAAATAGTTTATTCTAAACGTCCGCGCAAAATGCACACATAGATGGAGGCTGTAATTTGTAAATTGAATTCCTCGGGCGGGTTCTACTAGAGCCCACGCCCGTATATACATATATGTGGAGTTTTATAATAAACACACAAAATCATTATTTGATGATTCCAAGGTGGACGCGGGAGCCTGGGATGGGCCCCCCGGGGGGGTCGCCCCATCCTCCTGCCGGGGTCGTTGCAGCAGCGATGCAACCTGCCGACATCAGTGTGGCCAGCGAGGCTGATGACGACGCGTGCTTACCACCTACGCAACGCGGGCAAAACGACTCAACGCACCAAAAAAACCACAAAAAATTTACCCAAAACCAAATACAAACGGCCTAAAATCTCCAAAAAAAAAATCGAAAATTTAAAATATACCAATCTTTTGGTTTTAACAAAAATTTCGAAAAAATTACGCGCATGCGTTAGAGTCATTGCTGCCGCCCGCTGACACATTCAAGAGATAGTTTTATGCAATAGACGATATTCAGTTTTCCCACATAATCATCTTAGATTTTAAGTGATCAATTAATCAATAGTATTCAGCAACACTTGAACTTTTCGCAATAGATCGGAACACCGGTTTAATTTTCTGTAAACTGTAAAATTAGTGTTAAGGCAACTGAGAGGCAGTTCAGCTCGGATTCGTCGTGCAAGGGCTAAAGAAACATCGGAACATCTGCGACCATCCGGGAGGAACAGCCGGCAACAAACATAAGAAGAAGAAGGAGAAGATCCATGGGAAGGCCACGGCGAAGACAGTGGCACTACAGATGGAAAAACAACTAAGTTAAATGCGCAAGAAGCTGAAGATATCCAAGATTTTATAGCAAAAGGAAATTTAGGATAAACAAATAACAGCCACCGCCATTTGACGATAAAGAAACACGTTTTTTCGCAATAGAACAAGTTTTACGTTTATATCAACCGTTATTACAAGGAAACAATAGAAAAGAGAATTTAAGAATTTAAGTTTTTTAAGTACATTTAAACAACACTGGTTATTTTTGGAACTTTTCGATTGAGTTATATTGAGTTTTATAAGCAGACTCTCCATATATATAATTATAGTGAAAGTAATCTAGTGACTCTGGACTTAAAAATAAGGCTAAGTGATATTTGAGACTTTTGGCAAATAAGTTTTGGAAAAGTTTCGACCAATTTCATCTACCGCTCCAGATTATATGGGAGGTGAAAACAAATTAAGCAAAGATAACAAAAAACTCGTGCCTTAAATTGGCCTTAAATTAATAATAAAAAGGTAAGATAAAATTACGCCAAAAACGTTACAAAAAAAATCTAAATTTACCAAGTTTACCTACCTGTTGAAATGACTTCTAGATTTCTTTAATAGTACAAAATTAAAAGTAAATTAAAGTTAAGACTTAGTTAAATGTTTTGTTATTTCTATACCTGTAATGTTTTATATGAGTATGTATAAAATTTAACGGGCTTAAAAATAAGCAAGGACTATACGATACAAAACACACAAACAAGAAGACAATACTAGAGAAGATAACTTCAAATATCATACAATAAAACAAGACCTAGAAGAAAATATAAAATCACAGAATTTTACTTGGAGAATTGAACAAGTACAAAGAGACAACTACAGACAACTACAAAATCTGACAAGACACTAGGCTTCTTTATCCTTTACTAAAGGTAAGTACTGAAAATGCCTTATTTTAATCTGTAGAGTAAGTACTAAATGCGGTGTACTCTTGTACCCCACATCTCCAAACTATTCAATGTTGGAGTAACGGATTCGAAAGAACGTGAAACTGCTTACGCTACAGATAAAAATTTGCTTTAAAAATACTGTCTATGTCCACTTTATCTGTTTTCAGCATAAGCGGCATAATTTTTATATTATTATGTTCGTCCATAGTTGTTACTGCAAACTCCATTTTTAAGCCTCTCATAAATGTTCGGTTCACAATCGTTGCCGAATTGTCTCTCTCGCTCGCTCTCACGTGTTTCTACTTAAGCGTCACTAACAATTCGTTCGTCGCGTACATTAAAGAATTCATTTACGTCAAAATCTTTTTTTGCACCTAATTCGTCACTTAGATTTTTATTTATAAGATCATTAAAAAAGGCATTCTTGACATTGTAGATATGTTTTTTATCATCCGCAAAATTTTTAAGGCGTGTCTGAAAATCGCCGTGTAACGAAGTTGAGAAATTTGTTTTCAAAATAGCGTCTAGCTTTACGTTAGGTGGCACCTCATGCGTATCCAATGCCAAGAATGGCATAGAAACATTCGCCTCTAACTTTCGTTTTCGTCAAGTCAAGTTCAGGTTTTGCCGATGACTCGGGCGGGGTGCACTGCGCATGCCTAAGTCATCGCAGTCATTGCCCAGCCAAATTATTGATTGCGGGTAGTCGGAAAACTGCGGGAGGAAGGGGGAGCGTCATTTACCAATGTGATAGTTTTCACAACGCTCAATTATGTAGGCGGGGGGTGGTGGGGGAAAAAATGTATATATCAATATGGCGGATTTCAGCGGATTTTGTATTAAATTCTATCGGCCGGCGGCCCCGCCTGCGTGCCCGGAATTTATGGACGGGCTTTAGCGGAACATTGATGGGTTTTCATTAAAACGGTTTTAAATTTTATATGTATGAACATATACGAGTAGCTTTCCAATTTTATCCGGTGCGCTGTAATTGGGTATTCATTAAATTCATTATTTATTTTAATCATGTCTCGCTGATGCATAAGACTGTCTACGGCTACTCGATAATCACAAGTCGAGTCTTTTTATGACGGTCTTTACATAGAAGGGGAATAGTAACTTGTAGAATATTTATTACATAGTCATGATGACTTACCTAAACCTTTTAACTTTTCGGGTTCTGAAGGAGGTTCTGAATGCATAAGATAAAGAATAATCGTATGAGAGTTATAATTGTTTAGGCATTTGAGTTTTGGTCCCGCGTTACCATTATCATTGAGATAAAGATCATTGATTTAATTATTAGGTATTTTTTATTTATTTTTATTTTATTCTATGAAAAGTTAGACCTTGACTACGATATCACCTGATGGTAAGTGACAATACAGTCACTACAGTGTATATTAAACCCATACTCCTCGGTTTCTATATGGCACCGTAGTGGCACACTAAATCTCTTCGCGGCATGTCTTTTATGGAGAATGGAAACTAGCCACGGCCAATGCCTTCCACCAGACAAAAAAATCTTTGAATAGAGTAGAATAGAATAGAAATATTTTTTATTCAAATAAACTTTTACAAGTGCTTTTGAATAGTCGATGAATCTACCACTGGTTCGGAATGCCTTTCCTGCCGAGAAGAACCGCGCAAGAAACTCGGCGGTTGCTCTTTTCAAAACAAAATTACAATACAGTAAATACTATGCTATATATGCAGTGTTTCCACAATGAGGGAAGTTCCAAAAATGCATACCGACTTACTTCTATCTTAAGATGGGCAGACATAAAGTAGCCCCATTCCCGCCGGTGGCACCCGTTCACGAGCATGACGCATGACCCAGCCATTGCTTCGCTCAACCATATAAAAGCTCTACACTGATTTCATTACGCATGTCAATAATGAGTAATGACTCACTGATGCAAAGGACAATCTAAGGCTACTTTCGAATAACGTACTTCGATTGCTTGGCGTAAAAAGAACGGATTAATTTTTTCCATCGGCTTCTATCGGGGGCCAGTCAAGAAATTTGCACTTGGAGTCCCTCAGCTGGTCTACCCATCTGGTTGGTGAGCGGCCTCTCGATCTTTTACCCTCGGTGTTGAAGTTAAAATAAGTTTTTCCAGCCTATCATTCCCAGGTCATATGATGTGCCCGAAATAGGAAAGCAGGCGTTAGTAACATGTAGAAGAGAGTCGCGTTACTCCTAGCTGTGCCAGGATAGACACGTTTGTGCGCTTGGCTGTCCAAGGAATCAACATGCGCCTCCAGCACCACATCTTGCACGCGTCTATCCTTTGTCTTTCTCTCGCCATGATGGTCCATGTTTCTACTCCGTACATGAATTTAGGGAATATTAAGGCACGAACCAGACGGCTCTTGGTGTCGAGGTTGTAACAGCACCAGGACCACGACCTTCAGAAATGAAGGACCGACTGGAGAGAGAGAAAAAAAACGGATGGTTGTTGCCCTTTTTTACCAACGCTCCCAATCTTTTACAGGCTACCTAAGCTACGAGGAAGTTAGGTGAGGTGATGCATTTTGTCGATTTCGTTTTCACGAACTTTTAGAGGACACTTAAAAGTGGAAATTATATTGGGTAAGGGATTGTACGTGGATAAGGGATCGTATTTAATGGCTACCTATGTAAAGAGCCGCCTACTTAAGTTATCGAACGAATATGATAAATAAATAAATAAATAAATAAACATTTAATCAGCTTTTAACAAAAAGGTTTTTAAGAATATACAGAAAAAAACCTAATCACTAAATAATTTAATAATAAATTGATCCTAAATGTTAAACTGAACTGAAGACTAAAGTCTTCGAACAGTGCGTGTTGCCAGTGATGACTTACGGATCCGAGACATGGTCGCTAACTAAGGGCCTCATAAGTAGGCTCAGGACCGCTCAGCGGGCGATGGAGAGAGCTATGCTCGGAGTGTCCCTGCGGGATCGAATCAGAAATGAGGAGATCCGTAGGAGAACCAGAGTCACCGACATAGCTAAGCGAGTCGCGATACTGAAGTGGAAATGGGCGGGGCACATAGTTCGAAGAGCTGATGGTCGTTGGGGTCCCAAGGTGCTGGAGTGGCGACCCCGCACCGGGAAGCGCAGTGTTGGCAGACCCCCCACCAGGTGGACCGACGACATCAAACGAGTCGCAGGGAGCCGCTGGATTCAGGCGGCGCAAGACCGAGGCCTGTGGAAGTCCATGCAAGAGACCTTTGTCCAGCAGTGGACGTCTATCGGTTGATAAAGAAGAAGAAGAAGAAATGTTAAACCTGAAATGGCTGCATAATGCTGCAACATTAAAATGCTGAGCGCTGATTTTCAGGCATAGCCTCAAATGAAATCGCGAGCCAATCACGAGATAGTCTTTTTAAAAGATATTATTGATTTTATGGAGCCTGCGGATACAAGAAACGCAAGACCACGCCGCGTCCTCAGAAAAAACGTTTATCGGAGACAATCAATCCTACTATCCTATCCTACTATACATAACTTACATTATAAATATATAATATTTTAAATATATGAATTATCATACTAATGTTATAAATGCGAAAGTGTGTTTGTCGGTTTGTCCTTCAATCACGCCGTAACAGAGCTACGGATCGACGTGATTTTTTGCATGGGTATAGTTGAGGACCTGGAGAGTGACGTAGGTTATAAGTTCCCGACGGACTTTAAAAACTAAATCCACTCGGATGAAGTCGCGGGCATCAGCTAGTATAATCATATTTAATAATAATCAATTATGTAACCTTCCGATACATTGTACTTATTCATGACATTTTAAAACGTAAATATATAGGCACCTTAGCACCCTATATCTAGACAGCTTAGCACCCTAGGGGTTGTGGTGGGATATTAATGCACCCTCATCTAACACCCCGAATATCTATACCACATAGCATGGTATTTTATTGTCTAGTTGTGCCTATATAAACTAAAATATTTCAGAATCGTTTGCTAAGTTGAATTAGTAAGAGCCTGTATCACCATCAAATCTGTTTGATTATTAGAGAGTTTATCTGCTAGATTGTCTTAACAAACACTTGTGTAACTAAAATTTAAGCGCTATCTGTCAGATTAGTTGTGGATAGGCTATCATGCTCTTTATAAGCAAGTGGTGAAACAGGCCCTAATTATCCTAATTTTTGGACAATAAGTAAGTATACTTACTTTTGAAAAAGTCTCCGATTCAACCTTGTATGAAAGGTGGAAAAGTTCTGCACTTTATTCCTAATGGCGACAATGTTTTAAACGCCAAAGCTGTCATCATTATGATCATCAGCAAACCATCAAATATGGTTGAGCGAAGCAATGGCTGGATCATGCGTCATGCTCGTGAATGGGTGCCACCAGCGGGAATGGGGCTGCTTTCTGTCTGCCCGTCTTAACGTGTTGAATTATAATTAGGTATGCTTTTGTGGAACTCATTGTGGAAACACTGCATACATACCATAGTATCTATTGAATTGTAGACTTGTTTTGAAAAGAGCAACCGCCGAATTTCTTGCTGGTTCTTCTCGGCAGGAAGGGCATTCCGAACCAGTGGTAGACTCAGCGACGATTCAAAAGCACTTGTAAAAAAGTTTATTTGAATAAAAAACATTTCTATTCTATTCTATTCATCAAAGACTCACTACAGAGCGCAGGTCTCGTCTCTCGCAGTTAAATAAATCAGACAAGGCTTTCCTCGGATACTATGCAAAAATGAGATTTACAGAACATCCGCGGTGGATGTATCGTTAGAGCGGCCGCGTGGGTCGCAGGTACTTGTTTTGCGTCTCGGAATGTGATGTTTGCGGCCGCGAAGAATGCGCGGTAAAAACTTAGTGTTAGCCACGATATGCCTCTGCAGGGAGTAGGCTCTATCTGGAATTTTCAAGATTTCATTCAAGAAACTACTTATAAAACAATTAATATTAAATTACATCTAAAATTTAAACTAATAGGTATATAAGAATATAAATAAAAAATTAAGTGGCACTCGGGGACTGCCGCGGTAAAGCTATTGCATAGCATTTTTTATCAACTTATGCAACTATAATATTTATGCAAAATTTTTTTTTTGCATAATAAAAATTATGCAAAAAAAAATTAAAAACAAACAAACAACAAAAGCGAACTGTCACTACTTCGCGAGTGAGATTCGAACCTGCGACATCATACAAAGAAGGCGGGCGCTCGCCCACTGCACCAAATAGAGCTACTTGAGAACCTCTAAAAAGTTGAACGCTTACTGAACGACGGTGTTAGGTTTTTTTTCGTTACGGAATTTCTTGATTCGGTCGCCGCGCTCAAACTGTTTGTCCTAGTTCAAAGCCTGCGATAAAAGCTATGCAATAGCTTATTTAATAATTAATTAAATTAAATACGAAAAATTTGACAGTAGTTTCATATTTGTGCCTTTTGGTGTGGAGACCCTGGGTCCGTGGGGCCCAGTGGCTGGAGCACTTTTTGTAGAGCTATCAAAAAGGGTGATCGAGTCTACCGGACCTGGTAGCTACCTTGGCCAAAGGATTAGCTTGGCCATTCAAAGGGGTAATGCAGCATGTTGGGTACTATGCCACACTGCAGTGACTTCGATGGGGTTTTAGATTTTATTTAGTTTTTAATAATTTAATTTCCTTTTATTATGATTATTTAAAATTTTAGCATAGTTGAATTAATATTAAATTACATCTAAAATAATTAAAACTAATAAGTATAAATCTAAAACCTTCAGCTGAGGTCTGAGCTTCAATGATGGGCTCTCACTTTTCGGAGTTATGTACGTTTTAAGTATAAACTATATATATATGTATGCATAACTTACTTGAGCATAGGCATGACGTCATGAAATCTGTTACTCTCCAGGGCCTCAACTACAGCCTTGTAAAAATCAGCTCAAACCGTTCTCGTTGCTCCGTTATTATCTGTAACGCAGCTTTAACACCTGAAAAAAGTCTGTTACTCTCCAGAGTCTAAATTATAACTATATCCATGCAAAAAGTTGCCTCAAGCAATTGCTCTGTAATTATGTTTAACATAGATTAAAATAAGATTATTTATCTACAAAGCAAACGAAATATTTTAGATCATTTTTAACAAAATGAAGGTAGAGCATATTCCCCAGAGGCACTTCCCTGAACTGGCATAGCGTCAATTTTCTAACACCATTAAGTACATATGTTTTTGTTTGAGAAAAATGCGTCTTATTACATTACGCCGTGCGCTCGGTGTTTTGCGCATTCGTAATGATCGAAAGATGCGATCGTGCGCCTTAGTTTCACGGTGCCACCGCGATGGATTCCGGGTTCGAATCTATGCGTTTTGCGTGAAATTAAATATCATCGTCATCGTGTGCCTTCTTCGAATCGAAGTTTGGCGGTCATCACGAGAAAAGCTTCTCTATTTAAAGCCACATCTTGTAATTTTAGGTAACTCAGCCCTGTCCATCCCCATATAAAGACGATCACCTGCGTCCTTGATGATGAGCTCTCTTATCTGCATGGATGGGCGATGGAGAGAACTATGCTCGGAGTATCCCCGTGATAAAATCAGAAATGAGGAGATCCTTAGGAGAACCAAAGTCACCAACATGGCTTGGCGAGTCGCGAAACTGAAGTGAAATTGGCACATAGTTCAAAGAGCTGATGTTTCTTGGGGTCCCAAGGTATTGGAGAGGTGACCCCGCACCGGGAAGTGCAGTGTTGGCAGAAACCCCCCAAGGTGGTCCGACGACATCAAACGAGTCGCAGAGAGACGCTGGATTCTCTGGACGCTGGAAGAGTAATATTCTCTTTTTACACACTTCTTTTCTTGCACACCTACACGTGCGTTGTGGCACGCCCAAAGGTAGACTGGCTAAATACTTTAGCATTAAGTACGCGATTTGAATTATGTTTTGCAAGTGAATTAAAAAAAATTTGATTTGCGTTCCTCCATATAGACTAAAAAAGAAAGCTAGTTTCCTCCGCATGATCTTTTTCTCACAATGTTTTCCTTCGGTGATAAAAATGCACGTATGCGGAAAGTGGGAGAGGTCTGGAATCAAAATAACTGCAAAACGCCAGAGACGCAGGCTTGGGGTCGAAATTCAGACCTCCCGATAAGGTTAAAGTCTTAATCACTATCGCCCGTGACAGCCTTGACAAATAACCCAGCAAAGAAGTAGGAATTACGATTGCGTATTAGTTCCATGAAGTTATACCATGACAGTATAAGGCATGGAAGTAGGATTAGACGTAGTCGTTTTCCTAGTTCCATGGTATAAAGGTATGACCTGTCCTTACTCTGTGGTTATACTGTCAAGCAATTTCCGTCATAGTACAATTTCGTGTAGAATCCAACTAGAATGACGAAGTAGGTATCCTTTGCTGCTATGAAACATCTACCTGATTAACACGTTCCATCTCAGAATATATCCTCTCGTCACTTATTTAACATCACTTAAGTAAGTTTGTATGGTTTCCAATTTAAAAAAAAATGTTTTAACTCGCGTCTTCTATTCAAAGTACCTAAAATATCATAATTGAGTTCTCCATAATATCCTCAAAGGTGTAAGAAGCCTGCCAATTTGCATGGGCCAGCCCAGCGTGGACTTTGACCTACATAACCCTTGTCTGATCTGATGTTCTGAGTCAATTATGGGTTCCTGATAGTGATAATAATGATGATGTGTTTTTTAGGAAAACGCGGTAGGCAGAAAAAGGCAGCGTTGAAAAAAAATTATTTAATAAGAAGTTATTTAATGAAGAATCAATATAATTTATATACATAGTGAGTAACATAATTGTAATTAATTATGTCTCGGCTCGCCGGCATTCCTCTATCTTACCACATTAGCCGTTAGCAGCCGTGCGTTCAGTACCGCTCCAGACAAACCGAGCCAAGTCAGACTAATGATCTTTTCTAAAAACCTCACTAATATTTTAAGTGCGGAAGAGTGTTTTTGTGTTTGTTTGTCCTTCCATCACGTGGTAACCCGGGTCAGCCAGTATTGTCCCAGAAAAACAAAGGCTTCACGCGGGAATATTGAAAAACATAATTCCACGCAGATGAAGTCACGGGCAACAGCTAATTTAATTAGTAATTAGTCAAGATTTTAGATGATGTGCTGGCGACTTCACCCGCGTAAAGTTAGGTTCTTAAAAATCCTGCGGGAATTCCATGTTTTTACAAGATAAATAACAGCCTAAGTCACTCTCCAATTCCCGAAAATAACCATGAAAAAATCACGTCTGTTGCTCCGTTGGTGCATGATTGAAAAACAAACCGACAAAAAACACGTTTTAAATATTATTTATTAGTAGAATATGGAACAGAAAAGTTTTTATTCAAACAAACTTTTACAAAGTGCTTTTGTATCGTCATAATATGAACTTATAACTATAATACATAGCATGCAATACATATAATACACGCATACCTATCATAGTATCTATTGTATTGTAAACTTGTTTTAAAAAGAGCAACCGCCGAGTTTCTTGCTGGTTCTCGGCAGGAAGGACATTCCGAACCAGTGGTAGACTCATCGAAGATGCAAAAGCAATTGTAAAAAGGTTTATTTGAATAAAAAATATTTCTATTCTATTATAATATTAATAAGGATAATACGGATGTAAGTATAGCATGTAATTTTAAATTTTCCAAGCGCTAATAAATCGGCTTATTCTCGACTTACGCCGCTTTGCCGCGGGGCGCTTACATAAGTGACCCCGGCCATATAAACAACTCGCCACTCGAATAATTGGCAAATGTGAAATAATGAATTTCAAGTACATTTTGCTTTTTCAATTTATTTGCTAATAAATACATCCTCATGTACTATAATATTATAAATGGGAAAATGTTTGTTGGTTTGTCCTTCATTCAAGCGTCAAATCAACGTATCTTATTGCATAGGTAATGGACCATAGTTGAAAACCTGAAGAGTGAATTAGGCTACTTTTTTATTCCGAAAAAGGAAAATTTTCCCACGGGATTTTACAAATCTTACTCTACCCAGACTTAATAGCTTAGGTATAGTTATTATTATGCAAAGAAAAGGTTTTCAAGAAAAACAGGTTTACTAACAGTTCCTGGTGCTTAGATGCTCTTCGCTAGCAGGTTCCGATACCCATATACCCGGAATTTAAGTTAAGGTGGTTTTTCAATAATTTTTTTTTTATTTCTTTTTTATTGTTAATTTTATTTTTGTGCTGAAAAACTAGTGTAAAAAATTTTTATTTTTAAAAACAAGCTTTTAGTAGCTGGGTACATCATCAGACCTGAATATCATCTAGCTCCATCATCAGATCAGACCCCGGTAACCGTCTAAAAACACGAATCAAACGAGCCGAAATTCGATGGGGTTGCATCGTTTCATTACAGAGTTCCTATAACCACCTTCCAGCTCCACCATTAGAATCTGGTTACCATTAAAAGATAAACTACTCGTCGACTTCGCTGAATATCGCTGGACTTTTAAAACCTAATTTAACGCGGTCGAAGTCGCCGACAAAAGCTACATAGTTATCAATAAAAAACATAGGCTCTGATGTTATAAAATTAAATCTAAATAACTATACAACATGTAATGGTGTTAACCATTAAGATTGCATATAATTTAAGTTAATATAAACTTTGCAATAATAAATTTTAAAACGCAATTTAACTTAAGTATTTAGGTAAAACCTTGCAAGTAAATACCTAATGTAACTTCAAGTACTATCAAGATTTTTAAATATTTCCTTTCAAACATCCGTAGAGTAACAGAGATAGGTTTTTAAAAACCCGCGGGAATCCTTTGTTTTACCAAGATTTGTATCTTGGTAAAACAAAGAGGTTTTTGTTACTTTCCAAGTTCTCTCTTTCTCTTACCACCTGGGTACCTGGAGCACTTCGACCGTCTGCTGTGCCAGATCTTTTGTTCACGCATTACCAAACTGTGAAACTAACTTCCTTCCACGGTGTTCCCACATACCTAATTACAACATGGCATTATTCAAGGGGCGGACCAACAAATTCCAGAAAAGCCGGCAACGAATTGGTGGTGCCTCTGGTCTTACAAATGTTCATGGGCGGCGTTAACCACTTAACAGCAGGTTAAGTTAGGCGGCCTGCTCGCTATTTATAAAAAAAGTCCTGAATTAAATGCAAAAAATCACGACGATCCGTAGTCGTTGCAGGTACTTACCCATATAGTCCTACTCTGAGTACCCAAGGGAATTTTTTTTCCCCGTAGTAGTACCGACATGTCTGGAAGTACCACAGGCATTCAAGTCTTACCCGTAATACTATAAGACACGTCGGTAGTACCACGGGCAATGGACATGATGACTGATTTTGAAAAACTAAGGAATTGGTTCCACAGTTTGGTAGTGCGTGAAAAAAAATATCGGGCACAGCGGACGGTAGAAGTGCTCCAGGCACCCAGGTGCTGTGGGTGAAATTGCTTTCGGTGGCGTGCGGTGCGGTTGTAGAAGAGAGAGGGAGGGATAAGGTCAAATAGTTTTCAGAACACTCCCCGTTATATAGCCGATAGAATACGCAGAGAGAGCTTACGTCTCTGCGATGAAAAAAGAAGAAAAAAAGAGAAGGCTTTCCAGTGAGCTAGTTAATTTGGGATTGTCCACAAGTAGGTATAACTGCCCTCTTTTGAATCCGGTCCGGTCCGGAATTTCGAAAAATATCTTATTTCAGCAAAAAAAGGTTTGGTAGATAAAATTGCAAATTAATAGTTTTAAAATTCACGCCAAACCCCTCGACGGTGTCATGGCGTCGTTCGTGACGTCATCTCTATATTTTTCCATAGTAGTTTGTCAAAGAAGATGGATGTGACGTATCCGATTGGTGTTCAGACCAATATGGTAGATTGCTGTATTTTATAGCTATATTTCATCAAAATAAATCAATCAATCTCGCTCAAAATCATATTATTAATATTATAAATGCGAAAGTGTGTTTGTTTGTTAGTTTGTTGGTTTGTTCTTCAATCCCGCCGCAACAGATCCACGGATTGACGTGATTTTTTGCACGGGTATAGTTGAGGACCTGGAGAGCAACATAGGCTACTTTTTATCTCGGAAAATTAACGAGTTCCCGAGGGATTTTAAAAACTAAATCCACGCGGGCATCAGCTAGTATAAAAATGAATACGTTTTTTATAATCCATGAATAGAATTTCATAACTTCATTGATTTTTGATTACCATGATGATTACCACCATGCCTATTAATTTTAGCCCTGATAATACTGGTTGGATTTCTACCACGTAAGGATGCCAACGCTCACGACTTCTAGCAGTTCTGTGGTAAAACAGTGAAGGAGGCACAAGGTTGTGGAGCTCCTGAGCGCACTCTCCAAAGTATATCCGATTAAATTCAATTCAAAATTCAAAATTATTTATTTCATGTAGGCCAACCTGTGGCTCATATGACACGTCATGACTCTACCACCGGTTCGGAAAGCGGATTCTGCTGAGAAGAGCCGGCAAGAAACTCGGCAGTTGCTCTTTTCAAAATAATCTTTTTACAATATTATTATACAGCTATTACATTGTAATAAGTTTTTAAGCTATTGCATAGCTTTTATCGCGGGCTTTGAACTAGGACAAACAGTTAGAGCGCGGCGCCGAATCAAGAAATTCCGTAACGAAAATAAACCTAACACCGTCGTTCAGTAAGCGTTCAACATTTTAGAGGTTCACAAGTAGCTCTGTTTGGCACAGTGGGCGAGCGGCTGATTTCTTTACCGTATGGTGTATGATGTCGCAGGTTCGAATCTCACTCGCGAAGTAGTGACTGTGCGCTTTTCTTGTTTGTTTGTTTTTTAATTATTTTTTTGCATAATGTTTACTATGCAAAAAAAAATATTGCACAAATATTATAATTGCATAAGTTGATAAAAAATGCTATGCAATAGCTTTACCGCGGCAGTCCCCGAGTGCCACTTAATTTTTTATACTATCTTGTGGGCAGCCGGATGCCATGCCGATTTAACCCATGCAACTTTGTTAGAATAGAATAGAATATAATATTTCCACAATGAAGTTAGGTTCCAAAAAAAAGCGTAGGTACTACAATTCAATTCATGTTAAGACGGGCAGATTATAGATTGTGTATTAAATAGAATTAACCACATTATCTATTGAATTTTACGCCTAATCTTAATACTTAGCTAACTGCGTATAAAACGCGAGTGATTAGAAAGTAAGTATTTAATGAAAGTTTCGCTAATAATTGATAGGCTTGAGTGGAACAGGGTTATAGAATAACTGGAATAGAATAGAATAGTTTTTTAATCAAATAAAATTTACAAAATGAGTTTGAGTCATCAAGTGAATCTATCACTGAATCGGAATGTTAAATATATCATTCAACTAGCTGATGCCCGCGACTTCGTCCGCATGGATTTAGTTTTTAAAAATCCCGCGGGAACTCTTTCATTATCCGAGATAAAAAGTAGCTCTCCCGGTCTGAGGAACCACTATTACATCCATTACTATACCCATGCAAAACTTCGCATCAATCCGCTGTTCTGTTGCGACGTGATTGAAGGACAAACCAACAAACAAACACACTTTCGCATTTATAATATCAGTAATGCTTTATTATAAAACTTTTTATAATTGTCAAATTTTTTACCATACTTAACCAAAGACAAAATTACGTTTAGCTGTCATTTACGTTTTGTTATTCCACTGTCATTTGCGTTTTGTTATTCCATGTTAGATGCGTTTTTCTTATACCACGTTTTATAGTGACATGACGGAAACGCGGTCGAACGGGATAAAAAGTATCCTATGTCCGTCTCCTGGTTCTAAGCTACCTCTCCACCAATTTTCAGCCAAATCGGTTCATCCGTTCTTGAGTTATAAATAGTGTAACTAACACCACTTTCTTTTATATATATAGATGATGTAGCACAATTTAATCATGAAAAATTTCTTGAATGCTTCCTGATAACCCATAAATAAAATCTTTATTTAGAACATTTAATTCAAGAAGATTTGATTCGGTAGGTAACACTTTGGATACATCCAATTCACCGAAGGGTTCTAGATAGGGCATTGTAGATGCATCATCCCTACTTAAAGTATAAAAATGCGATCAGATTGTATGTTTATTTGTCGATGTGATTTTTCGCATGAATACAGTTGTGGACCTGAAGAGTAACACAGGTAAGCTACTTTTCATCCTGAAAAAAAATCAGAATGTTCCCGTAAAATTAAAGTAGTAATAAGAAGTAATAGAAAGTAAAGTAGTGGTAGTTTCATTTGAGGATTCGAAAGCAATTTGTAAAAGTTAATTTGAATAAAAAAATATTAAAATACTAGATGATGCCCGCGACTTCTTCCGCGTGGATTTAGGGTTTTTTAATTCCCGCGGAAACTCTGTCATTTTCCGGGATAGAATGTGGCCTATATGTTAATCCTGGGTATGAGCTATCTCCATTACAAATTTCAGACAAATCGGTTCATTCGTTGTGGTGTGAAAGAGTAACAAACATCCATCCATCCAAACATCCTCACACTTTCACATTTATAATATTAGTAGGAATAGTAGAATTAGTAGGATTAGTAGATTCATCCTGAAAAAATCATTTCATCCCGAAAAAAAAAAAACAAACAGAATGTTCCCGCGAAATTGAAGAAGTAATAGAAAGTAAAGTATTCGTAGATTCATTTGAGGATTCGAAAGCACTTTGTAAAAGTTAATTTGATTAAAAAATTATTATACTCTATTCTATTCTAAAAAGAATAACTGACTTCGCACGCACGAAGTCGCGGTCAAAATCCAGTTGTAAATATTATATTATAATTTAATATCAAAAGTTATTTTTAAGCTCACACACTACAACTACAACACACATTATACAAAGTATACAATTTATTGTTGATATTTTAAAAACCGCTCGACCGATTTCGATAAAATTTATATGGGACCACTTGGGGAGTATACCCTTTCAAACAAAAGAAGACTTTTCCAAATCGGTTCAGGATTAATCGTCTTCGAGTAATCGGTGGACATACATGAAAAAAATAACCTCCTCCTTTTTTGAAGTCGGTTAAACATTGATTGACAAATAAGATGCTGTATGAAAAGAGACGCATAAGGTAGGTACATAAATAAATATTGCACACATTCAAATTGAGGACAAAAGCTTACACAATGTTACGAAATACCACACTATCACAAAATAATAGTGAATTACAAATAACTAACCGAAATAAAATACAGACAAAATAAATTCTAAAGCACCACAGGAACTCCTTTCACAATCCTATCCTAATAATAATTATACCGCTATACTGCGAAGATTTCTAGCAGTTGCGTCCTAGAAACCTACGCCTACAGACAAGCCAAGCATTTCTTTCTATACGTAATGCTATAGCTAAAATTCATAGTGAAATAAGTATAAGAACTAGCTTCTAAAAAACTTGTTAGAAGGGACGGCTTAACCCCACTAAAACCTCCAAACGACAATAATTCTTAGCTATTTCAAATTATAGTCGTTTTTGCGTTGGTTTTTGTAACAGTTAGGATGTTCTTCCACTTAGGGAACGAATGCGGCAGTACAGGCCAATGCACGGTGCATACAACTAATAGTGTTGCGTCTTGCATCGAAATAGAATAGTGATGTGCATCTATTATAGCGTAAGGTTTTTCTTTGAGGCTTAGAGTTTAGGATATAAGGTAGAGTATCATAGCCCATAGTTATGTTAGGTATAGATGTGAAAGATTCTTGTAAGATATAAATAAAGTTTTATGTTTTTTCTTGATTTACAGTACGATGTACTCTAAGTAACGGTGTTCAATAAATTAATGTATGCCGTACCTATAATATATTCGTAAGTGCATAAACTTTCAAATCATATTTCAGAATGGTTTGTGTTTTGTCTGTCTGTATATTCGTTTGTTACATTTTCCCGACTAAACCGTTGAATTGATTTAGATATTTGGCAGGGAGGTAGCTCGCACCCTACAAGAATATCTATGATACTTTCCATGAATTCCATCGGATTTTTGAAAAGCTTAAATCGGCACGGGTGAAGTCTCTGGTGTCAACTAGCATCGTATAAATTCTTCAAACAAACTAAATCAATGAGGAAGTGAATTGTGGCATCTTCTCTGAGTAAGCACATCTTATTGCAGGCTACTAAGTTTCTTCCATCAATAGGAAATGTTACAAAACTAAGCATAATTTTGTTTTGTTGTTTAAGTGCTGATTCTGTTACTAAGAAATCTCTCATCTAATGTAAAGTGACAGCTCTAAATGTAGTGCTATCGTTTTTCTCAGGGAGTAGGTATAGTGAAAAGGATGGCATTATTTTTATGTACGTGTATGTATGTGATGAATGAGATGTCAATTCATTCATTATTATTATAGTCCGGATGACATAGACTACATTTTATAGGAACAAAATCAATATGGCGGTTATTATATCCAATTTTCTTTGTCGGGTAAAAGATTTTAAACTTTTTCTTCTTAAAATGAAATATTGGGAAAAGAATGACATTATAGTTAGTGTAAAGATTGTATTCGCAAGAATTAGTGCCAACGACTAAACTATTCACTAAAACTAACCAGTTCAAAAACCACGCTTAGTGTGCTCGCTCGCTGCTCTGTGCCTGTAAGCGTTCGATATAGGCTAAAACATATTATTATATGCAAGACGTTTCTTGTACTACGCCAAATCTAGGGTTGGACAACCATTCTACTTTTAGTAATCCATTTTCTAAGCAAACTTCATAAGATGGAATTATTTTTTTAAATAATTTTCTGATCATGATTCATGACAATATTTATTGATGGTAGATGATGACATATTGAACTTGATTGTCAAAAATTTGAGTTTGTTTTTTTTGTCAGCACTTAATAAAAGAAGGAAAATAATAGTCAAATGTCATCTTCATTATCATCATCAGCAAATTAACAGTTTACTATTGAGCGCTATTCTCCTCTCAGACAAGAGTGATAGGCCATACTTCACCATAACTTACAAATTTGACAACATTATGGAGAACTCTCAGATAGGTTTCCTCACGATTTTTTCCTTCATCGTTGAGTTATTTAATTGCTTAATTTGCTTACTCTAACCCTAATTGGGCACAATAAAAATTCTCAAAACCTTATAGTAAATAAAAGCCGTTAGAAAAAGGTGGTCTCGATGCTAAAAATAACACTTGAGCGATCGCTAAACTCTAATGACTTATGCAAAACCGATGCAAGGAAGTGGGGCTCCGATCCTAGCACAGCCCTACGCCCCGCAGGCAAATATGAACGAATGTAAGTTGACTTAGAATAAGTATGTTCAGCAATCGAGACTCGGCCAGTGTTAGATCATAATGTGTTGAAAGTGCTTGCGCGCAACACTACGTCTCACAATGAAAACGCACCGGCGATTTTCGAAAAACTCAAACTGAGATTCCAAAGTGACGTTGAGAACGCGGCAATCATCTCCGAAATACTCCGTTCGATGTTCGAATTGTGATCACAGATTGCAAATTTAAAAAGTGAACTGACGTGGCTTCGGCGGGAAATGTAAAATAAAGTAAAATTTCATCGTATCAACCCGTGAAATTAGAAAAATGTAATAGGTTATAAAAAAAAGTGTTTAGCGATAAAAAGATTGGCGTATAAATGCGGACATGTATCGCCTTATGGTTGGTTGCGAAAAAAACCACAGACTATAAAGTTTATTGTTATGTGAGCGATTTGGACATTTTTCTAGTGTTGGACAGGATTAGAGGTCAGTTGAGTGTTTTATAATGTCTACTCGTACATCTCTAATGCACATTTTGCCTTCTAAACTACATCAGAAGTAAACTTTTGTTGTTGTAAAATTCGATGAATTTTAACTTATAATGCAATTTTCTCGATCATATACCAAACACGTTCATATTATGATCAAATAGAGTCTTGCTAAAATAAATAATAATTTATGGGTTTATTTTACATTGAAGAAGACAACGTGTCAAGCAATCTTATCTCATTTTTTGAAATTCCCTAAAGCTAAGTCTTACCTAATAATTGCTACCTTTCTTCTCTGAGAATAAAATGCGAAATTAAAATATCTCCTTAGTTTTAACATTTAGAAGTCAACAGAAATCTTTGTTGATCATAAAGTAGAATACGGATTTTTTCCACGGTCTATTAATTTTCTAATGCAATCCTACACTCCTTTAGCATACCAGATTCTACTACAACTCTTTTATGACATGGCTAAAAGAACCATATCTTTAAGTGATTTGATTTAAGAACTGAAATTTAAAAGTTGCATTTTTACTTTTTCGTTCCATACCTTTATATTAAATTTTTCCATACGTTCATCATATCACATTTTGCAAATGTTTGATTTGTTGTTGTTCTAATGTTTTATTTTTTTCCATAAATGTGCTGTAGCTAAGTTGATGGGAGGTTCCACGTTCACTAGGTTATATTGGCGGGAAATGATACATATTTACCAGCATCGGCAATACTGTGTTTCTAAACGTTTTGGCGTTACGGTATGGGTTCGTTTTCATGTTGTAGCGCAGTTAAGAGTAGTGTCTAGTGACGAAACGCGACGCGAGTAGGTATTTTCCAAAATGCTATCTGTTTCACAACGCTTCGCTGCCCGACCCGCATCGTGCGATAGAGAGAGTTGCAAGTCCAGGAGTTATTTGCCTAAATTTTATTCTTGAAATATTGTTTCGGGTCATAACGTTTTTACCCCTCTAAACGTTTACAAAATTAGTCAATTTTGGTCTCATTAGATTCAGTACACCTTAATCTAGGCTCGTACGTTTCATTTTTTTAGTATTTCAGTTTAGTTAAATTTAAAAAAATAAAATTAGTCGAGGAAGTTTTTTTAGTCAAAAATATGGATATTTAGTCACTAATAACTTTTAACATAAGCAATATTTCTTTAAAATTAAAACGTACGGGCATAGTTTTTCATTGTATCTGCAACATTTCAAAAAATTATGAACATTGGACAACATTTACGGGTAGCAAAACGTTATCGCTTTTTGTATGAAAATTTTCAACTAGACACTCCTCTTAATTAAATGATAAAAGCTAAATGACCTTTTCGAAAATCCTTATTTTACCTAGATTTGCATTTATTTTCTTATCAGGAAATGTTTATCTTCTTGTTTGAACACTATCGAAAATTTTATAATTTTTAAAGAATTAAAAGTATGATATGTAGTTTTCTACTCGTCAAATATTCGTTCTGCTAACACTAAGACGGGACGCTTGGTACGATCGCCTTTAGCTACTATGATGTCTAAAGAAAAACTTCAAGCTTCTCTACAGAAGCTTGAACTTTTTCTTGAAGCGGTTCAGGTCTTCATTTCTAGTTCACACGGCTAGGCTCTGGAACGCTCTTCCGAGATCTGTGTTTCCTAACATGTACAATTTGGGTAACTTTAAAGCAAGAGTGAATATGCATCTTCTAGGCAAACGCGTTCCACCTTAGGCCACATCATCAATTTCCATCAGGTGTGCCCATAATGTATTAAAAAAAAGCTATGAAATGCTTAAAATCAAATACTCCCGCTCAAACGCTAGAACTTTTTTGAATGGAAGCTCAAAAGCTATGTTGTTACAAATTAGACTCTGAAGCCTAATGGGTACACCGACAAGAAATAGACAAATAAATAATGATACAAAACAATTTAAAATCGATCCAGATCGATCGATCTGGATCATCGATTGATCCAGACATTACCAAAAAGACAAAGTTCAAATGCATCGTTCGTATCTAGGACTTATTTTAATTGTCGTAATACGCTGCTATAGTGAATGAGTTAACTTCAATTAGTCCATAACTAAGCTTATCGTACGTGAATTCTAAAAGAACAAAAATTTTATTGATTTTAAAATATAGGGCAGAGAAAAACTTTTATTTTGAAGTATAATGAATAATTGAATAACAATGCAATTACACAAAAATCATCTATAAACTGAATCATTTTTAGGGTTCCGTACCCAAAGGGTACCAACGGGACCCTATTACTAAGCCTACGCTGTCCGTCCGTCCGTCCGTCCGTCCGTCCGTCCGTCCGTCCGTCCGTCTGTCAGCGGGCTGTATCTCGTAAACGGTAATAGGTAGACAGATGAAATTTTCACATGTTATGTATTTCTATTGCCGCTATAACAACAAATAATAAAAATTAAATTAAATTAAAAAAATTAAATTAAAATATTTAAATGGGTACATGGAAATATATTTTTTTATTTTTTTTTAACGGAACCCTAAAAGAGCGAGGCCCGACTCGCACTTGGCCGATTTTTATCAATCCCCGACAAAAAAGAGGGGTGTTATAAATTCGACGTGTGTACTTATCTGTGTATCTATGTGTCTGTCTGTTCACTCGTAACTCTCCAACGCATGGACCGATTTTGGTGCGGTATTTCTGTTTGAAAGCTAACGTGATCGAGGTGGATCTAAGATTTTATAAGTTATGAAGATCTGCTCAGGCGTTTGAAGATTATCAGCTCATTTCTTACTTGATTAAAGGTTCTTACAAACTTTCACAGATGTGTGATTGATTTGGGTATAGTACTGTTATTTAAAACATTCTTATTCATTTTCACTGATTTCCATTGATTTCTAGCAGACTTTTACAACCAATGGCCTACCAATATTCAGTTTTCCATTGAATCGTACATCAGATATTTGCTTGTTTAATATAGTATGCTATTTATAATAGCCTTTATAATAATCCTGAGTATGAGCTATCTCCATTCCAAATTTCAGCCAAATCGGTTCATTCGTTGCGACGTGAAGGAATAACAAACATCCATCCATCCATCCATCCTCACAAACTTCCGCATTTATAATGTTAGTAGGCTTAATAAGTTTTACTGATTTCCATTGATTTTCCAGCAAACTTTTGCAGCCAATGGCCTACCATTAATACCTATTCAGTTTTCCAGTAAATCGTACATCAGATATTTGCTTGTATATATTTAAGAATATAAAAGGCTCGGCGCCTAGTTACGCAATGCCATTTTAAAGGCAATATGTTGTTTTGTAGACGTACGGTGCATGTATTATGAAGATGTGGACTGTTTCCATTGGCGTTATTATATTACCGCGAGGACAAGATATATTGGAAAAATATATGAAAACCCCATCGAAGGTTCTGCAGTAGATAAATTGTTTGCTTTGAGTGTATTGTTAAAAAGAAAAATAAATATTTTGCATTAGAGTCTAATAAAAAATAGTGATTGTCATTGAACGTTCTGGCTCGTACCTAATTTAACTAGTGAGAATTTTATACTCAGCACATATCAAATTCAATGGAATTTGATTAACACTGGTCACTGTCTGAGAATTAATTAATATCTACAAGGCTATAAGATTGAATTATTATTAATTAATTAGATATTTACACAAAATGAAATAAAATTAAAACCATACATAAAGTATACACCGCAAAAAATAGTAAATACAATTAAAATACAAAGCTTTGAGTCCGTGAGAAACCACAGAGCTTGCTTACAAACATCGAGCTTAATATAATAGATATCTATATATATAAAAGAAAGTGGTGTTGGTTACACTATTTATAACTCAAGAACGGATGAACCGATTTGGCTGAAAATTGGTGGAGAGGTAGCTTAGAACCAGGAGACGGACATATAGGATACTTTTTATCCCGTTCGACCGCGTTTCCGTCAAGTCACTATAAAACGTGGTATAACAAAAACGCATCTGACATGCAATAACAAAACGCAAATGACAGTGGAATAACAAAACGTAAATGACAGCTAAACGTAATTTTGTCATTGGTTAAGTATGGTAAAAAATTTGACAATTATAAAAATGATAGCTAAACGTAATTGATAATATCATCAGTAATATGTTTTCTCTTTGAATTATCATTAACAATGCCGCGAGCAAGACGATCAAAATATGTTTCCTGCTACAAAGCTACGGATTGACGTGATTTATTGGATAGGTATAGTTGAGAACCTGGAGGGTGACAATGATTTCCCGCGGGATATTATGAACTAAATCCACGCAGACGAAGTCGCGGGCATTAGCTAGTACCTAATAAAATAATTGTCTTATTTGTTTGCTTTTAGATACCATCTTGAGAGTTACGAAGGTAATCTTAGGATGAAGACAATTCTTACTACGGTTTGAATTAAATCATCAAGTCCAGTCCATTCCAATTTTTTAAGTATTCAAGTTTATTGATGATCATTCTAGCAAAGGTTTGGACTAAGCACTATCTCGTATATGGTCAGCCTTACTTAAGGCTTTCAGAACGATGCCCAAATTATGATTTTATGCCATTTTAATAAAAAATATATTCCAATGTCACTATTAATATTATAAAAGTGAAAGTTTAGATTTTTGTTACTCCCTCACATCACGACTGAAGAAGTTATTTTATTGGTTTAATGCAGATAGCTTAAACCCAAAATTGACACAAATTTTACATTTTATCCTGGAAAATTAAAGGGTTCCCGCGGGAATCAAAACCACGTGGACAAAGTCACGAGCGCATAAGCTGGGTCCTGTCCAAATCTAAAATCCATATTAAAAGCTATATTGTAAATGTGTAAATTATCATAATTAGGTATTTCGGAATAAACTCTGTCTGTCTGTTTGTCCGTTTCTTTTTCAAGTCTAAGCCCACCTTACGAAAAGTGAGCTATATGGTATTTCCTGACTCTTGAGGAAGGATGCAAAATATTTTTGGAACGTAGTTCCTTATCGCGCGGTACGGAAGGGGGCTAGACGGAAAAAATTAAGGTAACCGACCCTCGACACATTTTTGAAACTGACAATTTTTTGTTGAATGTGAATTTTGCATTGTGTTCGGTGTATTCGCCTTAGAACAAGGCGTCTGCATGGCCTAGTGGTTAGGACAGTCGCCTATAAGTTCAACGTCGATGGTTCGAATCCCAGCTTGACAGACTGAATTTTCTATTTTCAATTTTATTTTAAATAATTTCTTAATGTGGAATTTTTCCCTAATTTTTTATTGTATAAATTGGATAACGCCATCTGTGAAAAAACAGTAACTCCACCAGAGTAACTCTTTGGTTTTGTAACAGTGCAATAGAAATAAACTAAAAATAATTCATCGTAGTTAATCAATTTCATACTAGAAGACACCACTAGTTTATTACAATTCCTTCACTACAGCTACTACAGGCTAATAATAAATAAAGAAGTAAAAAAAATTCCTTCACTAAAATTAATCGAAAGGAACTACGTTCAATCCGGGTGTCCCTAGACACCTCTCAAGTTTTTTTTATCATGAAACATCAAAGATTACTAAAGAGATTTTTATAAAACATAAATGCGCATGAAGCCGTGAGCATCGCTAAGTTGTTAATATTTCGTAACAAAACAAACTTTATTAAGGAACAATGGAAACAGCTGTGAGCGTATTGCCTAGCTTAGCTTACACGTGAATTTACATACATTTTAATAAACTCAGTCGCGGACTTAAGTGGAAAAAATCGGCCAAGTGCGAGTCGGGCCTCGCTCTTTTAGGGTTCCTTTAAAAAAAAATTAAATAAAATATAAAATATAAATAATTATATAAAATAATTCCATGTACCCGTGGAAATATTTTAATTTAATTTTTTTAAGTGAATTTAATTTTTATTATTTAGCAAGAAAAGGTTAGAATTATTTTGCTATAATCCGCCAACAGAAAAAATCTGTATGGTCAAACATGCAATTAAAAGCTAAGCACCACTCACCTACCCAGCCAAGCAAAAAAGCCAAGTTCCCAGTCGAGAGTAGTGTAAAAGTCTTGTGTGGTGGTGCATGTGAGTGGTGGTGGCATTGCTTGCTTGGGAACTTGGCTTTCTTGCTTGGCTGGGTAGGTGAGTGGTGCTTAGCTTTTAATTGCATGTTTGACCATACAGATTTTTTCTGTTGGCGGATTATAGCAAAATAATTCTAACCTTTTCTTGCTAATCATGAACTTCCGCAAAGTAACGCCTGCTTCTATCCAATATTTTTATTATTTGTTGTTGTAGCGGCAATAGAAATACATAATATGTGAAAATTTCATCTGTCTATCTATTACGGTTTACGAGATACAGCCCGCTGACAGACGGACGGACGGACGGACGGACGGACGGACAGCGTAGGCTTAGTAATAGGGTCCCGTTGGTACCCTTTGGGTACGGAACCCTAAAAATGTTGTAATTCCGACGAGAATCGAACTGACTTTTCCAATAATATCAGAGATTTAAGATTATTTTACTAGCAGAGCGGCTATTGTTATTACTTAATATGTATTATAAATGCGAAGATGGATTTCTTGGTCTCGACTTATCCAAAGGACCACAAAGTGGTCTACAATAAATAAATAATTTTTAAAGTGTAATTTGATTGTCTTTTCACACGGCTACGGAGCAACGGATGATGACAGACTTCGTCCACGTGGGTATTTAAAACCCGCTGGAACCCTCTTTTTTCCTCGATAAAAGGAAGCTTATATCGCTTTCCAAGTCTTCAACTATACCCACGCAAAAAACCACGTCTATCCATTGCTCCGTGATTGAAAGACAAACCAACAAACCAAAAAACAAGCACACTTTCAAAATTATTTATTGCAGACCAACTTGTAGGTCTTTTGATAAGTCGAGACTCTGTCATCTACGGAAAGGATAGATTTAATTGAGAAGAGCTTTAAAGAAACTCAACAGTTTTAGCAATATTAGTTACACTATAATATCTACTGGACAGCTGAATGCAAAACAGATTGCTTCCCTGGCCTCTTTTCATTAATTGTATTTATTAACTTCGACTTTGTAAACGCATTTTCACAACGACGTTTCAATATGAGCGATGGAAAATCTAGGATTTCTTTTGGAATCAAGTTAGACACAATGGATTTGTACGGGTGTAACTCATTTGTAAATTATTATGGCACCAGTTGACCATTGACTATAGTAGCCATTTCCTTGTCCATATAGTAACAAAATTATCCTGTGCTATTCAGTGTTTCTACTTTATTTGTGTCTAAGTGATGTCTTAAAATGAGCATTTGAATATTAGTTTTCAGTTTGATGCCTTGACATGGGTAGCATAAGTATGTCACGCACTCTTTAAACATTTCTGTGGTGGTGTCGTGTGATGCGGGTTGTTACGTTCCCTCAAATATGGTTGAGCGAAGCAATGGCTGGGTCATGCGTCATGCTCGTGAACGGGTTCCACCGGCGGGAATTGGGCTACTTTATGTCTGCCCATCTTAAGATAGCATATATATCATAGTATTTACTGTATTGTAAATTTGTTTTGAAAAGAGCAATCGCCGAGTTTCTTGCTGGTTCTTCTCGGCAGGAAAGGCATTCCGAACCAGTGGTAGATTCATTGACTATTCAAAAGCACTTGTAAAAGTTTATTTGAATAAAAAATATTTCTATTCTATTCTATTCTTGATATTCATCAACGCATTTTGTGTGTCCTATCTATCTCAGAGGATTAAATATCACTGAATAATCTAGTTTAACAGCATATAGCTTCTCGATATAATTGCTAGTCACTATTCAATCTAATTATACCTACTATCTGTAATTTATTAATAATAGGATTCGAAAATTGTAACTTGTATCTATGTATTTCTGATACTAGAATGAGTGAATGATTACTCTAAATGAAATCGTACCTACCCCTCTAGTCAAGTTACACTTCGTTGTATCTATTCTCTTTCTACGATCGTCAACGCTTGAAGTTTTGGCTAGGGATAGACTAGATGGCGCTACAGCTGATCAAAGACAAAAGTCTCTTGATAATATTTCGCGGCATTTTGTATTATAAATGTTATTTTTAGTATTTAAAATGCATAAATTATTCACTGTAGTGTAAATTAGATAATTTACACGCCATCTAGTTTGCGCAAACTAGATCCAATGATATTGAATAGAATCAGGCACCACTTTGCGGAATTCAATGATATTTAAAGAAAAATTAATATTCCTTTGCTATAACTAATCCGCCAAACAGAATAAATCTTTTAAGACTAAGTTAAAAGATTTATCCTGTTTGGCGGATTAAATATGGCAAAGGAATATTAATTTTCCTTTACAGTTTTTGCAATTCACGAAGGCGAGTGAGCTTTACTCGTGTTTACTTCGTGTACATGCACATTGCATAAGTGTGCGTGCCTGTCAAAGCCTAGGTGGGAGCGGGAGCATTGCATTCGCTCACACTTATACAGATACGACACACACACAACCATAAGTCAGTCGCCCTCATGAATTGCAAGAACTATAAGTAAATTCTACCTATAGTCTATTTTTCCTTAGCTGTTTCAAAAGGTAAAAAAATCGCAGAAAACGTATCGGAGAAACGCGTAACCAACGACCTTTGCCGCGCTTTTACGATGTTTTAAACTTTGGTTTTTCATTTTTATGACGTTTTCATCGTCAATGTGCAGTAAGAACTTTCTATGCGCTGAGCTGAGCGTGTCGCTTACGCATTCCTGCGAGCTAATAAAGAATAGATTAAACTTACCTAATGGTCACTATCAAACGACAACGAACACATCAAACGAGTTGCAGGGAGCCGCTGGATTCAGGCGTCGCAAGACCGAGGCCTGCGAAAGTCCATGCAAGAGACCTTTGTCCAGCAGTGGTCGTCTATCGGTTGACAAAGAAGAAGAAGAATAGTCACTATAGAGTATAGAGTGTACGTTAGATCATCTCTAACAGTAAGAATGTAAGCTCAGTAGGTACTAGGCCGTATGCTAAGCCGCTCGTTACATTTTAACAGATAAACGATCGGTAAATTTCCTAAGAGCGTTTTAATTGGATGAATAATTCTGTTAGGCTGTGTCTTAGAGTACACATTCAGAGTTGTTCAGCTGAATTACGATAGGCTGTGAAACTTTTCTTATCAGTAAAAGGGCATCATCTACTTAGTTAAAAATAAATTGATGATGGTTAAAAATAAGACATAACTTCGCGATTTTTCATCATCATTATCATCATTAATATATTTTTTCATCTCCCCATCTCGGAAAGAGTATTTTTGCTCTTCGATATCGGAGTGTAAAAGCCGTTTTTATCCTCTAGAGGATAAAGTAAATTGAATTTAGAACATCGTGTGCACTAAGTTTGTGAATTCAAAACATCATTAAACCTATTTACATCTACCTCCGTGGTGCCGAATTTATCATACAACCTTTTTTAATTTGTTAAAAACTCAGACTTGGAACCTTCTTGGTGTACTTTTTTTTAATTTGCTTTGCGCGCGCCATTTTCTTTTCACGTCATATTGTTTGAATGGGGAGATGAAAAATTACGTGTTGCACTCGAGTGCAAAGGTTTTTCACCTCGTGCTCTTTTGATTCCCTCGCTAACGCTCAGGATTCTAATTTTTGAATCACTCGCTGCGCTCGTGATTCAATTTTTGAATCCTTCGCTTGCTCGGTCATCAAAACTGAGCACGCGGTTAAAAAGCAACTTTGCACTCTTGTATAACAAATAACTATTATTCTTTTAATAGTATGTTTTTACGGGATCTAGTCCCTTGATATTATGAAGTAGGTAAATATTAAAACTTGTCCTGCAAATTAAAAAAAAAGCAAATTAAAACTGCAAAGTTTGTACACCCTCTTAAAAGCTTAAAAAATTCGTCTATATGTAGTGTAGAAGCACATTTTGGTTAGCTACCTAAACAGGTAGATATTACTAGTACCTACATACTTGTAAGTGTTTCTAGGACAAAGAACTAGTGTCTAGAATTGCTTATAATATACGTATAGAAAAGCGTCGTGGATGATGCTCTATTGTCACCTTTTTCCTGCAAACGGCTTTTATAATCCAAACAAACCATTGTTCGACGCCGGTGTTGACACATTTTGATGGAGTCTAGAAAATTGGTACGTACTTTACTGCAGTTAGTTATGTCAACTATACTGAATTCTAACTTACACAGAGCTTTGATTTTGACTACTTCTAATTTTTGGAACGTAGTTCCTTATCGCGCGGTGCGGAAGGGGGCTAGACAGATCGACACTTTTTGGAGTTTACTCCTTAAGAATCGATTTTAGCAGCCCGGTATGAGAAAAATCCGGGCAGTAAAATCAATTTATCAATGACCTCGTTACGTTTTTCACAACGTTGAAATTTCTACCCTAACGTTGAGTAAATAAGGTTGGCTTTCGTGCGAAAGAGCTTTCGCTTCGGGTAGCCGAGCGCGTAGCGATCGGGTCCCCGAAGCGAAAGTCGGTCGGGGCGCGCTCGGACCCGAGTCGCGCGCATAGAGAAGGATATAGCGTCGCGCGTAAACTCTAGTCGTGCGTCGGAGGCCGGAGCTGACACACACTTTTTTTTGAATGTGAATTTGACATTGTGTTCATTATTTTCACAGTACAATATAAGATCTCGGTAGCCTTGTGGTTTCGACAGTCGCTAAACAGTTAAAAGTCGATGGCTCGAATCCCAGCTCGACAGACTGAATTTTCTATTTTCAATTTTATATTAAATAATTTCTACATGTGGATTTTTTCCCTAATTATTTATAACTTATTTTTAAGTTATAAAAAATTAGGGAAAGGTTCCATATGTAGAAATTGAAAATGGAAAATTCGGTCTGTCGAGCTGGGATTAGAACCATCGACCTTTGGCTGTTTGGCGACTGTGGAAACCAGCAAGGCTACGGAGATCTAATATTGTAGTGTGAAAACGTTGAACACAATGCCAAATTAATTAATCGAAAGGAATTTCGTTCCATCCGGGTGTCCCGTGACACCTCTCAATTTTTTTTTACTACTTTTCCCTTTGCTTTTTTTGCCAGATAGACTTGCTGGACACAGGTCTCTATGCAAGAGCATATACTTCCACGTCTCAGTCTTGCGCCGCCTGTCTCCAGTGGCTTCCTGCGACTCGTCTGATGTTTTTGACGACCTCCCTGGCTCAATGATGAGCGCTGTTGCCTTATAACTGGGAGGTCTCGGGTTTGATTCCCGGCGGGGTCAATTTGGGAATTTATAATTTCTGAATTGTCTCTGGTCTGGTCTGGTGGGAGGCTTTGGCCGTGGCGTGACGATGGCGTGTAGATACCAATTAGGGATAGGTATGGGTTGAATGTTCACTGCCATACCTACCCCTTCCAAGTTAGCCCACTACCATCTTAGACACATCGTCACTTACCATCAGGTGAGATCGCAGTTAAGGACTAGCTTGTCATCGAATTAAAAAAAAATGTTGTCGGCCCTCCTAGTGGTCCATTTTCATTCGACTCACATTAAAAGCTGTCCTAGAAATCCGAAAATAGATAAACGCAAATCAACCTTCCTCCAAAAGATTGAAAGTTTGTTTTCACTGCACCAATACAAATGCGGTTTACGAGTGTGTTAGTTTTTCACGGCGCGCCGCGATGGACGCCTCGCATAAACCAGGGCTTGCGGCCGTGCCAAAAAACACAAAGGAGTACGCGCGGAACGAACGGTTTTGATACTTTGGAGGATATTGGTTAGAATCACGTTTTTGACGACCTCCCTGGCTCAGTGGTGAGCGCTGTTGTCTTATAACTGGGCGGTCTCGGGTTCGATTCCCGGCGGGGTCAATTTGGGAATTTATAATGTCTGAATTGTCTCTGGTCTGGTCTGGTGGGAGCCTTTGGCCGTGGCTAGTTACCACCCTACCGTCAAAGACGTGCCGTCAAGCGATTTAGCGTTCCGGCACGATGGCGTGTAGAAACCAATTAAGGGTATGGGTTGAATGTTCACTGCCAAACCCCTTCCAAGTTAGCCCGCTACCATCTTAGACTGCATCGTCACTTACCATCAGGTGAGATCGCAGTCAAGGACTAGCTTGTCATAGAATAAAAAAAAATCAGGCGTTACTTTGCAGAATTACATGATAGGTATTAACAGAAAGATAGCGATAAATCAAGGGTAGAAAGCTTTGGAAGGGAATGGAGGATGCCTATTGCCCTTATCAGAGTACTTACACACTGAGGAGTATAACGGTCACCGACTTGTGTTACAAATAGTAAAAATATTAAGCTATTGCATAGCTTTTATCGCGGGCTTTGACCGCGGCGACCGAATCAAGAAATTCCGTAACGAAAATAAACCTAACACCGTCGTTTCAGTTCGGCAGACTTCGGCACGGTGTTTGTGTGCGTGCGACTAGAAAATGCTATGCAATAGCTTTACCGCGGCAGTCCCCAAGTGCCACACGTATTTTTTAGTAATTATTGTAGGCATGCTTACTAGTATACCACGAATTTTAAAGTTTTGGTTCAGCACTCTACCGTCCAATTTAATATGACAGACCGTAAAGTGACAGGTAAGGGAGCGCACCGCCACCTAGAGCTCCAAACGTCAACCTCACCTGCCCGCGGTGCCCCCTGCTAGTCTACTGAAGAGGCTATGACGACTGACAAATGGCGGTATAACCATTTCATACTGGCTAAACTGAGCAAATGGCACAGGCTTGTGTTGGGCAGCAGCGACACGGGTGCGATCAGTTTAGCCCTGCGATGACCAACACGCCTGCCCAGCGTGGTCATTATGGGCAAAACCTTGTAATGGATACTTGCACAAGACCATGGCCCCTAGTTCCCGGCGGCCTCGCTATTCCTGACCCTGGCAGCGGTCACGGTAATGGCGGGGCAGGGGGTGCTAAGAATCTCCGGACGAGATTCCGCTGCCAACCCCGACGACTGGACCTGGTGACATATAACGCACGCACTTTGAGGACCGACGAAAAGATCATCGAGCTGGAAGAAGCAGTGAGCAAGTTGCGCTGGAATATTATAGGATTGTCTGAAGTCCGTAGAGAGGGGGAGGACTCGATAATCCCCAATTCCGGCAACTTGTTTTACTACCGGGAGGGCGATCAACAGTCCCAGGGTGGTGTCGGGTTCATCGTCCACAAGTCCCTCGTCAACAACATTGTACAAGTCAAGAGTGTGTCGAGTAGGGTAGCGTACCTTATACTCAAAATCACCAAACGGTATTCGCTGAAGGTTATACAGGTCTACGCACCGACATCGACACATTCTGACGAGGAGGTAGAGGCGCTGTATGAGGATATATCAAAAGCCATACACGCCTCTACCACTCATTACAGTGTTGTGATGGGGGATTTCAATGCAAGGCTGGGCGAACGAAGCGGTGCAGAGACGAGAGTGGGGCATTTTGGGTATGGGCGAAGGAACCAAAGGGGCCAAATGTTGGCCGACTTCATGGAGAAGGAGGGCCTCTTTATGATGAACTCCTTCTTCAGGAAGCGGCCACACAGAAAATGGACATGGTTGAGTCCCGATGGTTCCACGAGAAATGAGATCGACTTCATTATGTCGACCAAGCGGCATATATTCAATGATGTCTCTGTGATAAATAGGGTGAAAACCGGTAGCGATCACCGGATGGTAAGAGGCACGTTGAATATTAATGTAAAGCTGGAAAGGGCCAGACTGGTGAAGTCCACTCTCCGACCTTCTCGTGCTCATATCCAAAATCCCGAAAACTTCCAACTCGAACTGCAGAACCGATTCGAGTGCCTAGCAGACTGCGTTTCTGTGGACGATCTAAACAACAGGTTCGTGGAAACTGTCCATACTGTGGGGTCTAAATTCTTTAAGACCCATCGCAGGAAAAGAACCGAAAAGTTCTCTGACCATACTCTCAAGCTAATGAAGGAGAGACAAGAGATGAGGCTGCAGTCATCGGCAGACGCGGCTGCCTACCGGCGGATTAATAGGCAGATCTCTAAGGCACAAACTCGCGACCTCCGTGTCTTTAATACCAAGTGTATTAAAGATACCATTGAGCGGAACAAAGGCTCAAAAGTGTTCGCGAGAGATCTGTCTATCGGACAGAGCCAGCTGACGCGGCTGAAAACTGATGACGGCCGTCTCGTCTCTTCTCGACCTGAGGTCTTGGGAGAGGTTGAGAAGTTCTATGGACAGTTATATACCACGACACAAAAACCTGTTGAAGATTTGGCGAAAGATCCCAGAGCCAAACTGACCCGACACTATACCGAAGATATCCCGGACGTCAGCCTATACGAGATTAGAATGGCTCTCAAACAGCTCAAGGACAACAAGGCGCCAGGTGATGACGGAATCACTGCGGAACTCCTGAAAGCGGGTGGAAAACCGGTACTTAAGATCTTTCAGCGATTGTTCAATTCCGTCATCCACGAGGGCACAACGCCGGAAGCATGGCACAGGAGCGTGGTGGTTCTGTTCTTCAAAAAGGGTGATAATACCTTGTTGAAGAATTATAGACCCATCTCGTTGTTGAGTCATGTTTATAAGTTGTTCTCGAGAGTCATTACGAATCGTCTCGCTCGTAGGTTCGACGACTTCCAGCCTCCCGAACAAGCCGGATTCCAAAAAGGCTTTGGTACCATAGATCACATTCATACGCTGCGGCAGGTTGTACAAAAGACGGAAGAGTATAACCAGCCACTTTGCTTAGCGTTTGTGGACTATGAGAAAGCCTTCGATTCGGTGGAAACTTGGGCTGTGTTGAGGTCGCTGCAGAGATGCCGGATTGACTACCGGTATATCCAAGTGTTGAAGTGCTTGTATGAAAACGCCACAATGTCAGTACGTATACAGGACCAGACTACGAGGCCAATCCACTTGCAGCGTGGAGTGCGACAGGGAGACGTTATCTCCCCGAAGCTCTTTACCGCTGCGTTGGAGGACGTCTTTAAGCTTCTGGATTGGAACGGGCTCGGCATCAACATAAACGGCGAGTACATCACTCACCTGCGATTTGCCGATGACATAGTAGTCATGGCAGAGACTCTGAGAGACCTCAATACAATGCTCAACGATCTCAGCAGGGTTTCTCAACAGGTGGGCCTGAAAATGAACATGAGCAAGACGAAAATCATGTCCAATGCTCATGCACCGCTCCACCCAGTAATTGTTGAGAACTCTGCACTCAAAATTGTAGACGAGTATATTTACCTGGGACACACAGTCCAGCTAGGTAGGTCCAATTTCGAGAAAGAGATCAGCCGCCGAATCCAACTCGGCTGGGCAGCGTTCGGGAAGCTCCGAGATGTCTTCTCGTCCAAAATTCCTCAGTGCCTGAAGACTCAAGTCTTCGAACAGTGCGTGTTGCCAGTGATGACTTACGGATCCGAGACATGGTCGCTAACTAAGGGCCTCATAAGTAGGCTCAGGACCGCTCAGCGGGCGATGGAGAGAGCTATGCTCGGAGTGTCCCTGCGGGATCGAATCAGAAATGAGGAGATCCGTAGGAGAACCAGAGTCACCGATATAGCTAAGCGAGTCGCGATACTTAAGTGGAAATGGGCGGGGCACATAGTTCGAAGAGCTGATGGTCGTTGGGGTCCCAAGGTGCTGGAGTGGCGACCCCGCACCGGGAAGCGCAGTGTTGGCAGACCCCCCCACCAGGTGGACCGACGACATCAAACGAGTCGCAGGGAGCCGCTGGATTCAGGCGGCGCAAGACCGAGGCCTATGGAAGTCCATGCAAGAGACCTTTGTCCAGCAGTGGACGTCTATCGGTTGATAAAGATGAAAGAAGAAGAAGAAGAAAGTGACAGTTCCTTGACGGCTCTTCTCAGAAGAATCTGTTTCCGAACCAGCGGTAGAGACTTGACTTGTCTTAAAGCCTGTAGGTACATACTGGCCTACATGTAATAAATAATTTAGAATTAAGATCTTTTTTCGTACCGAGCTAAGACCGTGTCATGTGAATTTATCATTTATAGTAACTGAGATACAGAGACTATACGTCATAAATACAGTTAACTACATCATTTTATTACTTTTCTAATACTTTTAAATACGCTTAACTTAATTAAAAACACTTAGACAGGATTAAACGCTCTTAACTGTTGCATTTAACAAGTTATGTGAGCCATAAAAAGGTTACATAATATCTGCTACACTATTAAACCTTAGATATCTAGCTACTTAGATATTATATTGATTGCCACGGTTTTAGGTCATAACTAAAAATTATTTTTTTTAGTTTTCGCCTATTACTATATGTAATCGCATGGCAGTGTTAACTCGCAAACCGTGTCTGTAGGTTTATTTGCTTATTAGAAGTAACTTAACTTCTTAGTAGATTCCAATACAACTTTCACCATCACATAGTTCAACTAGAGCTCATTTTCACCAACTTTCCCTAAATTTTAGAGACTACCAAAGTTAAGTAATCCTTTTTGGCAATTGCGTTTTCGAAATATTTAAGACTCCTGAATAGGAAATGATTTAGGTTACGGTTGGTAAAAATTGTCATTAGTCTGCCCGTAACAGTGTTCATGTGGATTCAGTTATTTTTTTGTTACTCCATGATAACCACAATAGATTATGGTACTGAATAAAAAGTTCTACGAATATGTTCCTTATTCAGTTGGTATTTAGGCTTTTTGCCCATTGAAATTATTGATTGAGTAATGTTTGTTACATTACATTACAGACAAAAACACTTACGCATTTAAAATATTTATGATGAAGATCCAAAGCTGCAGGAATTTGGTTGTGTGAAATAAATTAATCAATAAATGTCTGTTATAAATAGAGCTGGTGTCAATGAATACGAAATTAAAGCGGCTACATATTATTATATGTAAAACTAATATTTAATTAATATTTGCATTCCTTAACTGCCACATTTCCTATCCACAAAACATTCCCAAGTGAATTTGCATTCTGCTACAATGCCGTGTAAGAAACCAATAAAAGATAATGGATCTGTACTATGTAGGTACTTACTTACCTGTAAAATTCTTGCCAGATTTCAGGTTAGAGCGTGAATGTTAAACTTTAATCAATACGATAAAACACTATTATTAACAATCTGATATAAGTTAATTAATTTTTGATTTATTATCATACCTACACTTGCTGATGCCCCCGACTTCGTCGGCGCGGATTTAGTTTTAAAATCCCTCGGGAACTCTTTAATTTCGAAAAAGTAGCCTATGTCACTCTCCAGGTCCTCAACTATACCCATGCAAAAAATGACGTCAATCCGTAGCTCTGTTGCGACGTGATTGAAAGACAAACCAACAAATACACTTTCGCATTTATAATATTAGTATGATTCGTACCTAAGCTTCAGGGAAAATTAACCAAAATAGTTATTATCAAGTCTTATTTCTGTGAGTGTATTTATAACTTTTTAATTTTCTTTAGTTCAACAAAAAATGTGCGAAGCGGTAAAGGAAATGATGTTCATGACTTTAAGGCTTAACTGGGCGCAGTTATACATAAAACATGAAAGCTTTAACAGTATCAGGTCCCGCTTTAAATACAAAACGAATTCCTCTTACGGTCACAGTCACGGCTGTATGGAGGAAATCATTGCGAAGAGATATTTAAAACTTATTTAGACATTATTCAAATTATATGCATAATTCGTATTAGAACTCTAACTTCCTCAGTAGTCTACAAATCTTGTCCGTTTGTGGATTATTTTCTAAGTTTGAGTCCTGGGTCAGGCCAAAAAAATTTTGGGGTTTTCTGTCATTAAATTCTCACTTGCCCAAATAAACGACATTCATGTGCAAGATTTTAGAAAATAAGGTCAGTAGAAAAAACGGCATCGAATCGATTGTTATCTAATATTATACCTAAATGCGAGAGTATACCTATATTACTAGTTAGTTTTTCCCTCAATCAAGTAGTAACAAATCAATTTGCATGGGTACCTATATGTATAATAGTTAAAGAATGAGGATACTTATAAAATAAAGGAGAATTTCGATTTATCCTAATTTTACGCTGAGGTACAACTTGTACCTGTATAAAAAAAATAGAGCTTATGTTTTTGTAATACCTAATAATTTAATATTCATCATCATCATCAGCACGTATCGCAGGCCTTGTGAGTTGTGCAGGCCATAGTCCACCACGCTGGCCCAATGCGAATTGGCGGACTTCACACACTATGGAAACAGTAAACACTATGGAAGACTAGCAAGAAAAGGTTAGAATTATTTTGCTATAATCCGCCAACAGAAAAAATCTGTATGGTCAAACATGCAATTAAAAGCTAAGCACCACTCACCTACCCAGCCAAGCAAGAAAGCCAAGTTCAATCATGAACTTCCGCAAAGTAACGCCTGCTTCTATCCAATACTATGGAAGACTCTCAAGGTATGCAGGTTTCCTCACGATCTTTTCCTTCACCGTAAAAGCATGTGATATTTTTATTAGTTATACTCAAATATAATATTAGCTTCACAAAAAAATCTAAGAACGCGATTAAATATTTAGGAATTTAGGAATATAATATAAAAGTATCAAACCATATCGCGTCTAGTATGAAAGGTATAAAAACTCAGTACCACAAAAATAGATGTTCGAAAAATGAACATAACATGTTTGAACGCAGTGAAGCCAATCCGCGTTCTGCTTTCATTGTGTGAGTGACGTTAGCATTTTTATTTGTGCAAGTGTGTGTGGTGTTAGAAATTTTCGGCTGCCATTGGCTTGTGTATGATCTAGTTAAATGGTAGGTGTGGTGGGCTTCATGATAACGTGATAATTTTTTTAACATAATTTATCTAATGTTTATATGTTTATTATTTAGTATAGTAATATACGTACGTGAGAAGTTCCTTACTTAAAGATATTGAGTTGAAGACTTTTGAATAGGTGGATTAGTTGATTGCAATAATTAGAAAACATACTAAATGAAATATAGAAATATTATAATTTATAATATTATTATGAGGTCCACTTATAGCTCTTAGGTAAGTACATAATATGTAGATCGAGACTGTGCCACTCAAATGATGTAAAAAATCTTACAGCCTACCATTTCAATATTCTAAATTATTTGTATCATGTAGACCAACTTGTGACTTCTACTATAATCCAAGGCTCTACCCACCAGTTCGGAAAGCTGATTTTTCTCAGAAGAGCCGGCAAGACTAACTCTATTTAAAAAAAAACAATTTTTTTTTTCAAGCTAATCAACTCGACAAAAAATATACAATCGTCATTAAAACGTGATATTTTAGCTATATAAACTAATATACCAAGTCTGCGGATTTGCATGTAACAAATGTAATATTGCTTTAATTCATATCAAAATATAGCCCTGTCACCCAGACCATGATAACGAATCGATTATTTATCATTTCTATCTTAATAATTTTATATAAAAAATTCTTTTTAAAAAACCGACTTTCAACGTAAGTAAAGTAAGTAAGTTTAAGTATATAACTTATTGTTGATATTTTATAAACCGCTCGACCGATTTCGATAAAATTTTAATAGAACCACCTTGAAAGTATACCCTTTAAAACAAAAAAAGAATTTTCCACATCGGTTCAGGCACGAGTAATCGGTGAACATACATAAAAAAAAAAGATTCCGACGTATTGAGAACCTCCTCCTTTTTTGAAGTCTGTTAATGAATTGCAAAAATATAAATATATTTGTCAGTAAAAACCTTAAATCAAACCTGAAATTTTACATGAAAATATGATGTAGCGCATTCAGGGCCAATTACTATAGATGTATAGAGTGAAATAACAACATTGGCGATACGTGTATGCATAACGCATAATCATGCTTACCTACTGCTTGTTTGTTGGTGGACCAAATGAAATCAAAACACTGCCAGCCGACCCTAGTGCTGCCCGGTCCACCTCCCCCTACAACATAATATAGTATATAATATACAACCTCCATATAACCTATATGTACATTTTACATAATAGAGACTTGTTACTACTATGATTATTAGGCTATAAAGGCTATCCCAGGCGCAAGCATCTCTGCTTATCTTTGTCATCGGAGTTAGCAAGTCTTCTGAAGAAAAGTCTTCAGAAGTGCGTGCTGTAGATCGAACCTGCGACTCCCCCGAATAGGAGAACGCATTCCTAACCACTAGGCTATCACTGCTTATGTGCTAGTCATACTAACAGGTATTGTAAATGCGAAAGTGTGTTTGTTTGTTGGTTTGTCCTTCAATAACGCCGCAACAGATCTACAGATCGACGTGATTTTTTGCATGGGTATAATTTAGGACCTGGAGAATGATATAGTACTTCTTTCCCAGAAATCAAAGAGTTCCCGAGGGATTTTAAAAACTAAATCCACGCGGACGAAGTCGTGGGAATCAGCTAGTCATCATACTATCATATAATTATAAATGCGAAAGTGTGTTTGTTAGTTTATTGGTTTGTCCTTCAATCATGCCGCAAAAAAAGCTACAGATCGACGTGATTTTCTGCATGGGTATATAGTTGAGGACCTGGAGAGTGACATAGGCTACTTTTTTTCCGGAAATCAAAGAGTTCCCGAGGGATTTTAAAAATTAAATCCACGCGGATGAAATCGCGGGTGTCAGCTAGTCGTCATACTACGAATAAAATATTATTTTATAAATGAGAAAGTGTATTTGTTTGTTAGTTTGTCCTTCAATCTTGCCGCAACAGAGTTACATATCGACGAAATTTTTTGCATGGGTATAGTTGAGGACCTGGAGAGTGACATAGGCTACTTTTTTCCCGGAAATAAAAGAGTTCTCAAGGGATTTTTAAAAACTAAATCCATGCGGACGATCTAATCAAATCCAAACACCCCTCTTAACTTCAGCGCGCTTGAGCAAAATCAATTTGCAAAGATGCGTTTCAAGATCAGGAGAGCGTCGGAATCTGGCGTTATTTTCGCCGGGCCAACCTTGAATTTTACCGGGTATTTTTGTATTGCACTCATGCACTTGGCTGCTATGCGCTTTTTGATTGTAAAAATATCGGCGGAAAGATCGGGCGGCAGCTGCGATGTGACGCGGAGAATTTACACGTTAGAACTGAAATTGGGTCGAATATTTTTTTTCCGTACTCGTTTAAGAAGTCGTGTTTTTTTTTTTTTCATTTTTACAGTTCAAAATAATTTCATTTCATTTCATTTATTCGTTGCATAAACTGTTACAATAATAAAGGTCTTAAAAGATAGTTGGCTTAAACAGTTTGCCAATGCCTGGCGCGCAACATACTTTAAACTTTGAATTTAACTATTCATTATTTATAATATCAACAATCCACAATTATTATATACAAAACAAAATAAAATATGTCAATGAGAAGTATCTAAAACAAATATTCCAATCCAATTTGTAGGTACTGCCCTGGATCGGACAACATAACAAATGAAGTATTAAGACTAGCATACAAAACATTAGCCGGACCACTAGCGGAACTATTTAACTTAATACTGCAAAAGACTGAAACGCCCATACAATGGTCTAAATCGGACATCATACTCATCTATAAAAAGGGTGATCCGAAAGACATTGGCAACTACAGACCAATAAGCTTACTCCCGAGCCTCTACAAACTCTTCTCAGCCATTATAAATAAAAGAATCAGTAGCACGTTGGAATTAAAACAACCAATAGAACAAGCAGGCTTCAGGAAAGGTTTCTCAACAGTGGACCATATCCACACACTTGAACAAATCATTGAAAAGTACCAAGAACAACAAAGACCGCTATACATAGCGTTTGTTGACTACCAGAAAGCATTCGATACAGTAACACATGTAAGTATATGGGAAAGCCTAAAACAGCAGGGAGTTGAAGACGTATACATACAAGTCATAAAGAGCGTATATAAAAACAACATGGGCAAAATTAAGCTAGAAACTCTAGGACCAAGTTTTCCTATAGAAAGAGGCGTACGACAAGGCGACCCCTTATCTCCAATATTATTCATAGCCATTCTAGAGGCTATCTTCAGGAAGATAGATTGGAGTAAGTCAGGCCTATATATAAAGGACGAATACATAAGCCACTTAAGATTCGCAGATGACCTAGTGCTGTTATCGGAATCCAGCACCCAGTTACAACAAATGATGGAAACTTTACATTCGGCTAGTATCAAGGTGGGTCTGAAAATGAATCTCTCTAAGACTATGGCAATGACAAATCGGCGGAGAAGAATATTAACAATAGATAAAGTGCCACTCGAATATATAGAATCATACATTTATCTAGGTAAGCAAATTAGTTTTGATCCGAAAAATAATGAACTAGAAGTGAAAAGAAGAATACAACAAACGTGGAATAAATATTGGAGTTTAAAGGAAATCTTTAAAAGTGGCCTGCCTATTACCATAAAAACAAAAATTATGAATTCCAGCCTCCTTCCAAGCTTGACTTATGGCTGCCAGACCTGGAAATTCACTTCAAAAGTAAAAAATCTAATCACCACCTGTCAAAGAGGATTGGAGCGCAGCATGCTTAAACTAAAGAAATCAGACAAAATACGACACACAATAATAAGATCAAAAACCAAACAACAAATGCATTGAAATACGCACAAAAACTTAAATGGAGATGGGCTGGCCATGTTGCGAGGCTTAAAGACCGAAGATGGACCATAAAAGCGACTTTTTGGAATGGACCTCCAGGTAAAAGAAATCGAGGAAGACCACAGACTCGCTGGGACGACGAGATCAAAAAAGTAGCCGGCCCAAACTGGAAACAGACTGCACAGGACAGAGACAAATGGGCATATTTGGAGGAGGCCTTCACCCAATAATGGGGTTCCTACAAATTATATTATTTAGATATAAAATCTAACCAAGTTAGCTAATAATAATAGTAAATATTATCTAGTAGTAAATATTATTTAGTAGCAAATATTATATAGTATATTAACAATAGTAAATAAAATAGTTATATGTAAAATTAATTTGTAGGAAATAAAAGGCTTTTTTATTTATTTTTTTATTTATAATATCAACAATCCACAATTATTATATACAAAACAAAATAAAATATGTCAATGAGAAGTATCTAAAACAAATATTCCAATCCAATTTGTAGGTACTTGACACAACAACAACGTTAATGTTTTACATCGAAATATTTAATTAAGTTATTCGTTAATTCCGTAGTAACATTTTTGTATAAGATACTCTTTTAACTTGCTTTTAAACTTGAAAAAATCGTCTATTTTATGAAACTCGGTAGGTAACCGGTTAAAGAGTTAATTGTATTTTCACAAAAAAAAATTCGAGGGCATTGAAAAAAACCACAGAGGTTTGGCCTCAATGCCGTCCGCACCCAGCGCCTTACATTGTACTTAATTACATACTTACTTACACAATACGTAGGTACATACAAAAAACGCTTATTACTATTAAAGCCAGAGAACTATTTCCAAGGCACCAAAAAAACATAGCAAAATACTTGGGTAGGTAGCTAAGAAAGTTAATAAATAAATAATTATCGTAATCAAAGTTTGCCTAGGAAATAGTCCTTCAGCTTCCGCGTGTGAAAGTGTCAAATAACTTGAAGTCTCTTTTTGCATCAGAGACTCCGTTCAGTCCATTAATTTTTATATTTTTAACCGACTTCAAAAAAGGAGGAGGTTATCAATTCGTCGGATTTTTTTAAATGTATGTTCACCGATTACTGGCAGACGCCTGAACCGATTTGGAAAATTCTTTTTTTGTTAGAAAGTGTCAGGTTAATTTCCCAGGGTAAATTTTATCGATTGCATCGCGAAAATAGCGACTCAAACGCGTTTGCGTTTTCATGCAGAATCGCGAAATCGCGCGAAACGCGATGCACGCAAAGGGCTATAGAAACGCGCGATCGCTGCCGCTAAAAGTAGCCAGTCTGACCTCTCCCTTAGAAAGACCAACCACTGTGAATTATCTGGACGTGTTATTTCACACTAGCTGATGCCCGCGACTTCGTCCGCGTGGATTTAGTTTTTAAAATCCCTCGGGAACTCTTTGATTTTCCGGGATAAAAAGTAGCCTATGTCACTCTTCAGGTCCTCAACTATGCCCATGCAAAAAATCACGTCGATCCGTAGCCCTGTTGCGACGTGATTGAAGGACAAACCAACAAACCAACTAACCAACAAACCAACAAACAAACACACTTTCGTATTTATAATATTAGTAAGGAAGTAAGGATTAGATCAGAAGGAGGATCAGAAAGAACGAACTGTAGGATTTCGCACGTTCGTCGAATAGATCAATCATTTATTATTTAATTTATTTATTTAATTCATACATTTTTACAAAAATAAAAGGAAATTTACAAAAAAATATTACTTAAAACAATTACTGAAAAACATAAAATTAGTTACAAATGTTCATAAAATTTATAACAAAAGATGTCAAAATAAGTGTTTTCTGAAACAGATAGTGTTGATAAAACTGCATTAGTGAATGAAACACTGTCAATCAATCAGTTAATCTTTATTATAAGATTGATTTGTGAGCAAAGTAAGGATTGAATATGTTTCTATGTTAAAAAATAAATTCTTGGCACCGCACGTTGCCAAAAGTTCGCTTTTGAAAAATGTTTCATCTTCCCTGTATTCCTATGATTCAATTTTATTGGCGTTTCACCAGGAGATTTGTGGTATTTTTCGTGGGAGTTCTAATTTAACCCAATTTTAATGTTTACTTTTTTTTTTTAAAGAATATCAACCAAGTTGAACTTGACTAATATTCTCCTCTCCCCTCCAAATAAGCGGAAAGCTTGTATCAGGAGTGGGTACGACAATAGTGCAACGGGTGGGATTCGAACCTGCGACCAATCAGTTTTCAGTGCGCACCTTTAACCGTTGGGCTATTGAGGCTTAAATTGATTACTCGACTACGGCAAAGGCGAAACGAAGGGTTATGATTTTAGCAGTTTATATATTTTGTATGTGATTATTTACATATGTTCCACTTTAGCGCCTGAACTACTGAACCGATGCTGATATTATGGTCCGGATGGCATAGGCTAAGATCTATACGAACAAAATCAATGTGACGCATGATACTTATCAGTAGTGGGTTACAGTTTTTAAACTTTTTCGTTTTTAAGGTGGAAGACACGGGTCTGCCCGCGAAATTCAAATTTAATTTGGTTTCAAAATTAATCAAAATATCGACTAATTTGTGAGTAACTCACGTCCAACTCAGTATTTTGATTAATTTCTTAAACTGGTCACTTTCAAGTAAAGATTTTTATGTAAACCTGTGAAGATGATAATTCCACTGGCGCAATTAGAAGGCCATAAGCCTTCTTTGTCGTATTAGTTTACAAATTGCGAAAGACCAAATTAAATTTGAATTTCGCGGGCAGACCCTTGTCTTCCACCTTAAAGTAGAATTCAGATTAGGAATCTATTCGGATCATCGAGACCGTTCATATTCATACTCACTTTCTACTAATCTTATTTCAGTTTATTATGTATCCAAAAATCAACCAGTATTATATTCCTCAAAATGAGAACTAGTAACTTTTCTGATTAGGTATATGTCTACAAATTGAATCGTATCAGCATTTAGGCCCGCTTGCAGAAACATCGAGTTATCCTTTTAACCCAGAGTTAGCTGCTGCTTTGAGAGATTTCGTATAAAGCTTCTGTAAAAATTACAAATTTATCCCTGGGTTAAGTCTAACCCGGCGTGTCTTCAAGCGGGCCTCATTAGATTAAAATCGCCCTTAACTCGTTAAGATTTATCAACAACAAAAATACCTCAGTCGGCAATAATAGGAACTACATCGTATTTGAAAAGATCAAGGGCTAAAGCATCGCATTTAAAGATTATAAAATACACATTCAAGTTAGACATTATAATAATTGTTAAAAGTTAAAATCTGTGAAATTTAAATAAACAACACAAATCAACATTTTATAACACGATAATATTATCGAACAGCGTAATTAATTCAATTTTATTACTTGACGCAGACCGTCATATTTTTCTATTAGCTTCATAATATTAATTTCTAGCGCCAAACCACGCCTAGGCGAATAAATAAAATTCGCAAATAGAACTCGCTTCCTGCGATTCGGTTCTAAAATTAAATTTAAAAATGGCGGCGTTTCATCCGGGCGGCCGCAAAATTGTGCATAAAACTGCAACGCGCATTGCCGATCTAAACATCAAAAATAGAATTCACTAGCGCTCAGCTTAGTGCACACGTGCGAAATTGTAAGTATGATGGGTAGCCTAAGTATGTCACACTCTCTTTAACATTTCTGCGGTGGTGTCGTGTGATGCGGGTTGTTACGTTCCCTCAAATATGGTTGAGCAAAGCAATGGCTGGGTCATGCGTCATGCTCGTGAACGGGTGCCACCAGCGGCAATGGGGCTACTTTCTGTCTGCCCGTCTTAACATGTGTTGAATTATAATTAGATATAATTACGTATGCTTTTATGGAACTTCCCCTCATTGTGGAAACTCTGCATACATAGCATAATATCTATTAAGTATATTGTAAAAGTATTTTGAAAAGAGCAACTGCCGAGTTTCTTGCTGGTTCTTCTCGGCAGGAACGGCATTCCGAACCAGTGGTAGACTCATTGACGATTCAAAAGTACTTGATAAAAGTTTATTTGAATAAAAAACATTTCTATTTCTTTTTCTATTTCTTTTTTTTTTTTTTTTAATCTTTATTTTAGGAGTTTGGTCCTAAAGGACTACGCCACTCCGTAAATCTTCAAGATAGTCTTAACCTAAACAATATCACGCCTCAGCAGGCACTTCCTAAACAGCCGTACCAGCGCCCTAGCCTCATCCGACAGAGGTTGGGCCAGAGCGCTGTTACAGCCGCCGATCTGCCGGAGCATGGGGAACCGGGCAAGAGTATCCCATCTCTCGGCCTCGTTACGGACACATTCCAGTAGCACATGGAAGACGTCCTCGGGCTTGTCACAGTCCGGGCAATTGGGTGTTGACAATTTTTTCATGAGAAAACCGAATTTAGCCAGTGGAATGTGTCCACAACGAAGCCGTATTAGATGTACAACATCTCGTCGGCCTAGTGAACAGTTGCTAACCCAGGATGTAAATGGTTCAGATTGGACCGTCCTGTACCAGATACCTTTATCTTTCGACCGACAATCAAAGTATTCTTTCCAAAGGGAAACGATTTTAGCTCTCAACAAATTTATACAGTCGGTATAAAAAGGGACCACTTGGACTAAAATTCCTTCATAGGTAGCCATATCAGCCAGCTGGTCTGCTTTAACGTTGCCATTGATGCCAATATGGGATGGAATCCACTGAATTTTGATTGATTTATTTAATGATTTAAAATTTAAAAGAATTTTGATAATTTCATAAGCTATAGGTAGCCCTCGAAAAGTCGAGGAGCATCTAGCCAAATGTTGAAGCGCGCTTTTAGAATCAGTCAGAATAACAAATTTATCAAACAAAATTGGGCTTATGTACGATAATGCTTCAACAATAGCTAGTAATTCGACATGCATAATGGAAATACTAGCTTCAATTTTGAATTTTGCCTCAACATCCATTTGTGGATCAAAAAAAGCTGCGCCCGAAGAACTGGAGTTTTTAGATCCGTCTGTATAAATTTGGTAATAATTGTGAAACTTGTTATTAAGGTACCTAGTACAGATCTGCTTCAAATTAAAGGAACTATATCGATTCTTGGCTTGATCCATACCTTCAACATTCATACATAGAACATCATTAAGGTCTATTTTACTAACCCACAAATCTAGACTGAACATTTCTAACTTGTTACTGGAGTGTATAACAGTATCAACCCAATCCTTCTGAGTAGACGCAAGTAAGGGGATGTTTCTTCTTTTCCAGAAATTACGCGTACAACGCGACAACAGTATTTGTAAAAGGTCAATCAGTCCCGTTTTACTAGAAAGAGATTTGGTTTTCAATAAAAATTTGCCAGCCAAAAAACTCCTACGTATATTTAAAGGCTGTAAGTTTAATTCTGCCTCCATTACATGTATGGGTGAACTTCTTAAAAAGCCACCTATGATTCGCATAGCCATGTTCTGTACCCTATCGAGTTTACTAAGATGCGAGTTGCAGCTGTCCGAGTACAGAAAACAGCCATAGTCCAACCGGCTTCTAATAATAGCTATATACAACCCTCTCAAATGTTGAGGATGTACACCCCAACCCGAACCTGACAGTACCTTGAATACGTTGAGAAATTTTAAGGTCTTCTCTTTAAGTTCATTAATATGTTTGCCCCACCTCAAGGAGCAGTCCAACCACATACCTAGGTATTTAACGTTAACTTCTGTTCGAAGTACATTGTTGTTAATTTTAATAATTACTGGAGATCTGTTAAGTCCTTTTTTAAAAACACAAGTTTTACTTTTAGATGTCGAAATTTCTAAACCTAACTCACCAAACAATATATACAATTTGTTCAAAGCGTCTTGAACGTGATCGACACTTACATTTAAATTTTTACTAGTAGAATATATGACGAAGTCATCGGCGTACTGTGACACATTGATGAAAGTATTATTGATTTCTTTACAAATATGATGAGTAGCAGCGTTAAATAATAAAGGAGATAATGGGTCTCCTTGGGCTAAGCCTTGACCAGTACTCAGAGGAATAGAGCAATAATCCTCCGACTTTATCCTTAACTTACGTTCCTTTAAAAATTCCCACAGATAGTTACAAATTTTATTACCGACTCCCAATTGATCTAATTTTTTTAAAAGTGCGCAAATATCTAACTTATTATACGCATTATCAACATCAATAAAACAACCCACTGTTATCTCATTTCTAGTAAAGCCCGTTTGAACCTGTGTAACTAACTTAGCTAATCCATCTAAACAAGAGTGAAATTTTCTAAATCCTATAGAACTGTCCGCAAAAATATTATTTCGTTCCATGAACCATTCTAGACGCTTATTAATGACAGAATGGAAGATCTTGCACAAGCAGGAGATAAGGGAGATAGGCCTTAAAGATGACAATTTTTCTGAACTTCGACCAGGCTTGGGAATGGGAATCACGGTTATATCACGCCACTGCGAAGGTACAAAGCTAGTAAATAGGAAAATATTATAAAGGTTAACAAGCCATTGCTTAGCAACTAGAGGTAAATGATGGATCATAGAAAACGAGATATCATCACAGCCAGGGGCGGTATCTTTGGATTTTATAGATTTGCATAGTTCTTGAATAGTAATGGGAGCCTCTATTGAACTGTTAGTTGACATAAATTGTGGTTTAGCTGGAGTAACATAGTCCGGACATAAACTATGGAGTAAAACTTCGTATTTGCTCACCTCTATGTGTTGACGAGGTCTTTTATAACCTTTCAACCACCTCATACGGTGCCACATTTCGCTAGATGATGTAACTTCATCAATCGATGAGCAGAAGTTGCGAAAAGAGTTTGATTGTTCACGTCGTATGTCTCTTTGTGCATCCGCAATAGCCTTTTCTAACTTTGACAAATTTGAAGGGGTTGGATTGCGCCTAAATGCTCTTAATTCTAACCGTCTTTTTGCAACTGATTTCGACAGGTTTGAGTTCCAAAATTCCCTAGGTTTAAAATTATTTTCTGGATTAAAACATATTTTAATGTTCGGGATATGTAATTCAGCAGCTTTGTTAATATTATCAATAAAAAGATTATATGCTGTTTGTGGGTCATCTGGAAAGTCTAAATCTAAAAACGAATCTTCAAGACACGCACGATAGCTCTCCCACTTTGCTAGTTTGAAATTTCTCTTTTTCTGAATTTTAAACTCAGAAACATAAGACGTGCTTAACTTAATGATTAAATGGTCACTTCCTAGTGATTCATTCGTAACTGTCCACCTGAATCCAAGTGCAGCATCAGAGGTGACCAATGAGATATCTGGCGAAGACTCGCGTAATTGGCCATCTACTAATTGGAATCGAGTAGTGGAACCGTCGTTAAGCAAAACCATGTTACTTTCTGTAATCGCGTCCAGAATTTGGTTACCTCTATTGTCCGATTTATTAGACCACATAGTATGATGGCCATTAAAGTCACCAAGAATAATAGTTTTGGACGTGGCTATGGAAAAAACTCTATCCCAATCTGACTGGGTAGTTCTAGTATCGGAGGGGCAATATACACAGATAATGTTTTCAATATGGTTGCAATTAAGTATTTTAACATGAATTAATTCTATGCCAGGATTAATAACATCTACCCTACACGAAAATGACTGCAATGATTTATGGGTTAGTATGGCCACGCCCCCATAAGCATCGTCCCTATCACATCGATAATATATATTATAATCTTTAACTCTAATATACATTTCGTCATCAAGCCACGTCTCAGACAGTGCCACAATATGAACTTTTTCCTGAATTAGCAACTGCTCGAAAGAATTAAGCTTAGGTCTAATGCTACGAGCATTCCACTGGATTAAATTCAGATTGATTCTTTTTTTTTGGTGTACTGGGCCATGTTAAGTAAACAAGTGAACCAGGTCCTTGATCACTGGAATTTTGGTAATAACATCTTGAAAGACATCTTTAGTCCACTGCACGAAATATTTAACACCTCTTCGTATCTTATCCATCAATGAGTCCTCACTTCTAGTGTTAAATAATATGGATTTAAGCTTTTCAAGTAGAACTTTAAGATACACTTGCCATTCAGGACCTCTACTTTCATTCCTGCTTCTTCCTTGATCCTTGATAGAACCATCACCAGTATTGACATCACTATGATTCAAATCATCGCTTGCCTTTGACTCGTATTCTGAATCCAGCCACTCCATTTCTTCATCTTTATTACCCACCCGAAATAGTATTTTCCTCTTCTTCTTTTTCTTCTTTTTGTTTTTTGTATTTTCATCAGATTTGTATTCCTCTCCACTAGATACTATTCCAGTATTTTCCTTGAGATGAGATGAAGACGACATTGAAGTCGCTTGAGCGTAAGATTTTCTACCTGAAGGCGGATCTGTGACTCTTGACTCGTATTGATCTTTTCTCTTAGGCTTCGGGAAGTCATCCTCTGAGAAGGTAGGCTCAGGTCGCCTTGGTGGTACATATAAAGTCAGCGCTTTTTTATATGATACGCCAAATTTAGACATCAGTTCTCGGATCCGTTTCTCTCTACAATATATAGGGCAGATTCTGGCCATAGCCATATGTTTCCCTCCACAATTGTTACATTTAAATGAGGTTTTAGTACAGTTTGGGTGGTTTTCTCCACATTTTGGGCAAATAATTTTATATGTAGGGCAGATTTTGACCGAGTGGCCGTATCTCCAGCAGCGCGAACATTGTGTGACAGGATACACATAAAGGGTCACCTCTGCTATAGTATCAAAAATTTTAACGTGTGAGGGTAAGGGTCCTTTGAAACAAATTCTCATTTTTTCACTTATTTCCCAATTTCCATCAGACCTGTTTCTACGTTTTAACCTTTTAATCCCCAAAATTTTTACGTCAGAACTCAGACTTTCTAGAATTTCTTCATCTTTGAGATCCAAATCTATATCCTTTATAACTCCATATAATTGAGTAGTTTCCATAGTTTTGTAAATATTAAATCCCATTTCCTTAAATTTTATTGAGTTGACAAGCTCATCAGCACTATCCTCATTACTAAACTGTATTAGAACTTTATATGAGTTTAAATATTTAATGCGGGTAACATTCTGAATCTTTTCAGTCCGCAATAGTTTAGCTAATTTAAATTGTTTTGGTACCTGTTCAGGACTTGATATGCATACTTCGAATCTGTCTTCTGGTATTGGCTCACCTGCGTTGGCCCTAGCAAAACGTTTTCCTTTCCTTCCTGCGATAGACCACATTTCTTCCTTGTCTCCGTCACGTTGTCTCTTGTGTGGTCTTTCCTCATTTACAGTCTTCGCCGTATCTCCTGCCATACTCGTCGACTCCAAAGATATCTCCGATCCATCGGACTCGTCCGGATCATTATTATTCATTGTCACCCTACACTCACTCGGGCGAACTTAACATCGCAATGAACTAGAATTCGCGGTTGAGCGCAGCGAAGCTATGAAACCGGTTTCGCGGTCGCAAGGTACACGCGTCCAATTGCATCGAGCGCCTGTGCGCAACTGTTTTCTATTTCTATTAAAGAAAATACATATTATGTTGTTACCATAGTTGTTCAATAAGCAAATAACTTAATGATCGTCATCAACGTAAATCTATCTCTTGCTCAGTGGACGAGCCTCCTCGTCGGAAGACATTTTTAGTCCTCTGCCTTCTCAGTTCTTCATCCAGCCATTTCTTGTTAGAAATATTTCGCATATGACATTCGTAATTCTGAGTGCGTTTACTGCACGTAGGGATACAAACCTACTCGGTTTCTCATGGTTCGATAGTGGATCACTGTCAAAGACGTGCCGCTAAGTGATTTGTCGTTACGGCACGTTATTTGTTATGTAATTCTCAATAGGCATCCTGGGATTTGAAAATTGTCAGTATCACATATACCCCCGTGCCTTGAAGATTATTATCAGGTGTTAGTGATGATAACCGGGACCGACGGCTTAAAGTGCTCTTCGAGGCAAGGGAGTGAAAAGGTCAGATTTGGATGCCTAACGTTGGTCACCCATCATGTGTGATGTGATCGACCGGGTACCGTTGCATAACCGAGTGATCGTTTGATATTATGCCATGTTACAACTATCTCTGTATGTATGTGCTAAACAGTGATAGCCTAGTGGTTAGGACTGTGGTCTCCTATTCGGGGGGCCGCAGGTTCAATCCCGGGTGACTCTGACTCCTCAAGTGCGTTTAAGCAATTAAATATCACTTGCTTCAACGGTGAATGAAAACATCGTGAGGAAACCTGCACATCTGAGAGTTCTTCATAATGTTCTCGAAGATGTGTGAAGCCCGCCAATTCGCATTAGGCCAGCGTGGTGGACTATATAGCCTATAACCCTTCTCTGAAAGGAGACCTGCGCTCAGTAGTGAGCCGTTGATGGGTTGTTAATGATGATGATGACAACTATGTCTCTCTAAAGAGAGCAAGAAAGAAGACTTTTATTGATTTGAATACCTACAAGAAGCTGGTAATCTAGCTATTTGTAATCAGCAAAAATAAGTGCAGTAACATCGAACCCTGGACCTCCCGTTATAAGACCACAGCGCTCAGCACTGCGGTAGACGGGTCATAGGGGTGTTTGTTGACTAGGAAGGGTCAGATTTCGAATCGTGCTATTTCATTTGAGGATTCAATACCCCCCTATAAAGGGTTTCATAGATCAGGGTTTCTACTGATAAATTCGTTAAAAATTTAACAAAAATTTTAACCGCTTAAAATATTTGTGGGCGTCACCTGAAGGCTCGATTGCAATTGCTCGGCTGGAGGTAGTATGATTTGGAAACTTTTATCCAAAAATAATTTTGGACCATATGCGAATTGGACTATTAGTGAATTAGAATAATTTTGGACCCAATTGGACCATTGGCAAATTGGACCATCCACAAATTGGACCTACCGAGATTTGGACTAACTGCGAATTGTACCATCAGCGAATTAAGTGAATTGGACGAAATGAGAATTCTACCAATCGCGACTAAACTATGGCGGCAGTGAGTCCTGAGCCTAAGAACGCCAGATTGCCTTCTTTCGGCCAGCACAAACAAACAGTGCGATAGTACCCAGCTCTTTCAAGCATCATATATTTTACCGCAGTGTTTTACTCTAATGTTTAAAGAACGCCTACACCCGGGAAAATTGGATGCACTAAACTTTGCTTTTTGTTACATTGCGTTTACCTCGATAGCCTAACGGTTAAAGGTGCGAACTGAAATTTGAAAGGACGACGGTTCAAACCTTTTGATTCCGGAAAAATAAAAGTATAACACGGAATTTAAAAAAAACTTAATTCTAAGTTTTATGTAATTGAGTCGCGGATAAAAGCTAGAAAAAGTTCAAAAGAAACCTAAACTAAACAACACTAATAAGATCAAGCTAAATTACTTATTTTTAACTCACCCGTTTATACCAAAAAAAAGTTTTAGTAGTTATTCTAAGTTTCTTACATGATAGGATACGCTTTCTATACAATTTCTAGAAATAGGTAAACTTGCGTGGCTTCATTTTAAATCATAAGGCTTCATTTTAAATCATAATTGTTACCATAATTTAGATCATAATACCTAAGCAGACAGTAGTACCTAAGCATATCATAGTACCTAAGCAGATATCTGGGTATCTCATAGTAGATATTAAACTCTTACATAGTTGCACAAACATGTTATAAAAAAGGCTCCTAGAGCGTAATTCAAACAAGCAGGATACTCTAGTTAGTCCTTTCCGAGATAACAATGTATAGATGGGCCCTAAATCTGGATTTATCTAAACAAAATGGCGTCTAACGCCTAATAATGCCATTGTCTAGAACTGGTAGAATTTCGGTTGCGAAAACTGCGCCCGCGCACGTTGACTCACGCGAAGCAATGTTAAGAGGGGGGGTAGGTATAGGCAAAAGAAATGATAATTAAATATAAATCTTATTTTCTAGTCCATAAAGATGCTTTTACACCGTTAACGATATCGAAGGCTGCAACGTTAGGTTTTACGAAATCTTAACATGAGTTTTCGTTTTAAAACCGTGAATTGGTCTAAGATATTCGATGTGAGAGGAATATTTTAAGGATTTCAGCTCAGTTGGGTCTAATGGCATCCCATTCTAATTAGATTGCATAAGTTGTTAGGTCTAAACTAGAGTTTCGTAGCTGTTTCTAAGTGAATATTGAATTTCATTTAGCATCTAACCTAACTTACAAAGAAGAGTACCGATATTAGGTAATTATAGGTATGCTAGGTACTGAAGCTGTGAGCTAGTCTGTGTCTTCATTAATTTACAACTAGCTGTGTTGCCCGGCTTCGCATGGCTGGGCATTAAATTCTATAAACTAGGCAAGTTTATAGATTTAATAAGAATGTGTTTTTTTGTTGTAATAAGCTATTTATTTTAATAAACATCCCTCCCAATTAATTGTCAATCAAAACTTAAGACCAAAGGAGATGGCCAAAAAAGTACATTCGGCGTACACATACATAGTAAATATTTATTAAATATTAAAAATAGAAAGATGAATTATTAAGTAGTTTTTAACCTCTCTGAACTTGTCAGTTTTTATTTCAAAATAATAAGGAATACAAGATGAATTCTTCAACTTCCGCCATATTGTAACGATATCTGTAGAAAATAATGGACGTTCCTCACCATGTGTATTACTTATGTCGACACGTTATTTGGATATTCGCTTGACAAATGACAAATGCTTTTACTAGGAACATTTTATTCATATCGAAACTATTTATTGATATTTTTTGCATTCAATAAATGAAAAAAAAAAATTGTATTAAAACTAACAATGTTCTATGTGAAAATGAGTATTACTTAGTTCCATTCCCACATTCTGCAACTTAATACTTATAACGGAACGCATTTACGTGTTTGATAATGTGTCATAGTCTATGTCAAACGTCAATGTAATGCGGAAGATAGTTGATTGTAGTCGTTTTCCTAGTTCCATGGATGATTGCATTGCAGTTCATCATCATGCATCATATTTTCTGGTGAGAAGGTGGGTACCTTGTTTAAATGCCTATTGTTACTAAAATCATATCAGTTTAGTTTAATAATTCGCAACTGTTCGCTATTTTAAAGCGCCCTAAGTTTTTTAATCACAATCTATACTCTTACATGTTTACGTCTATCTGTTGTAATGACAAGTTCTGTGAGGATTTTATTTATAGCAATTTAATGTGCCTATAATCACGAATTTATAACACCAAAAGTCATTGGTGTACACTAAGTTTGAACGTCCATAGAGAAATTGGCCATGTCCTTTAGAATAATAATTAGGTAGGTATGTATTCACAAATGGGTCATATTGAACGTATTATCGAAATGCCTAGGTATAGTCTTTTTATTTGTCATTAATTGAAGAGTTTGTATCGTACTGCTTAAAATGCCAATAATTGGGTAGTTAGTTTCCTCTAATAATGAATATTATTTGATAAATAGTATTAACCTACACCAATTGATTCCCATAGCGTCTAATGCGCCCTTTGAAGGTAATTAATTAATTACTTGTACCATGATCACTTACGCTAAAGATTGTTATCAGGGGGTTAATGACCGGAACCTAGTGCTAAATTACGTGCTCTTCGAGGCACCTAAGCACATAATTATATGTAAGGCACATATATCATTCATTCATACATTCACAAAGTAAGCAAAAGTTAAGTGACCTAACATATTAAATTGGCGGTTATTTATTGTTAAACGTGAGAACATCACTCTTGAAGATGCTCTGTTCTTTTGAGTCGTCAGAGGCGAATTTAATCACTGACTGAATGAAAAGTGAAAACATCGTGAAGAAACCTGTTTGCCTGAGAATTCTCTGTAATGTTCTCAAAGGTGAGAAGTCTGCTGAATGGCCAAAATGCTGCCAAAACGCTGGCGAAAACACTAAAGTATCCAGAGTTGTGGCCTAGGTCAAGCCTAGGTATAAACGCTTCACATTCTGGAGAAGATTTGTGCCCACTGCCCAGTAGTGGGACGGTGATGGGTTGGGATGAATGAAAATTGGTTTGGAATGCACCCATCATATTTTCATTGAAAAAAAAAACATTGTCGCTTTATAATTATTAGACAGGAAAGAAAATGTTGCATGCAAAGGATGATACTTAGGTAGTAAAGTAATTTCTCACAGACAACCTTTGGTGAGAAAAGTGGGATACTTACCAAGATAAGTAATATAAAAAAGTGGTTAATAAAATAAAAGTATAATCTACTAACTATTATTTATTCGCTCAGGGTTTATTTTTAAGAAATTTAAGTCATCGAATATATTTTGTCGATTAAGATTTCACAAAATAATCTTAATTATTATTATCTCAAACTATACTTATAAAATTTCGTAATTCTCTAACTATAATTATCAGAATAAAATTATATCTGTATTACTTATTCAAATGCAAAACCCTTAATTGACATTGTGTTAGTAATATCGCATTAGAACTTAGAGTACCTAGGTAATGCGATACGTAGAGAAAAAACAGGTTAGGCAAGGCTGGACCGACTAGATCCGATGTTATTATATTTCTTTTACAAAAATTTTACACCCATTTAAAACTCTACATCCAAAGGAATAAGGGTCATTTAAGTTTAAAAGTGTCGTAAGTATGTAGCGTGTTAGTTGGTATTTATTTTATTTGAATGGTAGGTTATGACGTCGGTTGTATTGTATTAAGAGTGATGGAAGAACGTGGATCTTTATGGGACTCCTGGTACAAAATGTTGATCGCAGGGTCTTAGGATAAGATCTATAGACAGCACTTTCACTCAGCTCAGACTCAAGACTGAGTTTAAACGAGACAGATTTATATCGGAACATATTTGTGTCTCATTTTAACTCTATCTCGAGTCTTGAGCAGAGCTAGAGTACGCTCTATATAGACTATAGATCTCATCCTTACATTTGGTTCTAGGCACACACAAAAAACACGACGAATGTCTCAAACTGCGACTGCTACAAGGAACTAAGAAACTGTACAATACTTAAAAATAAATCCTTACTTCCTACTAATATTATAAACTAGCTGATGCCCGCGACTTCGTCCGCGTGGATTTAGTTTTAGAATCCCTCGTGAACACTTTGATTTTCCGGGATAAAAAGTAGCCTATGTCCTCAACTATAGTACCCATGCAAAAAATCACGTCGATCCGTGGCTTTGTTGTGGCGTGATTGAAGGACAAACCAACAAACAAACACACTTTCGCATTTATAATATTAGTATGATTAGAATATTGAATTGCATAGGAAAACACTGTAGCATTAAGTCCATACGATGTACTACATCCATACCTACTATGTAGTATGTAGGTATAATGATCTTTTGGCAAAATCTGACGCCTTTGGAGTAGTTTGACTTTGACAAAATAGGGCTATCCAGGATGGCTATATACGATAAAGTACGCTTGCCAGCTTAAGATGAGCCGTACATTCAAAGTATCTTGTAGATTCCGGGGTTCAAGTTATTTGGACCTTATACTGAAGATCGTGATGTCTATAATTTCTGAACTACGAAATTGACGACCTTGAAATAATTACAGGACAATCTCTAAAGAACCTGCTTTCTAACAAAAAAAGAATGGATTAAATCGGAATACGCCTTAATGAATTACAGCGAAATACCCATTTGGACTTTCAGCCCCTCTCCCAAGGGAACCGTGCTGAATTTCGGGATAAAAAGTATCCTATATTATACCTCGTAGTATTATCTTAAATCGTGCCAAGTTTCATTTAAATCCGTCCAGTAGTTTCGGCGTGATGCGCGGCCAAGATACAGACAGACAGACAGACAGACAGACAGACAGACAGACAGACAAAAAATTAAAAAAAAATTGTTTTGGCTTCAGTATCGATTATAGAGTGCCCTCAAACAAAAATTTTCAAAATATCTTCAATGTACAGAATTGGACCTGTTACAGTTTTATTATATTATAGATGTGAAAGTTTGTGAGGATGTATGGATGGATGGATGTTTGTTACTTTTTCACGCCACAACGAATGAACCGATTTGGCTGAAATTTGGAATGGTGATAGCTCATACCCAGAATTAACACAGAGGCTACATTTTATCCTGAAAAATTAAGGAGTTCCTGCGGGAATTACAAAACCTTAATCCACGCGCTCGAAGTCGCGGGCATCATCTAGTCATCTAGTGTTATAAATGTGAAAGTTTGTGAGGATGTATGGATGGATATTTGTTACTCTTTCACGCCACGAACCGATTTGGTTAAAATTTGGAATGGAGATTGCTCATACCCAGGACTAACACATAGGCTACTTTTTATCCCGGAAAATTACAGATTTCCCGCGGGAATTAAAAAATCTTAGTCTACGCGGACGAAGTCGGTGGCATCGTCTAGTATTAATATAAATGCGAAAGTGTGTTTGTTTGTTGATTAGTTGGTGTTTTCTTCAATCACGCCGCTATAGAGCTGCCGATCGCACAGTAACCCGGCTCAAAGATTAAAAAAACCGTATAAGAAAAAACTTTTTTACGTAAATCTAACTAACTTACAGATAGAGACTTTGATTTGATTGTTTATTAATGAAATAAGAATAAAATTTGTGTATACGGGAAAGAGTCGGATCACTTATTTCGCATTTCGTCAAAGTATAGCTTTATTTCGCATTTTAAACAAATCGACACCTCTACGGCAGACTGTGTATGTTTTAAAAGCATAGAAAAATTATTTTTGTTTTCCTTTTTAGGGTTCCGTAGTAAACAAGGAACCCTTATAGTTTCGCCATGTCCGTCCGTCTGCCTGTCTGTCTGTCTTTCCGCGGTTTAGCTCAGAGACTATTGGTACTAGAAATCTGTAATTTGACAAGGGTATAAATATCAATCAATGTATGACCCTAAAAAAAATTATTTTTCATATGTAAATATGAAAAATAATTTTTTTTAGGGTACCTCCCCTACATGTAAAGTGGGGATGAATTTTTTTTCTCATCTATCACATAGTGTGGGGTGTCGTTGAATAGGTCTTTCAAAAATGTTGTGGGTGTGGGAACACCATTTTTCAATTCAGGGATCCGTTTGTGAAATATGATATTTTAAAGTGCTAAATTTTATTAGAGTCAAGTGTCCCCCCCCTCTGCCAGCTAAATGGTTGTATATAGGATACAAGAAAAAATTCACAGCAGTAGTATATATAATGAATTTTAAAGGAAAACTATCACGGCTAAGTAGGGTTCATTAGTGAAAGAGTTATATCGGTTTTTCTAAGTTAGATATTACACGTAGTGTAAGTTGCATATTTTGTAGTATATTATAGTATTTAAACCATGGAACTCAAAATGTATTCAATATTCATAAATAAAATAAAATCACTATCCTAGGTCAGCAATTATATTTGAGATTATATTAATTTTTAGTGTAGGGTTCCGTAGTTGAAAGCAACTACGGAACCCTACACTGCGCGTGGCCCGAGACGCACTTGGCCGGTTTTTATTTCCTTGTAATTTGGACACCGGTATTCGGAACACGTGATTACACAGGGATGTTTGCAAAATGTAACATCCTCTAAAAAAATAAGAAGAAAAAAATTGGTTGTCTGTAAAGTCTGTTTACGGACGATAGTTTTACTCATAAAGAAACATTGATGAAAAATATAGCATACTTTTATGAATTGAATTGAAATAGTATCACTGAATTATCATTATTTTGTATAATACAAAGAAGGAGTTAATTGAAAATTGCAATTTTCTCTAGTCACATGCCAACGCTTGGGCCGATCGTGCCTCTCTATTGCTGGTTCCGCGCTCTCGGTTGCACGCGCAGGCTCAGGCGGAACGTAACACTTTTTCGTGCGTGCAGCCGGTGTTCATCGATTTATAAGACGTTATCACGTCAAAAAAAATTCTATTCGGTTCAAACACACCTTTGTAAAATATAGTATCTTTTGTAGATCCGAAAGTTTTCCATAGATGTGACTTATACCACATGAATAAAAATAAAATAATATTATGGTTTAATATTGCAATTATGTAATTCCTATAGAGCATTATCCAACGTGTCCGTCCATTTATAAGATAAACTCAAGAAGCACTTGACCAATTTTACTGAACGATCGATTGCGCAATTGTAGGATTACAGTTTGTTATTGCAATATTTCTTACAAAGCCGTAATGTAAGTTGTAGACAGAAAGCAGTCATATTTTACAGAAGGAAGGTTTCGATGGAGTTTCTTGATTTTCTGGAAAAAAGTATCAGATTTCCGACTTCAGTTGTTTTTGAAGTGTATACTTCTATAGTTATCAGCGTTGAGCGATTTTTGGTAGGAGAAAATCTTATGAGTTCGCGGCACTGATATGAAAATGTTATTGATTCCGTAGCTATGAATATGCCATTATTATGGCGGGCCCTTATTATTTTTACAAAAAAACACAAAATAAAGAATTCTTCATTAAATAATTAAGCAAATATCCGTTACTCAATAATTGAATAATTAATACATCACAAGTAGGTACAGGGAGACGTGAACGCCGTGACAACTCCAAGCAGAATGGCGCCTGGCGTCGTGTCCGTGAACTTAGCAGAGCAAGTGCCAGCAGATCAAAAATAAAATGGAGTTCTGTTCGCATGCAGATGAGTTCTATAGTTCCTGATACATTTTAGAGATAGTTCTGGCGAGATAACCGAAAAAACGTCTGTTGAAAAAATGATCTGCTAACTTCCGGTAGCAGATCATTTTCCAGAAAATCAAAAATTTAAGTGTGTTCTGTACGCATCTGGCTGAGTTCTAGAGTTCCCTATACTTTTCAGAGATAGTTCTAGCATTTTTACCTAAAAAAAAGTCGGTTAAAAAAAATGATCTGCTACGGGAAGTTAGCAGAGCATCTGGCAGAAAATAAAATAAAATTCACAGAAACGAGTACTTTCTCTAACGAGGCTAAAACTCTGCGTCTTAAGATAGAACAGTAATAAGACTATCACATCTAGCAAATAATTGATCTGAAACTCTCTTAAAACTTCCAGCAGAGCATAGCAGAAGATGACCATGAGTCGTCGACATGAAATAATAACTATAATTAAAAAATTCACTTACAACAGAACTCTCACCCTAGAGACTAGAACTCTTTGGAACTATTTAGACGAGTGAAAGGTCTATACTTTCCATTACAAATCTAAACTAGAACTCTCTTAAAACTTCTAGCAGAGCATAGCAGAAGATGACCATGAATCGTCGAAATGAAATAATAACTATAATTTAAAAATTTCGCTGACACCAGAACTCTCACCCTAGAGACTAGAACTCTTTGGAACTATTTAGACGAGTGACAGGTCTGTAGTTTCCATCACAAATCTAAACTAGAACTCTCTTAAAACTTCCAGCAGAGCATAGCAGAAGATGACCATGAATCGTCGAAATGAAATAATAACTACTATTTAAAAATTTCGCTGACACCAGAACTCTTACCCTAGAGACTCCAACTCTTTGGAACTATTTAGAGGAGTGACAGTTCTAAAGTTTCCATCACAAATCTAAACTAGAACTCTCTTAAAACTTCCAGCAGAGCATAGCAGAAGATGACCATGAATCGTCGAAATGAAATAATAACTATAATTAAAAAAATCACTTACAACAGAAATCTCACCCTAGAGACTAGAACTCTTTGGAACTATTTAGACGAGTGACAGGTCTATAATTTCCATCACAAATCTAAACTAGAACTCTCTTAAAACTTCCAGCAGAGCATAGCAGAAGATGACCATGAATCGTCGAAATGAAATAATAACTACAATTTAAAAATTTCGCTGACACCAGAACTCTCACCCTAGAGACTAGAACTCCTTGGAACTATTTAGACGAGTGACAGGTCTATACTTTCCATCACAAATCTAAACTAGAACTCTCTTAAAACTTCCAGCAGAGCATAGCAGAAGATGACCATGAATCGTCGAAATGAAATAATAACTATAATTAAATAAATCACTTACAACAGAACTCTCACCCTAGAGACTAGAACTCTTTGGAACTATTTAGACGAGTGACAGGTCTATAGTTTTCATCACAAATCTAAACTAGAACTCTCTTAAAACTTCCAGCAGAGCAAAGCAGAAGATGACCATGAATCGTCGACATGAAATAATAACTACAATTTAAAAAATTCACTTACAACAGAACTCTCACCCTAGAGACTAGAACTCCTTGGAACTATTTAGACGAGTGACAGGTCTATACTTTCCATCACAAATCTAAACTAGAACTCTCTTAAAACTTCCAGCAGAGCATAGCAGAAGATGACCATGAATCGTCGAAATGAAATAATAACTATAATTAAATAAATCACTTACAACAGAACTCTCACCCTAGAGACTAGAACTCTTTGGAACTATTTAGACGAGTGACAGGTCTATAGTTTTCATCACAAATCTAAACTAGAACTCTCTTAAAACTTCCAGCAGAGCAAAGCAGAAGATGACCATGAATCGTCGAAATGAAATAATAACTATAATTAAATAAATCACTTACAACAGAACTCTCACCCTAGAGACTAGAACTCTTTGAAACTATTTAGACGAGTGACAGGTCTATACTTTCCATCACAAATCTAAACTAGAACTCTCTTAAAACTTCCAGCAGAGCATAGCAGAAAATGACCATGAATCGTCGAAATGAAATAATAACTATAATTAAATAAATCACTTACACCAGAACTCTCACCCTAGAGAAAAGAACTCTTTGGATCTATTTAGACGAGTGACAGGTCTATAGTTTCCATCACAAATCTAAACTAGAAGTCTCTTAAAACTTCCAGCAGAGCATAGCAGAAGATGACCATGAATCGTCGAAATGAAATAATAACTATAATTAAATAAATCACTTACAACAGAACTCTCACCCTAGAGACAAGAACTCTATGGAACTATTTAGACGAGTGACAGGTCTATAGTTTCCATCACAAATCTAAACTAGAACTCTCTTAAAACTTCCAGCAGAGCATAGCAGAAGATGACCATGAATCGTCGAAATGAAATAATAACTATAATTAAATAAATCACTTACAACAGAACTCTCACCCTAGAGACTAGAACTCTTTGAAACTATTTAGACGAGTGACAGGTCTATAGTTTCCATCACAAATCTAAACTAGAACTCTCTTAAAACTTCCAGCAGAGCATAGCAGAAGATGACCATGAATCGTCGAAATGAAATAATAACTACAATTTAAAAATTTCGCTGACACCAGAACTCTCACCCTAGAGACTAGAACTCTTTGGAACTATTTAGAAGAGTGACAGGTCTATAGTTTCCAGCACAAATCTAAACTAGAACTCTCTTAAAACTTCCAGCAGAGCATAGCAGAATATGACCATGAATCGTCGAAATGAAATAATAACTACAATTTAAAAATTTCGCTGACACCAGAACTCTCACCCTAGAGACTAGAACTCTTTGGAACTATTTAGACGAGTGACAGGTCTATAGTTTCCATCACAAATCTAAACTAGAACTCTCTTAAAACTTCCAGCAGAGCATAGCAGAAGATGACCATGAATCGTCGAAATGAAATAATAACTACTATTTAAAAATTTCGCTGACACCAGAACTCTTACCCTAGAGACTCCAACTCTTTGGAACTATTTAGAGGAGTGACAGGTCTAAAGTTTCCAACACAAATCTAAACTAGAACTCTCTTAAAACTTCCAGCAGAGCATAGCAGAAGATGACCATGAATCGTCGAAATGAAATAATAACTATAATTAAAAAATTCACTTACAACAGAACTCTCACCCTAGAGACTAGAACTCTTTGGAAATATTTAGAGGAGTGACAGGTTTATAGTTTCCATTGCAAATCTAAACTAGAACTCTCTTAAAACTTCCAGCAGAGCATAGCAGAAGATGACCATGAATCGTCGAAATGAAATAATAACTATAATAAAAAAAATCACTTACAACAGAACTCTCACCCTAGAGACAAGAACTCTATGGAACTATTTAGACGAGTGACAGGTCTATAGTTTCCATCACAAATCTAAACTAGAACTCTCTTAAAACTTCCAGCAGAGCATAGCAGAAGATGACCATGAATCGTCGAAATGAAATAATAACTACAAATTAAAAATTTTGCTGACACCAGAACTCTCACCCTAGAGACTAGAACTCTTTGGAACTATTTAGACGAGTGACAGGTCTATAGTTTCCAGCACAAATCTAAACTAGAACTCTCTTAAAACTTCCAGCAGAGCATAGCAGAAGATGACCATGAATCGTCGAAATGAAATAATAACTACAATTTAAAAATTTCGCTGACACCAGAACTCTCACCCTAGAGACTAGAACTCTTTGGAACTATTTAGACGAGTGACAGGTCTATAGTTTCCATCACAAATCTAAACTAGAACTCTCTTAAAACTTCCAGCAGAGCATAGCAGAAGATGACCATGAATCGTCGAAATGAAATAATAACTACTATTTAAAAATTTCGCTGACACCAGAACTCTCACCCTAGAGACTAGAACTCTTTGGAACTATTTAGACGAGTGACAGGTCTGTAGTTTCCATCACAAATCTAAATTAGAACTCTCTTAAAACTTCCAGCAGAGCATAGCAGAAGATGACCATGAATCGTCGAAATGAAATAATAACTACTATTTAAAAATTTCGCTGACACCAGAACTCTTACCCTAGAGACTCCAACTCTTTGGAACTATTTAGAGGAGTGACAGGTCTAAAGTTTCCAACACAAATCTAAACTAGAACTCTCTTAAAACTTCCAGCAGAGCATAGCAGAAGATGACCATGAATCGTCGAAATGAAATAATAACTATAATTAAAAAATTCACTTACAACAGAACTCTCACCCTAGAGACTAGAACTCTTTGGAAATATTTAGAGGAGTGACAGGTTTATAGTTTCCATTGCAAATCTAAACTAGAACTCTCTTAAAACTTCCAGCAGAGCATAGCAGAAGATGACCATGAATCGTCGAAATGAAATAATAACTATAATAAAAAAAATCACTTACAACAGAACTCTCACCCTAGAGACTAGAACTCTTTGGAACTATTTAGAGGAGTGACAGGTCTATAGTTTCCATCACAAATCTAAACTAGAACTCTCTTAAAACTTCCAGCAGAGCATAGCAGAAGATGACCATGAATCGTCGAAATGAAATAATAACTATAATAAAAAAAATCACTTACAACAGAACTCTCACCCTAGAGACTAGAACTCTTTGGAACTATTTAGAGGAGTGACAGGTCTATAGTTTCCATCACAAATCTAAACTAGAACTCTCTTAAAACTTCCAGCAGAGCATAGCAGAAGATGACCATGAATCGTCTAAATGAAATAATAACTACTATTTAAAAATTTCGCTGACACCAGAACTCTCACCCTAGAGACTAGAACTCTTTGGAACTATTTAGACGAGTGACAGGTCTGTAGTTTCCATCACAAATCTAAATTAGAACTCTCTTAAAACTTCCAGCAGAGCATAGCAGAAGATGACCATGAATCGTCGAAATGAAATAATAACTACTATTTAAAAATTTCGCTGACACCAGAACTCTTACCCTAGAGACTCCAACTCTTTGGAACTATTTAGAGGAGTGACAGGTCTAAAGTTTCCAACACAAATCTAAACTAGAACTCTCTTAAAACTTCCAGCAGAGCATAGCAGAAGATGACCATGAATCGTCGAAATGAAATAATAACTATAATTAAAAAATTCACTTACAACAGAACTCTCACCCTAGAGACTAGAACTCTTTGGAAATATTTAGAGGAGTGACAGGTTTATAGTTTCCATTGCAAATCTAAACTAGAACTCTCTTAAAACTTCCAGCAGAGCATAGCAGAAGATGACCATGAATCGTCGAAATGAAATAATAACTATAATAAAAAAAATCACTTACAACAGAACTCTCACCCTAGAGACTAGAACTCTTTGGAACTATTTAGAGGAGTGACAGGTCTATAGTTTCCATCACAAATCTAAACTAGAACTCTCTTAAAACTTCCAGCAGAGCATAGCAGAAGATGACCATGAATCGTCGAAATGAAATAATAACTATAATAAAAAAAATCACTTACAACAGAACTCTCACCCTAGAGACTAGAACTCTTTGGAACTATTTAGAGGAGTGACAGGTCTATAGTTTCCATCACAAATCTAAACTAGAACTCTCTTAAAACTTCCAGCAGAGCATAGCAGAAGATGACCATGAATCGTCTAAATGAAATAATAACTACTATTTAAAAATTTCGCTGACACCAGAACTCTTACCCTAGAGACTCCAACTCTTTGGAACTATTTAGAGGAGTGACAGGTCTAAAGTTTCCAACACAAATCTAAACTAGAACTCTCTTAAAACTTCCAGCAGAGCATAGCAGAAGATGACCATGAATCGTCGAAATGAAATAATAACTATAATTAAAAAATTTACTTACAACAGAACTCTCACCCTAGAGACTAGAACTCTTTGGAAATATTTAGAGGAGTGACAGGTTTATAGTTTCCATTGCAAATCTAAACTAGAACTCTCTTAAAACTTCCAGCAGAGCATAGCAGAAGATGACCATGAATCGTCGAAATGAAATAATAACTATAATAAAAAAAATCACTTACAACAGAACTCTCACCCTAGAGACTAGAACTCTTTGGAACTATTTAGAGGAGTGACAGGTCTATAGTTTCCATCACAAATCTAAACTAGAACTCTCTTAAAACTTCCAGCAGAGCATAGCAGAAGATGACCATGAATCGTCGAAATGAAATAATAACTATAATAAAAAAAATCACTTACAACAGAACTCTCACCCTAGAGACTAGAACTCTTTGGAACTATTTAGAGGAGTGACAGGTCTATAGTTTCCATCACAAATCTAAACTAGAACTCTCTTAAAACTTCCAGCAGAGCATAGCAGAAGATGACCATGAATCGTCGAAATGAAATAATAACTACTATTTAAAAATTTCGCTGACACCAGAACTCTTACCCTAGAGACTCCAACTCTTTGGAACTATTTAGAGGAGTGACAGGTCTAAAGTTTCCAACACAAATCTAAACTAGAACTCTCTTAAAACTTCCAGCAGAGCATAGCAGAAGATGACCATGAATCGTCGAAATGAAATAATAACTATAATTAAAAAATTCACTTACAACAGAACTCTCACCCTAGAGACTAGAACTCTTTGGAAATATTTAGAGGAGTGACAGGTTTATAGTTTCCATTGCAAATCTAAACTAGAACTCTCTTAAAACTTCCAGCAGAGCATAGCAGAAGATGACCATGAATCGTCGAAATGAAATAATAACTATAATAAAAAAAATCACTTACAACAGAACTCTCACCCTAGAGACTAGAACTCTTTGGAACTATTTAGAGGAGTGACAGGTCTATAGTTTCCATCACAAATCTAAACTAGAACTCTCTTAAAACTTCCAGCAGAGCATAGCAGAAGATGACCATGAATCGTCGAAATGAAATAATAACTATAATAAAAAAAATCACTTACAACAGAACTCTCACCCTAGAGACTAGAACTCTTTGGAACTATTTAGAGGAGTGACAGGTCTATAGTTTCCATCACAAATCTAAACTAGAACTCTCTTAAAACTTCCAGCAGAGCATAGCAGAAGATGACCATGAATCGTCTAAATGAAATAATAACTACTATTTAAAAATTTCGCTGACACCAGAACTCTTACCCTAGAGACTCCAACTCTTTGGAACTATTTAGAGGAGTGACAGGTCTAAAGTTTCCATCACAAATCTAAACTAGAACTCTCTTAAAACTTCCAGCAGAGCATAGCAGAAGATGACCATGAATCGTCGAAATGAAATAATAACTATAATAAAAAAAATCACTTACAACAGAACTCTCTCCCTAGAGACTAGAACTCTTTGGAACTATTTAGAGGAGTGACAGGTCTATAGTTTCCATCACAAATCTAAACTAGAACTCTCTTAAAACTTCCAGCAGAGCATAGCAGAAGATGACCATGAATCGTCGAAATGAAATAATAACTACAATTTAAAAATTTCGCTGACACCAGAACTCTCACCCTAGAGACTAGAACTCCTTGGAACTATTTAGACGAGTGACAGGTCTATACTTTCCATCACAATTCTAAACTAGAACTCTCTTAAAACTTCCAGCAGAGCATAGCAGAAGAAGATGACCATGAATCGTCGAAATGAAATAATAACTATAATTAAATAAATCACTTACAACAGAACTCTCACCCTAGAGACTAGAACTCTTTGGAACTATTTAGACGAGTGACAGGTCTATAGTTTTCATCACAAATCTAAACTAGAACTCTCTTAAAACTTCCAGCAGAGCAAAGCAGAAGATGACCATGAATCGTCGAAATGAAATAATAACTATAATTAAATAAATCACTTACAACAGAACTCTCACCCTAGAGACTAGAACTCTTTGAAACTATTTAGACGAGTGACAGGTCTATACTTTCCATCACAAATCTAAACTAGAACTCTCTTAAAACTTCCAGCAGAGCATAGCAGAAGATGACCATGAATCGTCGACATGAAATAATAACTACAATTTAAAAAATTCACTTACAACAGAACTCTCACCCTAGAGACTAGAACTCCTTGGAACTATTTAGACGAGTGACAGGTCTATACTTTCCATCACAATTCTAAACTAGAACTCTCTTAAAACTTCCAGCAGAGCATAGCAGAAGATGACCATGAATCGTCGAAATGAAATAATAACTATAATAAAAAAAATCACTTACAACAGAACTCTCACCCTAGAGACTAGAACTCTTTGGAACTATTTAGAGGAGTGACAGGTCTATAGTTTCCATCACAAATCTAAACTAGAACTCTCTTAAAACTTCCAGCAGAGCATAGCAGAAGATGACCATGAATCGTCGAAATGAAATAATAACTACTATTTAAAAATTTCGCTGACACCAGAACTCTTACCCTAGAGACTCCAACTCTTTGGAACTATTTAGAGGAGTGACAGGTCTAAAGTTTCCAACACAAATCTAAACTAGAACTCTCTTAAAACTTCCAGCAGAGCATAGCAGAAGATGACCATGAATCGTCGAAATGAAATAATAACTATAATTAAAAAATTCACTTACAACAGAACTCTCACCCTAGAGATAGAACTCTTTGGAACTATTTAGACGAGTGACAGGTCTATAGTTTCCATCACAAATCTAAACTAGAACTCTCTTAAAACTTCCAGCAGAGCATAGCAGAAGATGACCATGAATCGTCGAAATGAAATAATAACTACAATTTAAAAATTTCGCTGACACCAGAACTCTCACCCTAGAGACTAGAACTCCTTGGAACTATTTAGACGAGTGACAGGTCTATAGTTTCCATCACAAATCTAAACTAGAACTCTCTTAAAACTTCCAGCAGAGCATAGCAGAAGATGGTCATGGTCATATTACCTGACTAACTATAGTATAATAATATATATATAATAATATATAATAACTATATATAACTATAGACCTGTCACTCGTCTAAATAGTTCCAAAGAGTTCTAGTCTCTAGGGTGAGAGTTCTGTTGTAAGTGAATTTTTTAATTATAGTTATTATTTCATTTCGACGATTCATGGTCATCTTCTGCTATGCTCTGCTGGAAGTTTTAAGAGAGTTCTAGTTTAGATTTGTGATGGAAACTATAGAACTGTCACTCCTCTAAATAGTTCCAAAGAGTTCTAGTCTCTAGGGTGAGAGTTCTGTTGTAAGTGATTTTTTTAATTATAGTTATTATTTCATTTCGACGATTCATGGTCATCTTCTGCTATGCTCTGCTGGAAGTTTTAAGAGAGTTCTAGTTTAGATTTGTGATGGAAACTATAGACCTGTCACTCCTCTAAATAGTTCCAAAGAGTTCTAGTCTCTAGGGTGAGAGTTCTGTTGTAAGTGATTTTTTTTATTATAGTTATTATTTCATTTCGACGATTCATGGTCATCTTCTGCTATGCTCTGCTGGAAGTTTTAAGAGAGTTCTAGTTTAGATTTGTGATGGAAACTATAGACCTGTCACTCGTCTAAATAGTTCCAAAGAGTTCTATCTCTAGGGTGAGAGTTCTGTTGTAAGTGAATTTTTTAATTATAGTTATTATTTCATTTCGACGATTCATGGTCATCTTCTGCTATGCTCTGCTGGAAGTTTTAAGAGAGTTCTAGTTTAGATTTGTGTTGGAAACTTTAGACCTGTCACTCCTCTAAATAGTTCCAAAGAGTTGGAGTCTCTAGGGTAAGAGTTCTGGTGTCAGCGAAATTTTTAAATAGTAGTTATTATTTCATTTCGACGATTCATGGTCATCTTCTGCTATGCTCTGCTGGAAGTTTTAAGAGAGTTCTAGTTTAGATTTGTGATGGAAACTATAGACCTGTCACTCCTCTAAATAGTTCCAAAGAGTTCTAGTCTCTAGGGTGAGAGTTCTGTTGTAAGTGATTTTTTTTATTATAGTTATTATTTCATTTCGACGATTCATGGTCATCTTCTGCTATGCTCTGCTGGAAGTTTTAAGAGAGTTCTAGTTTAGAATTGTGATGGAAAGTATAGACCTGTCACTCGTCTAAATAGTTCCAAGGAGTTCTAGTCTCTAGGGTGAGAGTTCTGTTGTAAGTGAATTTTTTAAATTGTAGTTATTATTTCATGTCGACGATTCATGGTCATCTTCTGCTATGCTCTGCTGGAAGTTTTAAGAGAGTTCTAGTTTAGATTTGTGATGGAAAGTATAGACCTGTCACTCGTCTAAATAGTTTCAAAGAGTTCTAGTCTCTAGGGTGAGAGTTCTGTTGTAAGTGATTTATTTAATTATAGTTATTATTTCATTTCGACGATTCATGGTCATCTTCTGCTTTGCTCTGCTGGAAGTTTTAAGAGAGTTCTAGTTTAGATTTGTGATGAAAACTATAGACCTGTCACTCGTCTAAATAGTTCCAAAGAGTTCTAGTCTCTAGGGTGAGAGTTCTGTTGTAAGTGATTTATTTAATTATAGTTATTATTTCATTTCGACGATTCATGGTCATCTTCTTCTGCTATGCTCTGCTGGAAGTTTTAAGAGAGTTCTAGTTTAGAATTGTGATGGAAAGTATAGACCTGTCACTCGTCTAAATAGTTCCAAGGAGTTCTAGTCTCTAGGGTGAGAGTTCTGGTGTCAGCGAAATTTTTAAATTGTAGTTATTATTTCATTTCGACGATTCATGGTCATCTTCTGCTATGCTCTGCTGGAAGTTTTAAGAGAGTTCTAGTTTAGATTTGTGATGGAAACTATAGACCTGTCACTCCTCTAAATAGTTCCAAAGAGTTCTAGTCTCTAGGGAGAGAGTTCTGTTGTAAGTGATTTTTTTTATTATAGTTATTATTTCATTTCGACGATTCATGGTCATCTTCTGCTATGCTCTGCTGGAAGTTTTAAGAGAGTTCTAGTTTAGATTTGTGATGGAAACTTTAGACCTGTCACTCCTCTAAATAGTTCCAAAGAGTTGGAGTCTCTAGGGTAAGAGTTCTGGTGTCAGCGAAATTTTTAAATAGTAGTTATTATTTCATTTAGACGATTCATGGTCATCTTCTGCTATGCTCTGCTGGAAGTTTTAAGAGAGTTCTAGTTTAGATTTGTGATGGAAACTATAGAACTGTCACTCCTCTAAATAGTTCCAAAGAGTTCTAGTCTCTAGGGTGTGAGTTCTGTTGTAAGTGATTTTTTTTATTATAGTTATTATTTCATTTCGACGATTCATGGTCATCTTCTGCTATGCTCTGCTGGAAGTTTTAAGAGAGTTCTAGTTTAGATTTGTGATGGAAACTATAGACCTGTCACTCCTCTAAATAGTTCCAAAGAGTTCTAGTCTCTAGGGTGAGAGTTCTGTTGTAAGTGATTTTTTTTATTATAGTTATTATTTCATTTCGACGATTCATGGTCATCTTCTGCTATGCTCTGCTGGAAGTTTTAAGAGAGTTCTAGTTTAGATTTGCAATGGAAACTATAAACCTGTCACTCCTCTAAATATTTCCAAAGAGTTCTAGTCTCTAGGGTGAGAGTTCTGTTGTAAGTGAATTTTTTAATTATAGTTATTATTTCATTTCGACGATTCATGGTCATCTTCTGCTATGCTCTGCTGGAAGTTTTAAGAGAGTTCTAGTTTAGATTTGTGTTGGAAACTTTAGACCTGTCACTCCTCTAAATAGTTCCAAAGAGTTGGAGTCTCTAGGGTAAGAGTTCTGGTGTCAGCGAAATTTTTAAATAGTAGTTATTATTTCATTTCGACGATTCATGGTCATCTTCTGCTATGCTCTGCTGGAAGTTTTAAGAGAGTTCTAGTTTAGATTTGTGATGGAAACTATAGACCTGTCACTCCTCTAAATAGTTCCAAAGAGTTCTAGTCTCTAGGGTGAGAGTTCTGTTGTAAGTGATTTTTTTTATTATAGTTATTATTTCATTTCGACGATTCATGGTCATCTTCTGCTATGCTCTGCTGGAAGTTTTAAGAGAGTTCTAGTTTAGATTTGTGATGGAAACTATAGACCTGTCACTCCTCTAAATAGTTCCAAAGAGTTCTAGTCTCTAGGGTGAGAGTTCTGTTGTAAGTGATTTTTTTTATTATAGTTATTATTTCATTTCGACGATTCATGGTCATCTTCTGCTATGCTCTGCTGGAAGTTTTAAGAGAGTTCTAGTTTAGATTTGCAATGGAAACTATAAACCTGTCACTCCTCTAAATATTTCCAAAGAGTTCTAGTCTCTAGGGTGAGAGTTCTGTTGTAAGTAAATTTTTTAATTATAGTTATTATTTCATTTCGACGATTCATGGTCATCTTCTGCTATGCTCTGCTGGAAGTTTTAAGAGAGTTCTAGTTTAGATTTGTGTTGGAAACTTTAGACCTGTCACTCCTCTAAATAGTTCCAAAGAGTTGGAGTCTCTAGGGTAAGAGTTCTGGTGTCAGCGAAATTTTTAAATAGTAGTTATTATTTCATTTAGACGATTCATGGTCATCTTCTGCTATGCTCTGCTGGAAGTTTTAAGAGAGTTCTAGTTTAGATTTGTGATGGAAACTATAGACCTGTCACTCCTCTAAATAGTTCCAAAGAGTTCTAGTCTCTAGGGTGAGAGTTCTGTTGTAAGTGATTTTTTTTATTATAGTTATTATTTCATTTCGACGATTCATGGTCATCTTCTGCTATGCTCTGCTGGAAGTTTTAAGAGAGTTCTAGTTTAGATTTGTGATGGAAACTATAGACCTGTCACTCCTCTAAATAGTTCCAAAGAGTTCTAGTCTCTAGGGTGAGAGTTCTGTTGTAAGTGATTTTTTTTATTATAGTTATTATTTCATTTCGACGATTCATGGTCATCTTCTGCTATGCTCTGCTGGAAGTTTTAAGAGAGTTCTAGTTTAGATTTGCAATGGAAACTATAAACCTGTCACTCCTCTAAATATTTCCAAAGAGTTCTAGTCTCTAGGGTGAGAGTTCTGTTGTAAGTGAATTTTTTAATTATAGTTATTATTTCATTTCGACGATTCATGGTCATCTTCTGCTATGCTCTGCTGGAAGTTTTAAGAGAGTTCTAGTTTAAATTTGTGTTGGAAACTTTAGACCTGTCACTCCTCTAAATAGTTCCAAAGAGTTGGAGTCTCTAGGGTAAGAGTTCTGGTGTCAGCGAAATTTTTAAATAGTAGTTATTATTTCATTTCGACGATTCATGGTCATCTTCTGCTATGCTCTGCTGGAAGTTTTAAGAGAGTTCTAATTTAGATTTGTGATGGAAACTACAGACCTGTCACTCGTCTAAATAGTTCCAAAGAGTTCTAGTCTCTAGGGTGAGAGTTCTGGTGTCAGCGAAATTTTTAAATAGTAGTTATTATTTCATTTAGACGATTCATGGTCATCTTCTGCTATGCTCTGCTGGAAGTTTTAAGAGAGTTCTAGTTTAGATTTGTGATGGAAACTATAGACCTGTCACTCCTCTAAATAGTTCCAAAGAGTTCTAGTCTCTAGGGTGAGAGTTCTGTTGTAAGTGATTTTTTTTATTATAGTTATTATTTCATTTCGACGATTCATGGTCATCTTCTGCTATGCTCTGCTGGAAGTTTTAAGAGAGTTCTAGTTTAGATTTGTGATGGAAACTATAGACCTGTCACTCCTCTAAATAGTTCCAAAGAGTTCTAGTCTCTAGGGTGAGAGTTCTGTTGTAAGTGATTTTTTTTATTATAGTTATTATTTCATTTCGACGATTCATGGTCATCTTCTGCTATGCTCTGCTGGAAGTTTTAAGAGAGTTCTAGTTTAGATTTGCAATGGAAACTATAAACCTGTCACTCCTCTAAATATTTCCAAAGAGTTCTAGTCTCTAGGGTGAGAGTTCTGTTGTAAGTGAATTTTTTAATTATAGTTATTATTTCATTTCGACGATTCATGGTCATCTTCTGCTATGCTCTGCTGGAAGTTTTAAGAGAGTTCTAGTTTAGATTTGTGATGGAAACTATAGACCTGTCACTCGTCTCAATAGTTCCAAAGAGTTCTAGTCTCTAGGGTGAGAGTTCTGTTGTAAGTGAATTTTTTAATTATAGTTATTATTTCATTTCGACGATTCATAGTCATCTTCTGCTATGCTCTGCTGGAAGTTTTAAGAGAGTTCTAGTTTAGATTTGTGATGGGAACTATAGACCTGTCACTCGTCTAAATAGTTCCAAAGAGTTCTAGTCTCTAGGGTGAGAGTACTGGTGTAAGTGGATTTTTTAATTATAGTTATTATTTCATTTCGACGATTCATGGTCATCTTCTGCTATGCTCTGCTGGAAGTTTTAAGAGAGTTCTAGTTTAGATTTGTGATGGAAACTATAGACCTGTCACTCGTCTAAATAGTTCCAAAGAGTTCTAGTCTCTAGGGTGAGAGTTCTGTTGTAAGTGAATTTTTTAATTATAGTTATTATTTCATTTCGACGATTCATGGTCATCTTCTGCTATGCTTTGCTGGAAGTTTTAGGAGAGTTCTAGTTTAGATTTGTGATGGAAACTATAGACCTGTCACTCCTCTAAATAGTTCCAAAAAGTTCTTGTCTCTAGGGAGAGAGTTCTGTTGTAAGTGATTTTTTTAATTATAGTTATTATTTCATTTCGACGATTCATAGTCATCTTCTGCTATGCTCTGCTGGAAGTTTTAAGAGAGTTCTAGTTTAGATTTGTTATGGGAACTATAGACCTGTCACTCGTCTAAATAGTTCCTAAGAGTTCTAGTCTCCAGGGTGAGAGTTCTGTTGTAAGTGATTTTTTTAATTATAGTTATTATTTCATTTCGACGATTCATAGTCATCTTCTGCTATGCTCTGCTGGAAGTTTTAAGAGAGTTCTAGTTTAGATTTGTGATGGAAACTATAGACCTGTCACTCCTCTAAATATTTCCAAAGAGTTCTAGTCTCTAGGGTGAGAGTTCTGTTGTAAGTGAATTTTTTAATTATAGTTATTATTTCATTTCGACGATTCATGGTCATCTTCTGCTATGCTCTGCTGGAAGTTTTAAGAGAGTTCTAGTTTAGATTTGTGATGGAAACTATAGACCTGTCACTCGTCTAAATAGTTCCAAAGAGTTCTAGTCTCTAGGGTGAGAGTTCTGGTGTCAGCGAAATTTTTAAATTGTAGTTATTATTTCATTTCGACGATTCATGGTCATCTTCTGCTTTGCTCTGCTGGAAGTTTTAAGAGAGTTCTAGTTTAGATTTGTGATGGAAACTATAGACCTGTCACTCGTCTAAATAGTTCCAAAGAGTTCTAGTCTCTAGGGTGAGAGTTCTGTTGTAAGTGATTTTTTTAATAATAGTTATTATTTCATTTCGACGATTCATGGTCATCTTCTGCTATGCTCTACTGGAAGTTTTAAGAGAGTTCTAGTTTAGATTTGTGATGGAAACTTTAGACCTGTCACTCCTCTAAATAGTTCCAAAGAGTTGGAGTCTCTAGGGTAAGAGTTCTGGTGTCAGCGAAATTTTTAAATAGTAGTTATTATTTCATTTCGACGATTCATGGTCATCTTCTGCTTTGCTCTGCTGGAAGTTTTAAAAGAGTTCTAGTTTAGATTTGTGATAGAAAGTATAGACCTGTCACTCGTCTAAATAGTTCCAAAGAGTTCTAGTCTCTAGGGTGAGAGTTCTGTTGTAAGTGATTTATTTAATTATAGTTATTATTTCATTTCGACGATTCATGGTCATCTTCTGCTATGCTCTGCTGGAAGTTTTAAGAGAGTTCTAGTTTAGATTTGTGATGGAAAGTATAGACCTGTCACTCGTCTAAATAGTTCCAAAGAGTTCTAGTCTCTATCGTGAGAGTTCTGTTGTAAGTGAATTTTTTAATCATAGTTATTATTTCATTTCGACGATTCATGGTCATCTTCTGCTCTGCTCTGCTGGAAGTTTTAAGAGAGTTCTAGTTTAGATTTGTGATGGAAACTATAGACCTGTTACTCGTCTAAATAGTTCCAAGAAGTTCTTGTCTCTAGGGAGAGAGTTCTATTGTAAGTGATTTTTTTAATTATAGTTATTATTTCATTTCGACGATTCATAGTCATCTTCTGCTATGCTCTGCTGGAAGTTTTAAGAGAGTTCTAGTTTAGATTTGTGATGGGAACTATAGACCTGTCACTCGTCTAAATAGTTCCAAGGAGTTCTAGTCTCTAGGGTGAGAGTTCTGTTGTAAGTGAATTTTTTAAATTGTTGTTATTATTTCATGTCGACGATTCATGGTCATATTCTGCTATGCTCTGCTGGAAGTTTTAAGAGAGTTCTAGTTTAGATTTGTGATGGAAACTATAGACCTGTCACTCTTCTAAATAGATCCAAAGAGTTCTAGTCTCTAGGGTGAGAGTTCTGTTGTAAGTGAATTTTTTAATTATAGTTATTATTTCATTTCGACGATTCATGGTCATCTTCTGCTATGCTCTGCTGGAAGTTTTAAGAGAGTTCTAGTTTAGATTTGTGATGGAAACTATAGACCTGTCACTCGTCTAAATAGTTCCAAAGAGTTCTAGTCTCTAGGGTGAGAGTTCTGTTGTAAGTGAATTTTTTAATTATAGTTATTATTTCATTTCGACGATTCATAGTCATCTTCTGCTATGCTCTGCTGGAAGTTTTAAGAGAGTTCTAGTTTAGATTTGTGATGGGAACTATAGACCTGTCACTCGTCTAAATAGTTCCAAAGAGTTCTAGTCTCTAGGGTGAGAGTACTGGTGTAAGTGGATTTTTTAATTATAGTTATTATTTCATTTCGACGATTCATGGTCATCTTCTGCTATGCTCTGCTGGAAGTTTTAAGAGAGTTCTAGTTTAGATTTGTGATGGAAACTATAGACCTGTCACTTGTCTAAATAGTTCCAAAGAGTTCTAGTCTCTAGGGTGAGAGTTCTGTTGTAAGTGAATTTTTTAATTATAGTTATTATTTCATTTCGACGATTCATGGTCATCTTCTGCTATGCTTTGCTGGAAGTTTTAGGAGAGTTCTAGTTTAGATTTGTGATGGAAACTATAGACCTGTCACTCCTCTAAATAGTTCCAAAAAGTTCTTGTCTCTAGGGAGAGAGTTCTGTTGTAAGTGATTTTTTTAATTATAGTTATTATTTCATTTCGACGATTCATAGTCATCTTCTGCTATGCTCTGCTGGAAGTTTTAAGAGAGTTCTAGTTTAGATTTGTTATGGGAACTATAGACCTGTCACTCGTCTAAATAGTTCCTAAGAGTTCTAGTCTCCAGGGTGAGAGTTCTGTTGTAAGTGATTTTTTTAATTATAGTTATTATTTCATTTCGACGATTCATAGTCATCTTCTGCTATGCTCTGCTGGAAGTTTTAAGAGAGTTCTAGTTTAGATTTGTGATGGAAACTATAGACCTGTCACTCCTCTAAATATTTCCAAAGAGTTCTAGTCTCTAGGGTGAGAGTTCTGTTGTAAGTGAATTTTTTAATTATAGTTATTATTTCATTTCGACGATTCATGGTCATCTTCTGCTATGCTCTGCTGGAAGTTTTAAGAGAGTTCTAGTTTAGATTTGTGATGGAAACTATAGACCTGTCACTCGTCTAAATAGTTCCAAAGAGTTCTAGTCTCTAGGGTGAGAGTTCTGGTGTCAGCGAAATTTTTAAATTGTAGTTATTATTTCATTTCGACGATTCATGGTCATCTTCTGCTATGCTCTGCTGGAAGTTTTAAGAGAGTTCTAGTTTAGATTTGTGATGGAAACTATAGACCTGTCACTCGTCTAAATAGTTCCAAAGAGTTCTAGTCTCTAGGGTGAGAGTTCTGTTGTAAGTGATTTATTTAATTATAGTTATTATTTCATTTCGACGATTCATGGTCATCTTCTGCTATGCTCTGCTGGAAGTTTTAAGAGAGTTCTAGTTTAGATTTGTGATGGAAAGTATAGACCTGTCACTCGTCTAAATAGTTCCAAAGAGTTCTAGTCTCTATCGTGAGAGTTCTGTTGTAAGTGAATTTTTTAATCATAGTTATTATTTCATTTCGACGATTCATGGTCATCTTCTGCTCTGCTCTGCTGGAAGTTTTAAGAGAGTTCTAGTTTAGATTTGTGATGGAAACTATAGACCTGTTACTCGTCTAAATAGTTCCAAGAAGTTCTTGTCTCTAGGGAGAGAGTTCTATTGTAAGTGATTTTTTTAATTATAGTTATTATTTCATTTCGACGATTCATAGTCATCTTCTGCTATGCTCTGCTGGAAGTTTTAAGAGAGTTCTAGTTTAGATTTGTGATGGGAACTATAGACCTGTCACTCGTCTAAATAGTTCCAAGGAGTTCTAGTCTCTAGGGTGAGAGTTCTGTTGTAAGTGAATTTTTTAAATTGTTGTTATTATTTCATGTCGACGATTCATGGTCATATTCTGCTATGCTCTGCTGGAAGTTTTAAGAGAGTTCTAGTTTAGATTTGTGATGGAAACTATAGACCTGTCACTCTTCTAAATAGATCCAAAGAGTTCTAGTCTCTAGGGTGAGAGTTCTGTTGTAAGTGAATTTTTTAATTATAGTTATTATTTCATTTCGACGATTCATGGTCATCTTCTGCTATGCTCTGCTGGAAGTTTTAAGAGAGTTCTAGTTTAGATTTGTGATGGAAACTATAGACCTGTCACTCGTCTAAATAGTTCCAAAGAGTTCTAGTCTCTAGGGTGAGAGTTCTGTTGTAAGTGAATTTTTTAATTATAGTTATTATTTCATTTCGACGATTCATAGTCATCTTCTGCTATGCTCTGCTGGAAGTTTTAAGAGAGTTCTAGTTTAGATTTGTGATGGGAACTATAGACCTGTCACTCGTCTAAATAGTTCCAAAGAGTTCTAGTCTCTAGGGTGAGAGTACTGGTGTAAGTGGATTTTTTAATTATAGTTATTATTTCATTTCGACGATTCATGGTCATCTTCTGCTATGCTCTGCTGGAAGTTTTAAGAGAGTTCTAGTTTAGATTTGTGATGGAAACTATAGACCTGTCACTTGTCTAAATAGTTCCAAAGAGTTCTAGTCTCTAGGGTGAGAGTTCTGTTGTAAGTGAATTTTTTAATTATAGTTATTATTTCATTTCGACGATTCATGGTCATCTTCTGCTATGCTTTGCTGGAAGTTTTAGGAGAGTTCTAGTTTAGATTTGTGATGGAAACTATAGACCTGTCACTCCTCTAAATAGTTCCAAAAAGTTCTTGTCTCTAGGGAGAGAGTTCTGTTGTAAGTGATTTTTTTAATTATAGTTATTATTTCATTTCGACGATTCATAGTCATCTTCTGCTATGCTCTGCTGGAAGTTTTAAGAGAGTTCTAGTTTAGATTTGTTATGGGAACTATAGACCTGTCACTCGTCTAAATAGTTCCTAAGAGTTCTAGTCTCCAGGGTGAGAGTTCTGTTGTAAGTGATTTTTTTAATTATAGTTATTATTTCATTTCGACGATTCATAGTCATCTTCTGCTATGCTCTGCTGGAAGTTTTAAGAGAGTTCTAGTTTAGATTTGTGATGGAAACTATAGACCTGTCACTCCTCTAAATATTTCCAAAGAGTTCTAGTCTCTAGGGTGAGAGTTCTGTTGTAAGTGAATTTTTTAATTATAGTTATTATTTCATTTCGACGATTCATGGTCATCTTCTGCTATGCTCTGCTGGAAGTTTTAAGAGAGTTCTAGTTTAGATTTGTGATGGAAACTATAGACCTGTCACTCGTCTAAATAGTTCCAAAGAGTTCTAGTCTCTAGGGTGAGAGTTCTGGTGTCAGCGAAATTTTTAAATTGTAGTTATTATTTCATTTCGACGATTCATGGTCATCTTCTGCTTTGCTCTGCTGGAAGTTTTAAGAGAGTTCTAGTTTAGATTTGTGATGGAAACTATAGACCTGTCACTCCTCTAAATATTTCCAAAGAGTTCTAGTCTCTAGGGTGAGAGTTCTGTTGTAAGTGAATTTTTTAATTATAGTTATTATTTCATTTCGACGATTCATGGTCATCTTCTGCTATGCTCTGCTGGAAGTTTTAAGAGAGTTCTAGTTTAGATTTGTGATGGAAACTATAGACCTGTCACTCGTCTAAATAGTTCCAAAGAGTTCTAGTCTCTAGGGTGAGAGTTCTGGTGTCAGCGAAATTTTTAAATTGTAGTTATTATTTCATTTCGACGATTCATGGTCATCTTCTGCTTTGCTCTGCTGGAAGTTTTAAGAGAGTTCTAGTTTAGATTTGTGATGGAAACTATAGACCTGTCACTCGTCTAAATAGTTCCAAAGAGTTCTAGTCTCTAGGGTGAGAGTTCTGTTGTAAGTGATTTTTTTAATTATAGTTATTATTTCATTTCGACGATTCATGGTCATCTTCTGCTATGCTCTACTGGAAGTTTTAAGAGAGTTCTAGTTTAGATTTGTGATGGAAACTTTAGACCTGTCACTCCTCTAAATAGTTCCAAAGAGTTGGAGTCTCTAGGGTAAGAGTTCTGGTGTCAGCGAAATTTTTAAATAGTAGTTATTATTTCATTTCGACGATTCATGGTCATCTTCTGCTTTGCTCTGCTGGAAGTTTTAAAAGAGTTCTAGTTTAGATTTGTGATAGAAAGTATAGACCTGTCACTCGTCTAAATAGTTCCAAAGAGTTCTAGTCTCTAGGGTGAGAGTTCTGTTGTAAGTGATTTATTTAATTATAGTTATTATTTCATTTCGACGATTCATGGTCATCTTCTGCTATGCTCTGCTGGAAGTTTTAAGAGAGTTCTAGTTTAGATTTGTGATGGAAAGTATAGACCTGTCACTCGTCTAAATAGTTCCAAGGAGTTCTAGTCTCTAGGGTGAGAGTTCTGGTGTCAGCGAAATTTTTAAATTGTAGTTATTATTTCATGTCGACGATTCATGGTCATCTTCTGCTATGCTCTGCTGGAAGTTTTAAGAGAGTTCTAGTTTAGATTTGTGATGGAAACTATAGACCTGTCACTATTCTAAATAGTTCCAAAGAGTTCTAGTCTCTAGGGTAAGAGTTCTGTTGTAAGTGATTTATTTAATTATAGTTATTATTTCATTTCGACGATTCATGGTCATATTCTGCTATGCTCTGCTGGAAGTTTTAAGAGAGTTCTAGTTTAGATTTGTGATGGAAAGTATAGACCTGTCACTCGTCTAAATAGTTCCAAGGAGTTCTAGTCTCTAGGGTGAGAGTTCTGGTGTCAGCGAAATTTTTAAATTGTAGTTATTATTTCATGTCGACGATTCATGGTCATCTTCTGCTATGCTCTGCTGGAAGTTTTAAGAGAGTTCTAGTTTAGATTTGTGATGGAAACTATAGACCTGTCACTATTCTAAATAGTTCCAAAGAGTTCTAGTCTCTAGGGTGAGAGTTCTGTTGTAAGTGATTTATTTAATTATAGTTATTATTTCATTTCGACGATTCATGGTCATATTCTGCTATGCTCTGCTGGAAGTTTTAAGAGAGTTCTAGTTTAGATTTGTGATGGAAACTATAGACCTGTCACTCGTCTAAATAGTTCCAAGGAGTTCTAGTCTCTAAGGTGAGAGTTCTGGTGTCAGCGAAACTTTTAAATTGTAGTTATTATTTCATTTCGACGATTCATGGTCATCTTCTGCTATGCTCTGCTGGAAGTTTTAAGAGAGTTCTAGTTTAGATTTGTGATGGAAACTATAGACCTGTCACTCGTCTAAATAGTTCCAAAGAGTTGTAGTCTCTAGGGTGAGAGTTCTGTTGTAAGTGATTTTTTTAATTATAGTTATTGTTTCATTTCGACGATTCATGGTCATCTTCTGCTATGCTCTGCTGGAAGTTTTAAGAGAGTTCTAGTTTAGATTTGTGATGGAAACTTTAGATCTGTCACTCTTCTAAATAGTTCTAAAGAGTTGGAGTCTCTAGGGTAAGAGTTCTGGTGTCAGCGAAATTTTTAAATTGTAGTTATTATTTCATTTCGACGATTCATGGTCATCTTCTGCTATGCTCTGCTGGAAGTTTTAAGAGAGTTCTAGTTTAGATTTGTGACGGAAACTACAGACATGTCACTCGTCTAAATAGTTCCAAAGAGTTCTAGTCTCTAGGGTGAGAGTTCTGGTGTCAGCGAAATTTTTAAATTGTAGTTATTATTTCATTTCGACGATTCATGGTCATCTTCTGCTATGCTCTGCTGGAAGTTTTAAGAGAGTTCTAGTTTAGATTTGTAATGGAAAGTATAGACCTTTCACTCGTCTAAATAGTTCCAAAGAGTTCTAGTCTCTAGGGTGAGAGTTCTGTTGTAAGTGAATTTTTTAATTATAGTTATTATTTCATGTCGACGACTCATGGTCATCTTCTGCTATGCTCTGCTGGAAGTTTTAAGAGAGTTTCAGATCAATTATTTGCTAGATGTGATAGTTTTATTACTGTTCTATCTTAAGACTTAGAGTTTTAGCCTCGTTAGAGAAAGTACTCGTTTCTGTGAATTTTATTTTATTTTCTGCCAGATGCTCTGCTAACTTCCCGTAGCAGATCATTTTTTTTAACCGACTTTTTTTTAGGTAAAAATGCTAGAACTATCTCTGAAAAGTATAGGGAACTCTAGAACTCAGCCAGATGCGTACAGAACACACTTTAATTTTTGATTTTCTGGAAAATGATCTGCTACCGGAAGTTAGCAGATCATTTTTTCAACAGACGTTTTTTCGGTTATCTCGCCAGAACTATCTCTAAAATGTATCAGGAACTATAGAACTCATCTGCATGCGAACAGAACTCCATTTTATTTTTGATCTGCTGTCACTTGCTCTGCTAAGTTCACGGACACCCTGGCGTCGACCCTCGTTGGCTTTTATGGAATTGACGAACGGCGCACTCGGTAGTTATTGTAAAAATCTACCTTCAGCTAACAACATATTATTCACTTCTGTCAGCAGTTATCTTGACTGCCCATGTTTTTGAAACGAAGTTCATTATCGGACGGTACGGACTTGGCGGATGGGGGCTAGGCGAAAAAAAGTGTAAGAATTTTCCGTCACGACCCTTGTGTGTTGCCTTCGTTTATTACACTCATTCTGTCATAACTTTGGTGGCGTAGCGACTAAATGACGGAGTGAAAATATCGGTTCGGGGGTTCGAATCCTGAACTCAGATTATTATTTTTTATTTTATTTGTTTTTATTATTAATTTATTATCAAAAGGAACTTTGTTCCAATCGAGTGTTCCGCGACACTCACGCATTTTTTTTAACAGGAAGCCCACGTTGAAAATCTACTTTACGCTGACTTATTTTCTAGGACATTTATTTATATAATTTTTAACCGACATCGTATAACCCCTTTGAGTAATAAAAACCCACTTAGGGCAAACTCAGCTTGCACATTACGAGTAACTATATTAAAAAAATTACGACTTCTTTGTTTGCTTTTAATTCTTAAGGCAATGGTGAAACATGCAGGTTTCACCATTGCATCGGCAAGTTAAACTTAAACGACGATTAAAGTTGACGTTTTGTATAGGAAGTCTGTCAAAACATCTAATTTATTCGTCGGCTAAAGTAATCTTTACACATTTTACTTTCACTACCGGGAATCGAAGCTGATACCTCCATTTATAAGACCATAGCGCTCAGTGCTCACCACTATCCCGTGTGACAATGTGGTTGTCAAAATAAATAAATAAGGATTTAAAATGAAATTCTTAAACCCACATTTTATATTTCAAGACTTATTCAGTGAAATCACACGTGAGAAAAACTGAAATATAAAATGGCAGTTTTACATTGGTTTTACATTTATATGGTCATTTACGTCGCTTTATTAGCACTTCTATTTATTTGTAGGCATACTTTTCTCTATTTTATAACTATAATTATACGTCAGCTAATACTATTTAAACTAAGTTTAAGTATATTTTAAGTAGGCTAAGTTAACAATCCATTTCTGTTAATTAATGTTAATAGGTAGAGTAATGCATGTTTTATTTGTGAGAACATCGCGTGTTATTGCAAAAATACGTCTAAAAGCCGTTTAAAAATGTGTTATTATTACCATTAATTTTATAACTCTTTCTTTATGATCGGAAAAGCTAGCGAATAAAAGCTGAAATAGCCATATATACTAGGCACAGGTCTCTTGAATGAAAAGGGTTTAGCTTTCGGCCATAGTCCACTACGTAGGCTAAGTGTTGAGTGGCATACTTCCCACACCTTTGCTCTAAGATACTTCCGTTTCCGCTGTATTATTCAACTCAGAGTTAGCGAATCGAGACCGACGGCGTAATATTATGCTCTCCTAAGGTCAAATTGGGACCTCAAAAGGTCACCCAACGTTGCTTACCCAACGCACTCGACTTTAATCTGTATCCAGCAGCTGCGACTCGTAAAAACAAAGCCCATGCATAATAGTCAATTTAAAAAAATACGTTTATTATAGTTCCTCGAACCGCTATACTTCATAACTCGTACTTGCATACGAAACAGGAAGAAATTTCCCGCGACGCCAGCGCTCCGAGCGGCAACGCACGGAAATAGCAGACGGGCAACTCTTTCGCGCTTTCTTTTGCTCCCTCCCGCTCGCTCCAGTACAACTTGTACCCATTTTTGGCACTAGAGAGGGATGGCGAGTAAAAAAAATGGCCGAACATGTGCGCACGGGCTGTTTTCGTCTTATTTTTCGCTGGTCATTCGCCTCGGGTGTATTCGCGTTCGTTCGTGCCTTTTTTCCTTTGCAGCCATAGATTTAAGATGCATCAGACTTGCAATTTTTGATTTGTTGTTTTGAGCAATATAATAAAAATATTTTTCATTCAAATAAACTTTTTTACAAGTGCTTTTGAATCGTCGATGAATCTACCATTTAATTTTATAATAATTAAATAATATGACTTGCAATCACAGTGAAAGAAAACATAGTGAGGAAACATAATTCCTGTGAGTTCTCCATAATGTTCTCAAAGGTGGGTGAAGTCTGCAAATCAGCACATGGCCAGCGTCGTGGACTTTGGCCTATTATTTTTTTCCAAGACATTTTCTTGTCTGTTATCTCTTAGATATTCTAATACCGGCATTCAATTTTAGGGTCCACTTTTGCATTTTTTATTGAGTTACACCTATTCTCTCTCTGTTTCGTATTTTTCATTATAGGAATTTATAGATCTTTGCCATTAATCGCATTTATGATAGGTGTTTTCTCGGAATAATAATACGGTGGGTCTCCAGATCTTTTCTCATTCGACTCAAGTAAGATAATTTTGACTCTTTGGTAAAACGGATATTACCAGACGAAACCTCCGAGATAGCCCAGGAATGGAAAAGCCTATAACGGACCTCGAAAGTCGGTTATCCATCCAATTACTGACTTATTGGAAAGTCGTATTGTAATTAGATGCCCCTTTTGATTCTTACTAATATTATAAATGCGAAAGTGTGTTTTTTGGTTTGTTGGTTTGTCCGTCAATCACGCTGCAACAGAGCTATGACGTGATTTTTTGCATTAGTATAGTTGACTTGAGTACCTGGAGAGTGACATAGCCTACTTTTATCCCGGAAAATCAAAGCTCAGCTCAGCTAGTAAGTTAGAAAATATAATATGGTGCTGTCTTTTACATTTCTCGGTCTATAATAGCAAACTATATTATTTTTTCTGGAGTCGCCTCGTCGGTTGGGCTAGGTCGCGTGGGATGCTGATTTATTTTTCTGTCTGTAATCTCTTCGGGGGTTTTCTAATACCGACGTTTATTTTATGGAGCACTTTTGTAATCGCCATTTTGATGCAACATTGTTGCAGCTTATACGAAGACCTGGAATTAAAATTAACATGTTGAATTAATAGTTCAAGGAGCCCTATTATTACAAATCCTATCCTATCCTACTTCCATCTACTTCCTACTAATATTATAAATGCGAAAGTTTGTGAGGATGGATGTATGGATGGATGTGTGATACTCTTTCACGCCACAACGAATGAACCGATTTAGCTGAAATTTCGAATAGTGATAGCTCATACCCAGGATTAACACATAGGCTACATTTTACGCCGGAAAATTAAGGAGTTTCCGCGGGAATCAAAAAACCTTAATTCACGCGGGCGAAGTCGCGGGCATCATCTAGTCCTTAATAATTTATTCGATTTTTTATTCGATGACAAGATAGTCCTTGACTGCGATCTCACCTGATGGTAAGTGACGATGCAGTCTAAGATGGTAGCGGACTAACTTGGAAGGGGTATGGCAGTGAAAATTCAACCCATACCCCTAATCGGTTTCTACACGCCATCGTGCCGGAACGCTAAATCGCTTGGCGGCACATCTTTGACGGTAGGGTGGTAACTAGCCACGGCCAACGAATGCCTCCCACCAGACCAGACCAGAGACAATTCAGAAATTATAAATTCCCAAATTGACCCCGCCGGGAATCGAACCCGAGACCTCCCAGTAATAAGACCACAGCGCTCACCACTGCGCCAGGGAGGTCGTCAATACCTATTATAAATGTGTAAGTGTGTTTGTTTATTGGTATGTCAATAAATCACGTGTAGTGACTGACGGAGCTACGGAATGACGTGATTTTTACATGGGTAGGTATACGTAGTTGAGGACTTTAGGGACTCTCTTTTATACCGAGAAAAATGAGGGGTCCCGCGGAAATTTAAAAAGATAACTCCACGCGGGTGAAGTCCCAAATAAAAAAGCTTGTAAATAGTAGGTACAAAATATTAAATTAAATTATATTATACTTAATAATACACATCATTGTATAGCAAATTATAACAAATCTTATAAATTTAAAAATAACTCATCATTACCATCTTGTGCCATCAACGGCCCACTACTGAACGCAGGTCTCCTCTTTGCGTTATAGGCCATAGTCCACCACGCTAGCCCAATCCGAATTGGCCCTTGAGAACATTATGAAGAACTCTTAGGTGCAGGTTTGCTCATGTTGTTTTCCTTCACCGTTGAAGCAAGTCAGAGGTTTAAGCCTGGGCTCGAACCTGCGACCGCATGTTCCAACCTATCTATCACTGCTTTACTAGTTTGCTTTATAGAACAAATAAAAAGATTCAACTGGCAGCCGTTATTGCTTATAAGCTATATCTACCAGGCAACTGCGTTGCACAGGATAATATTATGATGATCTGAGAGAAAGACTTTAAGACTACACACAAGCTTACGTCAACAATTAAATTAAATAACGTGATTACGTTTTTCAAATGCAATATTGGAGCTTATTAACAAAGACTTAAAGTATTGTTCCAACCTCGTGTACAATAGTTAACATGCAAAGCACCAATAAAACCTGTCCAAGCCTTAATTGTGTTAACCAGTGATTAACGAATTAGGAATGCTGTGGACCCTTAGCCTAAATCAATTCTTGTAACTTGACAGCACCTCTGCTATACTTACGCCCGTTAATGAATTGACGTTCTGAGTTTTAACAGCATAGTTATTGTTCAGTCGTAATAATTATTTATTAGTGACATTTGATCAATGCCTAAACATGTGAACTCGATTTCAATCGCGTGAAATTAGGTTTATAAAAATCCCGTGGGAACCCTCTGTATATCCGGGATAAAAGGTAGTCTATGTCAAAATGTCTCCAAGCCCTCAACTATAAACCCATGTAAAAAATTACGCTGAAGGATCAACCCACAAACATACTTCCGCATTTATATATTAGTAAGGATTATTTAGGTATGTATTGGAGCGAAGTTCCTTTTCGGACGGTTGGCGGATGGAGGCTAGGCGAAAAAAAGTGTAAGAATTTTTCGACCCCTGTTGCCTTCGTTTATTACACACGTTCCATCATAGCTTTGGTGGTGTAGCGGCTAAACGAAGGAGTGAAACTATCAGTTCGAGGGTTCGAATGCTGACTTCAGATTGTGTTTGTTTTTTAATTTTTGGAACGAAGTTTTGTAGAAGAGAAATTCGGAACAAAAAGCGGCACAATTTACTAACGGCCTCTATTGTGGGCAGCGTGAACTTGCTTTAATGTCTGCTTATTTTTTACGAGATGATTCTAACATGTGGCGAGAGATGGCGTTGATTCTAAAAGATAATGTTTTAAAAGACACTTCGTTCCAACCGAGGCCGAGGGTTCCACGACACTCACGCATTTTTTTATTTTAATGCCTATAGGTAATTTATATTTGTCTACCTACCTGCGTTACCTCGAAAGAGATCGCTAGGTACTTGCATGTTTTTTTCTCTTTATGTGGTAGATAAAATAAAAGTTTATTTATTAATCCAGTCATTATAAGTGCAAAAGCAATAATTTTTAGGACGATCTCAAAATCACTAAGAAATACTTTATTACTGGTACAGGCAACACCGCTGACATTATAAATCTGTAGTAGGAAAAAAAAAGAGAAGTTAATTTTATTAGTTAGTTACATCCACTATCTAATGCAAAAAGGGCTCGCCGTTACGTCCGATATCTACTCCAATTACCGGCAGAGGTCGCTAACGGCGCAGAAGATATATCTTTTTACGGCGCGGGCGCACGATTAGAAAATTCCATTATTAATTGACTGTGGTAATTAAGCCGATTTTGTTGTAACTTCCGCGTAAAAGCTTTTAAAGTTATTTTATAGTGGGTATGTGAGATAAATCTGAATAGGTAGAACTAAGTGTGTATTAAAGACTACAGTTTAATAATTAGTATCAAAGAAAGCAATTAAATATGACATGGTTCAACTGTGAAGGAAATCATCGTGAGGAAACCTGCACGCCTGAGTGTTCTCCATAATGTTTTGAAAGAGGTGTGAAGTCTACCATTTCGCATTGGGCCAGCGTGTTGGACTATGTCCTATAACCCTTCTCTGTGAGGAGACCTGCGCTCAGTAGATAAGTGAGACGTTTATGGGTTACTCATGATGATGATGATGATGATAATCTACGAAAAACTTTTTTCAGCTTTTGCTAGCGGCTTCAACCGCGTGAATTAATGTTTTAAGCCTCATAAAACCCGCAGGAACCCTTTGTTTTTTCGGGACACTTTCGATCCTCAACTATACTTAGGCAAAATATCACGTTGATCCGTAGCGGTTAGATAAATAATAGATTGAAGTACAAACCAAACCACCCAAAAATCAAAGTCAAATTGAAAATTATTTATTTCATATAGGCCAACCTGTGGCTCTTATGACACGTCAAGACTCTACCACCGGTTCAGAAAGCAGATTCTGCAGAGAAGACCCGGCAAGAAACTCAACACTTGCTCAAAACCAACATACAAACAGTTCGGGATCTTCTTTCAATTTTGTGTGAACTTACTATTTCGGATGAACCAGAAAAACTTCCAGAAGACCAGGAGAAGAATTCAATCTGAAAGTTGAGAAAAAAGAATTGTTAACGTAAAAGCACACAGTAAGGATAGGTTCCTGTACCTTCTAAAAGTAAATACTATGGTAAAAGTTTAAACTAACGCTTTGTGGTTGGTTTTATAGGTAAAAGTAAATACAATAAAAGTTTAAACTCGACTCTCCTGTTCGAAGAGCGCTGGTCGTTTCTCCCGCCACAATGCCCTCAACGACATCATCCGCAGGTCTCTTGCTACTGCTCACGTGCCAGCTGTATTAGAACCTATCGGTTTGGCACGTAGTGATGGCAGGAGACCTGATGGTATGACGCTTGTTCCTTGGAGGACAGGGAGGTCGCTTGTGTGGGATGCCACCTGTGTAGATACTCTAGCTGCATCCCACATCCATGCGACCTCCTCTGTGGCGGGTGCAGCGGCTACTAGCGCCGAACAGGCTAAGAGGCGCAAATATGAAAAACTTGACAGTGGTTTCATATTTGTGCCTTTTGGTGTAGAGACCCTGGGGCCGTGGGGCCCGGAGGCTCGAGCGCTTTTTGTAGAGCTAACTAAAAAGGTGATCGAGTCTACCGGGGATCCAAGAGCTGGCAGCTACCTTGCCCAAAGGATTAGCTTGGCCATCCAAAGGGGTAATGCTGCCAGCATCTTGGGTACCATGCCACACTGCAGTGACTTCGATGGGGTTTTAGATTTTATTTAATTTTTATTTTAGTTTTAATTCTAGAATAAATTTAATTTTAATGTAGTAGGTAGTTTTAATTTAAAAAAAAAAATTTAAAAATCAACAATAAATAGTCTCTTAAAAATAAAAGTTTAAACTAACGCTGTATGGTTGGTTTTATAAGTAAAAGTAAATACTATGGTAAAAGTTTAAACTAACGCTCTGTGGTTGTTTTTATAGGTAAAAGTAAATACTATAGTAAAAGTTTAAACTAACGCGCTATGGTTGGTTTTATAGAGTAAAAGTAAATACTATAGTAAAAGTTTAAACTAACGCGCTATGGTTGGTTTTATAGAGTAAAAGTAAATACTATGGTAAAAGTTTAAACTAACGCTGTATGGTTGGTTTTATAAGTAAAAGTAAATACTATGGTAAAAGTTTAAACTAACTCTTTGTGGTTGGTTTTATAGGTAAAAGTAAATACTATGTTAAAAGTTTAAACTAACGCTCTATGATTGGTTTTATAGAAAACACTTTGCTAAACTTTGAACTTAAATTCATAACTACCATCACCCCTCCAACTCTGAACTAGACGTCGTACTCTTACAAACGGAAGGTCCTGAGTTTGATTTGGGAATTTATAATTTCGAAATTGTTTCTAGTCTGGTTTTGTAGGATGCTTAGCTACCACTCTACTAGCAAAGACGTACCGCCAAACGATTTAGCGTTCCAGTACGATATCACTTCTCACTATCACTATCTCTTTCAAGATAACTCGCTTCCATCTAAGACCACTTACCGCCACTTACCATCATCACTTACCACCTGGTGACATCGTAGTCAAAAGTTGATTTGCCATCGAAAAAAAAAAATTTTTATAACCGCTACGGCTATGTATTCAGATTTATAAAGTTATTTATCTAAATTCTTTGAGAAAATAGTGCAAACATATTCTAATCAGAACCTTGTTAAAAAAGCTAACATAATTATTATAACCAATTTTCTTTTTAAACACGAATTTCAAATGAACATGAAATCAATTTCTTTATTTCAGTGTTAGAAATTGATATAACTAGTTAGATTAATTAAAACTTGAACTTATTTCAACTAATTTTCATAATAATTTAAAGTAATAACATTTTTATCATTTTTACCATGCCAGAATCCTATATTAAATACGACAAATAATAAAAAAAAGAAAAGCTAATACATACCCAGAAATTGATTTTATTAAAAAAAAAACACGTAGCTATGTCAAAAAGGTGCATCTAACACAGAAAATCATGAAATGTGATCTTAATTCAGTCGAAAAGGTACATTTTAATTCGGTCAGGTTATACGAGCTAAGTCTAGCAACTACGCACCTAGATAGGACTTATCTAGACGCTCACAAAGACACCCTGTGTTGTATGCACGCAGAATAATACTATGTTGAGAATGATAACGTTATAGCAAATAATAAATACTTGTCGGTCATAAGGTTTATTTATAAGAAATGTCGTATGTATAGACGAAGTCTTAAGTTTCATTTTCTTTAAGTTTGTGCGTTCATTCGCAAGTTGTTTTTTAATATCTTTATTTTAAAAGGTTTTTAGACAGTATTTAGTATATACTAATCATAAGCTTAACTTTATAATGTATGAGTTATTCCTAATAATTTAATCTAATAAAACTTCTGCAATGTTTGAAAAATTCTAATTTAAATAAAAATTGCAACAAATGGAATTGCCAAATCTGATTTTTGCAAGTTTTATTGATAGTATTCAGATTAATGCTGGTCCTTTCATAGTAGGTAGGTGAGTTAAGTAAATATTTTAAGTTTTCATGGAAAGTACACACTTACAAATTATTACAAAAATCAACAACTTTTAGTTGTCAAATTCATAATTTTTATTGTTAAACAAATTAGATCAAGAAGTAATTTATTCGAAGATCTAGATAGTCAAATTGTCATAGTTGAAAATTAGTACCATAGCCAAAGTTTAGAGATCCTAGCACGCGAAATCTAAGTTTGAAACAACACATTATTACTAAATACCTACTTATTGGATCTTTCTCAAGGAAATTCTTAATAGCCTACAATCGGAATCTCGTGTCTTATTGGAATTCAATATAGGTACATATTATGTCTTCGAATGAAGCGAGTAATTTAATATCGTTTGAACTTCACTTGAGAAGTTTTTCTGATTATAATATTACTATAATAATATTACCTATATTGATATATTATGAGCTTGTTCTATAGATGCGCGTCGTAAGCTTTTTTCTGCTCGCTCGGTCGGGGTTATCGCGGAAAAGTTGAGAATTTTTCAAAATTTTATCAACGTACGTAGGAGAGCTGATAACACGCTCACAAATGCAACTAGGGATGTGCCTTAAGTGTAATCATGCTGTGAAGATGTCGACTATACATCTAACGCAGTCGAGAACTCTTATTAACTCATTCTTATTGGAGTAATACTTAGTTATAACACTGATTTCAATATTGTAATTTCTGTTGTTGTTTTGTTTAACATTGTTATGAAATAATTTTTCGAGACAAACTATGTCCAATAATATTGGAAACAATGTATTAGGTATATTTTGTTTAAAATTTTATCTATCAGATATTATACCACAGCTTTGTAAAACTGCTGTGTGGGAGAAAACAAAAGAATAACGCTTAAGATAAACAATAAAATAAAAATTTAAATTTCAAGTATTGAATTTTTCATGGATACATTTACATCTTAGTCTAATTTTTGACTCTAGTATTTTGTGTAAATAACACACTCCTCCCTATTACCCTATAAAGTAGTCCAAGAAGTTAATTCTTCGTTTCTTGAAGACTTAAGTACAGAATTGGTATAATCAAAATCCTTGTTTATTTCAATTATCATTAGGTTTATAATTGAAATGTGTAATAAGTTGTTTTATATGTTACATCATGGTTTAAAGTGTATTTTTTCGTTAGAAAAAAGATAATGAGCACTGTGTTTTAAATGGAAATTTTATAAGTAGTCGCGGTGCCGGTCGGTTGTTTTTTCTCGTTTGAAGGTAATTTTCCATTATTACGTAATGCTTTTTCGTTGATTTTTTTATTATATATTTTCGGGACTCAACTTTAAAGTAGAGGTAAGGAATGCTTAGAAATAATGAATATATAGTGAAATAAATCAAGATTTTTTTATTTCTTATGCGTTACCTAATTGTTTTATCTAAAGTGATATTTTATTTTGTATTATGATAGGTTGTTGAGCACTTAACAGCTTTATCTTTCCGTGTTCTCATTTTGTTATCAAATTCTACTTTTGAAGTTAGAATTGTAATTAATTTTTGCTATTCTATCATAGATGTCACTATATAAAGTAAGTTTTTAAAAAGTTTTAATTTATTATTTATATTTATTTTATATTTTATATAAAAGTGTTGATTAAAGTTTATGAATTTAGCTTTCCTTATACTAATTGTATATTGAAAGTTTATCTTGTTAGAATCTCATTATTTTGTCTATAAAAATGGTCGCAGTTATAAAATTACACTCAATATTATATTTTATTTTATGATTAAATTTTATATTGGTTATAATAATGTGTATTACCTTACCTCAGAGTACATTCTAGTGTCGTAATTTCTTAACGATCAAACCTATATAAACAGGTGTCAATTACAATACCAACATTTCATGCATGCGGAAAGATTAGTTACAAAATATTTTTAAGAGCTTTTTAGCGTAATTGCATATTGAAAGTTAGATAAAAGTTACCTTAGTATATTTTTCCTTTAGGTCAGTAGTTTTGGTAGAAGATTAAAGAATAGAACTTCTTTAATTTATTTTTAATCGACTCCAAAACAGGAGGAGGTTCTCAATTCATCGGAATATTTTTTTTATGTACTGATTACTCGAAGACGCCTGAACCGATTTGAAAAATTCTTTTTTTGTTTCAATGGGTATACTTCCCAGGTGGTCCCATTTAAATTTTATCGTATTTTGTCGGTTTAACAATAAATTATATACTTTGTAGTGGCGCGGGCGTTAGAAGTCGGTTTTAAAAAATATTTTTTTATTATAGATTAATTTGCACTATTATTATTGGATAAAATTAATTTTAAGTAGGATTTATATGGAAGAAAGAAAGAATAGCATTTGTTTTCAAGTTTTATCTTACTACATCACTATAACTTACTTATAACTACAAGGACGACCTTCCTGGCGCAGTGGTGAGCGCTGTTGTCTTATAACTGGGAGGTCTCGGGTTCGATTCCCGGCGGGGTCAATTTGGGAATTTATATCGGCTTTTGCCGTGGCTAGTTACCACCCTACCATCAAAAACATGCCGCCAAGCGATTTAGCGTTCCGGCACGATGGCGTGTAGAAACCGATTAGTGTTATGGGTTGACTGTTCACTGCCATACCCCTTACAAGTTAGCCCGCTACCATCTTAGACTGCATCGTCACTTACCATCGGGTGAGCTCGCAGTCAAGGACTATCTTGTCATCGAATAAAAAAAAACTTAGCCTTAGGGTAGGGTAGAATATAATAATATAAAAATATAATAATATTATATAAAGTAATAACCTCTTGAATATTTATATTTAAAAATTCCAAGTGCCAATAGAAGCGCCGGGATATGTACCTATAAGTGTCATGTGTGACAACCCCGAAAAAAATATTACAGAATCGAAAAAAGTTATGTTTAAAATTTAAACTGACAACCTACAATAAAAAAAACTCACCATTACACTTTACACGAAATGATTTCGTTCGTAAAACATCGAATTAAAAGTCCACATAAATTATGGCACGAAATTATGCAGTGTTAACAGTGTCTAAAAGGTTATAATCTTAAATAATTTGTCGGTTGAATGGCGAGCTGCCTCCGTAATTGTCACAAAAAATGCACCCCACGGGTGAATAGATGAAAAAAAGTTACTCAATGAATGCAAAGGCAAAAAATTAAAAAAAAAGAAAAAAAAGTAGGGCGGCACGCGCACCACCAATTAAGTCGTCTTTTTTCAAACGATGTCGAACAGTTTTTTTTTTATTGGCTCCAAATACAGGGGGTGGTCTTTTTTTCTTTTCTCCCGGTTTGTGGACTCGAAAATGTGTCAGATTAAATGTTTTTTTTTTCAACGGTTGGAAGCGGTTTGTATTGGCACGCAGTATTTAGACAGGGAGCGTTTTTGCTCCACTTTTTTGAAATTGTGAACGTAAATTAGTACTTTGCTACTGTTTAACGGTCGATTTGAGTGGGATGGTTTTTCACACTTTTTCTTTTGCTTCCGCTTTTTTAAATTTCTAAACTTCAGTTAGGAAATAAAAAATGTAAAAATGTGAGGTCATAGATTTTTATTAAAAGCTTCATAGTGAAAAATATTTTTAATCATTTATTATTATCTCTTTCGTTATTTATTTTTTATTAACTTTATACACTTTTAATGACCAACAGATTAGACCTTTTGATAGATTTCTTTTAACAAAAACTAAGTAGGTAAGTCGAAAACTAAATATTAATTTTTGCGTAATACTTCAATTAAAGTAAATTTTATTTTGAATAATTTTGAAACATATTTTGAAAAATAAAATTAAGGTAATATTTTGACAGTGGCAGAAAGTGATGAAGATGTACCTACGTTGTCATAAAATTAATTGCAGAAAAAAGATATTTTTTTAGTATTATTTTTTTTAACTAGGATTTTTTTTAAATGGTAGTTATTTAATGTACGTATCTACTATAGATATAACTAATACTACTACACTATAGGCATATACTAATTTTCAAAGCAATAGGTAATTTTTTTGTACTCACGTTCAGAATTTCAAAATTGCCACCCAGTGAGATTTAGAGAGGGCGCGTTTTTGTTTGTTTGATAAAACACTTGGTTACTGTTTAAAGTTTGGTTTAAAGGGAGCTTTTTTATTTCATGATTTTTTGCATTTTTTATTTCTTTGAACGAGTAGACAGTTTTTAGGGTAACATACCCCAATGGTGCCAACAGGACCATATTATTATTATTACTGAGCCTCCGCTGTCCGTACGTCCGACTATCCGTCTGTCAGCGGGCTATATTTCATGAGCTGTAATAGGTAGATTGTTGAGATTTCCACAGAGTATGTATTTCTATTGCCGAATAAAAATTAAAAAAAATTGTATAAAAATATTTAAATTTTTTTTTATAAAAAATTTGTAAAATCTTGTAGGTAAGATGGTACGGAACCCTTATTGTGCAAGTTCGACTCGCACTTGGCCGGTCTTTTATTTTGAGTATTTTTTCATTAGTGCTATTCTTGATATCGTTAAATAATTTTACGGGAATATCTTCACTTGGATCATGAAAAATTTTCCATCGTCAAAACTCGTGATCCTCTCCAGCTCTTCTTAAAAGAATCTGCTTTCCGAACTGATGGTAGATAGTGTAGGTACTCGTATTTATTAAGTTAAAAAAATTTTAAGTTATTAAATCTTTGAGGGATAAAATCCGAAACAAAATAGTTCACCAAAGAAGTAATGTGACCGACGTAGCTTTCAGGGCTAGCACTTTGAAATGGCAGTGGGCTGGTCACATTTGTCGGAGGACCGATGGCCGCTGGGGTCTTAAGGTCCTAAAGTGGAGACCGCGTCTCGGCAAACGGAGTGTAGGGCGCCCCCCGGCTAGATAGAGCGATGACATCCGGAAAGTGGACGACATCGATTGGATGCGAAAGGCCGAGGATAGGCAACGTTGGCACTACTTAAAAGAGGCCTATAACCAACAGTGGATGTACTCTGGTTGATGATGATGATGAATCAAATACGTTATGAAAAGAACCCAATTCGTTACCGCTTTTATATGTATAGCGTGTGCCAGAGGTTGTTTGGGCACCTGGTCCATTTATTATTTAAGAACTGTTCAATTGAAAGAGTCGTAACTTTATATTACGAGCTCTATTTTGTAGTTATCGATCCGAACACAGACAGACACACAGCTTTGTTTCAACGACGGGAATCACTTGTCACGGAATAGTACCATCAATAACGTTTTACGTTTGTCAGCTAACTAAGTATGGAAAACTAGTTTTTTTTTAATATTATCTAGGTAGGTTGAACTGTACACTAGACCCTAGAGTAACTGTTCAAGTTTGCATTAACTGTGCTTAAATCTGGCATTTGATATAGATATAAAATTCAAAGTCCTGACTGACTGACTGATATATCAACGCACTACTACAACTAGTATCTACAACAGAATAAACTACTAGAGTTAGAAGCTTGAAATTTTGACAGTAGGTTTCTTTTATGACGCTGGGTACCCATTAAGAAAGAATTTTTTGAAATTCTACCCCTAAAGAAGTTAAACAGGGTGTTAAAGTTTTTTATGAAAATCCGTCATTTTTCAAGTTATATCCATGAAACTTGGTATTTCGGCTTTCGATTAAATATAAAGAACTATAATTATGTGTTTCACAGTTTTTGTTTTACCCCAAAACCTAATTCCATGCGGACGAAGTCGCGGGAGCGAAAGCTAGTTTGATATAGACGGGAAAGGAACGGAGAAATTTTCCATGCATAGGTACTAATTGACTGATTTACGCATAGTTAATGTAAACTTGAAAAGTTACACTAGTGTCACAGATGTTTTATTTCTAATAATTTTATATTAGATATGAAAGACGCAACCCTAGTAGCAATTTGCGTTGGCTGTTAGTTGGGCCTTTGTCCCTTGTTTGGTTGGGCAACAGTAAGACATGTCATCCCTAAAAATCGTGGGGCCAACCGTACCTAGAAAAGCAGGATGTGGTTGGCCTTACGAAGGGATTTAGTCGGCATCACCACTACCATCTCCCAACTGTTGGCTACCGTTGGCTACAATACCCCAACGGCAATTGCTACTAGGGAAGTATAATAAAATAAGAGTATCAAACTAGGTACAAGTGGCGCGAATAGTAATTATTTTTATTGAAAAGTGCAGTCTCTTTCTTCAATCTTTAGGTATATTGATTTGAATGAATGATATTATCTTACATGGTCGACCGAAGCAACGTCTGGATCATGCGTCATGCTCGTGAACGGGTGCCGCCGGCGGGAATGGGGCTACTTTCTGTCTGCCCGCCTTAACATAAATTGAATTGTAGTACGCTTTTTTTTGGAACTTCCCCTCATTGTGGAAATATTTAAATATTCTATTCTAACAAAGATGCATGGGTTAAATCAGCTTGGCATCCAGCATAGTATAAAAATTTATTACAATATAATAGCTACTATATTGCTAGCTATTGTAAAATGATTATTTTGAAAAGAGCAACTGCTGAGTTTCTTGCCGGCTCTTCTCAGCAGAATCCGCTTTCCGAACCGGTGGTAGAGTCATGACGTGTCATAAGAGGTTGAGGTTCAGGTTGGCCTACGTGAAATAAATAATTTTGAATTTGAATTTAAATATTTGTATACCTAATAATAGCCTAGTGATAGCCTAGTGGTTAGGACAGTGATAGCCTAGAGGTTAGTGTTGTAATTATTATAGGGTCCGAATCAAACCATTATTAAGTAGTGACTGAATCATTTAATCCGACTGTCTTAGACCTACCTACATATTAATATTTATTTATAATAATATACCTACAACATCTCCCTCCTTATATAAACAAGTATAATTCAATTATTTATATATTCAGATTATTTATTTATATATTTTTATATATTAGGTAGTAATACATTATATTATCTTCCCTTTTAACACCATAGTTTATTTATTATTTAAACCCGACAGTAAAATTATTATTATTACAACTTAATAGTTAGTATGAACTTGTCTACATTAATTTATCTAAACTCAACTTAATTTTTAAGCAAGCTAGAAAGCATTTTATTATAAATAGCATTTATTATAAATCTAAATAATGAAATTAATTTTAAATTATCTCAATCAATTTTATTTAATCTTTAATTTTAAATATCAATTATAGTAGTTGAATTCATCGCCAAAACGAACCGGCGGCCGCACCAGTCGACCACTGGTCGTCACTTTAGGCGGCGGCGGCGGTGTCGAGCGTGACGTCTGCGGCGCCGCCGCTGGACTCGTACTGCCCGTTGGCGCGGAACTCAAATGCTCCCAATCAATGCCAGAGGACACATTGGTACGATTGGCAGCATTATGTCTATTCGGTACTTTCATTATTTGCTGTCGATTACGCCTGTAAACGCCACCATTTTCCACTTGCACCCAGTATGCTCGGTTTCCTCGAGCCGGACGTAAAACACGAGATTTGACCCAAAGATTATTTTGTCTCATTCTAACCGATTCATTTTCTTTTAATGGAATTAAACTTTTTGTTCCGCGATCGTAGTATGATTTATATTGCGCTATTCTTGTTGTACGATTGTCTCGCATTGCTTGCGGACTCACTGTTTTGGGTTGTAACTGTGAAGTGGCAGCAGGTAAACGTGTATTTAACCGACTCATCAACAGCTGTGCCGGCGACCACTTTTCTCCCGCAAGTGGTGTATTTCGGAAATTTAATAAAACTAGTTTCCAGTCTTCTCCACTTTCGTGTGTTTTGCACATAAGAGCTTTTATAGTTCGCACGTTCCGTTCCGCGAGCCCGTTGGAGCGCGGATACAGCGGCGAACTCGTATAGTGATAACGAAGCGTGACTGTGATCTCCTATTCAGGGGGTCGCAGGTTCGATCTCGGGCACGCACGTCTAACTTTTCGGAGTCAAGTGCGTTTAAGCAATTAAATATCACTTGCTTCAACGGTGAAGGAAAACATCGTGACGAAACCTGCACACCTGAGAGTTCTTCATAGTTCTTGAAGGTGTGTGAAGTCCGCCAATTCACATTGGGCCAGCGTGGTGGACTATGGCCTATAACCCTTCTCTGAGAGGAGACCTCGCTCAGTAGTGAGCTGTTGATGGGTTGCTAATGATGATGATGTTGATACCTAATATAAAAAAATATATTTTAAAAACTATCTCTATCGAAGCCTAAATAAAAATGTAATGCTTTTTAAATTAAAAAAATAAAAGCCATCTCCATACAACGCAACATTAACCCTTCACGGCTCAGGAAAAATCATTAAAAATAGGTCGCGGTGCGTGAGCGTAGTCCTTTGCGTCATTAACCCTCTCCATAACAACTTTTGTATCGTTTTCCTGCGCACGGTGAATTGATAGACGTAATACTAGATAATCACCATGGCTTTACCTGTTATGTTTACTATAATACCTTTTTAGTCTCCTTGTGTCTATACTATAATTGCGATGTTGCCTGGGTTAAAAATAAATGACATCTTATTATTTTTAAGCTATTGCATAGCTTTTATCACGGGCTTTGAATCAAGAAATTCCGTAACGAAAAAAACCTAACACCGTCGTTCAGTAAGCGTTCAACATTTTAGAGGTTCTCAAGTAGCTCTATTTGGCGCAGTGGGCGAGCGGCCGCTTTCTTTACCGTTTGGTGTATGATGTCGCAGGTTCACATCTCACTCGTGAAGTAGTGACAGTTCGCTTTTCTTGTTTGTTTGTCTTTTAATTTTTTTGCATAATTTTTATTATGCAAAAAATATTACATAAATATTATAATTGCATAAGTTGATAAAAAATGCTATGCAATAGCTTTATCGCGGCAGTCCCCTAGTGCCACTTAATTTTTTTTAGTACTATGTTTTACACAATGCCTTTTTTTCTGTTTTCCACTAACCTGTGTGTCTTTTGGCATAGACCTGATCCAATCCTTTCTAACTTTTCTATTTGCTGCTCGTCTTGTCTATGTTCTTCCTGTTATGGACTCGAGTTAATCTCCCCATCTCTTGGTTTTCCATCCTTTTCTTCTCTTTTCTTCTCTGGAATACCAAACATTAATCATCATTATAGATACTCCATTTATCGTCATCCTAAATGGTGTGACCAGCCCATCGTCATTTAAGCTTTCTTCATGCTGGCATGGGGTGTTGTCTAGTTTTTCTTACCTACAGCCCAACATGCTTTTTCCATGCTCTGCTGGCAGGCTCGAAGTTTGGATGAACCTTGGTGAGCGCCTATATCTTGCACTCGTACGTTAGTATGGGATAGCCAGGCACGTCAAAATAACTTCTTACTTCTTAGAGATTGTAATCGGTAAGACATAAGTAATTAAATAAAGGGTCCTCCAAAATAAGTAAAATAGACTGTTAGTTTTAGGTTAGTTTAATAGTGTTAGTGTTAGTTTTAGGTGAGATAACCATTTATTTTTAAAGTATCTATTAAATACCAAAAAGTGCGTCAAATGTTTATGACGTCACATTTCAGTTTCGATTTCAGTTCAGTTTCAGTTTCATACAAGCTGCCATACTATGTGCGCGTTGATAAAGAAATGCTCAAAAATTCAAAATCCAAAATTATTTATTTCATGTTGTAGGCCAACCTGTGGCTCTTATGACACGTCAAGACTCTACCACTGGTAGAGTCGGAGAGGTTTCATTAGTTGGCAACATGATTTAACAAATTTAATTTCGCGTACAACTCAAAGTAGTATAAGCACGTATTATAAAATCAGTTCCGCATAAAAAACCCACTTTTGACGATATCCCTATAGCAATATGCAAATCAGATCTCGAATAGTTATAGCAAGGGTGCTAATTTTTTTGTTTTTACCTATTGTCATCCTTAAGAACCGGTTCATACCGGTGTTCGAAGGGATTCCCTTTGTTGCCATGAGAAACTGAGATTATGAGATAAAAGATGTTTTGTTCATTTGAATTTTGATATGTGTTTTGTTACTCGCTACGTGAGAAAATAGATATCTCGGCTCGTTAACGAGATTAAAGATTAGAGTCCTATATAACGATCTTGTAACTTTATTAAAGTTAGTTTCTTTCATTTTTAGTAGTTACCTAATTGCAAAAAAATATTCCAAAGTTTTCTACATTGTTAGTAGGTACTTAATTAATTTTAAGAAAAAACCCTAAACTAGCTTTTGCCAGCGATTTCGTTTGGTTGCAATAAGCTTCTAAAAATCCCGAAAGAACTATTTGTTTTTCCGGAATGAAAAGTAGCCTATGTCACTCTCCATGCCATCAAAAAAAACTCGTTGACCTGTTCTCGGTTGCTGCGAGACTGAAAGACAAATAAAGAATCAAACACACTTTATTATCAATTCAGCTTTAACTTAAAAAGAGAAGTCTAACTTGCTGTTAGCTGCTTTTTTAAACACTCTTTTTAATTGGTGAGTGACTTTCAATGACTGTATTTTATTGTTAGCGTGGTGTTTAAATAAAACACTTGTTCTATCGATCGAAATTATAGTGCTTGCACGATGGTCACCACACGACTGCCACTTAGAGGCCGGCGTCACTATTATATATTCTGTGCCGGAGTCGTTGACTGACTGCATTCACTACAGTTAGTATCACCATGTTGTGGCTTATAAAAATGAAATGAATGAATATTTTAGTTATTAATCATTTTAGCCAAAATAGCCCAATAGTTGGTTACAGACTGAACAACTGAAAGGGTTCGAGGGTTCGGTCCAATCGCCACTCGTTGCACTATTGTCGTACCCATTCCTAACACGAGCTTATTTAGAGGGGGGGGGGGGGGGGGAAGTAGGAGAAAATACTGGTCAAGATTAGCTAATATTTCGCATGAACTTGCGTGAATGTTTTCTTTCATATCATCATAATATCACAGAGTAAGGATAACATCTTAACTTCTTATTATTATTGTGATAATAATTTCTTGATAGATAAGATAATAATAGAGAAGCAATGCCGCCAGTTGTTTCTACTCATATGTAAATTGTTTTCTTTCTTTTGAATTGTTGTCTTATAGTGCTAGGTATATCCAGCATTAATTGTTGTCAAGCGCAAGCTTATCTACCTAGTAATAAAAAAACTTTTTTTTTAGTTTTCTCTAAGTTTTTTTTTATGTGGTAGGTAAACAATAAAGTGTATCTATTCATTTCATCATCATTTCAAATCATCATCAGCAACCCATCGACGGCTCACTACTGAGCGCAGGTCTCCTCTCAGAGAAGGGTTATAGGCCATAGTCCACCACGCTAGCCCAATGCGGATTGGCACACATCTTTGAAAACATTATGAAAAGTCTCAGGTGTGTAATTTTCTTCACAATGTTTTCCTTCACCGTTGAAGCTTGTGATATTTCATTTCTTAAACGCACTTAACTTAGAAAAGCCAGAGGTCCAAAGCCCGGGATCAAACCTGCGACCCCCCGAATAAGAGACCGCAGCACTAACCTATTATTATTAAAAATAAATTTTAAGATTATAATAATATGTTTCAAGTAACCACAGTTAAGCATAAATAACTGCTACGTCGATGTTCTGATACTCGTAACAGGATATAAAGTAAATGAAATACAAAAGTGTAACAATGAGGCCCAACAGCTGTCCCGTGTCCGAGCGACGCGTTCCTGAATGGACGCATTTCACTCGCAATATAAATTACTAGCTGACTAGCTGCTGCCCGCGACTTCGTCCGCGTGGATTAAGTTTTTAAAATCCCTCGGGAACTCTTTGATTTTCCGGGATAAAAGTAACCTATGTCACTCTCCAGGTCCTCAACTATACCCGTGCAAAAAATCACGTCAATCCGTGGCTCTGTTGCGGCGTGATTGAAGGACAAACCAACAAACACACACACTTTCACATTTATAATATTAGTAAGGACTAGATGATGCCCGCGACTTCGTCCGTGTGGATTAAGGTTTTTAATTCCCGCGCGAATTCTTTAATTTTCCGAGATAAAATGTAGTACATATGTTAATCTTGGGTATGAGCTGTCTTCATTCCAAACAGCCAAGTCGGTTCATTTGTTGTGGAGTGAAGGAGTAGCAAACATTCAACCATCCATCCAATTTTAGTAGAACTACTAGCGATACCCCAGCTTCGCTCGCGAGGAATTAGAAACTGCAGTTGCTTTATTTAACGCAAGGGAATTTTGAAAATCCCGAAAATAGGTATTAGTGATTATAATAATTATTATTACTTACGTGCCAAATTTGAAGTCTCTAACAAGTACCTATATAAACGAAAATATAAGTCCCCTTTTTGCGTAGCCCGTGGGAATTTCGGAAAATCTGACCTTATTCCTTGTCTACATTAAAATAGCTCAAAATACAAAGTACTTAGTTCATAAAATAAGCAGCGAATTTTTGCCCCCATCGTAACAAAGCCTCTAAACTACGCAGGGTCAATGTAACGAGTAACTTTATTTGACCGGATATTGCTTTTACGATATCGTTTAAGTATGTGTGTAACAAGGAATTTTTGAAAATAATATTCTATACAAAAATAAGTAAAAGATATTTTTAAGTAGAACACTAATGTAAAATATTTTGGGGTTCATATCAATGTGAACCTGATTAGACGCGAACCTTGTCTACTAACATACAGCGCCACAAGTATAAGTTGGCGGTGGCTTTTGAGGAACTAAATCGGTCATCCAAATTTTATACTCCATGGCCATCTTGAAAATTCACTATTGGATCTCGTTGTGTGCTGTTTCGTTTAAATTGTTTCAATTAAAAATGTTTTTTCCCAGTCTCATGTTCTTTAAAATGGCAATAGTAATGTTGAGCACAGTGGCGCACAGCCGCGCCAAGGTATACTTGTCGCACTGTAACATTGAGCGAGTAGATACCTCGTTATTTGTACATTAGTGTTATTTTATTTATTAATGAATTGTGAACACAAAAAATACAATGAAAAACCCAAAATATTAATAAATATTTTAAATCATCTATTTTTTATAATTTCCCCAATGAATGAAATAGTTAGCCCGTTTTCTAAAGTGCTTGTAAAGCCAAAATCAATTTTTTTACATAATAATATTATGATTCATCATTTTAATAACTTAGTAAAATTAATTAGAACACTTTAAAAATCAGATAGATATATTATTTTTAGAAAAAAAACTGTTCTATTTAAAACCCATACCAGACATCAACCCTTTAAGGTTCATATCAATGAAGGGGTGCAACTTTATCTCGAGGGTTTCCTTTTTGGGGCTTAGATACGAACCACTTTATTTTAGAGTGAGCGGTGGCTGTTGAAAAACAAAGAACCATGAATATTTTTATAACATTGCTTTGTTTTTCTACACAAAATATAAAAAAGGGTATTAAAAAAGTGAATTTAGTTCTTCATAAATGGAAGAATTCAAAATTTTTAAAAAAGTTTTAAGCTATTGCATAGCTTTTATCGCGGGCTTTGAGCTCGGCGACCGAATCAAGAAATTCCGTAACGAAAATAATCCTAACACACCCACACGTCTAACGTCGTTTTTTTTAATTAATGTAGTATGTACATTGTACAGTCTAGCCCGCTAAGCCCGCTACACAATTGCATCTAAAACTTGCTAATACTAGAATGAAGGCGTTCAAAATGCGTGTTAACCAACCGTGACGAAAAACTAGTCACTCCCAGTATTGTGGCCCCGCCCGGTAATTATTGCAGCTAGCGTTGTCAGTCTGTCTGCACACTAAAATATCTTGCTCATGACTTGATTATATCTTTACCATTTTGTGTCGGTTAATTGATTAATTATTTTGAACGAGTCTTGACCTTACTCTTATGGTATTCTGTGGTGATGGTAGTAAGTAGAAATACGTACATAAGTAGTACTCCAGTTTATGGTATTGAATCTTGACTTGTCATAAGAGCCATAAGTTGGCCTACATGAAACAAATTATTTTGGATATTTATTCGTGATTCGTGCCTACTTGCAGTTAATTTTTAACTTTGAAATAATAATAAATAACAATCCTACAATAAAACAAGTGGTGTTTTGTGAAATAGATTGAATAGGTAATTGGTTACTTATACTATACCTATGGGTCATATAAGTGGCTTATATAACGCTTATCTACCCATAACAGACTTATAATAAGTCTGGTGGGAGGCTTTGGCTGTGGCTCGTTACCACCCAAATTTCAAAACGTACCGTCAAGCGATTTAGCGTTCCGGTACGATGGCATGTACAGATGATGGCAGATTAGTATTTAAACTAATAATAATCCTATTTTAATTTATTAAAATAATATTTATAAAAGCCACAAGTTAGCTCATACCTATTATGAATTAAAATATTTGAATAACCATGGCATTGGTAATCTTAACTGTCAGCCAGTGAACGGTTTGAGTCTTAACTTTACTGATTCAAGACAAACCATTTCTCCGCTGCTGTTTACTGTGGGATCTATAAATAGTATACAGTACACGAACAAGTGTAAGGTATTTAAATGATTTTGTGCGTGTTTAAACTTTATAGTTAACTGCACCTTACTGATTCCAAGCATTAGTTAATTTACTACTACTTAATTATATCCCTTCTAAGTTAGCCCCTCTTAGCACCAAGTTAAATTAAACTCAAAGGTTGAATTGTTATCGAACAAAAATAATAACTAAACTTTTTAGTTATTTTTTTTTAATTAAATTACTTTATTATTTTATCAGTCTTATCTTATTCTTATAATAATTAATGCTAATATAGGCAGGTACATAGATTCCTGGTAAAAACTAAATAGATAGGTACTTCATAGATAGGTACTAGCTAGTTAGCTACTATAATAATGTTAGCTACTAGTTAGTACTAGTTAGTACTACTAGTTAGCTACTATAATAAGGTTTTTGAACTATTAATTACTAGGTAAGCACATAATAAAACTTTAAAATATAGCTTTTGTGTGCTATTCTACTCGTATTTTAAGCTCAGGTATTATAAATTTTAGAACTAACTATAGGTACTCGTATTTACAAATCCAGGTATAACATTTTAGCCTGCATTGTAAACTGATAACTCAATTACAAAACAAAATTTGATTTAACATCGTTAAAAATAGTACCGATACCGGAAAGAAATTTTCTTAGAGCAAAGATGTCGTAGACACTCGTAGCAAGGCTGGCTACGCCATCTGTTGCGGGGTAGCGCGGAGAAAAGTTGTGCTACGAAAACCTTGGGAAGGGGTAAGGAAACATACTTTAGATAAGAACCTAAGATATTTTTTGTGATTAACTCCGAAAATATTCTAAACTTCGGTGCCGTAGAAGTTTGTGGTTGGACTTCGTACCTGAGAAAGGAAAATTAAGTGTTAGTAAGCAATATTTCATATTTTTGTCTGTTAGATAACTTTTAACTGTTAGGTATCAATTGCAATAGGTGTGATCTCGAAACAAATCCCAAGTTTAGGTAAAATAAGGAAAAAACGCGGCAATAAAAGGCCGTTGGCTAAAACCCCATAAGCTAAGCTCCGCCTGAATATGGAAAAAAAATTCAATAGTACAGTAGGCGGAACGGAAAGAATTACTTAAAAACTCGCCGCGAGAAAGCGCTATACGCACGTCCACGAGAGCGAGCGAGACGGGACATTAAGAAAAAAATCGGAAAGAACCCATTCTTTTCTATTTCCTCCCTTACTAATAGCGGCTTAGAAAAAAATCGTGAGCGATACCCGTCCTTTTCTAACGCAAGGGTGGGCAGCGGACGGGGTCGGCCGAGCGAGAGGGGCGACCCTCGCTTGGCGCCCTTTTTAATAGTTCTTATTTCGGCCGCGGTCCGCTCGCAGCCGCCGACCGTCCGTCGCCGCGGCGGCCGCACGTGCTCGCGGCCGGACCGTCTTTTCCTTGACCGGACACATTTTTCCGCGGAAAAAACGCGGGGCGCGTGCGCCCGACCTCGGTGGGGATGTTCTTCTTGGCGTCTAAGGCGGCGGGGGCGGCGCCGCGTCTTGCTAGTTGGAGCGGCGTCTTCGCGAGGCGCGCGCGTCCGCCCCACCCCGCAAGAAAGCGTCGCGGCGCTCAAGTTTTCCACCAAGAAGTTAGTCGTCGCCCGCCCGCGCCTCAAGGAGGTCTCGCTTCCGTCCCTCCGACCGCGAACTGACCCGCCGCCCGTCCGCAGGTCGCGCCGCATGAGCCCGCCATCCTCGTGACCGTCGCCCGAAGCTGGAATTCATGTTGAAGTACTTCAATGAGAACATATCCCTAGCGCTGCAGGAGAGGTACAGGGACCTCCATGAGTACCGGAAGGCGGAAGTAGAGGACTCACCGCGGGAGGCCAAGGTACCGAAAATAGCTGAGGAGGGCGAGTCGGTCGGCGGCGAGGGCGCGTTCGAGCCGAGCGCCGCGCCGCCGTTCCCGCGCCTGCTGGAGCCGCCCAAGGAGGAGGACAGCTTGGTGGCCAGCTGGCTGCACAACTCCTTCAAGATGACGGCGGCGGACGGCGAGGCGGCCGGCGGCAGCGCGCTGGACCTGCGCGCCGCGCCGCTGTCGCTGCACATCCCCCACGTGCCCGCCGCGGCGCCCTTCAAGATGGACTTCTGGAGCCGCAGCCGGCCCGCCTCGCCGGAGCCCGAGCCGCAGGCGGGGCCCGCGCCCGCGCCCCAGCCGCCACCCACGCCGGACCACAAGATCATGGCCGAGAAGCTCGTCAGCGAAATACAGGTGACTCACTTTTATGTTTGCCGTGTCGTATTGGAGTCTGTCCATAAGTAAATAATTTGTGTTTCGATAGCACTTCCGTATTCTGAAATAGCACTTTAATACTATTTGAAAAGTTCACTTTTGTTTTCTGAAAAAAAAAATGAAAAAAAAAAACAAAACTTATTTAGTGAAATTAGTGTTAACGAAGCTTTATAAAACTTGTCTAAAATATAAAAGTTCAGTAGGTATAAAAATTTGGTTCAAAATTTCAAGCTCCTTTTTCAAGAAAATTGTCTGAAACTTTCCGCCGGCAAGCAAAATTAGCAGCAGAAAGATTAATATTTTAGTTTTTAAAACAAATAAATATAATAACATTTTAATCAAAACTTTTTTTCGGTTAAATATTAACACAGTAAATTGCTGAAAGACTGCTGAAAAATTGAAAATAATTCATAAATAGTTAATTACCTTTATTTGGGGATCTTAGGAGTTTCGTTCGAATTTTCTTATAACTTAACATTTTAACGTTCACAACAGTCATCCGATCGCGGTATTTAGATTTAGAATTTTAGACAGTTTAAAAAGTTTAACAGTTTTTAAATTAAAAGCAAAACGTGTATCTTCCCCAAAACATGTCGATAGACTGACCTCACAGCGAGGTCCCACAAAACTCGTTCCAAATTTGAATGATCCCTTACTTCCTTAAAAAAAGATACAAGAAGCAAACGCAACATATTGTAAAGCTTTTGTTAGCCAAGAAAGGGTTAAGGGCCGCGTCAAACTTATTATTATATCGTTTTTGTCCTTATGTCGCATCCGGTCTTACAAAGGATATGTAAATTATTGTAATCACTGATAATTCTATTATTTCTGTATTGGTGTGATGATCGACTTGTCAATACTTGGATCCACTTTTTTTAATCCCTACTTCCTTACTATTAAACCTACGGAGGTATTATAAATGCGGAAGTGTGTTTGTTTGTTGGTTTGTCCTTCACTCGGCAGTCCGAATCAGTGATAGATTTATTTGATAACTCAAAAGTAAAAGATTATTTGAATAAAATACTTTTCTATTTCGTTCTATTCTATTCTAATCACTCAGCAACGATGTTCCGTTTCCGGAACCGGATCACCCGGACGGATCCGGAAAGTTACCGGACCATGTCGTGATTTTTTGCATGGGTATAGTTGAGGATTTGGAGAGTAATAGAGGCTATCTTTTATCTCGGAAAAACTGAAAGTTCCCACGGAATATTTAAAAACATAATTACACGATAAGTCGCCGGCAAAAGCTAGTATAATATCCGTTTCTTCCAATGTTTGTTTAGAACATATGGCGTATGAAATAATGAAGGTTTTATAAATGGTGGTGTAATATTTGTTTACTCTACAATTTAAAAAAAAAAAAGACAATTTGAAAATCGAAGCGTAGTGAACGCTAACTGCGGTGCATGGGTTCTTAAATTAAAATTTGTAAATGGAAGACAAAAGAATATTACTTTTTAAATTAGTTTCGGATTCGCTTACCTTGCATTTGTCTGTTTCCCACGGCACGGATTAGGGGCTCTTTGTGATTATATTTTTTTAATTTTTTCCACCGCTTTGTTTCACCGAAGGGGTGTTGACAGTTATTTGTTGCTGCGAATCTGTTCCCATTTCAATTTTTTTTTTGTTTTAAACATTGTTTGAATTCGGAACCGGTTTTCGATACGTTCGTATTTCGTATTCATCGAGTTTTTTTTTTGCGAATAGAGATTTAACGGTTCGACGCGTTGCTCTTTTGTGGTTTAATTTTTTTTTAGACAACGGTTAATTAAAACTTGTTTTATTAATATTTTACGGATGTCAGTTCTCAGATGAAGTGGTTGCTATCAAAATACAAATTATTTATGCAGGCATTATAATAATTTATTGAAGGTAATGAAAATAATGGATTTAAGGCTGAGCTTTTTTTCTACAATTATTTCATAAGCATTTATAGCATGCTAGCAAATTTCAAGTTTCATAAGGTCACTGTCAATAATTATTAATAATAAAAACAGTTTGGCTTATATTATAATATACTAGCTGATGCTCGCGACTTCTTCCGCGTGGATTTAATTTTAAAAATCCCTCGGGGACGCTTTGATTTTCTGGGATAAAAAGTAGCTTATGTCACTTTCCAGGTCCTCAACTATACCCTGTAAAAAATCACGTCAATCCGTAGCTCTGTTGCGACGTGATTGAAGGACAAACCAACAAACACACTTTCGAATTTATTAATATAGGCCGTTGTCCACCACTCTGGCCAAGTGCGGATAAGCAGACGTCGCACACACTTTGAGAACATTTGGAAAACTTTCAGGTGTGCAGGTTTCCTCACGATGTTTTCCTTCATCGATAAAACAAGTGACATTTAATTGCTTAAAATGGACACAGCTCCGAAAAATTGGAAACGCCTGGAATCGAAACCTGGACTTCCGGAAAAGGAAGCCGAGTTTTTAACTACTCGACTATAACGGCCTTCTTACGTCTACTTTTTGCTTTTCTTGCGTTTTACTTTCTTACGTCTACGTAAAAAAAGTCTCTAAACATAAGACTTTTTTTTAGTTATTGTAGATGGAGGTATAATAAGTAGGTATTAGGGAGAGGGCACACTGGCTAATTTTAGCTTTTTATTGCCTTTAGCGTTTTTATGGCTTTTTCGTGCAACGCGTTTCGAGCGCGCGAAAATCGCGACTCAAACGTGTTCGCGTTTGTATATGGCTTTCGATGGCAAAATCGCGCGAAACGCGATGTACGCAGTAGGGCATAAAAACGCTAGAGGCAATAAAAGCCATCGCTGCCACTAAAAGTAGCCAGTCTACCCTGTCCCTAAGTATTATTACTACTTGAGTAGGGATTTTATCAAAGTTATGAAAAAATTAACTCTCTTTCTCTTTCTTTCACGCCCCGTTCGTGGTGCATTGGAATGAAACAGCAACAGCAACAGTCACCTTCCGCGGACTCTACCATGAGCGAGCGGTCCCTTGTTCCGTTTGTGATGGTAACTACATTTGCTTAGTTATTTTATAGTATAATTAGAGTAGTTAGAAAATAATTTCATAGTATTTTGATGTGAAAGGTCTATTGGCGCGCTTTAGGCAAAGCGTATGCTGAAACGCAGGCGCCGCAGCACAGCGCAGTACAGATTTTGTAAGGCAATGCAGTCGAGGCAGACACATGCTGCGACGTAGCTAAATGATACAGATGCATTAATCCGCGTAGTAAAATTCAAATTCAAAATTATTTATTTCATGTTGGCCAACAATCTGTAGCTCTTATGACAAGTCTAGATTCTAGCACAGGTTCGGTTGCAGATTCTGCTGAAAAGAGCCGACAAGAAACTCAGCAGTTGCTCTTTATCAAAGTTGCCGCAAATAATAGTTGCAGCAATGAAAATAATATAGTTATACTCTAATTAACTAAATGGCACCAACTCTTTGGTGCTCATTTTTGGACGAACGAGCTTATCTTTACTAATATATCGATGCTAAAACAAGTGAAAGCGTATCTACGTGTCGCGCAGAAATCTGTGTCGTCACTAAGTACAACAAGACGCGGAGCCTAGACACAATATGTATGCGTATAGCACGTGTCTACGCCGCAACGTACGCATATCTCTGCATCTTCATGTATTACAAAATCTGCTCTGCCCTTTTACTGCGTGGTACTGCGTCACCAGCGTCGCAAGATACGCGTAGCTTTAGGGGTAATGCCGTGATTGCCAACGGCATGATGCTCTCTTGAGTCGTCATACCCACTGTTCGCCGACGTTCTCTGCACCTTTGTATGTGCTTTCGGTGTTGCACATCTGCCTGGCGTACGGAGAGTCGAGACTGTCACACTTTTTTAGTAGGTTTAGATTATTCTATAGTTTCTAGAATGTAATAGTTCTTGTTATTATTATTATACTTATAACAGACATGCTTATAAAGACATTGTATGGACAGGATAATTTTTACTTTTTTTTCTCAATTAGTTCATAGACCGCTTTTAATTCAATCGTGCTGTACTTACCCAGAGGCCAGAAGCAATCTCTGGGTAAATACAACATAATGTTGATTTTTATTTTTATTTTTTGCATGAGCATGTATAGGTAATTGGTGAAAAGGTAAAATAATCTTCATTCCTAATTGACTTTTTCAATTTCTATCTTGGAAGGGGTGCGGCAGTATACATTTAACCTTAAAGATATCCCTAGTCTGTTTCTACACGCCATCGTGCCGAACCCCAAATCGCTTGACGGCGCGTCTTTGACGGTAGTGTGGAAACTAGCCACGGCCAAAGCCTCCCACCAGACCAGACAATTCAAAAATCATAAATTCCCAAATTGCCCCCGCCGGGAATCGAACCCGAGCTGGCTTTCGTTGGCCGTGGCTAGTTACCACCCTACCGTCAAAGACGTGCCGCCAAGCGATTTAGCGTTCCGGCACGATGGCGTGTGGAAACCGATTGAGGGTATGGGTTGAATTTTCACTGCCATACCCCTTCCATGTTAGTCCGCTACCATCTTAGACTGCATCGTCGCTTACTATCAGGCGAGATCGCAGTCAAGGACTATCTTGTCATCGAATAATAATAAAAAAAAGTAAATTCTCCCTTTTTCCCACCAGCCGCCTCAGCACTCGCCGTCCGGGGAGGGGCCGGCCGGTGACCGCAACTCCATGTTGCCATTCGCATTGGTAAATTTCCTGAATAGCCTCAATATCGATGTAATTATTTTCTCTTTCTTTCTTCTCTTATCTTCTTTTTTCGTCGGGAAGGGAGAAGATCTCTCTTCTCGATCATTTGCTTTGCGGAAACTCATTCAAACTTTTCATTTTATTTTTAAACTACTTCAAAAAAGGCGGAGGTTCTCAATTCGTCGGAATCTTCTTTTATGTATGTTCACCGATTATTCGAAGACGCCTGAACCGATTTGGAAAATTCTTTTTTTTTTATACGGTAGGTATACCTACTTCCCAGATGGTCCTATTTAAATTTTATCGAAATCGGTCGAGCGGTTTTTAAAAATCAAGAATAAATTATATACTTTGTTTGTTGTTGTTTGCGCGGGTGTTTGAAGTCGGTTTCTCAAAAAGAATTTTTTATATTAAATTATTATTTTTACATTGGTAGGTTTAATGCGCAAATAAGTTAAGTCATTAAAAAAGAAAAGCCGACTATAAAAATTTACGAGAAATATGTGGAAATCCTACACATTCTTGAGGTTAGGTTAAAAGGTATTTGACTCATTCTAATGAATCTATGTGAACATTGCTTTTTCGAATCGATTTATTTTCAATTTTGGATTTTCGATCACTACATCATGAACTACGTCCGTTAACAATTAAAAATGTGGGTTAGAGAGATAAAAGCTGTAGCTGTAGGATAAAAAAAACTTCAAAAATATTATAATGTTTAAAATGCATAATAACTTGCAATAAACAAACCAATTAAAACGCAAATTCAAATGCAATGGATATTATGCACTTAAAAATCGATAACATGAGGTCGTAAGGTAATGATAGCCTAGTTAACCTACGTAGAGTACGAAGAGGCCTAAAGTTTAGACCAGATAGAACGGCTCACTATCAAAATACGTACTTTATAACATTTATTTGTCAGCAAATTGTAGGTACTTTCCTAAGCGCGCAAAATAGAAAACTGAAAGCAAGAACACTGAAATTTCCTTTTCTTTTTAAAGAAAAAAAAAACATATTTTGACTGATTCTGTGTGTGTGTGATATGAAATGAAATTTATTTATGTAATAAACTAAGGTGACAACAATTACCCATAAGGTGACAAATTAGACATTAAGTTTAAAAACCTTCACGAAAGACTTTGTGGGGGTTGGTCTTACGTGATAATTTGGTCTAATCTAATAATAATATTCATGAGGCTGGAGTGGCAATGGACGTGTTACATGGCTCAAAGAATCGATAGATGTTGGGCTTCCGATGTTTTCTAAGACCCCCAGCAGTGAACTAAATACACTTTCTTATCTATATATATAAAAGAAAGTGGTGTTAGTTACACTATTTATAACTCAAGAACGGATGAACCGATTTGGCTCAAAATTGGTGGAGAGGTAGCTTAGAACCAGGAGACGGACATAGGATACTTTTTATCCCGTTCGACCGCGTTTCCGTCAAGTCAATATAAAACCTGGTATAACAAAAATGCATCTGACATGGAATAAAAAAACGAAAATGACAGTGGAAGAACAAAACGTAAATGACAGCTAAACGTAATTTTGTATTTGGTTAATTATGGTAAAAAATTATGGTAAAACAATTATAAAAATTATAGTTTAACGTTATTGATAATATCATCAGTAATATGTTTTCTCTTTGAATCATCATTAACAATGCCGCGAGCAAGACGATTAAAATGTTTCCTGCTACAAAGCTACGGATTGACGTGATTTATTGGATAGGTATAGTTGAGAACCTGGAGGGTGACAAAGATTTCCCGCGGGATGTTATGAACTAAATCTACGCAGACGAAGTCGCGGGCATCAGCTAGTAAATAATAAAATAAATAAGGTGACAACAATTACCCATAGTTAATTAGGTTGAGACACTGAAGCCTGAAATAAGATCGGAACTCGTAATAAAGCCTGTAGATTACAAACTAGATGGAATCTGTACAAAAAATACAAATAAAAGAAATTAGTGATCAAAATATTTTAAAAGTTATTATAAAACAGGTAACCAATGTTAATAATAAGCTTTCAAATTGTTGCTTTACGCAGTAGGTAAGCTCTTTTCAGATTGGCTATTGGCTATCTATTGCATACCTAGAGTACCTACTTAAAACGATAAAAATCGGTGTTTTTTTAAATGTAAACACACAAGTTGGTAAAACCCAATAGTCGTATTTTTTACTACTAGATGATGCCCGCGACTTCGTCCACGTGGATGAAGGTTTTTTAATTTCCGCGGGAACTCCTTAATTTTTCAGGATAAAATGTAGCCTATGTGTTAATTCTTGGTATGAGCTATCACAATTCCAAATTTCAGCCAAATCGATTCATTCTTTGTGGCATAAAATATCTAGTAACAAACATCCATCCATCCATCCATCCATCCTCACAAACTTTCGCATTTATAATATTAGTAGGATATTATAAATGCGAAAGTTTGTGAGGATAGATGGATGCATGCTCGTTCATGCAAAAATTGCTGGACAGGTTTTGATGAAACTTCACAATATATTAGCTCATACATCAGAATAGCACACAGGCTATCCAGCACATTTTATCCAGGAAAATTAAAAATTCCCGCGGGTAACAAGAACCCTTAATCCGTGTGTACGAAGTCGCGGCCATCAGCTAATTAAGAATAATTATAGGGTACTAATCGGGTGTAAAGATTTTACAAACTTGATTGAAATCGATGTAAGGATGTATAGAGCAAAAGAAAGTGTATTTAGTCCACTGCTGGGGGTCTTCCAACACCTCGGAAGCCCAACATCCATCGATTCTTTGAGCCATGTAACACGTCCATTGCCACTTCAGCCTCATTAATATTATTAGATAGATAGATAGATAAATAAATTCTTTATTGCTACACACTTAAATAATAATTACAATTAAATTAAAACAAAGAAAGAACAAAAAAAATAAAGTACGCAAAGGCTGCCTTATCGCTTTAAGCGATCTCCTCCAGGCAACCTTTTAAAGGAATTGTTGGAAACGGGAAGGTGCAATAATTTAATATAATATACTACATAAAAAGTACATACTAAAATACACATCATACCTAAACAATATTTTTGTGATCATCATAATCTACACAATGAAGTAGGTATTTGAAAAGTAATTATTATTATTACATTAGACCAAATTATCACGTAAGACCAACACCCAAAAAGTCTGTCGTAAATGTTTTTAAACTTAATGCCTAATTTGTAATTATAAAAAAACCTAATTTAAAATATTATATTTGTGTAAAAAAAATATTAAACAATATAAACGCGTGAGAACTGCCTCATCTGGACAGAACTTTAATATAGGGTCTAGGTATATCACGTAATACCTATTTACTATAAAGAAACCATTTGCATTTTATGTAATAAAAACGACTATATCAATATTGTTTTTAAATGTACATTGGTATAATCATACACCTACCTTTCCGTTTGAGGAAAAATAAAAAACATGGTAATGGCACAGATTATGATGATTACCAACTATGCTGCGTAATAGGCTATTTTTAAATTGTTATATTTTGTTGACTGTATTGGCTGAGGATTTTTATTCAGGGTTGCATATATAGTCATCTTCCTTAGCTGACATAAACGGTGAACAAAATTAGTTTTCTCGCAGAAATGCGTAAGTGACCCGCTAAGCGCAGCACATAGGTCTATTTAAGATATAATATATTACTAACTGGCTTTTAAAATTATAGAAAAAACTGAAAACAACCACTTACATGATATTTTTTGATCATCATAATATAACCAATGAAGTGGGTATTTGAAAAGTAATAAAGGTATCTATCTATCTAGCTATTTTTTAAGTGGTGGTATGGTAACTATAAACTTGAAAATTGATTGGTTTTTAAGGAGTAATGTTAATACTTCAAAGTCAGGTATTTTATTTTATTAACAACTATGTAAAAAATTAATTCGGTATACATACTCGCACTTAATCATTTACACGAAATGAGTTTTTTTGTAATTTGAATGAGTTTCCGTAACCTTTCTTCGCTTGGCAGTGGGTTTTATCTTGAATGGTCTAAGGTTTTATATTACAACGAAAGTTCATAGAGCTTTTATATTTTTAAAATAAAGTTGCACATCATAGGTTTACGGTAGTAAATATAATAAGACTATGGTCATAGATTATAACTAAAACATATTCAAATACCTAGGTAGAGGTACTAAAGAAAATCTTCGATCAATAAATTATTTAACCACAAACTTTCATTTAAAAAGTGTCAGTTAAAAATAAACTCTCACATAATGTGGGAAAAAACTAAAATACTTTTAATATATTAATTCATTATTATAATCAAAGCCTTAAATGTATAAAGCCCACTGTTGTTGATTTTGTATGAATTTATGCTTTGCCAAAAACATTATTACTTATTAATTTATTTCTAATTTAAGACTATTCTATTCAGTGTAAACTAACAAAATAAACAGTGCTTGAAAATAATTAAGGTATTATAATATCTTAGATTTATTAAACTAACCAAACATGAGTAATTTACTTGATTGTGGTATTGTTTGGGTATATTCCCATACGATAGTTTCTCATCTCACAGGATTCTCATTTTTCCGATATTTAGTATTGCAATATAATTGTAAGTGAAGATAACGATGTCAAGCCTTGTCTGTTGGAATTTATTTAGAACAAGTAATATCAGGTATCGATCTCACTAGAAAAAAGAGCTAGAGTTTCGCGCTCCTTTTTTTACTTTGATTAATGTTAAATCGCTTAAAGCACTTTAGGTTGTTTAATGCTAAAGCAACATCATGCGAAAAAGACTTATCAGCCACAAATTTTTCCATTTGTAGCATACCACAATAAAACTCCGGCATAAAACAGCATTTAAGGTTAAATAAGGTCAAAATTTTAAACCATAACCAATTAATTCTCTATATTGTACACTAAATAATTGAAAAAAATACTATTTATTGATTTCATTAATCTAAACTTGTGTTTTTCTTTCACACAGCAACAAGTGCGGTCAGGGCAGAGTATCAGCGAGCGAACGCTGGAAGAATGCTGGTCGACACTTCAGCGAGTGAGTTGGCACCTGTTTCAATGCGTATTGTTATCTTCCAAGAGTAGGGGCTACGCGGCGACGGCTCTATTCTTGACGTGTAAAATTTCACTTCCAGAACCAATTTTTTTTAATTTATTGAATAAACCTTAATTTTTAGCTAAGTGTTTTAGGTTCTTTATAGTGGCACAATAACATTTAAACATAGGTCCTAGTATGTGATTCACAATAAACCGGTTTTCAGATTCTTTATAATTATTTGACCTTTTGACTGACGTCACTTTAAGTTCAAAAAGTCTACAAATAGATTAGCATAAGATTGCATAGGTTCAAGAAAATGAATGTGATTAATGATTTATTTTTATGTAAGTTTTAATTTTTTTCTAAAAAAAGTGTTAATATTTGTAAATGTCGTGATAAAAATTTAAGGTTCCTTAAATACACGGTCGTTTATGCATCTTGATATTTTAGTTTTTTTTAGTGGCAATCCTTATAAATCATGTCTTAATTAGAAAAAACACGTCGAAGTATAGCCGTTAAAACGTAGCTCCTATTTAAGGGGTATTGGTTTATTAGCCAATTACTCGTAATATAGAGTTTAGTTATAAGTTTTTAATGCTATAAAACAATTTACATAATATGGTATAGGTAACTCACAAGATATTTATTTATATTTTTATCCTAGAATTTAGGAACATTTTAAACTACGGTATGTATAAATTATACTGAAACACAGGACACAATTTTTACGAAGCATTTAACTGCGTTTCAATCGCCTTATTATGGTGTTATAAGGGTTGGCTCATTTTTTTAGCGTAAAGAATCAGCCTGGCTGTCCAACGCGGTTATGCAGTCAGTACTCTCGTAACCATGCCAGTTAGATATGATTTGTATAGTAAAAAATATGTTAGATTAGTTTTGTTTTAAATATCAAATTAAAAAAAAAACATGTACCTATATTATTGAGCTTAAAAAAAGGTTAACAATTTTAGATCCTTTAAATGTTGTGTCCTACTCGATTTAAAAATAAAACAGATAAAAAAAGAATAGATGGATCGGTTTTTTATCGTGCAAAGATCTTATCCGTGAAACCTAGCCGTGGGTGGCAGGGGAAACGATTTTTTCTCAACAGGAACTATAAAATATCTAGCTCAATCTATGTTGAATATTCATTAGCACTATGAGCAACATATTCGCATAGGATCGGTCAAGATAAAGAATAAACCCTACGCGATAAAACGCCTTGGGCGTGTTAACAATTTATTTTGATCGAGATTCGCGTGCGATTTTGTTTGTTTTATAGGGATCCTTACGTCAAAAGGAAAGAATAATAGACCTCTTTTAGGATGCTTGCTTCATTATAATATAAGAAGTACCTAATTATTACGTATGGAGTAGGTATGGACGTCGTCCATAAGTCACAAAGTGAGTTTCGCAAAAGTTGTTTAAGCTCAATTTTTGACGACCTCTTTGGCTCAGTGGTGAGCGCTGTTGCCTTATAACTGGGAGGTCTCGGGTTCGATTCCCAGCGGGGTCAATTTGGGAATTTATAATTCCTGAATCGTCTCCGGTCTGGTCTGGTGGAAGGCTTTGGCCGTGGCTAGTTACCACCCTACCGTCAAAAACGTGCCGCCAAGCGATTTAGCGTTCCGGCACGATGGCGTGTAGAAACCAATTAGGGGTATGAGTTGAATGTTCACTGCCATACCCCTTCCAAGTTAGCCCGCTACCATCTTAGACTGCATCGTCACTTACCATCCGGTGAGATCGCAGTCAAGGACTAGCTTGTCAAAAAAAAAATTTGAGCACGAGCACGATAGCACGAGATTTTGACCTGTCAATTTAACTAAGAGATTGTGTACAGCAGAATATAGTCACACTTTCTATTTAAAAAATGAATTGAGAACTCTCAAGCATGGCAGATTTCCTCACAATGTTTTCCTTCATACCTATTAGGTATTGTAGAGATATTTCGCTTACAACTTTTTCAAAAAATGTGCCCAAAGGTTTTACATGGGGTCAAATCTTAGGTTTGAAAATATTGAAGTGAAGTCTCTCATGAGTTTTCTTTTCGACTAATGTCGTTATAATAGAGCATAAAATTGCGATATTTTCTACATTACTAGTTAAAATCACAACTTCTTTGACATAAAACATTGTTCTCCAAAAAGCCAGAAATACATCATGATGCAGACCTTGGATCGAACCCCGGCCCCTCTGAAAAGGAGGCCGAAGTTTGTCCACGAGGCTATCACCGCTGTCTGATTCTAAACGGATCTGTTATCACACGGAACCCTCTGACGTAAATTCCGACGCGTTCTTGCCTTTTTTTTGCCCTCTCACATTGGAGGCAGCGCCATCTGCGTAAAAGGTGGGCTGTATGTCTGTATGATCCAGGAAGTGCTTGTACTTACGCAACATCTGTATTTCACTGAGTTATTGCCGTGCAAATAAAATTTACACAGTTTTTGAACTTGTGTAGTGTTACGATTTAAATCCTACTAATATTATAAATATGAAAGTTTGTGAGGGTGGATGTATGGATGTATGTTTGTTATTCTTTCAGGCCACCATGAATGAACCGATTTAACTGAATCCTACTAATATTATAAATGCAAAAGTTTGTGAGGATGTATGGATAGATGGATGTTTGTTACTCTGTAATTCCACAACGAATGAACCGATTTGGCTGAAATTTGGAACGGAGATAGCTCATACCCAGGATTAACACATAGGCTACATTTTATCTCCCAAGTCTTCTATTACAGAGTTCCCGCGAGAATTAAAAAACTTTAATTGAGCAATAGACAGGCTCAATGATAGCAGACCGATTGTCTATTTCTGAGGTTCCATATCTTATATTTACTGCCGGGTATATATACCTAATATGCAAAGTTTCAGTTTCAAAACCAATTATATACTTAAGTACCAATTTTGACATTATATATAAATAACAACAAAGTTAGGTAGGTAATAAAAATGCTTGTAAAACTTATCTATTAAATGCACGGTAAAATAAACAACAGAAAACCACTTTCATCGAATATTCTGCTTAAAATTCAATTAGGTGCCAATTTCTACTATAACATACATAGGTAGTAAAAAAGCTTGTAAAACTTATCTATAATAAAAGATAAAAACGGTAAAATAAACTACAGAAAACTACTTTCATGTGTATAAATGGCTACATGCATAAGCGTCGTGTTACATGCAAAAAGCACAGGTGAAAAAATAAAGTTCGCCCTCGACTCGAGTCGGATGCGAAACGGAAAAGTGCACAAAATAAGAACCTTTGTACGGAGCACTTGATATTTTGGTGGTGTGGAACGAATACGGCATGTATAGAGGCGACGTTAATCGTTCCATATGTTTTATTTATTTATTTATTTATTCTGTTCATACTTAAAAACTAAACTTAAATATAGAAAGGACGTGTACAAGAACATCTTATCGCTACAAAAAGTGCTTTTCTTCTAGATGCCCTAGGTGTGAGAACAATTAAGAAATAGATGCTTTTGATAGGTACAGAAATGACAAGAGTTTTGTTTTGTTTTATATTTATTTTAGTAGTGATACTTTTAATTCAGGTTTTTTAAGTTCAAAAAACGGACGGTGTTCTTTCGATAAAATACATATATTTTAACTAATTACTTGATTTTTTCTGTTTTTTTTTTAATTGGAAATCTGTCGGATACAGAATGTGAATTAGGTATAATGTTTTGTGGTAAGACCGATACTTCATAGAATATTATGCGTCTTTCTCTTCTTCTTTCTATAGTCACATTATTATAGACACGCATCCATAAGTGACGAATTTCCCATTCCATAAAACTCCAAATGGAACGCCATTTACAAAATAATATAATTTAGGTTTTTTATAGTACTTATCAACTTTATAGTCAACCATCAAACATAGCTCTTATTTTGGACACTGTGTTAAAATATAATCAACTTCTTAAAATATACTTACGACTGCGATCACACCTGAATGAAGTTAAAAAAATAATAATTTAGAGGCGAAGCCGCTCCATTCCCATATTAGTCTATAACAAAAGCACTTGATATGCGTCGTCGAAAAAAATACACATTTGCATGTCGATCCGCAATGAATTTATTGTTATTGCCGGAAGATTTATTCGCGAGCGGCTTTCCGAAAAAATCTTAAGAAAATGACCGCGTTCCGAATTTGAAATTCAAATTGCGATTGTTTTTCTGTTGGAAATTGAGACGATTTTGACGTCCGGCTTTCAGTCCGCAACATGTGTTTTAGGTTAGCTTTTTTGATTCCGTTTTAAAAACAAGATATTAAGTGAATGGTAGAGCAGCTATCGCTAATATAATATTTGAGACAATATTTGCCAATTTAGCTTCTCCAGACGCAACCTGTCATCATCTTTTTTACTTACTCGACATATAGTCTAGATTTCCTTACTTGAGTACTCGAGTAAACAATAATGGCCGAATGTTAACCAAAGCCAATTTATAGGGTTGGGAAGTTATCGCATGAGCGATTGAACGAATGTGAAAGCATTATACAACTGAATGATTTTCATCCCAACTGCGATGGTCATAGACGTGTACCATTACTATAAATTTGACGTAAAAAGTAACTAAACAATATCTTTTTCATAATTATATTAAAAAGAGGAATTTACAAGAAAAAATTAACGAAGATTTATTAATTATTACTAATCAGATTTTTGTTCTATTCTAAAGTATACCCCATTTGTGGGTAACATTGTGATACAAATAATTTTCTTAAAAAAAACAGTAGTGTATTTTTATTTACCTGTTTTCTTTAGTAAAATGTTCTTTAGTTTGGTAATAATAAAGATTAAGATTATCTATATTTTATTTTATAATAATATCTAATTTTATTTAAGACTAGCTGATGCCCGCGACTTCGTCCGCGTGGATTTAGTTTTTAAAATCCCTCGTGAACACTTTGATTTTCCGAGATAAAAAGTAGCCTATGTCCTCAACTATAGTACCCATGCAAAAAATCACGTCGATCCGTGGCTCTGTTGTGGCGTGATTGAAGGACAAACCAACAAACAAACACACTTTCGCATTTATAATATTAGTATGATTAAAATATTAAATTGCATAGGAAAACACTGTAGCATTAAGTCCATACGATGTATTACATCCATACCTACTATGTAGTATGTAGGTATAATGATCGTTTGGCAAAATCTGACGCCTTTGGACTTGGAGTAGTTTGACTTTGACAAAATAGGGCTATCCACGATGGCTATATACGATAAAGTACGCTTGCCAGCTTAAGATGAGCCGTACATTCAAAGTATCTTGTAGATTCCGGGGTTCAAGTTATTTGGACCTTATACTGAAGATCGTGATGTCTATAATTTCTGAACTACGAAATTGACGACCTTGAAATAATTACAGGACAATCTCTAAAGAACCTGCTTTCTAACAAAAAAAGAATGGATTAAATCGGAATACGCCTTAATGAATTACAGCGAAATACCCATTTGGACTTTCAGCCCCTCTCCCAAGGGAACCGTGCTGAATTTCGGGATAAAAAGTATCCTGTATTATACCTCGTAGTATTATCTTAAATCGTGCCAAGTTTCATTTAAATCCGTCCAGTAGTTTCGGCGTGATGCGCGGCCAAGATACAGACAGACAGACAGACAGACAGACAGACAGACAGACAGACAAAAAATTAAAAAAAAATTGTTTTGACTTCAGTATCGATTATAGAGTGCCCTCAAACAAAAATTTTCAAAATATCTTCAATGTACAGAATTGGACCTGTTACAGTTTTATTATATTATAGATAACCATTACAACATTTTCTGCTAGTGATTTATTTTTTATCAATATCCATTATATTTTATGTTCTAAAGTTACTCACCTCTACTGTAATGATGATTCAATCATTGAAGTAGGAAGACTAGTCGTAATTCCTAGTTCCATGGATTCAATCCATTCATAAGGTCACTCATTCGCCTGTCCCCACCTCAACGATTCATAGACAATCTAGGGTTACGAAATGTCACTTTCTCCTAATCTGTGCAAATGAGTTCTGCTATTATTTCGTTTTTGAGAAAATAAATATCTTATAATGGTAAACTCGAAGCAATTTTTGGTGTAAATCGTAACGAATGTGTTTGATGAATAGATCTAGACTGTTATACATAGTTAAAAATGTGTGATTTGTGTGTAAATAAGTGGTATTCATATCAAGAGGTGTTTGTTTACTCGAATACTCAAGTAAGGAAATCTGGACTATAGGTCTCTTGTAGGGTCTTTCACACGCCTCTGTCTTATGACGCGTATTCAGCGGCAACTCATCTGATTTCTAAGATTCACCTTGTGGGGGTCTGTCAATATCACAATCTCCGGTGCGAGGTCTCTTATAAGGTCAAAATTTTTAAACTTCCTCTCATCTTGTTAAGCAATAGGTTAATGTAAAAAAATTGTGCTGATTGACTATAAAATTTTAACTTATCACGGATGTTAGATCCAAAAGTAGCCAAAGGGCCTTTAATACAAATTTTGTCGCATTGTCCTATCGGTTACTAATATAATGTCGAAATATCTTTACCATGCCGTATCAGAATGTATCTTTAAACACATTTTTGAATCGCGTTAGTAAATCAATTCGGTGTTTTACTTTTTGCGGCTGGCCCTTTGATGTAGGAATTTTGAAAGGCATTGTTGAAAGAATCTTTTTAATGACGTTACTGGTTCGGACGGTGTACTTATTTTAACTTATCGTATTTAAGAAAGGCTATCAAAAATAACTCTTTCAAGTTCTTCAAGTTTCAGTTTAAGTTCTTTAATATCGTCGGAAACAAATCAAAATAAAGATGTTTGTATTGAAACTTTTTAGTGTCTATGAACTCTAATTTATACATTAATTTTATAAGTTCAAATAAATAATGTTTAATGTACCTGTTATGTTCAAATATATTTATTTTGTATTTATTTAAATTGAATCTTTAGGTCCCCTATAAGTCGTATCTTAAATTAGAAGAGTATTTTCCGTATTTTAATAACACTATTGTGCTATTGATAAAAAAATCGGCCAAGTGCGAGTCGGGCCTCGCTCTTTTAGGGTTCCGTTAAAAAAATTAAATTAAAAGATTTCCATCTACCCACCTACCCATTTTAATTTAATTTTTTTAATTTAATTTAATTTTTATTATTTGTTGTTATAGCGGCAATAGAAATACATAATATGTGAAAATTTCATCTGTCTATCTGTTACGGTTTACGAGATACAGCCCGCTGACAGACGGACGGACGGACGGACGGACGGACGGACGGACAGCGTAGGCTTAGTAATAGGGTTCCGTTGGTACCCTTTGGGTACGGAACCCTAAAAATGGTAAAAGTAACTTTTTAATTTAGCTTTATCATCTAGTAAGGTATATTAAAAAGTTAGTTTAGTTAATTTTATTAAGATTTTATTTATAAAAAAAATGGCTAAACTAACTGTGCAGTGTTGATTCCTTGTACTTACCGTTACTAAAAATAAAAAACCAAAGAATTATTTAAAAGGAAAAATTAAAAAAAAAATGAGGAAGAGTTGGAAACGTTAATGAAATTGTATTTTTAAGCGGGTTCCGCCATAACATCTTGTAACAAGAAGCTGGGAGGGTCGGTAATTATGAAAAGTGTCCGAGGGAGGAAAAATCGTCGCGAAGGCGTTTAAAAAACTGCTCTAACGACCGAACGGCTTTTAAACTTAATAGGTTTTGAAAGATTCTCTGTAACCACTTTTTTATATGAACCTAGTAATATAATAGATGACTTTTTTCTTCGTCCGCGTCGGAACATGTAGCAGGTTTAGAGATATTATGGAGTTTTAATGATAATAAATTCATGTAATATTCCTTTTACTCCTATTTTGTACTTACCTCATTTGAATGTCTGAAAGCTACGGCGCATATTAACAAATCCTTACATAAACATAATATTATAAATGCGAATGCGTTTGTTTGTTGGTTTGTCCTTCAATCACACAGCAATAGAGCAACGGATCAAATTATTTTCAGGTATTCATATTATTCAAATTTTTATTCAGGTAAAAGCTCTTGTAGATTGACAGGCTACCTTTTATAAGGGAAATAAAATGCTGCGTGATTGATCAACCAACAAATACATACACTTTTCCTAAATAATTTAATTTTTTTTAGTAACAAGGATGATTTACTCTCTCGCGTTTACAAAACAGGGAATATTTTATAGATTAAAATTCAAAAAATCTGATTTAGAGGAGAACGCCAGATCGTGACCCAGCAATTTACAGAAAAAGTAAATTAATTAAAAATATCGTATTAATTTAAAATCGTTTTAAAATAAATCATTTGTATCGTAAAACTAGAGGATAAAAATCTGTAAAAAAAAAGTAATTTTATACAGTAAATTATTTCTTGTTATTCTGTCAGACCATTTCATACTTGAAACGTCATAATTATAACCTGTAAGTCCAACTTTGACTTTGAATTAATCAAAAACCGCAAGTTCTAGAAGTTTTAAAACTTATGTTTATATATTATTAAGCAATTAGCAATAAAATGATGCCTAATTCATTCTTGTAAACGACTTTTCGTATTGTGGGTCAAAGTTCCAAACATTTTTGGCATTGTCCTTTTATTACATGTTTGTTATTACTTTCGACTTGCAAGTACTTTCAACTGCCGCATTAACGCTGTTCCATAGAGTTTTCAGTTTATCTTTTTTTCTCGCGGCTCATAACTCACGCGAAGGAAAACGTTTTTTGGGACACAAACTTGGGAATTTATTTCGCAATTAGCGTTGAGACATTTTTCTTAACTTGCCCGGGACATTATTAGAAAACTTTGTTATTGCTCGTAAAAAATCACCTCCTTTTTTCCCGGACACCTGCTCGGCGGTGAATTTTTAAAGCTGGCAACAATAAAATTGGTCTCTATGTACAATTTCTTTGAAATTTATGCTTTTGAAAGCTTCTAACTCCGAACGCCACTGACCTCTATATAAATAAATAAATAAATAAATAGATAAATAAATAGTATTTTATTCGGGAATAAAACAGCCACATACATACCTATTTAACACAAAACAATAGCGCATTTGTAACTTAAAAACTACGGGTGGGTGGGTCCCCACGGCTCAAGATGTATTAGGTTATATTTACAAGGTTCTTATACAGAGTATAAATTGATTTAATAATATCTATTTAATCCATAATTGACACTGGACTGGCTATCCCTATACAAATGACAGCTTATGGATCAATTTGAAGCGCCACATTTGACATACGCGTGTCTCTGGAACTAAATAATAAAGGAATGCAGGAAGTACCAAAAAGTATCAACTATAAGTTGTCAACTAGTGCTCTCACTAATATTAGTTCCTTGGACACTCGTTACTGTTTACAGCGCCAAAATGGCGTCAATCAAGTAGGTTCAAAAAGGATGACAGATATATTTTCGAAGTTATTACTACAGTAGAGAGGTGAAGAAATGTAACATGACAATCGTTTAAGGTAAAATTTTAAAAAACATCAACATTGCCCGAAAACATCAACCCCCAGCAGACTTTTTTTTAGAGAAAAACTCGACAAAATTAGATTTATTTACACGCGGATAAAATAACTTTTGATACTTTTCCTAATTTTTACTGATGTCTTTATTATAATTTGGCTGTCATTGGGAATAGTAGGGAATAGAATAATTTATCTTGTTTTTGAACTAAAATAAGTAATTTTCATACCAATAATAATTTATTATATAATAGTACCTACTAGTAGTCTTAAAAGTAGGTACCTATTATTTGACGTTGTTATATTTTATACCTACTAGTAATAAATACCGGTCGAATTGAGAACTTCCGCCCGTTTTATAGTTCTGTTAAAATTAACAGGTTCAGTACCTGTTATACATAAATCTCAATTTTGTAGCAAAATTATAATTACACACCTTTTAATAAAAACTTGTAGCTCCGTAGAAGGAAATTGCAGTGTTATTAAAATGGAGTCAATCTTATCACTTATTAAGTATCAAAATGTCCCGAACGCTGTATACCGTAGCTAATGGCCCATAGTCGGAAAAAACCGACGACGAAAGATAAAAATTAGCTGAAATTAAAAGAGGCTAACGAACGCCATTCTGTTTCTTGCTCCGCCTAATTCTTGCCATCTCCATCTACTTCGTATCTTCTCAGATCAAAAATATAAATTTTGTACACTAAATAACAATTCGGTGTAAATTGAAGTAGATTTAAGACTCCAATTAGTTTTTAGAACCATACCCTTAGTACGAATTTGAACACTTCGAATACGTTGATCGATTTCGAGTACCTATTCAAATACTGACCTCTGACTAAAATAAACTTTAAGATCGTTATTTTATCTAGTTAATTATTAATTTGCTAAAAGCAAATGAAATTGTGATTTGCTGCAATATTAAAGTTCAATTAAATTGAACTTTAAAAACTAATGGCCAATAATGAATAGGAATGAATTATACTTAATAATAATAATTACACACTTTACTGTTTGCAAACCATGGCAAGTTGTATCTTAGATAAATACTTAATTATAATAATGTAACATATCTATTTATGATACCTACAATCAAGTATCATTATTATTATCAAAGCGCTACAGCCCTGGGTGAGCCTTGGCTTGGTCAAGCAAATCTCTCCATCGGAGGCGATCATTAGCGGCCTTTCTCCAACTCCGTACTCCCAAAACTCTCATATCCTTTTCCACTCCGTCAATCCACCGGCCTCTAAGTCTTCCTCTGCCTCTACGGCCCTCTGGTTTACTGTCAAGCAACTTTTTCGGGACTCTTGAATCGTCCATGCGTTGCACATGTCCTGCCCATCGCATTCGTGACAATTTAATGATTTTTGACGACATTCGGTTCTTTAAAAAGTCCGTAGAGTTCGTGATTGTAACCAATGCGCCAGAAACCATTATCTTGAACAGCACCGAAAATCCTCCTCAGAACCTTTCGCTCAAAAATTAGCAGGCTGTTTTCACAATCAAGTATAATAATACAAAATATGATTAGGATTATAAGAACTGCACCAATTTCCAGCCAATTTTCGGATAGGATACTGCGCGCATGCTGTATGTTTATGAATAAACTCCAACTTTAAAAGAACAAGACTTACTTAGGTCCATTTTACATCTTCCAGTATTCGACACTAAAAAAATTTTTTATCGAGTTGTGAAAACTTGTACTAAGCCGCCGGGTAATTTTAGGTTTAACTAGATAAATAGCATTCGAATAATAATAATTACTTTTACAAAACTGTCGTTGCCGCTTGGACTTGTGCAGCCTTTATAAAGTTTATAAGAAGAAAACGGTTTAGCATGTCCAAAAATATTCAAAAAAATTCTTCTCAAAAAGTTCCTTGCGGAAAAGGATAGCATTTGCAGACCTATCAATTTAGTTTAATCTTGTCATCATCATCATCATCAGCAGCATCAATTCTGTACCTCCAAATGAATAAGTGCCAATAAAAAAACGAAGCTGGTCATTCTCGTCCTTTGAGTATATAACCAACACTTATATACTCAAAGTTCTCGTCCAACAGAGTAAGGCACTTAAAAAAGCAAGCCATGTCAACTAATGGTCTCATCTTGTCGGATGACAAATAGAGGACATAAAGAAAGTGATAGGCACACCAACGGCGTAGACTGTAGAGTGACGCCGAGGCGCACTTCTTTAATGATATAAATTCAGCGTTATTTACTTTGACATAATGTTGAAAACAAATCAAAAAAACCGGCCAAGTGCGTGTCGGGCCACGCGCAGTGTAGGGTTCCGTAGTTGAAAGTCTCAACATACATTTTGAGTTCCATGGTTTAAATACTATAATATACTACAAAATATGCAACTTACACTACGTGTAATATCTAACTTATAAAAACCGATATAACTCCTTCACTAATGAACCCTACTTTGCCGTGATAGTTTTCCTTTAAAATTCATTATATATATACTACTGCTGTGAATTTTTTCTTGTATACAACCATTTAGCTGGCAGGGGGAGGGGAGAGCAGAGACACTTGACTCTAATAAAATTTAGCACTTTAAAATATAATATTTCACAAACGGATCCCTGAATTGAAAAATGGTGTTCCCACACCCACAACGTTTTTGAAAGACCTATTCAACGACACCCCACACTATGGGATAGATGAGAAAAAAAAATTCATCCTCACTTTACATGTAGGGGAGGTACCCTAAAAAAAATTATTTTTCACAATTTTATTTCACCACTTTGTCGGCGTGATTGATATTTATACCCTTGTCAAATTACAGATTTCTAGTATCAATAGTCTCTGAGCTAAACCGCGGACAGACAGACAGACAGACGGACGGACATGGCGAAACTATAAGGGTTCCTTGTTTACTACGGAACCCTAAAAACACTGACTTCCGGGTCGCCCGGACGCGAATCATTTTGGTTTCCAACGCTAGATATCAAGGATCTGGTGGGGTTTGAACCAGTGATCTTTTGATTTCCAGTCTGGCTCGTGACTACTGAGTTAGTGAGGCTACAAAGGCTTAAACCGAAGTTTAGCATTAAAATAAATATTTATTTCCCGCGACGTTTTCCGTGTTAGTAAAAACATGTTTGTCAAAAATCCCTTGGGAACTCTTTTATTTTACAGGATAAAACGTGGTAGGATAAAACGAACTAGCCCTTTTTTTCCCGAGAATGCCAAATTTTAGTAAAAGGTAGTGTAGTACATGTTATAATTATAATCATCGGTAGGCATGTATTCAGTAGGTAGACGCACGTACGTTAGTAAAGTTATGAAACTCAATTTTATTTTATGTCATAAATACTCGTATATTGTGAAATATGACCTAAAATAAAATTGAGTTTCATATTTTCATAACTTATTTTTTTTTGTCGTCTAGGGAACAGAGACTTTTTTGAGTTAATTTTGATTCAGCGGAACATACGTGAAAAGGTATAAGTCAGACAAAGTCAGACATTTCGCATTTAAAATTTAATATTAATAAATATTGGTATAGTTATGGATATTTTCCATCGTCATATATTTAGCTTCTATCTTTTTTTAAATACACTACGATGACATCGTAATTAACCGTACCAAGGTAGCGTGAAACGATTTAATAACGTATTGTAAACGCATAGTGATGTCTCATCGCTTACATAAAAATACACATCGGCTAGGTCTTAGCGCTTAGCACTTAGAGTTCAACTGAGCGGAAAAATTCTAGAATTAGTCTGCCTAATGACACGTTGTAAGATTATATGGACGGTGATTTTGAATTTAGTTACCTATTACGAGTGGTTTATTGCAATATGGAAGAATTCTATTTTAAATTTTAAAAAATATAACATTTTTCTATGCATTTAGGTAAATTTTTATGTTTTCTATTAAGTAAAATTTATATAATTAAATTTATATTTCTATAAAATATTATTACTTACTTATGTCATTTTGAATTTTTATAAATGGTAAACAGTTAAAATGTAATAATTAAAAATATTTCATATATAAAAGTTTATTTTTTATGGTAAACGGTTAAATAATATTAAAAAAAACTGAACTGTACTGTAGTAACTTTAGCAAGTAACTTAGCATTAAAAATTATTAAAATAGCATAAAAATATGACTTACATTTTTGTATTGTATACATCACAATTCACAACAATACGAATAAATCTTTACTTAGTGGCTACAATTTGTTTTTAATTGTTATAAAAATATTACTTGAAATATATGAGATCTATTCTACTATTAAAAAACAAACAAACCCACCTTATAGTTTTTGTTTCAACTGGCAATCAAGACCACCTAGAAGACGATCCGTAAAAAATGTCAAGAGAACTCGACGTATAAGGAGAGCTATAAAAACGGAGTCGGGAAAAAAGCGCGGCAACAACGGAGAGTCCAGTGAAAAACTGCAGCTATCGCTCTCTCACTCGCGCGTGCTATAGACACGGACGTAGTAGTCTTGATACTTTCGCGAGAATTGCATTTTATCTTATGCACACATAACTGCAACTTGACAATCTTTCGAACAATCATTTTGTATAAGCATGAACAATTTCTTTAGAGTAGGTGCGTGCAAATGATGTAGACTTCTTACCTTGTTCAATCAATATCTTGTTTGCACAAGCAAGTCCGTGTATAGAAAATTCTACCAATCCCAAGCAAGATGTTTGCACAAAATTATTTTTCATGCTGGCTTATTATCACACTTGCAGTGTACTTGCAGTAAAGAATGTAGCCGCTTTCACAGGGAAAAGAAATCGTACGTCAGAATGCATGGATAGGTCTCATCTCACATCATCACCAAAACAAGAAGAATCATGAAATGATAGTTTAATTAAAAAAAAAGGTAACTTATTCTTAATTCCAAAATTAAGTAATTTATTTTGTTTTAAATAATATTATTTTTAAGTCATACTGCTAAAATGTGATGAAAATTGACACTATTCATTATAATTTTACTTTAATTATCATATCATTGATACTTTTTCATTCTTATAAGACCTACTTTAATAGTGTAGGGCGTGTGTGCCTTGAAAATATAATCCAAACAATGCTCATAAAAGCTCGAACCCTATAAAAAAAGCTCTACTAAAAACTTAAATGATTGTATCTACAGTGAAGTGAATACACTTAGTTGTGATAATACTACACTAGCGGCACGCTATGATGGCCGGTTTGACGTTTGTCCGCTCATGAAGTTCCGTATTAATTGATAACGACTTTGAAGGAAATAATTGTATTACTTTATTGACGATAGTGATGTGCAGAGATTCATAAATTTTATCGAATGTAGTTTTAGGTTTAGGACTCAAAATTTATTTATTAAATTGATTTCTAAAATGTATACAAGTGTAGAAAAATCAGTTTGCACCATTTAAGGGGTGAATGTACTTGTGAATATGAACAATTTTCACTATGTGGACAAACCTCTGAAATCGCAAAAAAATATCAGCTGTTTCATACAAAAGGTAAAATTTTTATTTTTATATGATATATACCACAACTCGGCATTTGGTTTTCTAAATTGAAAATTTTTAAAAATGGAATCTAATACGATCGTCACATAGGATCGCTGGCTAGCACAACTACTACCTCCGGCAAACTCGCGTCAATGCTCAATGCAAAACAAAGCAGTTTCGAATTGACGTTGCTTCGAAAAGTATAAACTGTCAGTGCAATGCGATTGTGATATAGTTTTGACCTGGCTTTGGATTTCAAATATTGATACTGCATTACTGTTGACCCTTGCTCGTTAATTTGGACTCTGTTCAAGCCCTTTGTTGTGGATTTCGTCGATATGACCGAACGTACGCAGAGAACTGTAAACCTATTTAATCAGGTACAAAAACAAAACTTAATTGTTTTTTGTTCGAGAATAAATTGACATTCCACATCACTATTGTAATGTGTCAAACCGGCCATCATAGCGTGCCGCTAGTGTACAAGGATCGAGGAACAACAAAAGCATTACGCAACGAATGTCTCAAAACCATTCGCTCAACTACACTTGAGTTTCGAACTAAGGAACCGCGTGGATATAGCAGACTATAATAAAAAACTTAGCGAGTACCTACACATAAGTGCATTACGATGCCATACTTCTACAACTACAACTATAGTTCTTATAAACAGAACGCCTACGGGCCACAGACTGAGTGCAATGCATTTTTGCCGCATTTGAAAAATACATTTTGTCGATAACAGACATATTAAACGTTTCGCAAAAGTTATATCATCGTCTATGATAACTGATAAGGTGTTTTATAATAGGACTAGCATACTGTTCGAAACTTGAAAGTTTTTAAATTCGCTTCCGAACTTTTTTTTTCTGAGTGATGTTATAGTGAAGTGACACGTTTTTTGGAGTGATATGAATGACTATGATCGAGATTTTTTTGTGATTCATCGATGCAGGTACATAAAAATAGATAATTTTATCTAGTTTATAGTACACTTTGCTATTATTTTAGTAGCCGTATCTTGGTAAAACAATGCTAGTTTAAACTCAATTAGGTACGTACATCTTTTAAACTTTTTAATATTTTTTATTGTTGTAAGCGGAAAGTGGTTATTAAAAGAAAACATTCTTGCTAACTCGTCGGGTATAATCTTAGCATGTGGTTAGGGAAAGTAACCTAGCGGTCTCGTAAAAGTTCACTGCGCTTAATGTCAAATTGTGACATTTACATTTTTATCGTGTTTTGTAAGGAAGTAACCTTAGAACATTTTTCAACAGAATATGCCTCATACATCTTTCAATACAGAAAAGCTCTAAGCTTCTTTAATGTTATGAAAGTTGCCGATTAAAGGAATATTAAGTAGTTTTAAAAAACAATATTATAGTGTTTGCCTATAGTAGGTACCTATACTTTAATCGTGTTAACAGTAGTTCAAAAATCAGATGATAACCGTTTTAAAAATGCTTAATACACTTATCGTAGGTACATTATTACAAAAACGGACTTAAGTCTATTTCATAATCGCTACGTAAACTTTGACTGACGAATAAAGTTTACGTTTTGATAGTTTTTGGATTAGCAATCTGTCAAAATGCCAAATTATTCGTTGGTCGATTTAAGTTAGTAAAATAATTAAAATAATGATAGTCTAGTGGTAATAGACTAATAATTGTAGCCTATAACTAGACTAACGGGACCATTTCATTATCTCCAAGTAAACTTTAACCGATGAATAAAATTTACGTTTTGATAGTTTTTGTATGGGCAATCTGTCAAAATTTCTTTACCCATTCGTAGGTCGGTAAAATAGTTGGATAGCCTAGTGCAGAATTCAGCCTCCTTTTTCTGGAGGTCTGGGTTTTGACCCCAGGCACGCTCACTTTCGAATTATGCACTTAGGTATAAAAGCAATTAAAATATCACTTGCATTACAGCGTCTTCGCCGGCGAAGACGAGGTCCCCGATTTCTAACGTCACCTGGGCGTGGATCCTTACTACGATCACGGGGACGTACGGACTAACTTAGTCCAGCCACTCCTTCCATTCGTCCCAACGTCGTCCTAAGTCGTGGTCCGAGCCTCACAGGAGGCGCCCTTAGGAAGACGTTGCCCCCCGATGTCTTCGAGCCCTAGAGCTCTTTTTCAAACCCCAGGCAGAGTTTCGCGCTTGCCAACCCCCCCGGTGACGCTGTAGCGGCCAGTAGGGCCAGCAGCATACACAATCCGAAACTACACACACACTTGCTTTAACGGTGAAGGAAAACATCGTGAGGAAATCTACGTCCCTTAGAGTTCGCCATAATGTTTTCAAAAGTTAGTGAAATTTGCATTTTTGCAATTGGCCAAAGTGGTGGTCCAGCATGTATCACCATCACCGCTCATCCACCACTGGTGGACTATAGCCTACACCCTGCACATTCGAGAGGAAACTGTACCTGTGGTGGGCCAGTGATGGTTGACACCTGACAAGAATGATACATATCAATGATATTGGAACGTAGTTCCTTATCGCGCGGTGCGGAACTCGGAAGGGGGCTTCCCCGCTCGGAAGCTCGGGGCTCGGAAGCCCCCTTCCGAGTTCAAAAAAGTGCGACACTTTTTTGAAACCGACACTTTTTGAAGGCATTGTATTGTGTTCGGTATTTTCGCAGTACAATATTGGGTCTCCGTGGCCTTGTGGCTTCTGCAGTCGCCTAACAGACAAAGGTCGATGGTTCGAATCCCAGCTCGACAGACCGAATTTTCGCGACTGCAGAAGCCACAAGGCTACGGAGACCCAATATTGTACCGCGAAAGTACCGAACACAATGCCAAATTATTTAATCGAAAGGAACTACGTTCCATCCGGGTGTCCCTTGACACCTCTCAATTTTTTAATTTTTTGAATATAACTCTATATGATTTATTACACCATTCAAATTATTTTATAAATCTAGTACTCTTCCCCACATCCATAATAACAAATTCATTAATAAGAATGTGGAGAGCTTTTTATTTAAGCTTTTTTCTTCATTAAAAGCACATTAAAAGCAAGCTCGTCGAAACATAGTGGTACCTAATGACTCTATTGCAGGCTCGGAATGTTGATACCATCGACAAGAAGCCGGCAAGGAAATCTCCAATTAATTGTCTTGACTGTCGCAAAAAATGTCTGTATGTTTGTCACTCTCTTTTGCTCTCAGGTTTTCCTGTGTAGAATAATATAAATAATGTTTTCTTGACCTAATTTTGAAGGCCAATCTCACCAGCAATTAGTTTAGTACGCAAAAGATATTAAAGTACAAAAGTGTTTATATAACACAGGTGCGCTCTCTGTTCCCTCACTCTCATAGTCCATAACCAAAAAGAGATCGAATGCAGGTCTAACGCGACGGCTTTACGTGTTCTCCGAGATACACAGACCGCAAAGCGCAAAAGTTCTGTCGAAGCACTAAGTTATTCTCTCTCTTGATCGCTTTCCTTACTTCTGAGGTCTGTGACCCTTTCCATTAATAAAATAATAGTAGTGGTTGCGATGGGGTACGATCGATAGGGTTTTTAAACACTAAATCCACGCGGACGAAGTCGCGGATATCAGCTGGTCGCGTAATAAAGCAGTAGTTTAGTAGCTCAGTATGTATTTTCTGTTTACACACAGTCATAGCAGGAAAATGATTAGTCTTAGCCGCAAACTGTGAGCTAAATTACCGAAAAAAATAAATCTTATGAGCCGAAGGTCATAACTAAATAAACAAGATGTAACTAGTGGTTCGCCCCGAACTGAGACCTCGCGGTAACGGTATCCCATGATTATTCATTCAATCGATACATGATAACCAAAACTGACATTATTATTATGCCCGTTTTCACCAAACATACCTAAATCATCCCCTAAGTAGGAGTCTCTTAACGTAGGTAGCTCCTAAATACAATCCTAAGTCCTAACATCCGTCCCAATATCCTTTTAGGTGTCCCGTACAGGATCGTGATAAATAAGTTGACAGAAAACATCAATCACCTAACTTATAGGTAGCCCGTAAAGGTTAGGGAACGTTAGTGAAAACATTGAATTATTTATCAAACATTGAATTTAACTCGTAGTTCCATGGGAATAGTTACTGACTGCGCCATCTATTAGCATTATTGTGAAGCTATGTTGATGCTATATGAATTACTGACGCCCATTAAAAATTAAATAATCTCGTTTCTTTATAATATTCATATAATTTTAGTATTTGTTGTTCAAGTACAGGATATAAGTGACCTAAAAACATAAAATCAGTTTGAAAATCCATAGCGGATTTTTCTAGAGAGCGTCTTCAAGCGAGCGTATAAAATCGCCACTTTGAAAGCCCCCCATTTCGTCAATTTTAAGGGAAAAATTAAAAAAAAAATATTTTTGTACTCAGTTCAAAATTATCTTTAAAATGATACGTAACAATTTTATGTAACGCGATTTTTTTTTTTTTACTTCGCATTCGCTTCTATGAGAGCCCCCCTGAAATAAAGATTTTTATAACTTTTTAAGCCATTTTCGGCTGGAGGCCATCGGTTTACATATTATATCTAAATTTGAAGTAATTACGTTCAGTAATTCAAAAGTTATAAGGCTCTGACAGACGGACGGACGGACGGACGGACGGACGGACAAGTGCAAATCGCCCTAGTTAACTCAAAGACCTTCGCTTCGCTCGGTCGATAATTCCATTTAATAACCATTTTTACAGTGGGTCCGGAGGTCCGGAGTTCAAATTCCAGGCACGCCTCTAAGTTATCTGATTCGTTATTTATGAGTTTTTCACCAGCAGTAAAATGGCCCTTAGGCAATTAAATATCACTTACTTAAGAGTAGTGTCTAGTGACGAAACGCGACGCGAGTAGGTATTTTCCAAAATGCTATCTGTTTCACAACGCTTCGCTGCCCGACCCGCATCGTGCGATAGAGAGAGTTGCAAGTCCAGGAGTTATTTGCCTAAATTTTATTCTTGAAATATTGTTTCGGGTCATAACGTTTTTACCCCTCTAAACGTTTACAAAATTAGTCAATTTTGGTCTCATTAGATTCAGTACACCTTAATCTAGGCTCGTACGTTTCATTTTTTTAGTATTTCAGTTTAGTTAAATTTAAAAAAATAAAATTAGTCGAGGAAGTTTTTTTAGTCAAAAATATGGATATTTAGTCACTAATAACTTTTAACATAAGCAATATTTCTTTAAAATTAAAACGTACGGGCATAGTTTTTCATTGTATCTGCAACATTTCAAAAAATTATGAACATTGGACAACATTTACGGGTAGCAAAACGTTATCGCTTTTTGTATGAAAATTTTCAACTAGACACTCCTCAAAACGTTATAAGGTGCGTAAAATATTCTCCATAACTTTCTCAAAATATGTGTGAAGTCTGTTAATCTGTTAATCTGTTAAAAAGTTAATCTTAAATTCTGAGAAATTTGGAGACTCATGCCCAGCTGCGGGCTGCCAGTGGGATTTTCAATGAGTGTGTCAACCTTTTGTGGGCAAAATTTGCACTTAGCCGGCTTTAATTTAGATGTGTCGGTAACAGTTCCTTCTTGAGCTAGCAAAATAGGTACTAGATGGATCTTCCTGTGCTCAATACATGCATGTAGTAGGTATTTTTTGAAACAATCGTGCATAAAACATATAATATCAAATCAACACGCAGTCGTTACCTACATTTATTTATATCGCTCCTTATTGCGCAGGTCCGTATCGGTAAAAATAAACTTCTTTTGTCCATCCTCAGTCCACACGTCAAGGCTCAGAATTGTAGCAAAAAATATCTCTTGAGTTACTTTTTAAAGTGTCCAAGCTGGACACTTTCAATTCGGGATTCGAAACGAAGACTCTTCTTTCATTATCTCAAAGTGAGGAATGAATTACGTTTTGCCATGTTGATTGCCGTGTAGTATGCCAAAAGATGGCGTAAAAAATTATCTTATTTTTAACAGACTTCGAAAAACGAGGAGGTTCTCAATTCCTCGGAATCTTTTAAGCTATTGCATAGCTTTTATCGCGGGCTCTGAGCGCGGCGACCGAATCAAGAAATTCCGTAACGAAAATAAACCTAACACCGTCGTTTCAGTTCGGCAGACTTCGGCACGGTGTTTGTGTGCGTGCGACTAGAAAATGCTATGCAATGCTTTACCGCGGCAGTCCCTGAGTGCCACACGTATTTTTTTTTATGTTTTTTCTAATGTATGTTCACCAATTACTCGAAGATACCTGAACCGATTTGGAAAATTCTTATTTTGTTTCAAAGGATATACTTTTGAAGTGGTCCCATTGAAATTTTATCGAAATTGGTCGAGCGATTTTTTAAAATATCATTTATCTCATTAGTGTAGGTACTTTATAATCATAGTTTGATTGTCTCACTAGAAAAAAATACTTTCGATGAAGTATCGATGAACTCGGAAAAGTCTATTGATGCTTGAAAGAGTCAATAATATTAGATTAATGCCAATTTTCACTAACCATTTCTGTATGTAGAAAGCCCCTAAATACAATCCCTTACCCAATGTCATTTCCGAATTTAATTAAGTGCTCCCTAAAGGTTCGTAAAATTGACAGAAAGAGTCACCTTACCCAGCTTAGGTAGCCCGTAAAAGTTAGGGAACGTTGGAAAACGGGCATCAGTATTGTTAATCAATTTTATAAAATACAAGTTTAAGTAAAGTTTTTAAGGATTTGCATGAAAAGCCATTCGATATATATATTTTTTTAAAGTAAAAAGTGTTTATAGACTTTTAAAACTTGTCGAGACAGTCCGTGAGTAAGAGAGACGGATGGTTACCATAAGTTATATTAAAGTACTTTTTAACGATACTGTCACAATAAGTTATCGCTTGTGCGAAACATCGATAACAGTTTTATAAAAAACAAAGCTGCATCAATATTTTATGAAAAAATATCAATAATATAGTACTTACTTAATACATCGGTATAAAAATAATGACGACAAAGAAACATAAAATGGTATTTTTGTAAATGATCTCGTTCTGTTACTTATTTCGTTAATTATTTAATTTATTATTATATATATATATTATAGAATCTACCACTGTTTGGAATGCCCTCCCTTCCGAGAAGAACCAGCAAAAATTATTATGCTCTTTCGAAAAATCGTATTTAAGATCAATAATATTTATGTTGTTTCTTGTATTATTTAACGTGATGATGTCTCCAATCTCACGTATTTTTTTTATTAAAAAAAGAATATTAGCCAAGCTGACCTTGAATAATATTCTCCTCTTCCCTCCAATTAATGAGGAGTAGGCGCGACAGTAGTATCTACAACGGGTGGGATTCGAACCCGCAACCTTTCATATTTCAGAGCGCACCTTTAACCGTTGGACCAGTTAGTAGTGATAAGGCATTGCTGGAGTGAGTCAAGTGAACGAACTATAAATAAACCATACCACAACAAAAAAAACGCTCCAAATAACCAACAAAGCTCACCGCAAATCGCGAGTTCAAGCCTCTCGATGAAGTGCGAAAAAAAAGAAAAATAAAAATGCATGACGTAACACCCTCGTCACACAGACGTTGTCGTAGGTCAAGATGCACACACACACACACACACACGCGGACGTGCGAGTGCAATGCTCGCGAACGGTATCGCTTCAGGAACACTGATATACATAATTCAAGATATTATGCATATTATACTCGCGTTAACTGGTGTTGAAAAACGTTCCAATTTAAAAAAGCCTATGTACATTTTCTCAATATTTTCCAATCATCAATCAATTATCTTTAACCATCACCGGTCCACTTATAGACAAGGGTCTCAGAATGAAGATTCAGACCATAGTCCACCACATATACACGACGAAAGCGGACCAGACTTCACACACCTTTGAAAATATTTGGAAAACTCTCAGGCTACATACCTCCAAATATTGTCCTCATGAAGGTTTCCTTCATCGTTAAAACAAGCGCACACTTAGATCCTAATTTAAAATCAATAATTATTTTTAAACAACCGACTTCAAACTCCCGCTTTACTTCCTTAGTCATTACACACACACTATACAAAGTATTTAGTTAGATATTTTTAAAACCACTCGACCGATTTCGATAAAATTTATAGGACCACCTGGGAAGCCTATATGCCCTTTGAAACAAAAAAGAATTTTTCAGATCGGTTCACATGTCGTCGAGTAATCGGTGAACATACCTACGTTAAAAAAAAATTCCGACGAATTGAGAACCTCCTTTGAAATCGGTTAAAAAAGGTTCTTGTTGAAATGTGTTTGAAATCTTGAAATCTGTTATCAAATACGTCCAAAATAATGTTGTGAAAATGTGACCTAAAATAAAATTGAGTTTCATAATTTTACTAACAGAAGATTCAGAAAGGCCTTTTTTTTCGTCTAGGGAACAGAGACCTTTTTTGAGCTGTCTCGATCTAGGTGTGCGATCATACTAATATTATAAATGCGAAAGTATGTTTGTTTATTGGTTAGTTGGTTTGTCCTTCAATCACGCCGCAATAGAGCTACGGATCAACGTGATTTTTTGCATGGGTATATTTGAGGACCTGAAGAGTGACGTAGGCTACTTTTTTTCTGGGAAAATCATCAAGTGCTTAAATCGCACGTAGTTCTGGAAAGTTATAGGTGTAATTTTAACTCTGGTTATGGAAGTCGAGGTTTTAAGCATTACAACAACTTTTTTTACTACAAATTTTTTGCTATTATTTTTTTCTAAATCCACCACACTTTACGTCTATTAACTGGTATCCGATTTTTCTCTAGGTAGGTATATGATGCGACAATTTGTTCGAATTTGTTTTCCATATTTTTTTATTTATTATTAATATTTCTTCAATGTTTAAAAAATTACTCCAGTCTCAATTATTTTTGAAGGTAATTATTTTCTTTTTTTCAATGTTTTTATAAGTACATTTCAATTCGAAAAAATGGCACGCTGTGCTAACTTCTTTTATTATCTCTTGCCTGTCTATATCAATGGTCCAGCAAATATAATTTTTACATATAGATGTGTAATTTGAACTTTGGTTTCCTTTCTCTTTCTTAACTAGAACATTGTTTTGCTTGGTCAGGATTTAAAATGTATAATATCGTAATAAATGTACCTACGCCTTTACTATGAAATAGTTAAGTAAGTCATTTTCAGTTGTAAACAAGTTTAAAGGTTACTAAACTTTACGTTACCTAAGTCATTCAAAATGCAATCATCGAATTTTATGCTCCCATAGGCTATATTATTGATTAATTCTACGCAATTGTTATTTTAAAATGCTTTGTTTTCAAAAGAACATTCGAGAAGTGTTATCGGTAATAGAGTCGTAGAGATTTTTGACGACCTCCCTGGCGCAGGGGTGAGCGCTGTGGTCTTATAACTGGGAGGTCTCTGGTTCAATTCCCGGCGGGGGCAATTTAGGAATTTATAATTTCTGAATTGTCTCTGGTCTTGTCTGGTGGGAGGCTTTGGCCGTGGCTAGTTACCGTCGAAGACGTGCCGGCAAGCGAACTAGCGTTTCGGCACGACGAAGGCGTGTAGAAACAGATTAGGGGTAGATATGTATGGGTTGAATGTACACTGTGATACCCCTTCCAAGTTAGCCCGCTACCATCTTAGACTGCATCGTCACTTACCTCCTTTTCGTAGGGTCCAGAGTACGATCCCAAGCAAGCATCTCTGACTTCGACGAGGTAGATGAATTTTAAGCAATAAAGAACATATCACTTGTTTAAGAGTGGGTGTGCGCTCGTTAATAGTAAACAGATTTGATTTTTACAGTAGTAGATCAAGTTTCAAGCATAGACTTAGAATTTTCTCGCTACGCTCACATTCTAAGCCTATGATTTCAAGTATCCGAAAAAAAACACGCAAGAATTACATCATACTGCCAAGGAACGTGTTTGGGCAAAAACATAAAATGATGAAATTTGTTCGATAATAAAAAATCGCGAAGTTAGGTCTAATTTTTAACCAATATTCATTTATTTTCAATGTGTTGCATATTACAGAGCCAAAATTTTTACATTAAATTCCGATTGATATTATCAAGGGAGTAGCCTATTGAATTGAAAAGAAAATGAATATTTTACGAGTTACAAAGTATTTGGCGCTTACTACACTCCTATTCCGCGCAAAACGCTTTCTTTTGTCGCGCCTCACATGAGGTTGTGGCTATGTTTTATCTCATCGCGAAATCTGATTTTTTTTGGGGTTACACGCGCTCTTAACGGTGAAAGAATACATCATGAAGAAACCTGCTGAGATGTCAAAGGTTGTGAGGACTGCCAATCTGGACTTGGCTAGCGTAGTGGTATACCATGTGTGGTCTAAACCCTTCTCATTCTATATCTATGAATGAATGAATACTTAATTAAAAATAATTTCACATTAGGTAATGCAAGCACTAAACATTTTATTATACATATTTTATACTCATATTTCTTAGAGACGTGTAATAAAATTAACCATAAACAGTTAAATCTCATACCCTAGTAGGTATAATTTTATAATTTCATGAAAATATGTCTGTGTATTTATTAAATTCTCACGCCTATACCGTTGAAACGATATCAATTACCTACCTATTAACAATGGTATAGAATAAAGGTACCTATTTAATGAAATTTATTGTAGTTTATTGATATTTTTACACGGGCAAATGCCTGAAATAAGAGCATATTTAGTTAAACAAGTATTAGTAAAATCATATTTTACAAGTAATGCTCTACTTAGCGTTTCAACTTCAATTTTCATAAATAATGTTTCCATTGAAATGTAGTTAACCTAACCCAACGAAAAGCATTTTGCGCAGAGCCCAGTTAAAAGGCATAAAGCAAAAATAGCATTTCGTAAAACCCGTGCCTAAAAAGAGAAACAATATTTCTTCCGTTTGTCTAAACTTGTTCGGCGCACGCGTCGCTTGCGCGTGTGTGCGCGCGCTTGTGTGTGCGTGTGTGGGTGCGCGCGCGTGTGTGCGTGATGCGTATCTCTTGTCTTAGGTTAGGGAGGTGAGCGACCTCTCTTTTGCAGACTCCCATTTATTTTTATTATGGCAACACGTGGCTCGCGCGCTTTTATTACGATAATATCTTTCTTTCTTGTAACATAGGTATTAGGTGGGTAGCTGGTATCAACATAAAGATTTTCAGCACTTAAAAACGTATGGTAACTGTGTCAATTTGTGGGAGCAATCTCGCCAGCCCGGCAATTTTTGATATAATATAATTATTATGTATCTAGTATCTACGTACCTTACGTACGTACATTTTTTGGAACTTTCTTTCAAGTGTTCAGTGTAATAAAAATACGGGTACAGAGTAATAACATACTAGTAATACAGTCTTACATTCATCGCTCGTAGTTATTTAGGCACATAATCTTTCTTCTAATATATAAAATTCTCGTGTCACAATGTTAGTAACCTCACTCCTCCGAAACGGCTTTACTGATTTTTACCAAATTTTATATGCATATTCAGTAGGTCTGAGAATCGGCTATTTTTCATACCCCTAAGTGATAAGGGTGACCAACCACTAAATATTTTTGTTGGCGGTACGAAGTTCGCTGGGTCAGCTAGTTATACATAATACTCACTTGCTCACTTAAAAAGCAAAAAAAATCTCAAGAAAAAAAAAACACTCTTAATGTATGAATAGTCTTCGTTTCTTCATTTTCTCTAAAATCCTATTAATATTATAAATGCGAAAGTTTGTGAGGATGGATGTTTGGATGTTTGGATGGATGGATGGATGGATGGATGGATGTTTGTTACTCTTTAACGCGACAACAAATGAACCGATTTTGCTGAAATTTGGCACAGACATAGATTAATGTCTGGAATAGCACATAGGCTACTTTTTATCCCGGAAAAGCAAACAGTTCCTGCGGGATAGCTTCGCTATTTTTTACGCATTTGTCCTTCCAAATTCGCGCAATGGGGTTTTAGATCAACGTGGTTTTATTGTACAGGTAAAGTTAAGGACCTGAAAAATAACAAATGCTACTTTTTATCCCGGGAAAACAAACGGTCCCTGCGGGATATTAGTATTCTACTTTTCACATATTTATCCATCAATTATGCGCCAACGGAGTTACAGATTGACGTGGTTTTTTGGATAGGCATATTTGAGGACCTGAAAAGAGAAAAGGCTACTTTTATTCCGGGATAAAAAACAATTCCCTCGGGATATTCGTATGCTACTTTTCGCATATTAATCCTTCAATTATGCGCCAACGGAGTTACAGATTGACGTGTTTTTTTTTAATAGGCATAGTTGAGGACCTGAAAAGTGAAAAGGATACTTTGTATTCCGGGAAAACAAACAGTTCCCGCAGGATATTCATTTGCTACTTTTCACATATTTATCCTTCAATTATGCGCTAACGGAGTTACAGATTGACATGGTTTTTTGAATAGGCATAGTTGAGGACCTGAAAAGTGAAAAGGCTACTTTTTATTCCTTGAAAACAAACAGTTCCCGCAGGATATTCATTTGCTACTTTTCACATATTTATCCTTCAATTATGCGCTAACGGAGTTACAGATTGACATGGTTTTTTGAATAGGCATAGTTGAGGACCTGAAAAGTGAAAAGGCTACTTTTTATTCCGGGAAAACAAACAGTTCCCGCAGGATATTCATTTGCTACTTTTCACATATTTATCCTTCAATTATGCGCTAACGGAGTTACAGATTGACATGGTTTTTAAATAGGCACAGTTGAGGACCTGAAAAGTGAAAAGGCTACTTTTTATTCCGGGAAAACAAACGGTTCCTGCGGGATATTAGTACTTATGCTACTTTTCACATATTTATCCATCAATTATGGGCCAAGGTAGTTAGATATTGACGTGGTTTTTTGGATAGGCATAGTTGGGGACCTGAAAAGTAACAACAGCTACTCTTTATCCCGGGAAAACAAACAGTTCCCTAAATTATTCGCCAATATGCATGCATGCATGCATGTATGAATGTTATGCATGTATGTACGTATGTATGTGTGTATGTATGTATGTGTGTATGTATGTATGTATGTATGTATGTATGTATGTATGTATGATTGTTTGTATCCTCCTTTTCCTAACTATAACTACATTACCTATATCCTATCCTACTAATCCTACTAATATTATTAATGGGAAAGTTTGTAAGGATGGATTTATGGATAGATGTAGTATACGGATGGATGGATGGATGGATGTATGGATGGTTGGATGTATGTTCTCTGAGATCTCTCGTGATGATATGAGATGCGTAAGTATGTTGGTTTCTCCTTCAATCACGTCCGAACAGAGCTTCGGATCGACGTGATTCGTGACGTGATTTTTGCAGGGGTGCCTATAGTTGAGGACCTGGAGAGTGACAGGCTACTTTTTATCCCGCAAAATCATAGAGTTCCCGAGGCATTTTAAAAACTAAAATCACGCAGACGAAGTCGCGGGCATCAGCTAGTAAATTATATTATTGTCATTCTCAATTTTTATTTTATTTTACCACAAGTTTAAGAATATTTTCTTCTGTTTTGTCTGTGACTGAAAAAAGTATGTGTTGTAAGGTTATTGACTGCAATGCGTATTTTAACCTTCGAGGCAGTGCCCTTTCTTTTTGCTACATATTGTATTGAAACATTTTACTATACCTACCTAGCTATATCACACTTTCGTGGGTCTATTTTTGGTAGTGAAGCACATCGTAGCCTCAAAACAATAGGTGCAAATTGTTTTTAAATTATTCAGTTAGGGTTTTCAATTTTTATATTTTATCTTTTTATAATCTTCATCAAGAATAAAGATTTAAAAAATATATATTCATAGATACAAATTAGGTCAATCCGTTGCTACAAAAACGAAAAACCACACTTTCACATTAACAATATTTGAAAATATATAAGTTCTCATACATAAACAAATAAATTTTAATTTATTACACCTAACTGCATGAAAGTAACCTACAGTGAAATGCATTATAATGACAACTTCATACCTAAAACAATACCTATAATTTTATATGAATACAAAACCGTATATATTTTTGGGATATTTTAATTGAAATTTACACACAATCCAATATTGTTTTTGAAGCAAATAAGATTTAAAAGGCAATGTTGAATTTCATTTACACTTATTCGAAAAACGCCCATTGTAAACCGCCGTTGTCAAAACTAAAAGAACATTCACATAAATAAAGTATAAACCTCAAATTAGTTAAATATATTACTAATTTGAGGGTATATCACTCATCTCATCACTACTTCACTTTTCTATATTATTACTAATTTCACTTTTCTACTGTAACGTATTATATTTGAGGGTATAGGTATTAATATATAAATAAGGTTAAAAAAAATATATAATAATAAGGTGCCATGGCCACATTTTTTGGTCTAATCTGGATAATTATAATTACTTTCTTTCATATTTTTACAATATAATTTTTTTTTAGTCACAGACAATTTCAGTACAATTTTGAAATCACTATTGGATTCGGCAACCAATATGTTTTATCATATCAGTGTCATATACCTCATCATAATATAACCACTCTTGAAATAGGTATTTTAAGAAATGAAGCGACTTATTATTCACTATGCAAACCCACCAAATTGAAGGGTTTTAAATGGATGTGTCAGTAGAACAGTCTTTTATTACGGCTTGGCGGTTTCTCAGAAGTGTAAACGGTCTCTAATCGAAGTAAAAATGCAAGTCTTTGATCGTGACCTGCGATCACATGCATACTGTATGAACCCTCGTTTTAAAGTACAATCGGGTATTTGAAAAAAGAGTTGACCACACTGGACATAAAAAGGAGGATATATTTTGCTCTTTCCTTTATTTTTTGGAACGTTGTTCCTTATCGCGCGGTAGGTACGGAAGGGGGCTAGACGGAAAAAATTTAGGAACCGACACTCGACACATTTTTGAAACCGACACTTTTTTGTTGAATGTGAATTTTGCATTGTGTTCGGTATTTTCGCCTTAGAACACGGCGTCTGCGTGGCCTAGTGGTTAGGGCAGTCGCCTAAAAGTTCAACGTCGATGGTTCGAATCCCAGCTCGACAGATTGAATTTTCTATTTTCAATTTTATTTTAAATAATTTCTAAATGTATTTTTTATTGTATAAATTGGATAAAATGTTATTGTACTACTAACGCCATCTGTGAAAAAACAGTAACTTCACCAGAGTAACTCTTTGGTTTTGTAACAGTGCAATAGAAATAAGCTAAATAATATAATTCATCGTAGTTAATAAATTTAATACTAGATGACACCACTAGTTTATTACAATTCCTTCACTAAAATTAATCGAAAGGAGCTACGTTCCACCCGGGTGTCCCTTGACACCTCTCAAGTTTTTTTTATCGATAGGTCAAATTATCCCAAATAGAATCATGCTAAAACTTGTTTCGTTATTTTTTACATTATTATCTCTTAAAAAAATAAAGCTTGTGCAGTATTTTTGTATTATATTTTAAGGTAAGGTAAGTTTTAACCTATGTCAATTCGAAAATGACTTTTCTGTACACCACACTGCAGTGATACAATAACAATACTTTAAACCAGTGACTTTTATATTAAACTAGCTGACTCGGCGAACTTCGTACCGCCAACTTACCTATATACTTAAATAAAACAAATAACAGACTAAAACTATCCTATCTTTCAAGTTGGACCAAATTACAGATAGTTACGAAGTTTGATCAAAATCGGTTAAGTAGTTTAGGACTCCATCGCGGACAAACAACGTGACACGTAATTTATATATATTAAGATTTAGGTATTTAATTACGGTTTCCGTATTTCTAATAAAGGTTTTTACTTTTAATTTCGAAAGGGAAAGGGAATCATGTTTAATATGACAAATTATATATTCTTAAAAAATATGTATAAGTTCGATACGCTTCATCCCAGAATAAACATTCTGTTTGCAAAATTTTAGGTATATCAAATGGACTTTAATTTCTAAATAATAATATAACCACGCTTGCAAAGACAAGAGCTATAGTAAATTATCCTGTAGGAAAAATAAGTATGTAAGTAGTAGGTATATTGTAAGTTTTATGATAACTATCTATCAGGAAGACCTCCAGAAAAGCCTTCACCTCAATAAAAAAATGTCGTCCATCTTGCATACGGCCGTAAATTATATTTTTATTGCACAATAAAGAATTCACTGTCCAGCTGTATCTTAGGTCTTAAGCCGAAGGGCTAACGCACCTTCAGGGCTAACGCACCTTCAGGGCTACCAGCTGATAACAAACAAAGATATCACTACAAGTAGGTACTAGGTAATAACTACGAGCCCGCACTAAGGTTCACTGACCTCAAGGACACACGTTTAAAATAAGTTTTTTTTGTATTTTTTTTATATTATTTAATATAACTACTACTACTACTTACTATTTTTTGAAATAGTTTTTTTCATAATTTTTTTGATAATTTTTTTGAAATGTTTCCTTTAGAGGTATAAATAATTATACTTAGCTACTCTACTTGTCTAATACATAATAATACTTATGTATTTTTATATAACTTGTCAATAATAAAAAAAATGTGCAAGGCCTACCATTAAAGTAAAGGAATAAAAATTCTAAACGCATCCCATTTCTCTGATAAACACTGTTAGATATTGCATCATCGTAGCTAATGATGTAAAACAAACAATACACGCATATTCAAGCCCCATTCAGTTGTGGTAAAGCATAAAATCCTTTGAAGCTATTTTAATGAATAGTCACTTACAGCGTCCGTACGCGGATATTGTGAATTCTTTCTCTAAAGATAAATGTCGCAAGCAATTATAGACTTAGTTTTATAAGACATATATAGCAGTTTGGCATGAAATAAATATGCACGTTGGATAGTGTATTACAATTGATGTATTTTTATTGTGTTAGGCTTGTTAGAAAGTAGAGTGCCCACAATTATAACATAGGAAGAGGAATTTTTATTATTTTTTGTAATCTGTAAACCAAATTCCCTCACTACATAGAGATCAGTTTCTCTAAATGACTAGAACTAAATTAAAATTTAAAATAATAAAATAAAAACTTTGTTTACTTTGTTAACTATGAGAGGTCATCTAGTGGTAAAATGAAAAACTAAAACCAATACTCCGGTGAAATTAATGTTCCTAGATTAAAATTCATGTCAAGCTCTTGTGTTCGAAAAAATAATTCTCTATTTGTAAAATATCGATAATTTTAGAATGGAGTTTGGCGAATTTTTACCCAGCATTTTTAAAAACCGTTCAGATTCAGAAATCATTTAATTTTAATTAATATTTTTTAGAGTATTTTTCTGTGTAATTTTATTTGATAGACTTTGATGAGCTTTTTTGCTAGACTCGTTTACTAAAACAAGCATGAGAAGTTTGATTCGTGAACGTGGGCTTGAGGCCCACGCCACGGTTCAGTTCGTCTGGGTCAGAAACGATATGGAATTCGCCAATCTCCTTTAAGACTTATTCGATCCAGTTGCATGGATCGTGGCTTTTTGGGGTTTAATATGCGCGCCACGAGAAATTTTTTGTCTTCCCGTTTTCTCGTAATATCCCTTGGAGATTCACGAGTAAATGAGTAGACAAAATCTTCTCGTGGCGCACATGTTAGCTCTACTGGTCACGACGACGCCACGGGACTACCCTAGTCCCCTCATAATTATATCATCACAATTTATTATACACCATAATTATGTTGCTACTTGATGATGCCCGCGACTTTGTTCGCATGGATTTAGGTTTTTTGGAGTTTACTCCTTAAGAATCGATTTTAGACGCCCGGTATGAGAAAAATTCGAGGAGTAAAATCTACTTATGAATGACCTCGTTACGTTTTTCACAACGATGCAAATTTCTACCCTAACGTTGAGTAAATAAGGTTGGTTTTCGCTTGAGTTGTCGAATGCCCTCGTTACGTTTTTCACAACGATGCAAATTTCTACCCTAACATTGAGTAAATAAGGTTGGTTTTCGCTTGAGTTGTCGAATGCGAAAGAGCTTACGCTTCGGGAAGCCGAGCGCGTACCGATCGGGTCCGAGCGCCGCGAATGCATTACGACGTTTTAAGGAGTAAACTCCAGTCGTGCGTCTGAGCTGACACACACACTTTTTTTTAATTCAAGCGGGAACTCTGTAATTTTCCAGGATAAAATGTAGCCTATATGTCAATCCTGGGTATAAGCTATCTCCATTCCAAACAGCCAAATCGGTTCATTCGTTATAGTGTGAAACAGTTACAAACATCCATCCATACATCCATCCGTCCATCCATCCATCCTCACAAAGTTTCACATTTATAATATTAGTAGGAATTAGTAGGATACAACGAAAAAGTCTAAAATCTCTATTTTAGAGAGATATCCTTTGAAGTCCTATAACATCCGTATTACGAGGTCACTCTACACCTATTGCTGTGTGTGTATAGTCTAACGACACACGCGCTGCATGTGTGCGCTATCGCGAAAGAAATGAGGTTATCTGAATGCGTTGTCACTGTTTGTGATACGTATAAACGCGGCTGCAGGAAAGCTCTATATCCTTAAGACTCATATTATCTATATCTATTTAGTTTTCAATGGCACGTTGGTGCTGTGGTTAGCTTCAGCTAAAGATTATAAAATCCAGGGTTCAAATCCCGCGTTGTGACAATAATAAATTTTCTATGTATATTTTTGATATAAGCTCTCTGGTATTGGAAAATTGGCAGTAATAAAGCCGAAGGTAAAGATAAAAGTCAAGGCCTTTAGACTGATGCTGAGATCTATAGGTCGTACTCTGGCTCTGCTCTAGACTCAAGATAGAGTTAAAATGAGACACAAATATGTCCTGACATAAATCTGTCTCGTTTTAACTCAGCCTGAGTCTGAGCTGAGTGAGAGTGCCATCTATAGATGTCACCCTCAGATCTATAGATCGTACCTACACTGGATCTGCTCAAGACTCAAGATAGAGTTAAAATGAGACACAAATATGTCCTGACATAAATCTGTCTCGTTTTAACTCAGCCTGAGTCTGGGCTGAGTGAGAGTGCCATCTATAGATGTCACCCTCAGATCTATAGATCGTACCTACACTGGATCTGCTCAAGACTCAAGATAGAGTTAAAATGAGACACAAATATGTTCCGACATAAATCTGTCTCGTGTTAACTCAGCCTGAGTCTGAGCTGAGTGAGAGTGCCATCTATAGATGTCACCCTCAGATCTATAGATCGTACCTACACTGGATCTGCTCAAGACTCAAGATAGAGTTAAAATGAGACACAAATATGTTCCGACATAAATCTGTCTCGTGTTAACTCAGCCTGAGTCTGAGCTGAGTGAGAGTGCCATCTATAGATGTCACCCTCAGATCTATAGATCGTACCTACACGGGATCTGCTCAAGACTCAAGATAGAGTTAAAATGAGACACAAATATGTTCCGACATAAATCTGTCTCGTTTTAACTCAGCCTGAGTCTGAGCTGAGTGAGAGTGCCATCTACAGATCTTACCCTTAGGATCGTTACATAGGGTTACACGAGTAAGACATTCGTAACTCGTAAGACCCTATGGTAACGACCTTAAAGGCCTTGAACCTTGGTGGGTTAATGCCTCACCTACTACGTAAATCTGTCAATTAGTATTAACGGAAAAGAGATGGCATATTTGTCCGTCCCTTTCTCGTCCATAAACGACACATATATAAGTGACAAGTCACTTATATCTCTCCAGTTCTCCAGTCGTGTAAGATTTACTTCCCATGAGTTATCATAACAACAAATAGGAATTGACTGTGTATATTTTATTTCCTCGAGAAACAAAAATATAACCTCAACACGGACGAAGTCGTGCGCAAAAGCTTGTTAAATTATCGAAATAAAACGAATATAATATTATAACAAGCACATGACACACACACTCATAGTACATAACTACACAGCTCTACACAGCAACACACTAACGCACTGTTCCGTTTGTTGACATAGGTCAGTGTCGGCAGTTTATTGTACTTTTTATTATTCATTCTATAATACTTACATCGTATTACATATTATAATTCAATTGTAATTTAAGTTATTACGTAGTAATATATTAAGTTAACTTTAGTTATAGGTAATAATAATATTTGTACTTATGTTTCCAAGTTTTTTATTACTAGTTAGTACTTAGTTGTCAATTTCTAGTCAAAAAACCCGTGTTCTCTACCAGTTGTTAGTGACTACCACCGGTTGAAAGTTTTACCTCTGAGTATGCTGCTCTAATTTAAAAAGTTATTATAATGTAAAAGCTACATAATAATATTGTAAAATGATTAATTTGAAAAGAGCAACTGCTGAGTTTCTTGCCGGCTCTTCTTAGCAGAATCCGCTTTCCGAACCAGTGGTAGAGTCATGACGTGTCATAACAGCCCCAGGTTGGCCTGCGTGAAATAAAGAATTTAGAATTTTTTTGAATTTTTATGCAACGATCGAAACTACAACAAAAACCGGTCAAGTACGAGTCATACTCGTGCGCCGAGGGCTCCGTACCTACCCCTTATACCGCCAGTATATTATTATTATTAATATATATAACTAGTTAATATATATAATTTTCAACATTTTTTATTCTTTGGAATTTTTCCTTTATTTGTGCTGTAAGACCTTGCTTTTTGCCAAATTTCGTGATTCTAGGTCAACGGGAACTACCATATAGGTTTTCAACCCAAAACCTATAGAATACTTCTGGTTGACCTAGAATTGTCAATTTTGGTTAAAAGCAAGGTCTTACAGCACAAGTAAAGGGGAAATTACGAAAAATAGAAAAAGTTGAAAATTAAGGAAAATTTTGGTACTTACAAGTTTTCGTGAAAAATCTAAATTTACCCATATATTTTTATCGTGTTGACTCATGAACTTGATTTTTATACACCTAATAGGGACTATAGACTTCAGTATGTATAAATTTCAACTTGCTTTGTCCACCCGTTCCTGAGAAAATCGGTGGACACACGGACAGACAGACGGACAGACGGACAGACGGACAAGAGAACTCTAAAAAAACTTGTTTTTACAGTAAATTTGAGTTTGACGGTGCCATCGCCGGCACTGGGCACAGATCCCCTCTTAGAATGAAAAGGGTTTAGTTTAGGCCAACACAATGCTGGCCAAGTGTGCGTTGGCAGACTTCACAAGTCTCTGAGAACAATATTAGATACATTGACATAATATTATTACATTAACTCTCAAGCATGCAGGTTTCGTCACGATGTTTTTCTTCACCTTTAAGAGCCGGTTTCACCAATGTAAAATAAGTCTTATCCGAGCATAAATTTGATATTTTGACAGTATTTTCAAAACAAAAACTGTCAGAACGCCCAATTTATTCCTCAGTAAACGTCATTAGACGTTGGTGAAATCGGCACTATCGGACTTCACCAACTATCGGACTATTAGGTACATTTTGCATTCCTATATCTTGTAAATTGATCCCTATAGATTGTAAAAATCTCAGATACTTACATGTAACAAAAGGTGGTCTTGATTATTCTCTTCCGCGATGAAATAAAAACAAACCACTAATATTATAATTAGACTTTTCGGAGTCAAGTGCGTTTAAGCAATTAAATATCACTTGCTTCAACGGTGAAGGAAAACATCGTGAGGAAACCTGCACATCTGAGAGAGTGAAGTCCGCCAATTCGCATTGGGCCAGCGTGGTGGACTATTCTCTGAGAGGAGACCTGCACTCAGTAGTGAGCCGTTGATTGGTTGCTAATGATGATGATGATGATGAATATTGTAATTATATGTTTTTAAATTAAAAAAATACAAAACTGTTCAAACAAAATAATATTATTGCTGCTATCGTTTTCATGATTCCATTATTATTTTCACGCATCTTCATCATTGAGATATCCATCTAAGTAGGAATCTTTTGTAGGTATACTTACCTAATAATCGTAACAGGTAATTTAGCGCGTTATATCGGTAAGAAACGTAATGTAAATCACTGGTATTTAGATTTTTTATCAGTTTTTAACATTTCTTAAGAAATAGGTAGCAATTGTGTAATTTTTTATAACTAAGTACAGATCGGATCAGATTTGAGCTAAGTATATACCTACATTTAATTCTTATTCGTTTACCCAAACACGATATTTTTATTTTTGTGTCTTTTGTGTTTTTCGGAAAATTGGAATTTCTGAAAAACAGAAAGAGAATAAATCCTTATTCACGCGGAAAATGTCGCGTTCATGATTATAATTTTATCTCTAAAAAATCATATTACCCTTTCTTTTGGCTTTGCCGTAATCGGGTAAAAAGCGTTTTGAGACTTTAAATTCAACTCTGCTGATTTTGATGATCCACTAGTAATCTATCTATAATTACCTAGGTACCTTTATAAAAATCGTAAAACTCAAGAATGAATTGAGCGGTTTGAATAAGTTTTTTTGTTTTGTTCGTCTTAATACAGGGGAGGTTTAAAAACAAAAAAATAATAATAGGGAAAACCAAAAGAACAGCTAAAAATTCATAAATCACCACTTCGGATTACTTTTAATAGATAACGTGGATTACTTATAATAGATAAGCTGTTAAGTAGGAGGTAATACAAAATGCATAGCCACCTAACAGCAAAGCTACACGCGAAAGCTTACGCAATTCAAAACGCATATAAATTATACACGACAAAAACCACTACAACCATTCAATAGTCAATACTTAATGATAAGTATTGAGTATAGTGCTATTGACCAATTAAAAAAAGATAACGTTACTACACAGCCGGTATAATTCTTTTAAATACCACTTATAAACGTTATCGAATAACGTTATAACTCCATTTACTACCTGCTCAAAATTGAACTTTATGGGCGTTCTGTTTTGGGTTAAAATTAGATTGCAAATAGAAACGCGTGTGTGCTAAGTTAGTATTACAATAGGGCAGTAGGAAGTACACAATCACGTGGGCGTAGAATCGAGATTGTGTTATCTTAACAGCCATCTGACCAGACTATGTCCGTCTCTTTCGCGCGTCATAGCCTACATTCCAGAAAGCGGGACGAATTTATCTAATGTCTATTCCCAAAGAGTACCTATCCACCAAGAGATTTTACCATCTCAACCTATCACTGACTCACAAGTGAGCTCTGCTCTTCTGTCGAAGGAAAAGGGTTAAGGCACCACGTTGGAAAGGTGCGTATTGGTGGATTTTAGTTTTTACACTTTACAAGTCTTTTAGAACATTACGGGGAACTCTGAGGCATGCTGCTTTCCTTTTCTGGGGTGAGATTCTATAAAGTTATTCCATTGATCATAATCGTATTCGATAACATTAGCGTCAAGTAAAATAAACCGTAACAGCATTGAATTAGAGCTCAATTTCGTGCACGTATTCTTATACGTTTATGTATGTACGATACGCTTAATATTAAAATCGGCTGTACTGAATTTGTGACTTTAAATCAATAAAGTCAAGGATTATTTTACATTGACGCTAATGTCATCGAATACGAATACGATCAATGGAATTTTACTTTTAGACAATTGGTGTCCTGGTACTGAAAATTTCTTGAAATTAAGCTATATACAGACTATATATTTATCGACCGAAGTACTGATGGTTGTTGGGGTCCCAAGGTGCTGGTGTGGCGACCCCGCACCGGGAAGGGTGGTGTTGATGGACCTCCCATTAGGTGGACCACCGACTTCAGACAAGTCGCAAATTTTATAAATGATAGGTACCTACTGAATACTCTACCAAAATATGTTGTAGTTTAGAAGAAACAAGCGCACAAACAAATAAACGCGGAACGTGACTTACTATTTCACATAAATACTATTTTCATCTGTTTTGGGCCGATTTCATCAACGTGAAATAAGTCTTAAATATTTTGGCAGATTTTCAATACAAAAACTGTCAGAACGCCCAATTCATTCCGCGGTTAAACATCACTCGACGTTGGTGAAATCGCCACTTAGAGATAATATTATAATTTCTTTGTTTACACTTTCTTAAGGCCCAAGGCCGGTTTTATAAAAAGACAAGGCGATATGAATGAGTAATACTCGCCTTGAATCGATAAATACTTTGTTTAAAAATGCATTTTTCCAATAACACTGCATGTCTCATCGTTATGGCATCATTAAGACTTTATTTTTGTTGAGATCGTTTCATTTCTTGTAAAATGTATTTTAACAATGTAGGAGTAAATAAATAAATTAAATAAATAAAGACTAGATCCGCAAGGATTTTGAGATCTGACGTCACTTAAGAACTGAATATTATGAGTGACGTATGACGCGCTATAAAATGCATTACAATATTATGTCAAAGTCAGCGCCGTCCTTTGATGACGTCATGAGCATTTATTCTTCGTTGCGCCCGATGCGCCAGAATGCCACTAACGTAAGTCTAGTCGAGCCTTTTTATATAACAGATCCCTTCATCCGCATGAAGTTAGATTTTTAAAACTCCTTAGCAGTTTTTTTTAGAATAACAAGTAGACTAATATCACTGTCCAGCAGGGCTAACCATGCGCACCACGACAATATTTTGTCTACCCGTTTTCTCGTGATATCCCTTACAGATTCACGAGTGAAGTAAATGAGTAGACAAAATTTTCTCGTGGCGCGCTTATTAGCCCTACTGATCCTCATTTATAGCTCTGATTGAAGGACAAACCAAGACACAGACCCATTTTAGCATTTATAATATTAATAAACTTACTCTACTACTCAAAATAAAAGTGTTATCTCAATGAAATCGGACTTGTTTAATATTACTTTTAAATTACTTTTACAATAATAAAACAAACAAACACGCTTTCGCATTTACATTATTAGTAGGCATACTCTACCAGTTTCAAAGTAAAAGTGCAATTTCTCAATAAAATCGGACCTGTATAACATCAGTTTAAAATTACAAAAATTACAAATGTCACTTTTTCCCCCTTTTTTGTGAACGGGCCGCTTAACGATCAAATTACAGGGCTTAACGGGAAGCGATAACTTGTTAATTGTAACTTTGACACCTGTTTCTGCGGTGGTTTTGTTGACAAGCGACCCACACCGACGTTTACATGTAGAGCATAATTTAATATAAGAAACTCTTTTTAAAAAACCGTCTTCAAACTCCCGCGCCACTATACAAAGTATCTAATTTATTGTTGATATTTTAAAAACCGCTCGACCGAGACCACCGGGGATATATTATCTAGGTATACATGCCCTTTGAAACAAAATAAAAAAAAATAAGTGGCACTCGGGGACTGCCGCGGTAAAGCTATTGCATAGCATTTTTTATAAACTTATGCAATTATAATATTTGTGCAATATTTTTTTTCGCATAATAAAAACTATGCAAAAACAAATTAAAAAACAAACAAACAAGAAAAGCGAACTGTCAGTGCTACTTCGCGAGTGAGATTCGAACCTGCGACATCATACACCATACGGTAAAGAAAGCGGCCGCTCGCCCACTGCGCCAAACAGAGGTTCTTGAGAACCTCTAAAATGTTAAACGCTTACTGAACGACGGTGTTAGGTTTATTTTCGTTACGGAATTTCTTGATTCGGTCGCCGCGCTCAAACTGTTTGTCCTAGTTCAAAGCCCGCGATAAAAGCTATGCAATAGCTTAAAAAAAACATTCAGAAATTCGGTCACAAGAGTATTATTTACCCACGTTATTCTTTAACTCTTGCAAGCGCACCCTCAACGCGTTCCCATATTATTTTTAGCGTTGGCCTGCCCCGCTGACACTGTACGCGTTTTTCTGAACTTGACTCAATTCTTTTTGTTTAATGTCTTATTTTTATTTATAAACGTAACACTTTTTTAATGCGATGCTTATCGTTTACGATTGTGAAGTGCGCTTCTGAGATTGATTTACTTTCGAACACATTTTTTTTGCAATAACATTAAGTATCTTAAAATACCGAATTTTATATTTCCTTAAGAATGAATAAGTATATTGTAGACCATTGCATGAGTATTGTAATTAATATTATTGACTAGCTGATGCCCGCGACTTCGTCCGCATGGATTTAGTTTTTAAAAATCCCGCGGGAACTCCTTAATTATCCGAGATAAAAGTAGCTCTCCCGGTCTGAGGAACCACTACTACATCCATTACTATACCCATGCAAAAAATCGCATCAATCCGCTGTTCTGTTACGACGTGATTGAAGGACAAACCAACAAACAAACACACTTTCGCATTTATAATATCAGTAATGCTTCACTTTTTATAATTGTCAAATTTTTACCATACTTCACCAAAGACAAAATTACGTTTAGCTGCCATTTATGTTTTGTTATTCCACTGTCATTTGCGTATTGTTATTCCATGTCAGATGCGTTTTTGTTATACCTACCACGTTTTATAGTGACTTGACGGAAACGCGGTCGAACGGGATAAAAAAGTATCCTATGTCCGTCTCCTGGTTCTAAGCTACCTCTCCACCAATTTTCAGCCAAATCGGTTCATCCGTTCTTGAGTTATAAATAGTGTAACTAACACCACTTTCTTTTATTTATATAGATATTCAATATTATAATGTTATTGAATTTAGTCCTAAAGACATATTTTTTTTTATGGAATTGTTAATCATAGTTAACTGACTTTATGTTATGTATTTGCAAATAGGTTCGAAATTTTTTGCATGTTGTGTTTACTTTAAAATGATTTTACATACTCCGAATGTTATATATAACTTGCATGTACTTTTAAAGTATTTACCAATGTGAAATCGCTAGTAAGCGTAATAAACTTTACGTGGGAGGCTTTGGCCGTGGCTAGTTACGACCCTACCGTCAAAGACGTGCCGCCAAGCGATTTAGCGTTCCGGCACGATGGCGTGTAGAAACCGATTAGGGGTATGGGTTGAATGTTCACTGCTACACCCCTTCCAAGTTAGCCCGCTACCATCTTAGACTGCATCGTTACTTACCTACCATCAGGTGAGATCGCAGTCAAGGACTAGCATTGTCATCGAATAAAAAAAAATAAAAAAAAAATAAACATTGCAATAAAAGAGAAGTGATAGCTTAGTTAAGACTGCGGGCACCTATTGGAGAGTCGCATGATTTGGGGACCGCTGGATACAGTGATGGTCGCGATCTTTTCAAGATAGCTTAACCAACACTAGATAAATGTCAAATTAGATAAATTAATTGTCAAGTTAGGTAAATGTCGATCTCAGCAGGGTTTCTCAACAGGTGGGCCTGAAAATGAACATGAGCAAGATGAAAATCATGTCCAATGCTCATGCTCCGCTCCACCCGGTAAGTAATTGTTGAGAACTCTGCACTCGAAATTGTCGACGAGTATATTATATACCTGGGACACACAGTCCAGCTAGGTTGGTCCAATTTCGAAAAAGAGATCAACCGCCGAATCCAACTCGGCTGGGCAGAGTTCGGTAAGCTCCGAGATGTCTTCTCGTCCAAAATTCCTCAGTGCCTGAAGACTAAAGTCTTCGAACAGTGCGTGTGCCAGGGATGACTTACGGATCCGAGACACGGTCGACTAACTAAGGGCCTCATAAGTAGGCTCAGGACCGCTCAGCGGGCGATGGAGAGAGCTATGCTCGGAGTGTCCCTGCGGGATCGAATCAGAAATGAGGAGATCCGTAGGAGAACCAAAGTCACCGACATAGCTCAGCAAGTCGCGAAACTGAAGTGGAAATGGGCGGGGCACATAGTTCGAAGAGCTGATGGTCGTTGGGGTCCCAAGGTGCTGGAGTGGTGACCCCGCACCGGGAAGCGCAGTGTTGGCAGACCCCCCACCAGGTGGACCGACGACATAAAACGAGTCGCAGGGAGCCGCTGGATCCAGGCGGCGCAAGAACGAGGCCTGTGGAAGTCCATGCAAGAGACCTTTGTCCAGCAGTGTACGTCTATCGGTTGATGAAGAAGAAGAAGAAGAAGAAGAAGATAAATGTCCACTGATCTAAATGTCAACCCCATGATGATCTCTTAAATAAAAAATGATATCAGACTTCGCAAAAGCGGCGCAAGGCCGCGGCATGTGGAAGTCCTTACCTATTGACAACGACTCTGTCTATGAAAATATGCCACGAATGCATTAAATGGGTCGTCGAATAAAATTATTCTCATGAAAATAATTATTCGTGGAATTTTTTCACAAACTAGGTTTTACTTGCGGTTTTACTTACAATAGTAATAATACTAATAAATAGCGTGTGATAATATATTTAAATTAACCACGAGGAAAAAAATACGAGTATTCATTATAAAGATTATAATATCTATTTAAAAGTGTCAGATAGGACAAATAATACTAGTCACCTATAGTTAGCCTAAAAGGGTTTATGTTGTTACTTATACCTCTGAGAATCTCTGTATTTTTTCCCCTTTATCACAGAATTGTTGAGGATTTTTCAGCTGGGATGAATTTTATAAAATTATACTATTACTTAGTTATTGTTTTCGATCTTAATAAGCCAGATTTCAAATTATGTTCACAACATAATATTTTATGCTTGACTTCAAAGATCAGCATACTAAAATGATAATATTTGTTTTAAAAGTTATGATCCTGAATAAATGTTTATGAGGCTACTTTGGGCGTATATAAAACAAATGGTAAAATATAGAAATACAAGGCGAGTAGTCATACCTTCAGTAAAAAGTTTAAAAATTAAAAATACAAAATTATTTATTTCATGTAGTCCAACCTATTGGCTCTTATGACACGTCTAGACTCTACCACCGTTACAATCTACAGTTTGGAATGCAGATTCTGCTGAGAAGAGCTGGCAAGAAACTCAGCAGTTGCCCTTTTTTAAATAAAATATTACAATATCGATGTATAGTTACAAATTACAATGTTATTTATACATAAACTATACACCATTTTGTCTTCTGCTGGATGTCAATTCATTGTTTCCATATGTTTAAAAATACTGATTAGTATTGCAAAATTTATGTAGACACACAAAAGATTTTTTTTTGTTTTCAAAACATCCTATACATCTCGCTCTTTCATTCTTCCTGCCTTTCAGCTTGAATGGATTGAAATAGCACACTTTTAGGCACAAACTGATGGTACCTACCAAAAAGCACAAAACAAATTGTAACTGTATTGGTACATACATTTTTCAAAGAGCCGCTCTAATTCTAAAGTCTATATCTATATACATATTATATATAATAATAAAATAAATTATTATTTATTACTAACACTTATTGCAAACATTTATAAAGTATAATGAATCACTTTTGTGGTAAAGTAAACAGAGGATAGAATTCAAAATTAATTAGTTATCATTACTTATTACCTAGTCGCTTACTGTTGCTAACGCTGGCAGAAACCATTTTGTTGTGGGTACCCTTAGTACTATAATATAGTTCGCAAATCTCGATGACGTTTCGAATATCGATACACAATACCATCAGGGCACGAACTTTGGGAAAATGTCATTATCTCTATTGGATGACAGATTTACGTACCTGTAGTTCACTAGCTCAATAAAGTTACACTTGAGCGGAATCTACTAGGACTAAGTATTTGGCGGTTAAGTATCTTTGCCATTTAGCTATAAAAGCAACAAAACAGATATTAAAAATACATTTTATAATAATACACTATTTTCATTCTATTTTTCAACAACAAGATTTCCCTTGATTGCGATCTCACCTGATGGTAAGTGACGATGCAGTAGCGGGCTAATTTGAAGGGGTATGCCAGTGTAAATTTGGCCGTTTGGGTTAAATTTACACAACCACATTCCTGCAAAGTTAGCCCGCTACAATCTTTAAGGTTGATTACACGGGTCTGCCCGCGAAATTCAAATTTAATTTGGTTTTTTGCAATTTGTAAACTAATACGACAAAGTAGGCTTATGGCATTCTAATTGCGCCAATGGCAGTGTCATCTTCACAGGTTTATATAAAAATCTTTACTTAAAAGTGTCCAGTTTAAGAAATTATTCAGAATATCGAGTTGTACGTGAGTCTACACACAAATTAGTGGATATTCTGACTAATTTCTTAAACTGAACACTTTCAAGTAAAGATTTTTATATAAACCTGTGAAGATGATACTACCACTGGCGCAATTAGAATGCCATAAGCTTTCTTATTCGTATTAGTTTACAAAATGCGAAAAGCCAAATTAAATTTGAATTTCGCGGGCAGACCCGTATCATCCACCTTAAAATGCATCGTCACTAACACGAATATTAGATAACTAGCTTTTTACCCGCAGCTTCGCTCACGTTAAGTTCGATCTTTCATACCCCTATTTTACCCCTATTTTAGTTGAATTTTTAAAAATCCTTAGCGGATGCCTACGTCATAATAGTTATGTGTATTCCAAACGATTTAGTCCAGCCAGCGATTCCAGTCCGTCCAGCGATTTGAGCTGGGCGTTCATAGATTAGTCAGTTAGTCAGTCATCTTTTCCTTTAATGTACTTACTCGTATTTTGATGATTTCCGATTTCTTTGAACACCTAACATTACTTAGCTAGGAACTATAGAGATTCAAATCATAATCTACAAAGAATGTAGCAATTGAAGCCTAAATAAAAGTGTCGTTTCTAAATTAATCGACTCCCGAATTACCTAAAAGCTTCCAGAAAAAAAAGTCATTAAAAACGCGCGCTTCAAAGGGTTGAAGTCATTTTTCTTAATAGAGCCTTAATGCTCGTCCGCCGGAACAATTTAGGGAAAAATTATGTTCCGTGCATTTTTCATGGCATTTTTTATGCCTTCAATTTTTTATGGTGCTAATTACCGCCCCAGAGGCTTGTACGGACACGTCCGAAAATGATACCCTTTTTGATTGCGAGATTTTAAAGTGATTTGACTTTGTGTGTTATTACTTATTACCCAACTAAGCAAAACCAAAAAGAAGGGTTACGTTTTGAGCAGTCTATCTGTATCTAAATAGGTATAAAAAGAAAACAATATAAAAGGAAAACGTGACTGACTGACTGATCTATCAACGCATCGCTTAGCTCAAACCATTGGGCGGATCGGGCTGAAAGGCATTCAGATAGCTATTATGACGTAGGCATCTTCAAAAAAAGGATTTTTGAAAATCCAACCCCTAAGGAGGCGAAATAGGGGTTTGAAAAATCGAACTTAACGTAAGCAAAGCCGCGAGCAAAAGCTAGTATTATATATTAAAAATTCAAAGTGCTGACTGACCGATATATATCAGCCTAAACCGCTGGAGCTAGAAGCTTGAAATTTTGACAGCTGTAGGTTCCTTTCATGACGTCAGCACCCACTAAGAAAGGAAAATTTCATCCCCAAGGCAGTTCAATAGGGGTTGCAAGTTTGTACCTAAGACAGGGTACCTACCAATTGTCCAAAAGTTATTCCATTGATCGTATTCGTATTCGATGACATTAGCGTCAAGGTAAAATAATCCTTGATAGATTTTAAGTCACAAATTTAGTAAAACCGATTTTAACATGGAGCGTTATGAAGCGTATCGTACATACCTAAACTTATAAGAATGCATACACGAAATTGAGCTCTGAATAATTCAGTTATGGTTTATTTTACTTTGACGCTAATGTCATCGAATACGATTATGATAAATGGGATAACTTTAGGCAATCGCACTTCTGGTCCAGCTATGGTTTGAGATGAATAAATGAATGAAAGTTGATAAGCCTGAGATAAAACCCGGGGCTTCAGAGGGCCAAGTCTTGTAGATAATGTGCTAGTGCATGATAAAGCCGATAGGCCACATTACATAAATCCGACAATACCTCTCTCATTTCTTCCGGGAATGGAACCTTAGACCCCATCAGAGTGTATCAAAAGCATAAATTCTTTGCAATTTCTTCGTTGCGTGCTCAAAACGTCTAGTTCTACTTTCTAACACGCGTGAAAGGGCTACACTCGCGTGCAAGGAAAGCGTACATCTTTCGAACTCGTTTATTATTATTATATTAACGGTTTTTTTAGCATTGTATGTATGTATGTATGTATGTATGTATGTATGTATGTATGTATGTATGTATGTATGTATGTATGTGACTAATTACGAAGGATCCGTTGTAGCGTTTAAATTACTGAGCCGATTTTGATGAATGAAGTATCAATCGATTCGTTATGATGGTCCAGGTGACAAAGGCTACTTTTTTATACGAACAAAATCAATACGACAGATGTAGTGTTGCCCAAAATTGGTCTTGTGAGACTCTTGCGGTCTCGCACTTGGTATCAATATCGATATAGTTACCTATATATGTCGATTATAATGGTACATTGTACTTATATCCATGCAAGAGACCTTTGTCCGGCCATGGACGTCTATCGGTTGATAAAGAAGAAGATAGCATTTAGCTTTGACCATACCTCCATCAAAGTAAAGTAAACCATAACTGCATTGAATTAGAGCTGAATTTCAACCAACCGATAGACGTCCATGGCTGGAAAAAGGTCTCTTGCATGGATATAAGTAAAATGTACCATTATAATCGACATATATAGGTAACTATATCGATATTGATACCAAGTGCGAGACCGCAAGAGTCTCGCAAGACCAATTTTGGGCAACACTAGACAGATGTGATATCCAATGTTCCGTAGTCGGGTTACAGATTTTTTACAGACCTTTATTCTTGTACGAATCTAAATATATATTTTGGTAAGTTGTATGTTTACCAATTATTATTATACATATTTTACCAATTATTATTATACATTAAATATGAAAAAATTCTAAATGATTAATTTTATGTAGGCTACTCTGTGACTCTTATAACAAATCAAGACTCTACCACAGGTTCTGAAAATAGATTCTGCTGAGAATAGTTGTATGTTCAAAAATATAACGATATTTTTAGTTTTACGAAATTTTTGAAATTTAAAAATGCCGTGGACACTCAGCTCAACTAGCTATCATTCAGCCTACATTTTGACTACTGGCCCATCAAAAGAGTCGTAATAGCTTCGTGTCTTATACAAACTTTGTGAAGTAAAAAAGGATACATAATAGTACTAGTAAATCGCATTTTTCCTGTTGTCATATTAAAAATAAACATGTTTATTACAGGAAGTGATAACTTATTATAGTAGGTATAATATTATATTCTGTTATGTATTTTAAAAATATTTTCTATAAAATCGTATTATATTTAACATTTATGTACGGTTTTCCTCAAACAATGTAAATTGAAACATATATTTTATTATATTTAGAGGTATCCTTAAAGTATGCACGCATTTTTTGGTACTGAAATGTCGTTTGATCTGTGGGATTACAGTAAATACAAAAATGCTTCGTTCTTATCACAGGTGATATATTTTATTACTTTCTGCTGACTAATAAATGCAATTTATCAGTATCAAGCACTAACTAAGTAAGACTTATAAGAAAAACAAAATATATTATGCTTCTAACGGAATTTTCCATACTGCTGTATGCGACTGTAATAATAATAATTTTTGTCGAAATTCCCCATTAATCCTGGGAATTAATGGGGACGTATTATAACTATATTAATTAATTTTGAAATAACAAATGTTTAATATTTATTTGAGCGAGAAATAGAGAGAGAGATAATTTATTGTTAACTAAATCAGCATTTTTTTAACGAAAAAATAATTAATTAGAACACCACGCTTTACTCACGTTTGCTTTACTAGCTGCTCTTTTGAATCCAATATATATACTACGGATATGAAAAAACGAAAATACGACTGCAGAGAATATCTAAATAGGTAACATATTACAAGATTAAGGTGAAGTTAATTTATCTAATAGCAATAGTTTATTCTGCGTGTATACATTTCGTTGGCCTACATTGCACTCTTGCGTGTCTAAAGTCGTTTCTTTGAAATCGCATAGAAGTAAGGTTTTCGATAAATATACTTAAGTAAAATATAGCTAAGATATTACTGATTGCGTTATTCCGTAATGACAATAATTGTTATTTTATGTAATTAATTCGTACACATTTAATATAGGTATATGCAGCTGGTTTTATCTAAGCATTGTGTGATTGTAAATGATAACGTTATTTTATTATCTTTTATCAATTTATAAATAAGGAAAATTTTATTGAAATAGAAAAAGCAATCTAGTAATATAACTGACTAACCTAAATGATTCCATCTTATAATTTACTTAATAACAAACATGGTAAAATATCAAAATAGACAAATAAGATTTAGTTCTTTTAAACATAAACGTATCTCCATAATTCACCACCTCAAGTTTTGTTTATACCAAAGGATCTAAGATTCCTTCTGTTTTATGAGATATATTTTCGACATCGGAAACTATATAAGTAATGCTACATCTTATCCTAATAATATTATAAAGTTTAAAAGTTTATGAGGATGTTTCCTCCTTCAAGGCACAACGAATGGACCAATTTAGCTGAAATTAAAAATGTAGATAGCTCATATCCAGGATTAAAACATAGGTTACATTTTATCCCGTAATATGAACAGTTCCGCGGGAATCAATAAACCTCAATACACGCGGATGAAGTCGCGAGTGTCATCTCATATAACACCAAAATATGTTTAATTACATCATAAACTTCAAATAAGTTGGAATTAGTTTTAGTTGCACTCGGTCAGCGAACAAAATAAAATCAAACATATCAATGCAGCGTATTAAATCCTAACGGCGCGTATCCAACACCGAAACCGCATATCAAACACGAAATATACTTGCGAGTGGCCGCGATGCGATAAATAATTTTAAGTCCCTATAATTCCGCCTTATCGGACTTACGGCGGGAAAGTAATTTCTTTGCCATGGCGAAATTATAGGAGGCTTCGCGCGAAACTTTACACCCGCGCTCTAATGTTGTCTGCACACGGAGCTGTGTACGCGATGCGAGTGTGATACGCTCTTTATTCTTTAGTCGCACACACACTTCTTTTTATTAGGGTTCCCTACCCAATATTACAGCAGTGATAGCCTAGTTTTTATCTAATACCTTTAAACGAGCAATTCTTTTATATATATAATCTGAATCTCGGAAACGGCTCCAACGATTTTCATGAAAGTTGTGCAGGGGGTTTCGGGGGCGATAATTCGATCTAGCTAGGTTTCATTTATAGAAAAGGTCGTTTTATCCGTGTTTTCAGGCAATGAAAAACCCCTTACAATATCATTAGAATACGAAGGTAAATTTCGCCATCGCCATTCGCAAAATAAAGTTCCGATAGCTCGGGAAGTCGGGCGGGCGGTCCCGAAACCAGAAGACCCCGGTTCGAGTCCAGACGATTATATTTTACCCTATAAATTTTTTTTATTCAATATATAATTTCCAAAAAACACGATTTACCAAAAAAAAAACCGAGCCAAGCTCGGTCACCCAGATATTTTTTATTAAAGTGTTAACAGTTGCTTAAACTGAAAAAGTAGATGCATATCACTAATTCGATGCTGACGTGTAGTTCGACCGTAGCCATAGTGTAAGAGGCTAACACTCTCGGCCGCGATCCCACGAGATTTGGGTTCGAATCCCGCTGGCTTCGGAATTTTTGATATGTGTTTATAAATTTATTGTTATAGCCTAGTGGTTAGGACTGTGGTCTCCTATTCGGGGGGGTCGCACCTCTGACTTTTCAGAATCATGTGCGTTTTCAAAGCAATTAAATATCACTTGCTTCAACGGTGAAGGAAAACATAGTGATGAAACCTGCACATCTGAGAGTTCTCTATATTTTTCTCGAAGGTATGTGAAGTCCACCAATTCGCATTGGGCCAGCGTGGTGGACTATGTCCTATAACCCTTATCTCTGAGAGGAGACCTGCGCTAAGTAGTGAGCCGTTGGTCGATTGATGATGATGATGATATGACCCAATATTACTAAGCCTCCGCTGTCCACCCATCCGTCTATCTGTCAGCAGGCAGCTGTATCTCATGAAGCGTAATAGGTAGATATTTTTATGTATTCTGAGCTATAACAACAAATATTAGAAAAAAGTTACAAATTACAAAGAGGGGACCCCATACAATAAACTTTAGTTTTTTCTAAAATCCTTTCTTAGCGGATGCCTACGTCATAATAGCTATCTGTATGCCAAACAGCCCGATCCGTCCAGTGGTTTTAGCTGAGAGTTGATAGATCAGTTAGCCAGTCAGTCACCTATCCTTTTATAATTATATTTAGAGGATATCGGTCGAACTTTGTAATTGCATTTGATCACAAAAACTCATGTTAGTACCTACCTATATTATGTAAATTGTTCAATGTATTTGTCACTCTTTACAACTTGATTGGAAACTTATATTTCCAAAACAAAAAATAGTTGTTATGGACTGTGACATACGGTTAAACTAAATTTAAGTACTGCTCAATAATACGTCCTTATTAATATTATAGATGCAATGGTGTGTTTGTTGGTTTGTCCTTAAATCACGCAGCAACGAAGCAACGGAGCGACGTAATTTTTTGAATGGTATTAGTTGAGAGAAACATAGCTTATTCCGGAAAATTGATGTAATCCACACATCAAAGCAATTAAACATTCCCGTACGATGTTCCTACGAAACCGACCCAATAAAACAAGCTATAATTTAGGAAAAATTAAACCGACTTCAATATACCGAAATAAAGAATAACTGAAAAGGGAAAAGTATTCATATCTTGAAAATTACTTTGATGAAATCTTTACTGTTTCTTAAGTTGAAGTAAATGTAAGCAGATAAAAAAATAATGAACACAATCCGATTAATAGTTTCGGAGCAATGCGTGGACAGACATACTTACATGCTATACAATTTTGTATATTTGTCTGGAAACTAATGGATTAAATTATTATCATAACATGTGATTATATATTTTGCAGTTCCATATTATATTATTGCATATTACATACGTACCTACGTGTCGATTTCATAACCTCCTTTTTTTAAATCAGTTAAAAATTGCTGCACTCCTAGCAGGTTAAGCTGCTTCCATCTTAGACTCCATTGCAAATAACTAATAACCTCATAAAAGTCAAAACTTCATCTCCTTTAACTACCTATAATAGCCCTCATAAAAGAAGTCAAGAATGACGATGATTCAACAGATCTTCATGCACAAGAACTCAATGCAAATGTAAAGTGTGTAAACATAACATACATTGACTCTCCATCTCCACTTATAGCCCTCATAAAAAATAAGAACTCTGACGTTGTTTCAAGTTCAACAGATCTTTATATTTAAGAATGCAATGAAATGCAAAGCGTATAAGTCTCCACTAATAATAATAATTTAACTCTCTTAGGCCCGCTTGCAGAGACAAATTTGTAATTTTGACAGAAGCTTTATACGAAATCTGTCAAAGCAGCAGCTAACTCTGGGTAAAAAGGATAACCCGGCATTTCTGCAAGCGGGCCTCACAAAGTCACGAATGTCATCTGAGGTTGTTTCAACAGATCTTCATGCACAAGAGCGCAATGCGTGCAAAGTGTGTAGATATTGACTCTCCATCTCCACTAATAACTCTCATAAAAGTAAGAACTCTGACGTTGTTTCAAGTTCAACAAATCTTCATACTTAAGAACGCAATGTAAACGCAGAGCGTGTCTCCACTAATAATAATAATTAAACCCACTTACAAAGTCAAGAAGGTCATCTGACGCTGTTTCAACAGAACAGATATTCATGCACAAGAACGCAATGCATGCAAAGCGTGTAGACGTAGCATACGTTGACTCTCCATCTCCACTTATATCCCTCTTACAAAGTCAAGAATGTCATCTGACGTTGTTTCAAGAGAACAGATCTTCATGTACTAGAACGCAATGCGTGCAAAGCGTGTAGACGTAGCATACGTTGACTCGCCATCTCCACTTATATCCCTCTTACAAAGTCAAGTATGTCATCTGGCGTTGTTTCAACAGAACAGATCTTCATGTACTAGAACGCAATGCGTGCAAAGCGTGTAGACGTAGCATACGTTGACTCTCCACTTATATCCCTCTTACAAAGTCCAGAATGTCATCTGACGTTGTTTCAACAGATCTTCATGCACAAGAACGCAATGCAAATGCACGCTCGCGAGCTCCAACGGGGCTTAGGAGGTGAAGTGAAGCCGCACCAATGCCAGCAGTGCCTGAAGTCGTTCAGCTCCAACCATCAGCTGGTCCAGCACATCCGGGTCCACACCGGCGAGAAACCCTACAAGTGTTCGTACTGTGACCGCCGGTTCAAGCAGCTGAGCCACGTGCAGCAACATACGAGGCTACATACAGGTTAGTTCATTATACTTCTCACTACACAGACTGCTAGGCCAACGGTTAAAGAACTTCAATAGCCCAACGGTTAAAGAACTTCAATAGCACAACGGTTAAAGAACTTCAATAGCCCAACGGTTAAAGAACCTCAATAGCCCAGCATTTAAAGAACTTCAATAGCCCAACGGTTAAAGAACCTCAATAGCCCAGCATTTAAAGAACTTCAATAGCACAACGGTTAAAGAACTTCAATAGCCTAACTGTTAAAGAACTTCAATATCCCAACTGTTAAAGAATTTCAATAACCTAACGGTTAAAGAACTTCAATAGCCCAATTGTTAAAGAACTTCAATAGCCCAACGGTTAAAGAACTTCAATAGCTTAACGGTTAAAGAACTTCAATAGCCAAACGGTTAAAAAACTTCAATAGCCCAACGGTTAAAGAACTTCAATAGCCCAAGGTTTTTATCTCGGAAAAACAGAGGGTTACCGCGGGATTCATAAAAATGTAATTCCCGCTAGTTTCTAAATAAATAAAAGAACACAACTCTGTCATTCATTACTCTTCTTCAGCTATTTCCTAGTTACTTAATATTATTATATCATCACTTATAAAGCAATCTCATTATATAACAAAATACGAAAATGGCTCAAAAAGTGGCTCATAAAATTGGTTTTCCACTTACCACTTAACTCATTACTACGTTTACAACAGTTTACTATCGTAAAAACTCACTGCAAGTAGGTAATAAAGCGTTTACATTATTAAACTTTTACTTGATGTCTAGCAAAATAGGAATTTGAAATGTTATAACGCAGCCATAATATGGTGGTGATTTGGTTGTAACCAAACGAAAGGAAAACTTTGGGAATACCTTTTTTTGGGGGTAGGCTTGCGCTTGACGACAATCAATACTGGGCAGCACTGATGAGGTCTAGGTTGGAGCGCGCTTGCCTAGAAAATGCCTATTCACTTTTGCCTTGAAGGTACTGACGTTATACGTGGCCGGAAACACAGATGTTGGAAGTGCGTTCCACACCTCAGCGGTTCGTTTCAGAAATGTTGAACTGAAGCGTTTTGTGCGAGTAGATTGGATTTCAACCACGTAAGGGTGCCAACGTTCACGATTTCTCAAAGTTCTGTGGTAAAACGGTGAACTTTGGGAGTACCTTCAAACCTGTAATTTTTGAAAACAATATTAGCCAAGCTGACCTTGAATAATATTCTCCTCTTACCTCCAATTAAGTGTAAAACTTGTGTTGGACACTATTGTCATACCACATCTTTATACCACTATTGTCAACCTTAGGGCAACCTTAGTGCAACGCATGGGGTTCGTTCGGTCAGCACCCTTAACCGTTGCTTCAAAGCTTTGTACAATAGATACCTAGTGTTTTTGTACTAGAGGGGTCACTACTACACTTTACTGGTGCGTGCTCCATCTTAGGCCTTCCGGTAGATTTCTGGGCACAGGTTTCGTCACAATAAGAGGATTAGGGCCAATATTCCACGCTGGCCAAGTTTAGAGATTGGCAGACTTCACTCACGTTTGAGAACATTACAGTATTTAAAGAAAAATTAATATCCCTTTGCTATAATCCATCGAACAGAATAAATCTTTAAGCATTCGACGTACGTTTCGCTCCGAAACCGGAGCAGCATTCCGGGATGTTGTCGCCACAATGTCTTTGCAATTGTGCCTTGATTCCAGAGATGTTGACTCCACAGAGTCAATATCTCTGGAATCAAGGAATTCCGCAAAGTAACGCCTGATTCTATCCAACACAACAGTGTCCAGGTTTTCTCATGATGTTTTTCTTCATCGTCTAAGCAAGTGATTTTTAATTGCTTAAACGTAGATTACAAAGAGAATTGGTTAAGTGGCTAGCTATGATTTAAACCCTGGAAGTCCCGAAAATAAATTTCGGCCTCAGAGTTACTCATTCAGTTTGGGAAATGATGGAACTTTGATCATTTGTTTCACATCAATAACGTTGTTTATCCAAACACTATTATGATAATCGTAGTAGAGTGCAATGTATTTACGAATGCAAGTTAAAACGCGCTCTCTGCAGCTATTGCACTGCAAATAAACAAATTTAATAAAACGCGAACGCATACATCACGGCATACGGGATGCGTCTTCCAGAATTCCAAATTTAAACTCGTCGGCCATTATAAAACAGATTGCATCGCGGCCTATTTGGTGCGCAAAAATACTCGCATACCTACTTAGTACTTATACTAAACTAGCTTTTGCCCGCGAAGTCGTCCCCGTGGTCTATTTTCACACGGCAGTTGATATTATTTAAAGCAGTCGCGATTTTTATTCTATTTTAAGTAATTTATGTTGCTTATAAAAATGGGTTTCCGGACTAAAAAGAAATCTTTGTCACTCTCCAATCAACGTCAATCCGTTACTCCGTTGCTGCGTGATTGAAGGATTAACACGCATTTATAACATTACCTAAGGATATTAGTCCTTCTTAATATCCTAGTACCTAAGGATAATAAGGATGGATATCCTATACGATATAAATCTTTAACGATCAATAAAAGAAAATTGAACTAATCTTCTTTATTTCTATAAATAATGAATAAATAATAGGGCTTAACAGCCGTTCTAAACAACATTTACTAGTTTTATGTACGCGTTCATTCAAATGCAAAAAACAAAATCCCGCAATTGAAATTCCGCTTTTAAAATACCTATAGCATGGCTCGCATGCAACGACTTCCACTTATACCGCCATATACGAGACCGCTGCAAAAACAATCCGCTAGAACAACTTTTATAATTAAAACTACGTTCGTTCCATTGGTTGGAGTTTCCACGGAAAAAATCACGCCGGCCGTATACGTGAAAAGCGGGAAAAAAATCGTCCAATGGATGCCTCTGGGCGAGCGTCCGGCCAATCACGGCTCGCGGTTACGCAACGTACATTCTACGTGGCTTAGAAAAAAATTCACGTGTTTTTCCACTTATGTACTAGCCAATGGGCGGCCCCGGTGGGTGATTCGTATGCGCATTATAATTGGATTAGTTTTTTTTGTGTCGAACTTATTTTATGTGCACGGTTTTATTTTGTACCTATGTGAAATTTTTGAGCCTTTCAATTTATTATTTGAATTTATCTGTCGGTTGGGTTGATTGCAGATAAATAACGATGGAGGTTTATACTCTATGATTAAATTATGATAGACGGGTAGAGCCTTTTGTATTACAAAGTTTAATAGAGTTTAAGTAAGTAAATTATAATATATTTTCATTCATCTTAAACCAAAGCTGGCACACTTCTGGGCAACAGGTCTGTTCGAACGAAAAGGGTTTAGGGCTTTAGGCCTTAGTCATAGTGTTTATTAACAGATCAAGTGAAGAGATATTTTATGACAAAAATGGAAGCAATTTGTTTAAGGAAAATAAAGAAAAATTTGTCTTTTTGTTGGCTTATCCTTCAAACACACAGGAACAACCGTTAGACGATTTTGTCATGGGTATAGTTTTAGCCCAGCCGAGTGAGATTCGGCGGTTGATCTATTTATCGAAATTGAACATACATTGATGGGCGATGGGTGTTCGAGAAGCTTCGTTGCACGCCCGAAGAGGCAATGTTTATTGCAATAAATGACTTTCACTTTGAATTTTGGACGAGAAGACACCTCCCGTATTTAATTAATTTACGGGAGGTGTCTTCTCGTCCAAAATTCAAAGTCAAAGTCATTTATAGCAATAAACATTGCCTCTTCGGGCGTGCAACAGAGGTACAAACAATGGATTAAATCTAATTAATGAATTATGTAATCTTAGAATAAATAATCCAAGTATGTGATTCCTCAGTGCCTGAAGACTAAATACTTCGAACAAAGCGTGATGTCAGTGATGACTTACGGATCCGAAACATGGTCGCTAACTATAATGGGCTTCATAAGAAGGTTCATTGTCACTTAGCGGGCAATTGAGAGAACCATACTCGGAGTATCCCGCAGGGATTTAAGATTTGCAAGAATAGAAAAGCTCTGATTGGCTGAATTTATGAGGTTCTTACTGCATCGATGCATTTTAACCAATAGCGAGAGTGTGCCGGGCAATCATTATCAGTAGCAATAATTTTAGACGATCTCTTAGTAGCAGGGTTGTCTATGTTCCCACGCATATTTTTTCCAACAATAGTCAGTACCGGGCAGGGTAGTGGACGTGTGTAGTAATTAAATATTTATTCACGGCTGCGATGATTGCCGGCCGGCGGGTGTAATGAGTTTTTTAATTGCGCTAATCACTACGTAGTCCCACACGTGACGAACAGGTTGAAGTGTGACTTCGCGAGTTAAACAGAGTGTAAAATTGACTTCGTGTCAGGGTGTGACTGTGACATTATTGCTTTTTAAATGCATGTCTGTATCTTGCGTTTTTTAAATCCTTTTTTTTTCTTTTTTATTCGATGACAAGCTAGTCCTTGACTGCGATCTCACCTGATGGTAAGTGACGATGCAGTCTAAGATGGTAGCGGGCTAACTTGGAAGGGGTATGGCAGTGAACATTCAACCCATACCCCTAATTGGTTTCTACACCATATCCATCCATAATTCTATCCATGTCTATATCTTGTGTTTTTTAATGTAGACTTCTTCTTCATCTTTATCAACCGATAGATTTCCACGGCTGGACTTGCATGGACTTCCATAGGCCTCGGTCTTGCGCTGCTTGAATCCAGCGGCTATCCATTGCGTCATTACTTATTCTGACAGTGTACATAATATTACACTACACAGTTCACTTTATTATAATGTTTCTTTCTACAATCCTTACCAATATCATGCAAGTGTGTTGGTTTATTGGTTTTTCCTTCAATCACACAGCAACGGAGCAACTAATTGACGTGATTTTTTTACATGGGTAGGTACACTCGAGGACTTTGAAAGTGATATGCCTACATATTATACACGATTTGGAATAAAAGACAAGCTCTTTTTTTCCCGGAAAGACAGAGGTTTCCCGTGGTGTTTTTCAAAAACTAACTCTGGAAAGTTATTCCATTGATCGTAATCGTATTCGATGACATTAACGTCAAAGTAAGATAAACCATAACAGCATTGAATTAGAGCTCAATTACGTGTATGCATTCTTATACGTTTAGCTATGTACGATACGCTCCATAACGCTCCATGTTAAAATCGGTTGTATCGAAGGTGTGACTTTAAATCAATACAATCAAGGATTATTTTACATTGACGCTAATATCATCGAATACGAATACGATCAATGGAATAACTTTTAGACAATTGGTACCCTGTTTGACTCATTTTATGGTATTTAGGTAATTTTTCTCGCACATCAATAACTCAAACTCTAAATGCAATCAATGTTGGTTTCGGATGCTGCATAGGTACTAGGATTCAATTGAGAGTAAAAGAAGTTTTTACCTGGCCGATAACCGAACAGAAGACCTTTCACTAGCAGCACGATTTCGTACAACTACGCCAAATGGATAATAATCAAATATTGATAGTGATTCGATCTATCTAATTACAAATACGTTCTGATAACTAGTTACGTTTTTCATTGAAGGCTCTACTTCTATAAAACCCCGTAATTTTCTTTTCATTAGAAAGAAAATGGGAGTTTATGTTCGTCGACATAATTGTCGATAATTTCCAGCTAATGTACATAATAAATCGTTTTTTAAATACCAAATTATTTTCAATTTTGTTCCAAGTTTATTTTCCGTTGAGTTTTTTTTTAAATACCTTCTTCACCATTTTTTTACACGGCACCTCCATACTTAATAACAGTAATAATATAATTAAACAATTTTACACAATAAAAATCGGCCAAGTGCGAGTCGGGCCTCGCTCTTTTAGGGTTCCGTTAAAAAAATTAAATTAAAAAATTTCCATGTACCCACCTACCCATTTTAATTTAATTTTTTTAATTAAATTTAATTTTTATTATTTGTTGTTATAGCGGCAATAGAAATACATAATATGTGAAAATTTCATCTGTCTATCTATTACGGTTTACGAGATATAGCCCTCTGACAGACGGACGGACGGACAGCGTAGGCTTAGTAATAGGGTCCCGTTGGTACCCTTTGGGTACGGAACCCTAAAAAGTGGTCAAATTTTTGTGTAAAATTGTTTCTTGTACCCATAGATTTAGGATTGTTAATCGCTTCGCACCCACTAAGCTACTAATGCTAAATCTATGGTTGTACTGTACCTCTAATTTTGTACTATGCACGCAATAAGGTTGTCGAAATAAATAAAAATTTAAAATTTCAAAAAGAACATAAACTTGTATATAACTTATGTAGGTAGGTAGATACGCTCAATTTAAACAGTGCACACCTAAAACTTTTGCGGAAAACATTTCTACCCCTTCCAAGTCAGCATGCTACCATCTTAAACTGCATCGTCACATACCATCAGGTGAGATCAAGGACTATCTTGTCATCAAATTTAAAAAAATCTGTAGCACTATTATGTATTATATGTCTATAGTTTAGAGGGATTTCATTAATCATGATATCAATCACTCATCATCGTCACTTTGCAGCTACTTTCCTATAGCGTAAAATAGTAGGTTAATAGAGAGACATCTAATGAATCACGGTGTTTTAATTAATCAATATTTTAAAAATAACATTATGTTACCAAAAGAAAATTGCTATCCAATAAAAACACATAAGAATAGGCCTTGTAAGAGTTTTGTCGTACCTTACAAATGTACTACCTAAGGTTTTTTAAAACTTTCTCGCATCTAAATAAAAGGGAGGGCGCTTATAAAACTCAAGTAGATGCTATTTTCCCGGCCATGTCTTAAGTTTGCATGACAATGGGACAATGGGGAAAATATAGGACGGCTCGGAAAATGTATTGGATTGTTAAAGGAAAAGAAAAACAGTACGGTTTATCTTTAAGGCCATTTCCTTATTATAGGTACAATTTTTTAAAGAATATAAGACTATTGAAAAAGCTTTATATTATAAATAGCTATTACCCGTGGCTTTGCTCACGTTAAGTTCGACTTTTCAAACCCCTATTTTATACCTCCTTTTCAAGCCCGTTTGTAGGGACGCCGGGTTAGGTTTAACCCAGGAATACAGTAATTTTGACAGAAGCTTTTTCAAATTGATTGAATTTTCAAAAATCCTTTCTTACGTCTTATTAGCTATCTGTACCTACTATCTATGCCAAATTTCAGTCCGATGCTGGTCCAATGCAACTTATTGACAGACTTCACACGCCTTTGAGAAAATTATCGAGAACTCTCAGTTGTGCAGGTTTTCTCACGAGGTTTTCCTTCACCGTTTAAATGCTTTTATGAAAAGTAAAGGTGGTTGTCCGGGATCGAACTTGCGATTATTATATTATATACCTACGTGATGATAATATAGAATAGAATAATTTTTTATGCCAATAAACTTTCACAAAGTGCATTCGATATAATATACCTATGTATAAATAGGTGTACAACTCCTTTCTAAACCTAGGTCGACATTTGGCATTTAAAAGGTGCTTTTCGCCTTGAAATATAGAAGCTATCGTGCACAGATAAAATATAAAAGTACAATTTCTCTTTGACGGGTCAAGTTAAAAAAACTCAGGTGAACCGGCAAGTTTCTTGGAAATCTTACGCTTGGAGGCGCGAAAACTCGTTATTAAAGAAGACGGGCCAAAGTGGGCAGGTCAAGAGCGAATCGGGATGATATACGTTTGATTCTCTTCTCTGTATAAGTTTGCCCGCGACTTCGTCCGCGCGGAGGCTGGTTTTAAAAACTACCGCAGGAATTTTCTGTTTTTCCGGAATCATAGGAAGTCTATATGTCACTCTACAAGTCTTCAAGTCTATCCTTACAAAAATCACGTTGATTTATAGCTCTGTTGCAGCGTGGACAAACCAACAAACAAACACACTTACGCAGTTATAATATTAGAAAGAATATACATAAGTACCTAGTACATACTTGAAAATAAAAAACTTCAAATGCTAAAAAAACTGAAGCTATCTCATGCCCGTTTTCACCAACTTTTCCTAACTTTTACGAACTACCTAAGGTGACGCTTTCTGTCTATTTCGTTTTCATGAACCTTTAGGGAACATCTAAAGGTGGAGTTTTGTGGAAATGACATTGGGTAAGGGATTTTATTTAGGGGCTGCCTACGTTAAGACACTCCTACTTAGGGGATGATTTAGGTAGGTATGGTTGGTGACAACAGGCATTAGTATTTTTACAATCATATAAATCTATCTAAAAAATATAAAATGTGTGTTATATAATGTGCTCACGGTTTTCAAGTTATCACTTTGGAACCCTAAAAGCAAGAAGCAGCCAACAAAGACTCGCTGTCCGAGTGGAAAGTATTTCACTAATTTTCAGAGTTTCATCCCTTTTGAGAGCGTTGGGAAGTTTTTTATTAACATTTTCTGATATCACTTTTGATTCTTTTGCGAGGTGAATCCTAATTTTCGGGAAAGTTTTGTCTTAAATTTTATAATTCAACAGTTTAACCTTTTGTCAATATCTTTTACGAAAGTCTACGTTAATATACCTACGTATATCGTCATCATCATCATCATCATCAGCCAATACGCATCCACTGTTGGATACAGGCTTCTTCTAAGTAGTGCCAACGTTGCCTATCCTCGGCCTTTCGCATCCAATCGATACCGTCCACTTTCCGGATGTCATCGCTCCATCTAGCCAGAAGGCGGCCCTACACTACGTTTGCCGAGACGCGGTCTTCATTCGAGGAAATTTGAGTGTTTTCTTTTTAATCTAAGGATATCCTTAAGTACCTAAAGTTTACTGACTCCTGAGTGCGACTGTAAGTGAAAGTTTTTCTTTAATTTATGAACATTTATTTCATTTATTACTTTTCTGTACGCAGCCGTATTAACTGCTAAACAGTGATAGATTAGTGGTTGGGAGTTAATTCTCGTTTTTGCATGGGGTGTCCGAGATTCTGACTATACGGAAAAAAGTACGTTTTAAGTAATTAAATATCACATGCTTGAATAGTGAAGGAAAGCATCGTGACTCAAGGAACCTCCATGTTCTCAAAGGTGTGTAAAAATCTTGACTTGAAATTCAAAATTCAAAATTATTTATTTCACGTAGGCCAATCTGTGGCTCTTATGACACGTCATGACTCTACCACCGGTTCGGAAAGCGGATTCTGCTGAGAAGAGCCGGCAAGAAACTCAGCAGTTGCTCTTTTCAAAATAATCATTTTACAATAATATTATGAAGCTATTTACATTGTAATAAGTTTTTTATACTATCCTGTGGGCAGCTGGATGCCAACCCGATTTATCCCAGGCAAATTTTCACAATGAGGGGGAAGTTCCTTGGCCAGCGTTGTGGACTATGGCCTAAGCCATTATTCGAGAGGACACCTGTACCGAGTGGGCCGGCGATTAGTTTCGTTAGGAATTGCGATAAATCCAGCTAAGTACTTAAGGTATTTTCGTAATCTTTTATATGGTCGAAATCTTAATGCAAATCATCCCGTGTAATTTTCATTTAGGTACGTTAGATCGCTGTTATATTTAAATAGTCATTTTGAAACTTCGCTGCGCATTTAGGGGTGTCGTGTCAACTATCAATTATATAGGGGGTTGATCTCCCGTGCGGGGGAAATCAATACAATCATTGGGTTGTGATGACGTCGACTCGCGAATTCGTACAACTTTAAACTCTATCCTAATAAAAATGGGGTCCATTTTGGCGTGTAACATTGCGTTTGATGATGTTAACTCGTGTATTCATACAAGGTTACACTTTATTTTTGTAGTAACAAAGTTTGGTATCGCGTGTATTTGCTATGTAACTGTATGCGTTCGCATGTAGGTATATGGTTGTTAGTAGGTGTGAGTACTTAGTACTTTGTGGAGATTCGTGAATACTGAATATATACTATGTAGTATTATATATTCTATACGTTAAACTATAGTCAATATATCTATTGTTTTCATGGAAAGGCTTACATACAATAATTAAGTGGGATGATCGACCGAGCGAAGCGAAGGTCTTTGAGTCTACTTGAGTGAATTTGCACTTGTCCGTCCGTCCGTCCGTCCGTCTGTCAGAGCCTTATAACTTCTGAATTACTGAACGTAATTACTTCAATTTTAGATATAATATGTAAACCGATGGCCTCCAGCCGAAAATGGCTTAAAAAGTTATAAAAATCTTTATTTCAGGGGGGCTCTCATAGAAGCGAATGCGAAGAAAAAAAAAATTTTTGCATTTCATAGGGTTACAGTACCTCATTTTAAAGATAATTTGGAACAGAGTACAAAAGTATTTTTTTTTTAATTTTTTTCCTAAAATTGACGAAATGGGGGGCTTTCAAAGTGGAGATTATATTTGACCTCACAACGGAATAACCATTGAGAGCTGTTCCTTGAAAGTTTTATAATTTTAGCGTAATATCATGTACTTGAACAACAAATACTAAAATTAGATAAATGTAATAAGGAAACTAAATTATTTAACTTTTAATGAGCAGCAACAACAGAACTTCACAATGATGTCAATAGATGGCGCTCTCATCTCATATAGCAAATGCAGCTATATGTAACATATTATTCAATGAAAATTATTATTTAGTCATTTAGCAAACATCAATAAAACTTCACGTTGCAGTTTGTTTTTACATGTTTTCTGATCGTGTCGATAGTTGACGCTGTGTACAAGTAATTTAATTTGAATGTTCCAAAAAACTATACCTACCTAAGTTTGATTGAGGCCTTGAGGATTTCACTATAATAGTTCCCTAACCTTTACGGGACAACTAAAGGTGAAAATGACATTGGGATGTTAGGATTGTATTTAGGGGCTACCTACGTAAAGAGACTTCTACAAAGGGGATGATTTAGGTATGGTTGGTGAAAACGGGCATAATAATAATGTCAATTTTGATCGTCATGTATCTATTGAATGAATAAGTAATAATGGGAAACCGTTACCGCGAGGTCTTAGTTCGGGGCGAACCACTAGTATTACAATAGGGTAGAATAAAATAATGATTTTTAATAAATTCACGTTTCCAATGAAAGGTTTTCGTTCGGATACGGACTCTTGGAAGGACCGCAGCATAACACATTTATAACCTTTTGTCGCTTGTGTCCAGCGAAAGCAAGATAGTCTGTCAGCCTTGGCTCACCCAACGCTGCGTTTTCCGCTTTCCGCTGGCCATTCAAGCCCCTAGGGGTGTATCGGTACTTAGAACATAAATATGTTCCGCCAATTGCTGATGAAGCTTCGTGGCTCGTGGCGTATTGTGACTGAAGGACAAACCAACAAACACACAACCAACCAACAAGCATTTAACATATTAGTATGATACCTATTACCACAAACACAAAGGTATAACAAACAAATAATAAAATTATAGAAAAAATATTTTGTTGCTAATAAAATGTACTTAATAGGACGCCATCTTGTTAGCCCAGTGGAGCACACCACCAATTTAATAGACAAAAATGTTCGTTTAACTCGCAGTCATATTCCACGGTACGCTGGCCGCGGAAACTCTTGTAATATTTCACTAAATATTAAAATGAAGATAGAAATCCCCTCGCAAAATATTCTGTGTGTGGGAACCGCATTTTGCGGCCACCGGCTAATGCATTTCCTTTAGATTAAACTAAGCTTTATCGAATTGCAGAATATATGATAATGGCGTCGGCAGTCTATGTTCGATTTTGTTGTAGGCTAATTAGATCGGGTTTAGTGTTAGCTGGATGTTATTAATTTATTTTAATGTAAAACGCAGGATATCAAATGCATAAAGGCACGTATTTTAGCTGTTAATGTATGGAGAATATAATGTAACTAATTTTGTTTTTTTTTGGAAATTGTACATTATGTGTAATTATTGCTAGATTATTGCTAATTCGATAGATTTAATTGTTTTGAAAACATAGCCAATGCTTTATCATTTCATGAAATAAATTGTTTATCACTTTAATATTAAATTTAATAATTTTAACATTTTTAAATTTAGAAGTATAAATACACAATCTAATTTTCAAAGAAAATAGTCAATACTCATTCTGAAACACCTCATAAAAGTTATTTATTAATTTTTTTATTAATATTAATAAGAAACTCTATTTTCTTTTTTGTTACAATTATATCAAAATAATAAATAATAGGCAATAGGCAGTAGGCACCTTATATAAAATATTATAGGCAGTAAAAAAGCCAGCCATACTTTTCCCCATTTACCCAACATCTTGTTAATCTCTCCCGAGTCTCAAGAATGAGGGGATGATGAATCTGGACCCGCTGGGAATTGTGGTAACTTGAGCACGTAATCCATCTTATCATTTACGAAAAATTTTAATGGAAATTTTTGTCTGCGAGAAAAGAAATCCGGCCCACTGGGGATTGCAGCGCCGTTGTACTTTTGTAAACCACATTGGTTTGGAGAATTTATGTAATTACTAGCTGATGCCCGCGACTTCGTCTGCGTGGATTTAGTTTTTTAAATCCCTCGGGAACTCTTTGATTTTCCAGGATAAAAAGTAGCCTATGTCACTCTCCAGGTCCTCAACTATACCCATGCAAAAAAACACGTCGATCCGTAGCCCTGTTACGGCGTGATTGAAGGACAAACCAACAAACAAACACACTTTCGCATTTATAATATTAGTAAGGATTATTACATTTATATGTATTTTCATTTATATTATTATGATAATATATAAGGAATACGATATATGTTAGTAATACATATACTTTTAATTTCGGAATCCTCACATAATATTGGCAATGCGACACTGTGTTTGTTTGTTGGTTTGTTCTTAAATCACGCAGAAAAATTAGCAACGGATCGACGTGATTTTTTGAATAGGTATAGTTGAGCACTTGGAGAGTGTTATGGCTACATTTTATCCCGGAAAAATAGAAAAAGCTAGTAAAATTATATAAATATCGAAATGATTTAAAGAAAAAATTGAACGAATATTAAACACTATAAATTAAATTTCTTCATTATCAACTGATAGAGGTTCACTGCCGGACAACGGTCTGTTGCACGAGCTTCCACAGATCTCCTTTTCGCCCCGCCTGTTTCCAGCGGCTCCCTGCGACTCGTCAGATGTCGTCAGCCCACCTATAGGTCTGCTAACACTTTCTGATCGTCACTACAGCACCTAGGGACATCAAAATAGAACTCTCAAATAAGCAACATAATAATGTAACTGCAAAATAAGTTAGCAATGGTTTTTCGACTGAAAAAGTTGGGGGATGGGAAAATTTTCAACTGTTACCGAGTTAAGCGCGCTCTCCCACGTGTATAGTAGATGTACCGAGTGACTGAAACTAAGTTAAAATCTCCATGTTTTTATCTAACTTTTTAATTTAAATTTGATTTAAAATTTCATAATTCGCTTACAACCTTTTACCTAACGGTAATAGCCATGAATTAGGTTGACGTGGATTAAAGTTTTTTCAGATAGGTATGCGGTGGTAAGTAATAACATGGCTCACACCTCCAAAATAAACATTTGAAAGTATTTATGAAAGTGTTTACAAATTTACAAACGTTTGAAAGTATTTATGAAAGGATTTACAAATTTATAATCGTTTGAAAGTATTTACAAATTAATGAACGTTTGAAAGTATTTATGAAAGTATTTAAAAAGCTACTTTTACACTGACGTTGTTTTTCTTACTTACTTATCTTAGAGAAACAAGCATTAAGTATCGATTTCACCAATAGCGTCGAGTGACGTTTAACCTAGAAATAAATTGGGCGATCTGACACAACAGTTTTACTACGTTCGGATAAGGCTTATTTAACGTTAGTGAAATCGGTCATAAATTCAATACCTATAGAAACCTAAATCTCGATAACAATATAAAAATATAAAATGAAAACTCAAGACTAAACATTCAAATTGCTTATCTACTTTTAAATAAAGGTAGAATTCAATTGAATGGAAATGTTTTCCCAGTGTAAATAAAAACAAATGGAGAAGACGTAATTTCCATGATTGGTCCGGAGTCCCTTTTGGTTATCTTTTTTTGTTTCATTTTTTGTTCCTTTGCGTCTTTATTCCACCCTCTAGGAAAGAGGGCAGTTGTACCGCGCTCAGTTAGTCTTGGTATTTGTGTAGCTAACATTGATTTATACGAACTGACATATCTACATTATAACTAGTGGTTCGCCCCGAACTAAGACCTCGCGGTAACGGTTTCCCATTATTACTTATTCATTCAATAGATACATGACGATCAAAATTGACATTATTATTATGCCCGTTTTCACCAACCATACCTAAATCATCCCCTTTGTAGAAGTCTCTTTACGTAGGTAGCCCCTAAATACAATCCTAACATCCCAATGTCATTTTCACCTTTAGTTGTCCCGTAAAGGTTAGGGAACTATTATAGTGAAATCCTCAAGGCCTCAATCAAACTTAGGTAGGTATAGTTTTTTGGAACATTCAAATTAAATTACTTGTACACAGCGTCAACTATCGACACGATCAGAAAACATGTAAAAACAAACTGCAACGTGAAGTTTTATTGATGTTTGCTAAATGACTAAATAATAATTTTCATTGAATAATATGTTACATATAGCTGCATTTGCTATATGAGATGAGAGCGCCATCTATTGACATCATTGTGAAGTTCTGTTGTTGCTGCTCATTAAAAGTTAAATAATTTAGTTTCCTTATTACATTTATCTAATTTTAGTATTTGTTGTTCAAGTACATGATATTACGCTAAAATTATAAAACTTTCAAGGAACAGCTCTCAATGGTTATTCCGTTGTGAGGTCAAATATAATCTCCACTTTGAAAGCCCCCCATTTCGTCAATTTTAGGAAAAAAATTAAAAAAAAAATACTTTTGTACTCTGTTCCAAATTATCTTTAAAATGAGGTACTGTAACCCTATGAAATGGAAAAATTTTTTTTTTCTTCGCATTCGCTTCTATGAGAGAAATAAAGATTTTTATAATTTTTTAAGCCATTTTCGGCTGGAAGCCATCGGTTTACATATTATAATAAAATTGAAGTAATTACGTTCAGTAACTCAGAAGTTATAAGGCTCTGACAGACGGACGGACGGACGGACGGACAAGTGCAAATTCACTCAAGTAGACTCAAAGACCTTCGCTTCGCTCGGTCGATAATTAAATTGCACGCAATATATTATTCCACATCAAAGCTTGACAAAACTCACAAAAGTTTTTACTTTGTATAGCTTTGACGTTGTAAACCAATATAACTAAATTGGTAGGGAACTACAAGAGATTAAAAGTAAAAGATTAAACTTGTACAAATTCAAAATAATATTATATCAAATAACTAGTAGGGTCTAATAAAATAAAAATTCCATCAATCCGCGATAAAAGGTAGCCCAGTCACTCTCCTAGTCCTCAGCTATACCTATGCAAAAAACAAAGTCGACCGCTCCGTTGTTACATTATTGAAGGACAAACCAACAAATAAACACACTTTCGCGTTGCGGTTAAACATTTGCGCATGTTTCAAACTCTACATAGTAATGTCTTAAAATGAGTATTTGAATATTAGTATCAATTCGATATTTAATTCGCCTTAACATGGGTAGCCTAAGTATGTCACACTCTCTTTAAACATTTCTGTGGTGGTGTCGTCATGTCGTGTGATGCGGGTTGTTATGTTCCCTCAAATATGGTTGAGCGAAGCAATGACTAGATCATGCGTCATGCTCGTGAAGGTAACACCAGCGGGAATGGGGCTACTTTCTGTCTGCCCGTCTTAACATGTGTTGAATTATAATTAGGTATGCTTTCGTGGAACTCATTAGGGAAACACTGCTATAGCATAGTATCTGTTGAATTGTAAACTTGTTTTGAAAAGAGCAACCGCCGAGTTTCTCGCTGGTTCTTCTCGGCAAGAAGGAAATTCCGAACCAGTGGTAGACTCATCGACGATTCAAAAGCACTTGTAAAAAAGTTTATTTGAATAAAAACATTTCTATTCTATTCATAGATATTATTTCTTAGTATCAAATATAAGAATTTATTATCAAGTATCAAGATATCCCTTACATACACTACAAAGAAGCCTATTTGCAGAAGGCGAGATGGAAAAAAGGTTGTTTCGCGTGATCGGTTTTTATTTGATTTGAACTGTTTGCGTACAAATTAGCGACTAACTCGCCGAGAGCTTTTTTACGAGAGCGTCTCTACTCTGTTCCCTTTGACTACGTTTGTTTACTACAAAGCTTAGGCGTTTACTTTTAAAAGTTTTTTGTATTCTGAGGTTAAAGGACAGAGGTATATTATACTGGAAAAAAATGGTGATACCCAAAGAGTTTAAAACAGTAACTTAGGTACGCCGTTTTTCCACGGCAGGCCCACGGCACGATAAATTATTTGTTATGGTAGCGACACTGAGCGCTATATACCTATTTCTAATTCTATGCGGTGTCGTTGAATGAGTAAAGACTTAGTAAAGAGGTCCATATGGTACTCGAAGTCGTCACCGCAATTTGTCGTGTCGTGCGGTGCCTCGCGGAAAAACAGTCTTCTGCCCGTTTCCACTAACGCAACGTTCGCTAACCTTTATGGGCTACCTAAACTAAGTTAGGTGGCTCTTTCTGTCAATTTCGTTTTCACGAACTTTTAGGGAACATCTAAAGGTGAAAATAACATTGGGTAAGGGGTTACATACGTGAAGAGACTCCTACTTTTAGGGGATGACTTATATATGGTTGGTGAAAACGGGCATAAGTCTCCCTTGCGGAGAGCCGAGGTTCGATCTCAGGCATGCATCTCTGAATTTTCGGAGTTATGTTACTTTTAAATTTGTAAGCGATTGAGTGAGACTTGCTTTAACGGTGAAAGAAAACATCGCGTCTGAGAGTTCTCCATAATGTACTCAAAGTTGTGTGAAGTCTGCCAATCCGCACTTGGCCAGCGTAATGGACTTTGGCCTAAGCCTCATTCGAGAGGAGACTTTGCCCAGTCTGTAGTGGGCCTGTGATGGGTAAAGATGATGATGAATAGATAATATACCCTACGTGATAATTTTTGTCTGATTCATTATGTACATATCTACCTAATTTTCGGCCGAGCGAAGCGTAGGTCTCTGAGTTTACTAGAGCGATTTGCACTTGTCCGTCCGTCCATCTGTCCGTCCGTCCGTCTGTCAGAGCCTTATAACTTCTGAATTACTGAACGTAATTACTTCAATTTTAGATATGATATGTAAACCGATGGCCTCCAGCCGAAAATGGCTTAAAAAGTTATAAAAATCTTTATTTCAGGGGGGCTCTCATAGAAGCGAATGCGAAGTAAAATAAAAATTTTAAAGATAATTTGGAACAGAGTACATAAGTATTTTTTTTTATTTTTTTTCCTAAAATTGACGAAATGGGGGGCTTTCAAAGTGGAGATTTTATTCGAGGCTAGATCTCTAAAACCACTTTATTTTAAAAATTGAAACTTACACATAATTTGAGTTATATTCTGTACTTGAACAACAAATACTAAGATTAGATAAATATTATAAAGAAACGAAATTATTTAAGTTTTAATGGGCATCAATGTTTTTAACAAAACTTCACTATACTGTTAATAGATGGCGCTGTCTTTAATATTGTAAATACGCATCCCATCCACGAAAGCAGATGACGATTGACGTCATCAGATTCGGCGCGTTTTAATTACAATATAATATACACACATCAAAAGTGTCTAGGGATCAACATATATTTTTGCAATAACTTTTCTCCTGATTGATATTAATTAAAATTTTCTTTAAGGATTCATCAAATAAAGTGTTTTCGTTTGTCACAGTAACGATAAACCAAGTCACCTTTGCATTAATAAAGAAATTTGCCATTTTCCTAATAAAGGGATTTTTGACATTTGAACCACTAACATTAAAGTTCGAAAAAAGACTGAAATAACAGTTTTCTTTAAAATTTTATTGGGTAACTTAAACAATTAATAATCCGTGTTTCTACCGCGAACACTAACAACACAAGAACATCGGTTTGGCATACTCAAAATGAGTTCATCCAAATCACGCTGTGGAATGGCCGCCCATGTTCGTTGCAACAACAAAAAAAGGTCTTCTTGCCACTGGATACCCTCCATATTCGGCAGAGCTCTTCTCTGTAGCATATCCCATGCATGCTCAATCGGGTTCAAGTCTGGCGACTGAGCAGGCCAGGGCAGGACATTGATGTTAGCTGCGGCGAGAGTCTGTCTTACAACTCTTGCGGTGTGCGGTCGTGCATTATCATGCATTAACTGAAATAAGGGACCGATTTGCACTTGTAGAGGAACGATGACGTCTGATACAATCGTCTCAGCATAAATTTGAGCGTTGAGGTTGCCTCTGATCCAAATCAACTCAGTTCTTCCGCCGATCCAAATACCCGCCCATACCATGATGGTTCCACCACTATAAGGATGGACTTCCTGGCAGGATTTTAATCACTGTTGGCGTCCAGGGGTTCTCCAGTGTCGTATACGTCTTGTATCCGGTCTCATACCAAAACGAGACTCATCAGAAAAGCACACGAAACGCCATTGTTCTTCTGCCCAATTTCTGTGTTCAAGAGCCCATTGATATCGAATCCTACGATTGTGCATTGCTATAGGTGGTACCCGTAGCGGTCTTCGGGAATGAAGGTTCACTTCATGCAAGCGGTTTCTGACTGTTTGGTCGCTAATTAAGTTCCCTGAAGAGTGATGAAGCCTCACGGCTAACATCATGGCGGTTATTGTTGGAGCTCTTCGAGTTAAGATTTGAATGTATCGGTCTTGTCTCCGTGTGGTGCAGCGATACCGTCCTCCATGGCGCTCAGCCACGGTACCAGTGCTTCGGTAACGTGTCCAAAGTCGACTGATAACACTCTGACTTGTATTCAGAGCTAAAGCCACAGTACGTTGCCGGGAACCAGCTTCTATCATTCCCACGGCTCTGAGCATTTCTTCCCTGCTTAAATGACGTCGCCGCTCCATAATAACGTTGGTTTTAATCAGTAGTAGGGAAACAGTAGCACTAATAATGTCTTCAATGCGTTGTATGTTTTTATAGGGAAAATATTGACAGCTGATTTTCATCTTTTACTCGAATTTGATTGACAGTTCCTGATTCAAATTATGAAATGCACCAAAAAGGATCCATATAAATTTATAAAATCATAAATTTATTACAAAGCCACATCTCAATCTCAAGAAATCCGCATAAAAATGCTTGATCCCTAGACACTTTTGATGTGTGTAGTTAAAACTACCTTATGGGAATTATGGGATACCGCGAGGTCTCAGTTCGGGGCGAACCACTAGTTAAAATTAAATCAAAACTGTTAAAGTTGATATAAAATTTCAATATAAACGAAAAGTCTTTAACCCTTGCTTTTTTAGAAAAGTATAGCCACCGCTTAACCGCCGAGTTATCTTATAATTAACTTTGAGTGTTTTTCTTGTAAAAATTCGCTGTGAAATTCTTTTGCTACTTAAAGAATAATTGTTAACAGTTCTCTGAAGCAAGTAAAATAATATTCGAACAATTTTACTTTGAAATTAGCATCTTGAATTTTGAATTTTTACTTTTACTCACAATTTTTAGTATTTGACACGCATGCTATTTTAATCGAAACTTATAATCTATGTTTGTATGTTAAGAACCAGTGGTAAATTACCTTGACGACTCAAAAGCGTTTTGTAAAAGTTTATTTGAATGAACTTTTCTATTTATTCTATAATACAATCAAGAACAAAACAATTTTTCTATTACTATACAGACAATATTGTGGTGGTACACATAATATTTTATAGAGCAAATTTTTTTTTATTCTTATTCACACTCGAAATTCACCCTGCAGTTACAAAGTTCACTTCATGCAGGTCAACTCACAAATAGATAGGTACTCTCAAAAAATATCTTCATCTTTACACATAGGTGTAATTATACATACATAGGTATAATTTCTTCCCTTTCAATGTGGGTAGGAAACCCACATTGAAAGGGAAGAAATTGAAGTGCTCTCAAATGTAAGAATAGTAATGGGAAAGAAATCACGTCTCCCCCCTGCCCCCTCCCCCCGCCCCCGGGCCCCGGGCCGCAGATGTCGCGAGATTTTTGCCCCAAAATGAGCTTTTGCCTAATTTATTTTTTGCCGCCTTCTTTTACCCGAGTAAATATTGACACGATGTCCCATTGGAATAGGCAAGACATGCCCGGATTCTTGTTTATTTTTAACCGACTTCAAAAAAGGAGGAGGTTCTCAATTCATCGGAATCTTAATTTTTTATGTGTACCGATTACTCGAAGACGCCTGAACAAATTTGGAAAATTATTTTTTCGTTTCAAAGGGGTATACTTCCCAGTGGTCCCATTTAAATTTTATCGAAATCGGTCGAACGGTTTTTAAAAATAGACAATATAATATTATATATTTTGTAGTAGCCCGGGCGTTTAAATCGGGTTTATAATAAGAAATTTTAATAAATAAAAAAATCTTTTTACTACCAGTCTTACTACAGTACGGGTAATTTTTTTTCCCGTGTTACTACTAATTACTTTTAAATAATACCCAGCAGAATCTGTTTTCCGAACTGATGGTAGAGTCATGATGTAAAATTTAAAGAACCACTGGTTGGCCCACGTGAAATAAATAATTTTGAATTTGTATTTGAATTTAATTGCCTCGGTTGTAACACGGGATTTTTTTATTTCCCGTTTGACTACTGGCTAAGTTCTCGTAAAAAGCCTATCTTTTCTTTCAAAATTTTTGGCGTAGACGACTGATGATGATGATGTCTTGACTAATTTTTATATCAATTTCCTTTAAAGTTTAAACATACAATACCTACTTGTCTTGTCACCTTTTTCGCTACACGACTGTTAATAAAATATAAATTATAATTATCCTTCTCACATCTATAATATTTATAAAATTAAATTGCCGTGTAGATTATGATATCATTATTTAAGGCTCGACCGATTTGGCTGATTTTATTTTGTTTGTACGAAAGAAAATTTTTGGAAAATTCGTCGGAAATGTCGGTTTGGATGTTAATTTTGTATGAAAATCTCAATTTCTTCATTAGATTGTCCCGTGCGAAGCCGGGCCGAGTCATTTTTCACAAAAAATCGGGACTTTGCAATTTGTGCATTGTGGAGTCAACATCTCCCGATGATGCTCCTGTATCGGAGCGACTACATAGTGTGTGTGCAGCAAAAATATTATTTTTTCTTTTAAAATCAAGATCGTAAAGGCATATCCACACTAGCCGATTCCTGACAAGACGCAGACGTATCTGAGAGTTTTTTCGCCGGAACCGGACGTTCGGCTCGGTGATTAGGAAATTATATTGGGGAGTGGGATTCCTTCTTTCTCTTCCCAAGGTGTCGGGGGCGATTGGTTATTAAATCGGACTTACCCTCTTTTTAATTGTCCCCGATTTTTAATTGCGACGTTTTGCGTCGCTAAAATTTTGTCCTCGTTTTTTTACTTAGGTTCTATTTGTATCATCAGTTGGTTGACTACACTTCACAACTTGGTTTTATGATAAAGGTGTTGGCAACACAACATAAGATTCATTCATTCTAATTATAAAAATGAACCCATTCATTCAGTGAGCCATATATTCGCTCACTCTCTTGACTTCGGTCTGCCACAGTGATAACACATATGTTCCCAATAAAATTATAAATTAATCGTTTTGCTGTGCCATAAAAAGTGTTTTTGTTGGAAACAAAAAAAAAGTGTTTTTCTTTCTTTTTCACTTAAATGAAACTTTAATGCTTTTTAACTAAACTTTTTGGATAATGTAGGAATAAAATATTTCATATGTAGCTTTTAAGAATAATAAAGTTGATAGGTACTTACAGATTTTCTATTAACAAAAATTTACGTTGTAGGTAGGTAAATAGGTTTAAACCAAAAATAATGTCTACTTACTTATTAGTGGGAGATCTCCTAAAAACAATAATAATTTACTAATCACTGAACCCTAAAAAGCATATGGCATTCAATAAAACAACCCTTTCCGTTCATCACGGATTAAAATAATAACACACAAAAAAAAAACAAAGAACTAAATAATTAATATCGCCAATTAATTATGTTCTTTGTAATGTCGTAATAAGCGGAGACGCCGACTGCTTTTGCTTTTCTTTTCTTTTCGACGCATCGCGACTTCTTTGTATTGTTTTTGTTCTTTTTCGCTCTGATTAAATTGTTTCAGTTTTTGTTCGCGGTTCGTTTGTTTTCTTTTATTTTTTGTGTTTTCGATGTTTTGTTTTAGTCGCATTGTTTTAATTTGAAAAAGGAATTATAGTTTGCAACTGTTGTGTATTGTCTCACTGTCACAGGTTTAAAGTTTTCAATGGCCCGTAATACTTCTGCGCTGCGTAATCGTTGCAGAAAAACCAATGTTCGGTTAGAGAGTGTGGTCTTGACTAGTTATCAACCTACCGTCAAAGACATGCCGCCAAGCGATTTAGCGTTCCGGCTTTATGGCGTGTAGAAACCGATTAGGGGTATGGCATTAATTAAAACTGCCATACATCCAATTTAGCTCTTCCATCTTAGACTGCATCGTCACTTACCATGAGGTGAGATCTATCAAGGGCTATCTTGGAATCGAAAATAAAATTTAATAAAAAACACTTTTGGTAAATGCACATTATAGCGGGCGGTCTATGCTAACTTCTTACACTAAAAAGTAGCTCAGTTCCGGAATGTTGATTGACTCTCTCTCTCTCTCTCTCTCTCTCTCTCTGTGTCAAACATCAAAATCGGTTCAATGATAAAACTAAGAAAAAGTACTACAATAAAAAATAGTTGCCTTGCCGGAAATCGAACCCAAACCACAGAGCTTATCACTGCGCCCGAGAGGATAGATATTAAACCGTCTCCTAACGTCGTTAAGACGTCACATATTTTCTACAAACTATTTAAATGTCTCTTTTTTCCACTCACCCGCGTGTAGCGAATCGCGTAGTCCATTCTATGGGACAAAGATGGCGGGTTTTACATTACAATTAACGAGGCATAATGAAGTGACGCGCTAAACAATATTGCAAGAGAAAAACAGGTTTCCTGCTTTTGAAATATGCATTGAGTTGCGACATTACTAGAGCAACAATGTCTAGTGTATTAGAAGCAATGTGTGTGTGTAACTCCGCTTGCCTGCGGTAAAAGATCAGTCACATTTGTACCCCCCGATGTGTGTCTGTCTGTTCCCTCGTAGCTCCCTAATGAATATACCAAATTTGATGCGGGTTTTTGTGCTTTATAACTAGATAGAGATGGATCTTAGCTATAATTTGTGAAGATCTGTTCAGGCGTTTGAAGATCATCAGTGATCATCTCATTCCCTATTTGATCTTACAAACTTTCACAGCTGCTATTGATGAATGAACCGATTTGGCTAAACTTTTAATGGAATTATCTCATACCTGGGTATGTTTAAATATTTCAAAAGCATTATGTGGAACTCCTTTTTTAGCTGGATTTTATTCAAAGGAATTAATTTTAGTAGTAGTTAGTAATATGTTTAAGTGTAGTCCTGACTCCTGGGACTACATTTAAACATATTACATAGGCTACATTTTATCCTTTAGGCTACTACATTATAAGAGTTCCTGCGGGACATAAAACCTCAATCCACGCAGACGAAGTTGCGGTTATCATCTCGTTATCATTACATTACTTTCAGATTTTTAAAATATTTGTTGCCGCTTATAAATATTTTCGACGCTTATTGTGTAAGGTTTGGTAATCCATGCTCTCGAACTCAACGCCGCAAAATATGCATTTGAACACACTTGGCTGGGGACGGTATTAGAATGCAATGTTTTTTCAATCGTTTGAAATACCATCGCGTGCATTGTTTAAACAGATAATACGATATTTCAACAATCGCTGACGATATTATAGATGATAAAATATTGATAAGTTTTTTTTATTTTTATTATCAGCATACAGGAATATAAAAAAGTTCTTACTAGCACACGAGAAACCACTTAGGTTTACATTATGTGCTAAAGCCGATTCCGTTAAACACAAATACCTATAAAAACATTAGCAATCCAATTTATCCAAAAAATATGATTTTAGTTTAAGTTTTAAATTATTTTCAGTAAATTGTGATCTAATTTTACTATCTAAATTGTTTATTTGGCGAGGGATCATGTACACAAAAAAAAAGGATTTATTCAATCAAGAAAATGAAATTTCTTGTGATTTTTCGTAGATTCAAGTAAATATTTACTTAGCGTGAGAAAATGAAACTCAAATTTAAAAAGACCAAATCTTGGTTGAAAACAACATGTATGTACATAATATATTGATTTACGTAAGTAGGATATCAAAGTTACATCCGTCAAACTTTTTGTTTTATGATTCACAATAATCCAGAATTGAATATTAAATAATCCACGAACGTATACTTTACAAAAACCCGCCAACAGTAACAGATGGTCGCTACGCTCAATAAAAATCGTGTTTTAATGAAATCACCAAAAAACCGGAACTGCCCCATCAATATCGGTGCAGTGATTTTTTACCGGATTTTTGGGAACATCTGAATGTAACAGGTGCAATGCGTGGGACGCTTTGAATAATACTCTCCAAAAATGTACAAAGTAAAGTGCTGTATACTTCCCAGAGTCAATAACCAAGGCCAATAGGTACCTTCAATGTAAAAACTTCAAAGGCAAGAATGAATAGGCATCTTCTAGGCAAGCGTACTCCAACTAATCCTCCTCACTGCTTTCTATCACTTTCATCATGGATTGTCGTCAAACGCAATAAAAACAAGTGTAAATTAAAAAAAATATTTTTAAATGCAAGCTTTTAGTAGCTACATCATTAGACTCTTGATATCATCTAGGATCAGAGTACTTGTTATGACGAATCAAACAAGCCCAAACTCGATGTGGTTACGTCATTTTATTACAGAATTCCAATAGCCATCTTCCGTCTCCATCATCAGATCAGCTCCATGTCACAATAATATTGCTTTGTCGTCCGATTTACACATACATGCAAAATTTCAGCTCGATCAGAAACCGGGAAGTGGGTCTAATTCATCTTGCAAGATTTGACCCAAACAAACATTGCAAGTTAAATAAAAGCTTGTAAAAACAATTAAGAAGACTATTATTACATTTCGCATCCCTCTCTCTCGCACTACCACTATCAAAAACTAAGAACCTACCTATACCTATGATAATAAAATTATGTCTAAAAATATCCGTAATCTAATGGTATAATAATTGACCGCATTTTGTTCAAAACTATCTGAGATTTTTACAATCATTGAAAATAATTATTAGAATGTGCGAGAGAGAGGGATGCGAAATGTAAATACAATTTTACTTACTCAAAAGTAAAAAAAAATAAAGTAAATAAAATTCTAATCTACGCGGACGAAATCGCAAGCATCAGCTAGGTATTCATACCTATTTAAAAATAGAACATTGCCACAGACTAAAACAAAAATTTTATCAGACGTAAAAGAGTTAAAAAAAAAATGATTGTGAACTGACGCGAACATGCAAACTCCTTTTGAAATTCCTTTTGTTTTTTTCCTAACTTCGTACTTAACGTCTTTTCTTCTAAAGCCGTTTCCTTAATTAGCTACAAAGAATGGGATTGCGTGTCGCTTTTACTTTTTTATTTAATTACCGTTTTTGAAAAGACAATGGAAATAATATGTTCGTCCATTAAGGATTTGTTATGACATGCAAATTTTTCTGGTCTTTTGTCCTGTTTGAAATGGAAGTTTATTTCATTTGAATTGAAGAAAAAGTTTTTAAATTATTTACCAACACAGGTATACTTACAGGATACTTGGTAGGATCCTTACAGTCCTTAGCAATATTAAGTATTTAAATACAAAATTGTGTTTGTTTCTTGGTTCTTTGATTTGTCCTTCTATCACGGAGCAACAGAGCATCGACGTGATTTTCTGCATAGGGCTAAGATGCGTGCCACGAGAAAACTTTGTCTAGGTATACGTTTTCTCGTGATATCCCTTAGAGATTCACGAATAAATGAGTAGACAAAATTTTCTCGTGGCGCACATATTAGCCTTATAACTGGAAAGTGGAGAGTGACATAGGCTACTCATACTTTTTATGGTGTAAAACAAAAGGTCTTTTTTTAAAAATATTATGTCTTCCTCTTAAAAATCAGCGAGTCAATCAACCCGTAAATAGGTATATGGTGTATAATAAAGTTCCTCCATGGTATAAATTACACAACATAAACTACAAAATAAATAAATTCCTATATGAACAGATCGGCTAGTAAATCGCGGGGTCCGTGGCAGCGCCTATTTTTGAAAACCAGTTCCCCGGTATCGCACGCTGGCGTACCGTTAGTTCGCATGTACTGCGATGCTGTAATAACGTAATAGTTCACTTTACAGCACGGCCGACGTATAATAATTGCTTCACCAATATTATAATACCTTCAGGGCTGTAAGTATAATCCATGTCAATCCTGTGGAGCAGTTATTCAGGCCTTAACCAATTATATGTATTCTACACTTTAACATCATGCATGTAACTACATACTTTTAACTAGATAGATAAGTACAAAAGCCTACACACTACTTGATAACTTACACTAAAAAGGCCAAATTCTATGTGTACACTTGACACGTTCATTGGCCCATCCCATCGTTGGCCCACCGCTGGCACAGGAATCATCTCGAAAGTGAAGTGTTTAGGCCATAGTCCACTACGCTGGCCAAATGCGGATCAACAGACGTCACACACCTGGAGAACTCTTCAACATACAGGTCGCAAAAAAAAAGAGTGCAGCAACAGAGCATCGGAAAAACATGATTTTTTGCATGGGTATATAAGTATAGTTGATGAGGACCTGGAGAGTGACATCGGCTACATTTTATCCCGGGAAAACGTACCTGGGATGACGGCCGTCGGACGAATTCGCGTGAAAAATCTAATCTAATAAATCTAATATATCTGTTAATATATACCTAAGTCATGCAAAGATTGTATTACAACTAACTGGGTACTTTATATCTTTCAAATATATTTAGAATCATTGCGTGCGGGCCTTTTTGACCTTTGAATCGCGGAAGGGTTAAGTGGTTTATCGTCTACAGACAGCCGATTGCCCGACACACCTTAATTAAAACTGTGATTTGTATCAAATAACTAGTATTGCTGAATAGGGTATTTGACTATAATAAAAATATCGTTTCAACTGGTGTCATCCTAAAAGATTATTATCTAAAAACATTATTCCATACGACAAAACTAAAAAATAAAGCTTTATTTAATTAGAAAACATTAAATAAAATTGCTATAATTCTGGCCATGGTCACGTGATCGAAAACGTTCCGTGATCTCGAATGACGTCACAGTCCACACCACCTATGGAATTCTCATTTTGTCAATACATTTCGACGTGTTTGTGCGGCGTAATAGGCTAATTTCGTCTGTTTTTCATCGTTACTATTTTATTAATTACCAAATAGTATGCGACACGCGGCCTAAACACATATTATAAAATTGTCATTGTTTGAAATGTGAACTGTTACGTCATGAGAGCAAATGGAACGTTTCGGCGGCAATTAATTTTTTGAATTTATTTCTCGATTTTTATGAAAAATAATGAAAATTATGCCGAAATATATGTTTTGTTAGCTTCAGCATAGCATTATTAACAATTTAAGATGATTTTCTAAAAGTAGTCAAATAGCCTATTATTGAAGTGATAAAAGTGGGAACTATGCTGGATTGCACACCAGCCTCTTAATTAAATCCTAAAATTAGTTAAAAAGATCGCAAGATAACCTGACTTTTTTTAAATGAATTTTTGTATTTTTTTTTCTTTTGCTTAGGCTTATGTGCACGTATGAATTCAACAAATTATAAAACTATACCCTGCTACCGCCCGCGGCTTAAATAAATAATATAAATTAAAAAGTTACAATTAATACTAGCTTTTGCCCGCGGTTTTGCTCACGTTCAGTTTGATTTTTCATTCTACTATTTTACCCCTTTTTGGTTGATTTTTCAAAAATTCTGTCTTAGCGGATGCCTACGTCATCATAGCTATCTGTGTGCCTATAAATTTCAGCCCGAACCATCCAGTGGTTAGAGCTGTGCGTCGATAGATCAGTCATTCAGTCATTCACCTTATCCTTATAAATCATACTAATATTATAAATGCGAAAGTGTGTTTGTTGGTTTGTTGGTTTGTCCTTCAATCACACCGCAAGAGAGCCACGGATCGACGTGATTTTTTGCATGGGTAGGTATAGTTGAGGACCTGGAAAGTGACATAGGCTATTTTTTCCGGAAAATCAAAGAGTTCCCGAGGGATTCTAAAAATTAAATTCACGCGGACGAAGTCGCGGGCATCAGCTAGTATTTTGATATAAATAGAATTTTATCTTTCTAAAATTACAAGCAACACTTAAAAGATTCACCCCCACGCCTCCAATCTACTCCTTCAATCTAACAACCAAAAAAGCGCCCAAGTTTTTTCACTTTTCACTTAATTTAAACTCAAAAGATACTCGAGTTAATTGCTCTTCGCCTTTCACCGATGCCAGATAAATCGAACCGGGAGCAATTTTCCCGATTTTCCTCCGATTTTTTGGCATTCTTCGCGGGCCCATTGTGAGCAAAGAATCGGTGATTAAAATTCAATTTCGGCACAATCGGACGGGATAAGACGCGGTGCATTCTAATTGGATGAATAATTATGGCGGCGATTATTCTTCGGGATCAATTGGGCGGCTATTTATTTTTCGTGCTGTTGACATTTTGCTTTTTTTGACCGACTTCAAAAAAGGAGGAGGCTATCAATTTGTTGGATTTTTTTTATTGTTTGTTCACCGATTACAAAAAGACACCTGAACTAATTCAGAAAAATCCTTTTTTTTTAAAGGGTATATTATATTTCCCGGGTATTCTCATTGAAATTTTATCGAAATCGGTCCAGTGGTTTTTAAATATCAACAATAAAGTAAATACTTTGTAGTGGCGCGGGCCGTTTGAAGTCGGTTTTTTTAAATAATTTTTCATATTAAATTATTTTATTTCAATAGCTAACCCCTATAAGGGTGCGAGTTTAAAAACTGTAACCCGACTTAAGGAAAATTGGATGTAATATCCGTACGGTAGTAAACTATATTATTAATAGGTAAGTCTATGAATATCCGTCATTATTGTTTTTGTTCGTATAAAATTTAGGTAGCCTATGTAAAACTGTCTAAACTTAATTGCCCTTATTACCCATTCCAAGTTAGCCCGCTACCATCTTGGACTAAGTCATCACTTACCATCGGGTGAGATTGCAGTCAACTGCTATCTTCCAATCGATCACATATCACATAGCTTACTTTTATAAAACCATGAATTTTATAAGAACTAAGAAGGCTGAATTTGGATAGTCGAAGAAATGTTCCCGAGTCCCAAATTAATAAAATTATCAAAAAAAAAAAAACAAGATTTACAGCGTCAATGATTCGCACCATATGCATACCAATCAATCAAATTATACACGTTCACGGTTTGGTCAAAAAACTTAACCCTTCCGCGCGTTGAGCTTCAAAAACAGCGTCCGCACACAATGGGTCTTAGATACCCGCTCCTTATACCTGTGAAATAATAGCTTCGCACTGTATATTAGCATAATAATGCGTCCGGGACTATTATTTTCGGCATATTGGCTAACAAATGCGTGGACAGCTGCGGGCCATTTTTTCTGGGGTCGTTGTCCACCGGTATTTGTGCGGCGATGCGTTCAAAGGTCACCCTTTTGGTCGATTTTGTATGGATCCCCGGTGAAAACAATAGATACAAAATTTTTGGCCATGCTCCTTTTAATAATAACTACTGACGCTTGTGTCTGTGAAAATCATAAATGATTTTTGTACTAGCTGATGACCGCGACTTCATCTGCGTGGATTTTAGTTTTCAAAAAATTTCCGGGATAAAAGTAGCATGTCACTCTCTAGGTCCTCAACTATACCAATGCGAAAAATCTTAATGAACTCTTTATTTTTTTGTTAATACTAAAAGAGCGTTTAGATGACTCTGAGAGTGAACTTTATAAATCTTACTAATATTATAAATGCGAAAGTGTGTTTGTTGGTTTGTTAGTTTGTCCTTCAATCCCGCCGCAACAAGTCTACGGTTCGACGTGATTTTTGCATGGGTATAGTTAAGGACCTGGAGAGTGACATAGGCTAATTTATCTCGGAAAATCAAAGAGTTCCCGAGGGATTTTAAAAACTAAATCCACACGAACGAAGTCGTGGGCATCAGCTAGTCATCTATAAGCAGATCCTTAAGCAATTATAAGGAACTCTGCTTGGGGCAATAAGGATATTATAATAATAATTATTAGTATGTAATATTAAATACTTATTATTTATTTAGCTTCATTTTAAAAATACCATAACCTTAAATAAATAAAATTGTCATACAAAAATTAAATCCAAATTGGCAGACCGGACCCTTCGTAAGAGTCGGACAAAAAACGACAACAGGTAATCAAAGGGTTAACGAATAATATAATAGTTTACGGATAGACAAAAAACTACAAGGGTTCATTTGAAATAGTAGATTTATATTTGAAGTATTGTGTTACAATTTTTTATAGACGTTCCAACGGTCAACTTTTGGAACAGTAATTTATAATTATTGTTTTCATAAAAATTTTGTTTTGTTAAATATGCAAGCACACAGGGTAGTAGGTGAGAATTTACACTTAATATTGCATTGAGAATTGATGGTTTATCGATTCTGTCATAAATTATTATTACCTACTATACTTGCTTCAGCCTACATAGCTCAGCGAGTCGCGAAACTGGAGTGGAAATGGGCGGAGCACATAGTTCCAAGAGCAAACCCTGGGAACCCAACGACTGATGGTCGTTGGGTTCCCAGGGTGCTGGAGTGGCGACCCGCACTAGGTGGACCGATGACATCAAAAGAGTCGCAGGGAGCCGCTGGATTCAGGTGGCGCAAGACCGAAGCCTGTGGAAGTCCATGCAGGAGACCTTTGCCCAGCTGTGGACATCTATAGGTTGATAAAGAAGAAGAAGAAAAATACTAGCTTGATTTTTAAAAATCCCGCAGGCAAGTACAACTTTGCGAAACATCATGTGTCACGTCGATTTGTAGCTCTGTTGAAGCGTGATTGAAGGACCAACCAACAAACACACCTTAGCTTAAATTTATAACATTACTATAAGAAACTAAAGCCCGTTTTCACCAACTGTACCTAAATCATCCCCTTAGTAGGAGTATTTTAGTCCCTACCCAATGTCATTTTCACCTTTACGTGTTCCCTAAAGCTTCGTGAAATCTAAATTGACTGAAAGCATCACCGAACTTATCTTAGGTAGCCCGTAAAGATAAGAGAACGTCGGTGAAAACGAGCATAAGAATTAGAATAAAAGTATTGTAAGTGATACTGATGAGCTTTAGTGTACCGACTAAAACTAGCTTAATCAACAGTAAATCGTCTTTCTAAATGGACAGATGACCGAGTAATATTCAGTGTCTTTGTATTAATAATGGCAATTAAACATAAAATAAATCAATTACCCCGTTTTCACAACATCTTTTTTGCCTCTTTTACAATAAATTAAACCGTCTGCACCTTAACCTTTCCTCTTCGTTTACACAAAGTAAAATTTTTAAATCGCTTGAAGATTCAAAATGTCTGTCGAGTTGAGTTGAGACTGCATTGGACGATGAATAAAAATTATTGTCGGGAGCAGGGCTGCTCCGCCTAGAGACCCGTTCACACCCTGCCACAGGGTTGTGCGTTATTACTAAAATATATCTGGGTGACGTTTCGTATTCTAATGATATTGTAAGAGGTTTTTCATTGCCTGAAAACGCGGATAAAACGACCTTTTCTAAAAATGAAACCTAGCTAGATCGATTTATCGCCCCCGAAACCCCTTGCATACTAAATTTCATGAAAATCGTTGGAGCCGTTTCCGAGAGAGAGAGATATATTTATATATACAAGAATTGCTCGTTTAAAGGTATTACAAGATAGATATTATAACTGTAAAAGTTTGGATTCACACCACAACGACTGAACCGATTAGTCTGGGAGTAGGGATATACAAAGATGGTTGAGCGAAGCAACGGCTGGATCATGCGGTATGCTCGTGAACGGTTTCCACCGGCAGAAACGGGGCTACTTTCTGTCTGCCCATCTTAACATGTATTGAATTGTAAATATGCATTTTTGGAACTTCCCCTCATTGTGGAAACACAGCATACATAGCATAGTACCTATTGTTAACTGTATTGAAAAAGAGCAACCGTCGAGTTTCTTGCTGGTTCTTCTCGGTAGGAAGGGCATTCCAACCAGTGGTAAATTCATTTGACGATTCGAAAGCACTTAAGTGTATTTGAATAAAAATGTTGCTATTATCTTATACACAGAATTTACATAAAGAGTACATTTTATCCCGCGGGAATCAAAAACCTGGTCCACGCGAACGAAGTCGCGGGTTTTTAAGGAAGATTCAAAATCCGCGGAGAAGGATTTAAGTCTAAGGTACATTCATCAACTGGTTACTCATGATACCCGAAGTGGTCGTTGGAGTTTGACTTTGATGTGCCGATTGCCAATTGGTTTGACCGACGATCTAAAGCTAGTCGTGGAAAACCGCTGGATGCAAGATGCGCAGTTATTTCAAAACTAGCGCGAAAAAATTCAACAAGAATAAAACTACAACATTAAGATAACGGCTAAGTGGAAAAGTCGTTAGCGGCAGCCCTAAAACAAACTGAGGCGCTTTCCTCGAACTTAAGGTAAACTTGCCAAGTATAGTTCTGGTCTTTTTGCATTTTTCTCTACAAAACGGTTATTTTTTTTTTCTGTTATTTTTGTTCGCTCTCGCCCGGTTGAATCTTTTTACTTCTCGAAACGTGTACCCTTTTCAGAGCTGGCTATCTTTCTTGAGTTGACTGTTTGAAACATAGATGGAATGGAGTAGAATTGTTTTTATGATTTTGTAATGAGATTAGGATAGCTTGTGTTTTATAAAAGGATATTATTATGAATGTAGCAGAGCTTGGTAATGTTCTTTAAGAATGAATTTGATAAAAATTTGCCTTTATTTATACTTTTTTGCATTGTTACTCTAATATCTATATGTTCTGGTAATTACCTAATTACCAGAGTTTATAGATAGAGTAAAATACACAAACAACTTAAACAAACGACAGGTACCTGTAGTAAAGAAAATCTTTGACTTAAAATGTTTAAGCATGGTATGTTTTGGGTATATTTTTGGATTTATTATTTAGGTATTTGTCTTATTTTGCAGCCTGTTGTTGCAATAGAGATTTTTGGACTTTAGACTTATAATTATACTTATTTTAGTAATTTAAATATCCCTCTAAATAGTGACAGTAATAAAAAATGTAATATTTACTCTAATATGAAAAATAATTAATGTTTTGATTTTATGGGTAAAGCTTTTGTGAATATTATTTTTCGAGCGTCTCCATAGATGTCTTTGTTCCTTGAAAACTCCTTAAGTTTTTATTTGACCACTGAAGCATTCGCAAGATAGCGCCGCGGTGAAAATTAAAAAAAAGCACCGGGAAAAAATAAGGAATCCAGCCGGGGATAGATAGAACTTCGCGTGGGAAGGGGGCAAAGTTTTATTGCGTTTGGCAACTTCGCAATTCTTTCAACAGTTCTACGGGATCTACCATCATACTCATTTGCCTATTATTTTTTTTTTATTTTACTGTTCAGCATCTTTGTTTAGTTAAGTACTAAATAGAGTGCCGTCGATGGCTGCCACCATTTTTCGAAAATAATAAGGCCCAAAATTGTCAAGATATACGGAAAGACTTTTAATTCTTATCACTCTTTCGGTTTAAGGATTACCTTAGTGCGGGTGTAAATGGTAGTTGGTAACTTTGATCCCAGAACTCTATCTATGGCAGCGCAAGGGACTGAACGACGGGCCCGCTTGATGTCCGACAAAATGGCGATTAAATAATGTTGTATTAAAACAAAATGGCGTCGCGATAATATGCACATCGACGAAAACGCCAATACGGGCCACATTTCGCCCGACGCAGGTGGAATACTATTATATTTTTTTCATGCCCGCTGCCCACCCCAAATAGTTGAGGGTGTGGGTAAAATGGGGCAAACGGGGATAGTTGGGGTTAGTGCGTGACCCCACCCCTGTCTCCCCCGCCCCCTACCCGGCGGGGTGAACGCGGGGGAATGCACTTACCGTGTGTGCACGCAAATTCATGCCCAATAATTTAAATTTCCGATAGTACCTACCTAGACCAATGATTAATACAAAATTAATGTTATGTAGTTTTGCGTACGCTTGATATATTATGTAAGTTCGGGAATATATTATTACAACGTATATTATATATTATGTCGGTCTGTTTTCCAGGATTAATTTATGGAATATTTTATTATTGTTATACCATTAATGATAGTCTTTATACGTGGATAATGTTATGCATTAAATAGAGATGTGATATTGTCATTTAAATAGAGATGTGATTTTTTTTACTGACTGACTGAAAAATGAAGGCCTAAACTGGTGAATATAATATTTGTTATTTTGAAATTTGAAATACATACTCCTTGAGTAGGTACCCTAGAGGTGCGGAGATAAGCTATTGCTTAAAACCTTGGACTTCTTTTTGGAGAGTCCAGGGTTGGAATCCCAGGTAGGTACCTCTTACTTTTCGGAGTAATATGCGTTTTAACGGTTAAGGAAAACATCGTTAACAAACCTCCATGCCTGAGAGTTCTCCATGATGCTCACAAAAGGTGTGCAAGGTCTGCCAATCCGTACTTGGCCAGCGTGGTGGACTTTGCCAGCCATTCTCATTCGAGAGGAGACCTTCGCCCAGTAGTTGGTTGGATATTAGTTGGTATGATGATGATGCAAATAGAGGTGCACTAAGAAAGGAATATTTTTGACATTCCATCCCTAAAGAGGACATAAAACTACTCTAGTGGTAATTTTTATTTTTAACCGACTTCCAAAAAGGAGGAGGTTCTCAATTCGGCCGGTATCTTTTTTTTTTTTTTTTTTTTCTTTTTTTTTCTATGTATGTCCACCGATTTCTCCGGGATTACTGGACCGATTCGCGTGATTTTTTTTTAATCGACAGAGGATGTTTGCGAAATGGTCCCATAAAAATTTTACCCTTCAACTCCTCAAGCCTGATGCTGCAGGCTAAAACTATGGCGATTTAGGAAATTTCGATTACGAATTGATATTGTAGGTAACAAGTATGGACTACATCATGGAGCTCCAGGTCCTAGCTCCTCAATCATAGGATACTATACTTAAAAGCTTAAAATAAAAATTCTTTTCAAAAAACCGACTTCTAACGCCACTACAAAGTATAAAAATAATTTTAGTTTGTCCACGTTTGTTGAAGTCGGGCGGGCCTAAAATACAAACTATGAAACCGACTCGCGATGCTCGCTCGACTTCTACAAACGAGTCTATCATATTCTGTAGCGTCGCGCATCGATTTCATAGTTTGTATTTTAGGCCCGCCCGACTTCAACAAACGTGGACAAACTAAAATTATTTTTATACTTTGTAGTGGCGTTAGAAGTCGGTTTTTTGAAAAGAATTTTTTTAATTAATTTTTATTGTACAAAAAAAATATTACACTAATTAAACCCACACCTCCCAGCCAAAAACCACGTAGGATTTTTTGCTGGCGTAGTATGTTGTTGCGTTTGCTGTTAGCTGGGCCTTTGTCCCTAGTTTGGTTGGCCAACAGTAAGACTTGTCATCCCTGAAAATCGTGGTGCCAACCGTAGAAAAGCGTGATACGGTTGGCCTTACGAAGAGACTTAGTCGGCATCACCACTACCATCTCCCAACCGTTGGCTACAAAACGCCAACAGAAATTACTACTAAGTACTATTTACAACAAGATGGTTAAATAATATAATTTTATTCATAGACTTCGTGTCAGTAGGACAGTAGGTAGGTATGATGCGTCTAGATTCAATCAATTTGTAGATAATTGCTTGTTAGTCTACACGTGGACTTGAATATCTTGATGAATACCAATTCATAAGGTGCCAATTTATTAATTTATCTCAACATCGCTGGGCTACTTCTGGGTACATATCTCCTCTCAAATGAGAAGAGTTTGGGCCATAGTCCACCACGCTGGCCAAGTACGAACTTCACAGACCTTTAAGAACATTATGGACTCTCAGGGCTGCGTTTTCTCACGATGTTTTCCTTCATCGATAAAACAAGCGAAAAATTGCTTCTTCTTTGTCAACCGATAGACGTCCACAGCTGGACAAAGTTCTCTTGTATGGAGCGCCACAGGCCTCGGTCTTGTTGATTCGCTGCGTGAATCCAGCGGCTCCCTGCGACTCGTTTGATTTCGTCGGTGATCGGTCCACATAGTGGGGGTCTGCCAACACTGCGCTTCCCGGTGCGAGGTCGCCACTCGCCACTCCAGCACCTTGGGACCCCAACGACCATCAGCTCTTCGAACTATGTGCCCAGTCCATTTCCACTTTAGTTCCACCACGCTAGCCCATTGCGAATTGGCCGACTTCACACACCGTTGAGAACATTAAGGAGATCTCTCAAGTGTGCATGTTTCCTGATGCTTTCCTTCACCGTTAAAGCATGTGTTATTTAATTGCTAAATCGCCCATACCTAACTCCGAAAAGTCAGAGGTGCGTGCCCGGGATCGAACCTGCGACCCCCCCGAATAAGAGACCACAGTCTTAACCACTAGGCTATCACTGCTTTTGTTTTCCATAACTACTAGAAATGTCAAAAATAGAGAATAATATGGTATCATTAGGAAAGTACCTTGTGCTAAGTATTATTTATACGACGAGTATTTTAAAGCTCTACCACCGAGTTCCATCTTTGGCCTCATAGCTAAGACCATTTTATCGTACCTTTATGCTACTATTAGTAGGTACAGTCTGCGAGGTATAAGTTCAGTTTTGAATTTGGGTTACCAGTAACCGTTGTAAGCAGTGCGCGAGATGCGTAACGGCTCAATCTGAGGTGCAACGGCTCAATCTGAGGCGCAACGGCTCAATCTGAGGCGCAACGGCTCAATCTGAGGCGCAACGGCTCAATCTGAGGCGCAACGGCTCAATGTGAGGCGCAACTTGAGGTTAAGGGCTTTGAGGATTACAATGAAAACTAAGCTATACTGTCAGCGTAAGGAAGCATTTAGCCTTCAGTGGCCTCGTCGGTATCCTTTTGTATAAATTATCATTTTTTTATGTGAATTTTGCGGTTCCAATAATATTACTTACATACATACGTATTGATAACGTTGTATACGTCGAATTGATTACCTCCTTTTTTTCAAGTCGTTTAAAATTACTTCAGAAAAAAGATAGACAAAGAAACATTTGGAAATGAATCACCTTAAAATGAATACACGCAAGAATTACTAAATATGTACGAGTACAAGTCAAAATGGCGCGGAAGATTGCGTTCCAAATTCAAAAATAAATTCGCCACACATCCGCGCCGTCGGCTTCGGTGTGTTTTAAAATCGACGCGGAGTTTACGAGTAGGTATGATACTACTGCGTTCAGCATTTTGTAAACCTTTTTTTAATTTTTTCTAAAACTAAATACGCATAATATTTAATAAAAAAATTCAATTCAATGTAAGTTGTTTCCCGAAGGTGATCATCCTAAAACTTGCACTGCGATACCCATTAGGTATTTGTTTTTTTTTGTTTCGAACAAAGCAGCAGTAGTAATCCTTTGTTGGATTTATTTATAAAATTTTCCAGGCAAAGATCAATTTCTAAACAGCCACGAAAGTCATGATTAGAGCTTTTTTTTTCGCGAAATTTGGTAAAAGAAATAAATATTGTATTTTTTTAGTCAAAGACTATACAGTTAAAGAGATTCTTGTTTAAGAATGCAATACCTACGCAGTCGAAAGGCGAGCCTTGTATCGCAGAGCGTTTGTATGTAAATCGAGTGCGTAGGCTCAGCTAGGTCTGGGAGAGTCTAGATTGCAATATCTAGACACTGTTCCTTGAAAGTAATTACCATTTTGTTTTGTTTATTTGTGCGGACATTTTGTTTAGATTTAGACGTTTATCTTTTCTATAATATAATATTCAAAGCTTACTAGTATAGAAAGTGGTAGTAGTAGGTAGTATTTGGTAGGTTCCTCTTAATTTTTTTTAGTAAGTAGTAGAATTCTACTAGCTTACTTGTCAAACAAAGATATAATATTAAGTACCTACGCCTATTTTACCTACTATAAATTTTAAAAAATAAATTAGAATGAATTAGGCTTTTTGATTACGTAGTATCTACCTACTTAAAAACTTAGGTATTCGTCCTTAATAAAATCAAAGCGATAATTCGGAAATATAATTAGATTAATAGACTCAAAGATTTAAAACTTTTACATTAATAATATTGTAAGTAAGTACCTTTTTTAAATTTTATTTTTGACTTTATTATTATATTTTTTTATATACCTACTTCTTAAATTTGCTAATATATTTTAAGCAATTTTTTAAAAGTTTTGTTTGTAGCAAACTAAATTACTTACTTTAAACTGAAATTTCATCATTTAATCCTTACTAATATTATAAATGCGAAAGTGTGTTTGTTTGTTGGTTTGTTGGTTTATTGGTTTGTTGGTTTGTTGGTTTGTCCTTCAATCACGTCGCAACAGGGCTACGGATCGACGTGATTTTTTGCATGGGTATATTTAAGGACCTGGAGAGTGACATAGGATACTTTTTATCCCGGAAAATCAAAGTTTCCGAGGGATTTTTAAAACTAAATTCACGTGGACGACGTCGCGGGCATCAGCTAGTTAAAGATAAAATGATTAAAACGTATTTTTTTCATTTTTTTTATTAAGATATTATAATAAAAATAATGTTATTTTATTTACAAATCTGTCATACAACAACCAAAAAATCGAATTACCAGTAAATCTTTTGCATATTATAACTAATAAATATTATTACAATCTAAACAGAGATACCATCCTTTGCGAACATCGTTCAAACTGTGCTAAGGCGAACGCCTTTCCCTTTGCATTTATTCATAGTGAAATAACAAAAATATCCATAGACAACCACCGCCAGGCACTCTTGACCTTCCCCGCTCCCCGCAGCTCTCTATGACAAGGGCTCTCGCTTTTTCAGCCTTTTTAATAGGTACATACTTATAAAAATTAAGTTTAATTAAAAACTTCAATTTCGATGAATTAAAAACGCATTCGAAAACTTTCTTTTTTTTTGGAAACTGTATTTTAATTATTTTTTACCAATTTTGTAAGAGAAGGAATAGGGACTTAGCAAACTTACGGGCTAAAAACATAGTGCTTTTTTTTCAAAGATAATTATTTATTGTTATAACTTTTCAGTTAAAGGTAGGTACCTAACTTAGGAATTGTCTAACTACCTTTATTTTGTTTCTTGCGAATCATGGAACATAATTAATATTACTATCAATTTTATTTTATCCAGTCACATACTATTAAGATTTTCATTTCATCATTCATTAGCAACCCATCAACGGCTCACTACTGTGCGCAGGTCTCCTCTCAGAGAAGGGTTATAGGCCATAGTCCACCACGCTGGCCCAATGCGAATTGGTGGACTTCACACACCTTCGAGAACATTAAGATACTACCAACTATTAAGATACTATCAAATTACTATTAGAAGGAACCTATGTATTCAGCCATTTTAGGTGTAAAATCAGAGGTCCATTAAATTGATAATGTAAAGCTTTAAAAAGCGCGTAGGCACGTGAGAAAAATAAAAAATACATAGGTATTTAAATTTTAGTGGAATGGATCTATTTCTTATTGGAATTGACCTGTTGGGAGCCCTCGATCAAAGGTATGAACTATGAGGTACTTTACTAAGTAAAATGAGAGTTCTTCTTAAGCTGGTCGCATTTACGCGTAGGTTGTATAGGTTGAAAAATGGCGAGGCCGGCTACAATAGTATGGGGAACGGTGAACCCGGAAGATATATGCGCTTTGGATTTAATCTGTAAGACTAGTTTTTAGATAATCTGTACTTACCTTCGCCTAGAGCAACTACACGAGCTAGAAAATAGATAGCGGTATTTTTTGTTAATTTTAAATTCTCCGAGGTGGTTTCAGGGAACTTTTTTATCCGACAAAGATGAAGGGTTATATAAAGTTCGGCCGTTCAGAGAATGCGTTCCTGACACATTTAGAAAAATATTGTTTACCAAGTTATTTGACACTCAGTTTGGCACAAAATTATAACATTAATTGATTATTGATATAAGTAATCATGTTGTTTTAATGCTCATCAATTGTTAAAACGGTAAACAACCAGCAATAATATTTTTATCGTAACTGCAACGCCATTACAAAGTTACGTCGTCAGTTCAATCGCGACTTGTCAGGAACGCATTCTCTGAACGGCCGTAGTATAGTTTGATCAATCTATGTAACATAAAAATAAAATCTAAATATATATAAGGAAAAGGTGAATGACAGACTGACTGACTGACTGATCTATCTACGCACAGCTCAAACCACTAAACGGATCGAGCTGAAATTTGGCACACGGATATTATGACGTTGACATCCGCTAAGAAAGGATTTTTGAAAATTCAACCCCTTAGGCACGCTTGCAGAAACGCCGGGGTTATCCTTTTAACCCAGAGTTAGCAGCTAACTCTGGGTTATTCTTTTAACCCAGAGTTAGCAGCTAACTCTGGGTTAAAAGGACAGATTTGACAGATTTCATATAAAGCTTCTGTCAAAATTACAAATTTATTCCTGGGTTAACTAACTCGGCGTATCTGCGAGTGGGCCTAAGAGAATAAAAAAGGAGTTTGAAAAATCGAACTTAACGTGAGCGAAGCTGTGGGCAAAAGCTAGTTAAGTATAAAAATCTAATAATAATAAAATTATATTTTATAGCATACCTTCCGACCGATTACACGGCCGGCTACTCCACAGAGACTAATCATCTGTGCGGGAGATATTATAGTGCATAAATTGCACTCTCTATTACCTCACTCTCATAGTCCGATGGGACGGAACTCCGACACGGTACGTGCTCTCCGAGGCACGGGGGCGACACACCTCCAAAATCTAAACTGCGGGCTAGCACTGAAATATGTCTTGACAGAAAACTCCAATACTTACATTTATTTTTTTGCTCGACCCCGGAATCGAACCCGGCACCTCGTCATCCGTAGTCCAACATGCAAACCAATTAGGCAGTCAGTCTATGTAAATGTATTTATGTTTGTATGTTCATATTTATGTATGATATTTTTTTTGCTGGGTTAATTATTATTATTATTATTAGAATCGGGGTCACCGTTTCTTATAAGAATCCAAAGCCCTCTGAAATGTGAGGCAGAAACTCTAACCACTAAATTATTGCTCTCTTCGCCTGTACACTAATACCTATTGAGTTATAATATAGGCAAGCACTTTTATTGATAGTAAACTTTACAAGGCAACTTTATAGGTTCAATAGATAAAACTGATATATTAGGTAAATGTACACGTAATACGTAGACTAACAACCGGCAGGGCATTATGTAAATAAATCCTAGTTCTAAAAATGTTTTAGGTAATTGATTTTAAAAGCACTTTCAAGTTGATTACGATCAGAGATTAGGTTGATTAGGTAGAATGGTAACGTCATCCATTAGGAACAAAACTTGTGGAAATCGGCTATTACAAAAATATATATCTTTCTCTTAATACAACTATGCCAAGACTGTTGTAGGTATGTACAATAAAAATACTGAATTCGATAGAGAATTTCGTATGTACTCTTTGATCTGTCAGAAAACACATTTTACGCATTTATAAACACAGTGATGGAGACATTTTATCCCTTAACATACACTTGCAGTAGGTAAGTATTATATACCTATGCGTGATCTACCCGACCAAAAAAATTGATCGTGTAGTGTTTTCTGAAAGAGTACGAAGCTTTCTATCGAATACACAATAAATAAATCAATATCCAGTCCCCCAATTCGCATTGGGCCAGCGTGGTGGACTATGGCCTATAACCCTTCTTTGAGAGGAGACCTGCGCTCAGTAGTGAGCCGTTGATGGGTTGCTGATGATGATGATGATGAAATCAAATATCCGCGATGACAGTAAAACATTTTTGCATTTACACAAAAAAATCGGCTTTTTAAATTGCTTATTTTGTTCGTTCAATTTTTAACTATCAATTCGCATGAAAAAAAATTCATCACGTCTGCATTTTGGACGCTTCTGCACGGAATAGGGATCATGTATACTTTCCCGTTTTTGGCTTAAGTTTTTGGCTTTAATCCGACCAGGTGGTCTTCGGTCAGATATTTTCCATTGAATTATGAGCTATAGGAGGTCATATTTACCACTCCTTATTAAATGGCAAAAGTACTACATCTTTCGTCTTTTTAAGGTCTGTAGGGTTTCAAGATCTTACATACAACCATACTACTTCCTACTAATATCACAAATTACCAAAGTTTGTAAAGACGGATGGATGGATGGATGTATGTATTTTACTCTTTCACACAAAAATACAGGACGCATTTTGACGTAACAGCCTATTTACCTATAGTTGCATCAGAATAGCACATATAGGCTACATTTTATCCTGCAAAATTAAAGAATTCCCGCGGGAATCAAAAAACCTTAATCCACGCAGACGAAGTCGCGGGCATCATCGAGTTATGATTAGAATAAAATAAATTTCATCTTTAATTCGAAATCCAAAATTATTTGTTTCATGAAGACAAACTTGTGGCTCTTATGACAAGTTTACTAATAAAACACTGTTAATTTCATTTCATACATAAACACAATTGGTATTGGAATTGGTACACACCAATTCTTCAAAAAAATTGCCCTCCTTTGGTATTCTTGTAAAAATAGGCACCAATATTCGATATCCCACCGACCTGGAAAAACCTTCACGCTTTTGTTACTCGTATAATAAAAACCCTGAATGGGTATCCCATTATTCTAATACAAGGTATCAGGACAGTATTCAATACACTATGGACGCCCAATAAAGTATGAACTCTAGAAAACGGCCCGTTACTCTTAGTACATGATTTATACTTACATCTATGTCATATTCATATATCGCGGCGTGGCATCTAGGAAATAATTCTACAATATCTTTCTTAAATGTATGAGTGTACGCATTCTTCACAAACATGCAAAAACCACGCACACTCACAAACGCCAATGCAGAAAAGATCCTGTACGTATACAGATATCTAAGCGCAGTAGGGCTGCCAAATTTACTATAGAGTATTGTCCTAAAAAGATTTGTCCGATTTCTGTCATCGGTTGTCAAAGTGTTAAGTTTATACATTGAAGCTCCATCAGTTTTAAATAATAAAAAGTGGTATAAAGTACCTTAAAGCCAGTGATTTATGTTAAAACAAGTAGTGCAAGTGCCAATCCATCGAATTCACTAGTTTTAACAAAAGAAACTTTGTTATAACTACGTTGAAACATCACTAGTTTTCGAAATTTATTTAACATTTTATGAATCATCAACCGCTGCTGTCAACTAGCATTGACATTTACTGGACAGTACCTGACAAGCAGGGTGAGCTGCCAACCTTAAGAATACGAATATCGCCACAGACAAAAAGCAGTACAATAATATTACGTTCCGCTTTAAGTATAAAAGATTCAAAATATAATTTGTATATTTTATTACAAGAAACAAGTTAACGTTATGGATCTCAATCTACAACAATTATTTCTAAAGTTAAAGCTCGAAATGGAGAATCAAACGAAAGAAATTACAACTAAATTAACGGAAAAAATTGACGAAAAGCTTCAGCCAATCATCGAAGAAAATAAAAACTTAAAGATTGAAATAAATAATTTGGAAAAGAAAGTAGCTTGGTTAGAGAAGGATAGAAAGAAAAACAATATTATAATATTTGGAATGGAAGAGTGCGAGAAGTCCAACAAACAATTAATTGCAAACGTCATAGATGAAATAAAAAAGTTAGAGATAGAATTAAATATACAAGAAATAAATTCTGCATATCGAGTTGGAAAGACAACAGTTGGTAGTAATAAAGCTCGGCCGATCGTAGTAACGCTTGCTAACACATGGAAGAGAAATGACATTTTAAAAAACAAAAAGAAATCAAAAATAATTTATATAACAGAAGATTTCTCGAAAGAGGTATTAGAAAAAAGGCGCTCGTTACAAGCTCAATTGCAAGAAGAGAGGAAAAGAGGGAATTTCGCTTACATAAAATACGATAAACTAATAATAAAGAACAATAAGAGTCACGAGAAACGAAAGCGTACCCCATCTACGCCATCGAGCTCTAATGCTTCTTCTTCACAAAGTCCAAACGTGACAGAGTCTAAGAACAACACACCAACATCAAAATTTAGTAGAGTAAATGCTTTCGATCTAATGCGGAATCGATCTAATTCTCATAACCAAGGCACAGACCAAAACAAGTAGCAATCACCCTCACTCGGCAACCGAACTGTTAAAAACAAAATTAAGAATAACTACAAAAATTCTCCTCCAAGCCGATTGGTCATCGTGGAGGAAAATGACCAACACCCTCTAAATTTAAATAGTAACTCCACAATTAACTACCCTTCTAAAAAAGACAAATATATATACATATCAACACTAAATGTACGATCCATTAGCTCACCTGAAAGGCTACTTGAATTTGAAAAAGCACTCGACGATATTAAATGGGACATAATAGGTCTAAACGAAGTGCGTAGAATGGGGGAGTGTATTGAAGAATATGACAACTACCTTCTATATCATAAAGGAGAAACACCAGGCCTCTACGGAGTTGGTTTTCTATTAAGAAAATATCTGTCTTCAAAAGTAGAAGAAATAATTGGTATATCCGAACGAATAGCAATCTTAAATATAAAACTACCAACATCAGTAAAAGATGAATCATGGACAATTGTACAAGTGTATGCTCCCACTGAACCTACAAATAAAGAAGAACGTTTGAAAACAGAAGAATTTTTCGAAAAATTACAATCGATCAACCATTACATGAAAAAGAATGTTATAGTTATGGGTGATTTCAATGGCAAAATAGGACAATGTAAGCCTGGTGAAGAACACATAATAGGCAAATCTAGCTATGGGATACGCAGTAAAAATGGTGATAAGATTATCAGTTATGCCTTACAAAATAAACTAACAATTCTCAACAGTCAATATAAAAGAAAACCTAAGAAAAAATGGACCTGGGTGTCACCTAATGGAAATCATAAGAATGAAATTGATTTTATTATGACAAATAAAGCGAGATGTTTTTCTAATACACATGTTTTGAACCATTTTAATTTTAATACCGACCATAGAATGGTAAGAGCTTCACTACAAATAGTCCCAGTCAAGAAGTCGAGAAGGAATTATAAAAACACCAAGCAAATACCTATAATAGAGGATTATAAGAAACTACAAAATAATCTATCCATAGCTCTAAACCAGGAAGGAAAAAAATATGAAGATGTAGAAGAACAATATAATTCATTAATATCTAACCTTATAAGGGAAACAAAAAAATGTAAACCGAAACGAAAGACCTTATCAGAAGAAAGTGAGAAATTGATAGAACAAAGGAAACAGTTGATTTCATCAAAAAAAGATAAAGCCACTAAAACTAAAATTGCGGAACTAAGTAAAAAAATAAGATCCCAAATACGTAAAGATATAACTCAGAAAAGAAATAAAACTATACAAGATCACATTATCAAAACTGGAGGAGTAAGAAAAGCACTAAAAAAATTGATAAACAAAAAACATTGGATGATTAATCTCAAGAGTAAAACTAATAGAATAACTAGGAATAGGGAAGAAATAATAAAAATTGCAGCTGAGTTCTACCGTGATCTGTACAAAAGTTCCAGAAGTGATCGAAACTTAGCGGAAAATGTTAAAGACAATGAATATAATATTAATAAAGACAATGAACCCCTACCGGAGATCCTTCTTAGTGAAACTATTTCAGCTATCAAATCACAAAAAAACGAAAAAGCACCAGGACCTGACCAAATATCAAATGAGATGCTCAAAGCAACCTTACCAATAATAGCACCCAAGCTCACTGAAATATTTAATCAAATCCTGAAGACTGAAAACATTCCAGTAGACTGGACTAAATCAACTATTGTATTGATTTATAAAAAAGGTGATAAAAACGATATTGGAAATTACAGACCGATAAGTTTGATGGCAAATATATATAAAATTTTCTCCAAGATATTATTATCTAGAGTCTCTAAGGTATTAGACGAGAACCAACCCAAAGAGCAAGCAGGCTTTAGGACAAAATTCTCGACAGTAGACCATATACACACAGTAAAACAGATATTAGAAAAATTTAAAGAGTACAACTGTGTATATTATCTAGGTTTTGTCGACTACAACAAAGCTTTTGACTCGCTAGAACATAATGCAATATGGAACGCTCTTAAAGTGCAAGGAGTACATGGTAAAATTATAAATATTTTAAAGAATATATACTCCAAAAGCACAGCTTGTGTAAAATTGGATAAAGCAAGCAACGAGTTCCCAATAGAAAGAGGAGTCAGGCAGGGAGATCCTATATCTCCAAAACTGTTCTCAGCAGTATTGGAAATGATATTCAGAAACCTTGAATGGGAAAAGGAAGGACTCAATATAAACGGGGAAAACCTAAACCATCTACGATTTGCGGACGATTTGGTGCTATTTTCTGAGTCTTCAATAAAACTTGAGCATATGCTACAACAATTGTCAGACGAAAGCGTTAAAGTAGGTCTCACAATGAACGTCAATAAAACTAAAATAATGACAAACTCGGAGAGAAAAGAAATCAAAGTAGATGGCAAAATAATTGAATATGTAGACGAATACGTTTACTTAGGGCATTTATTATCAATCAAAGACTGTATGACAAAAGAAATCGACAGAAGAGTTACGAACTCCTGGAAAAGTTATTGGTCGCTCAGCGAAGTGATGAAAAACAAGCATATTCCCATTAAGGACAAAAGAAAGGTTTTCAATACTTGCATACTACCATGCTTAACTTATGGATCACAAACATGGGCCCTAACTGAGAAAAATCTCACAACATTAAGAACTTGCCAAAATTCTATAGAAAGAAGCGTCATAGGTGTTAGATTGAGAGACAGAATGAAGCTAGAGGACATAAAGGAAAAGACTAAATTTAAAAATGTAGGAAAAATTATTAAACAGCAAAAATGGCGATGGGCAGGCCATATGATCAGAGATAATTGTGAAAAATGGACGAAAAAAGTAACGGAGTGGTACCCCCGAAACGGAAAAAGAAAAAGAGGCAGACAATCAAAAAGATGGGAGGATGACATCCGAAACTTAGTCGGAAGTATGTGGACTCGTCTAGCCAAAGATAGAACAACATGGAAAAATTTAGAGGAGGCCTATGTCGAGGGACACGCAGAAGTCAAAACTTTTAATATTTAATTTTTGTATTGAAATGAAATGCTGCTGCAATAAAGGCTATTTTTATTTATTTATTTATTTATTTTTATTATTGTCCTAAAAAGAACTCCTAATGACTTTCTAATATGGAAAAACAATAATTATACTTCATTATAAGACAAATTTATCATAGTGAGAAATTCTATTTTTTCTTAATAAGGTACTTAATCAATTCCTTCCTTGACCCGATTGTTGTTTTAATTTCCTTTTTGAAGTGATAACGTCTTATAAATCGATGAATACCGGCTGCAAGCACGAAAAAGTGACACGTTCCGGCTGCGCCTGAGGGTGCAAGCGAGAGCGCGGAACAAGCGATAGAGAGGCACGATCGGCCCAAGCGTTGGCTTGTGACCGCGCCGCCGCCCGCCAGTCATAGTCAATGTTTCTTTATCACGTAAAACTATCGTCCGTAAACCGACTTTACAGACAACCAATTTTTTTTATTAGTTGCCTAACGCTGCCTATTGTAGGTACCTACTCTGTTTTTTTATTTTTTGCTTATATATTTGGTGTCCAATAAAAAATATTTCATTCATTTATTGGTTTTATTAATTTAATAAAAAAAATGGCATTGAATACACATATTTTATAAAAAAAAATTTGAAGTAATAATATTTACAATAGATCTATTAATATGCCTTCTTGCAAAGCCTTACAATTTTTTAGAAGAAAATATTCTTAAAAAAAAAATATGGTGGCAGCCCTAACGCTGCGTGTGTGTGCGTGCGTGCGTTGACCCCCGCATTTGCTTGCAGTACAGGCTAAAAGTATGCGTCGGTTTTATTATGTACTTATTTTAAAAATGAACGCGGTCAAGTTGGGTTAGGTCGCGGTTGAACTCCGGTTTCGGGTTATTCGGTGAACGACCGGGTCTCGGGGGCGATGGCCAATGGGCCAATGAGGGCCAGCCAATGAGATCGATTACGTAACATTGATGGTCATCGGGATTTGGCAGTAATTTGTTACTTGACCTGTGATTCTCGGTCCCATAGTTTGACGAACACTTTGGCAAAACGCTGTAGCCTTATAGGTATGTGGAATGTCCTGGATATGTTTCCCAGTGACGCCAATTTGGGAATTTAACATTTCTTTATCAGCTCAGGTCAAGCGGAAATATCCTAAAAAAAGCCGCTCCAAATTAAATTGAATATCCCCGGATACCGACATCTTAATGTGCTTTCCAAGACATGGAGGACTTACGGAACTCCAAAGTCGGTAACCCATCTAGTTACCTACTTGGGTCAATGTTGCTTAACCGACGCTATCGATTGATGCGCTGTCGCAAATAGTAGGGAAGCATTTCGTCGCTCAATAACATCTCTTCACTTCCTACAATTAAAAAAATTGGTTGTCTGTAAAGTCGGTTTACGGACGATAGTTTTACGTGATTGACGATGACTGGCGGGCGGCACAAGCCAACGCTTGGGCCGATCGTGCCTCTCTTTCGCTTGTTCCGCGCTCTCGCTTGCACGCTCAGGCTCAGGCGGAACGTGACACTTTTTCGTGACGTTATGACGTCAAAAAAAATATGGAAATTTGTGGTCGCCTAGAATCAGGACTCCTAGATACAAGAGCCACAAGACTATGAAAAGTGGAAATCTCTACAAAAGAGTGGACGTCCATCATTGAGGACAATGATCTCGAGGGAATTTGATAATACTTTGGACCACTGAGCTTGACCCTTGATCTTGGGCCCATAGTAAGTGATGATGCAATTTAAGACGGAACGCAGTGACCTGGATATTGGTATAGCAATATTGCCTAATTGGCTTATACATACCGAAGTAATCATACCACATGACCCTTTGGTATACCAGAGATCTGACGACCTCCCTGGCGCAGTGGTGAGCGCTGTTGTCTTATAACTGGGAGGTCCCGGGTTCGATTCCCGGCGGGGTCAATTTGGGAATTGATAATTTCTGAATTGTCTCTGGTCTGGTCTGGTGGCTTTGGCCGTGGCTAGTTACCACCCTACCGTCAAAGACGTGCCGCTAAGCGATTTAGCCCGGCACGATGGCGTGTAGAAACCAATTAGAGGTATGGGTTGAATGTTCACTGCCATACCCCTTCCAATTTAGCCCGCTACCATCTTAGACTGCATCGTCATTTACCATCAGGTGAGATCGCAGTCAAGGACTAGCTTGTCATCGATTAAAAAAAAAAGATTAGCTTAAGAAGTAATAGATTGCTATAATATTATGTTATACTTAGAATTAAATCTAGTTATTTTATGTCTTTCAGATGTTACGCCTATACACCTATATACGATCTACCGGAAAACAGTAGGTACAACTACGCGAAAAACACTTAAAACCTGAAAATTTTGCCACTTATTTATATATTACTAGCTTTTGCTAGCGGCTTCGCTCACGTTAAGTTCGATTTTTCAAGCCCCTTTTTACCCTCATAGGGGTTGAATTTTCAAAATACTTTCTTGCGAATGCCTACGTCATAATAGCTATTTGTATGCCAAATTTCAGCCCAATCCGTCCAGTGGTTTGAGCTGTGCGTTGATAGATCAATCAGTCAGTCAGTCACCTTTTTTTTCTTTTATATATTTAGATAAATAAGATTTTATGATTTTTTTTATTTTAATGCTGGAAATAAATATTACGAACCAGAATAATAAAATACAATGCATATTATGTTGTCAATTTGAACAATAAAACATAATTAGCAATCCTAGTAACGCCATCTACAATTATTTTTAGCGTTAGTCTAGGGATAGGTTCTCTAATTTACTTTTGGGTAAATCAGTGCTGTCAATTTCCAATAAAGTTAAAATGATCATCTTTTCCTTTTTTAGGGTTCCGTACCCAAAGGGTACCAACGGGACCCTATTACTAAGCCTACGCTGTCCGTCCGTCCGTCCGTCCGTCCGTCCGTCCGTCCGTCCGTCCGTCCGTCCGTCCGTCCGTCTGTCAGCGGGCTGTATCTCGTAAACCGTAATAGATAGACAGATGAAATTTTCACATATTATGTATTTCTATTGCCGCTATAACAACAAATAATAAAAATTAAATTAAATTGAAAAAATTAAATTAAAATATTTCCATGGGTACATGAAAATATTTTAATTTAATTTTTTTTAACGGATTACGGAACCCTAAAAGAGCGAGGCCCGACTCGCACTTGGCCGATTTTTTTTACCTAGATGTGAAACCTACCTATGTGGTAATACTTACATACATATTATGTGAAATGACCATGTAGCTCGAAGAAAACATTTAAAAAATTGTATCAAAACAATAAAATATCTATTTTATCTTCCCAGGAAAATTATAAAAGTAATAAATTCATGCCGCACCCGTAACTTGGACACCAGATACCTACTAAAAACCGTTCTAGGAAATAGCCTATTTAAAAACCTAGGCTAACTAGATGTTTCTAACAACACTAAGGTTAGCGCAGACTACGACGGGTCGCAACGCGCTGATCTTAGAAAATAATTAGCATGAATACGGTCTCCCTCATTAGTCAAGTGGCTAGTTTGTTCAGATGTGGATTAAGAGTTTTTGGGTGAGAGTCCCAGTTAGAGCTCAAAAACAAAATTGTTGCATTTTTCTGTAAAGCAATTTTGCAGCCTGGATCTAGATATTTTACGGTATTGAATACACGTCTGTGTTCCGGAGAGCACTTTACGCCATCGTCGGTCCTGCGCATAATCTCTTTCAAGAAGGATTTTCGTAGATGTTATGATAATTTGAAAGTTTCAAATTTTTAAATTAAAGCATTACTCAGATACAGAGTTTCGAAAATTGCATCAAAACAAGACGGATTGTCATACCATCGCATTATGAGAGAGAAAAAACTAGCAGCAAATGCGCACAGTAAAAGATAAAATCAATATTTTGCGTTTGTTTTATTCCCAAATGTGTGTTCGCCTTAACTCAACCATTTGCCATAAAACTTCCATTCAAAGACTCCAAGATAAACTAGCGATTTTATGTGCTGTTTTATGTAATGGAAATTATTTTAACTGGCATTTTTATTCAGGACAAGATAGCCCTAGACTGCGTGCTCACGTGATAGTAAGTGACGATGCAGCCTAAGATGGCTAGCTTAAGAAGGGGTATAGCAGTTTTAATTAAACCCTTACCTCTAATCACGGAAATAGATAGAACTTAAATACATTTTTTATTTTTTTTTAAATCAACCAACTTCAAACGCCACAAAAGTTTAGTAAACGGAATTCATGCCCCAATTTATTTCACCTCTGAGGATGGCCTATCCGCTTAAAAAAGAATCATCAAACGGTAGACCGTACACAATTTGGCGAAGACATCGCGATAGCATTCATACAAGTACAAAATAATATATAAAAATTCTTAGTAAAAAAAACCGAGTTCAAACGCCACTGAAAAAGTATAAAATAATTTCAGTTTGTACACGTATGTTGAAGTCTAGGAAACAGGCTGCTTGTTTAACCCCCGACTTAAAAAGAGGGGTGTTATATATTTAATGTGTGTATATGTATTTGAGGATCTGGAGAGTGACCTAGGCTACTCTAGGTATATCCCAGAAAATCAGAGTTCGGACGAAGTTGCGAACATCAGCCAGTCTTCCTAAAATTCTAGTTTTTAGGGTTCCGTACCTCAAAAGCTAAAAAAGGAACCCTTATAAGATCACTCTCTTGTCCGTCTGTCCGTCTGTCTGTCCGTGTGCCACCACCGATTTTCTCAGGAACGGGTGTGCATAGCAAGTTGTAATTTATACCAGATACTGTGAGTTCTATAGTCCCTATTAGGTGTATAAAAAGCAAGGTCCTGAGTCAACACGATAAAGAGATATGGGCAGCAAATTTAGATTTTCGCGAAAACTTTTACGTACTTTATGGTACCAAAATTTACCTTAAGAGCGCGTGTAACCCCAAAAAAAAATCAGATTTCGCGATGAGATAAAACATAGCCACAACCTCATGTGAGGCGCGACAAAAGAAAGCGTTTTGCGCGGAATAGGAGTGTAGTAAGCGCCAAATACTTTGTAACTTGTAAAATATTCATTTTCTTTTCAATTCACTAGGCTACTCTCTTGATATTATCAATTGGAATTTAATGTAAAAATTTTGGCTCTGTAATATGCAACACATTGAAAATAAATGAATATTGGTTAAAAATTAGACCTAACTTCGTGATTTTTTATTATCGAACAAATTTCATCATTTTATGTTTTTGCCCAAACACGTCCCTTGGCAGTATGATGTAATTCTTGCGTGTTTTTTTTTCGGATAGTTGAAACTTGATTCACTACTGTAAAAATCAAATCTGTTTACTGTTAACGAGCGCACACCACTCTTAATTTTCAACTTTATTTTTCGGAATTTTCCTTTTACTTGTACTGTAAGAGACTGCTTTTAACCAAAATTGACAATTCTAGGTCAACCGGAAGTACTTACCCTATAGGTTTTAGGTCGAGAACCGAGAGAAGAGGTTTAAGGTAGTTCCCGTTGACCTAGAACCACGATATTTTGCAAAAAGCAAGGTCTTACAGCACAAATAAACGAAAAATTCCAAAAAATAAAAAAAGTTGAAAATTATATATAATAATAATAATAAAATGGCGGTATAATGTGTAGGTATGGAACTCTCGGCGCAAGAGTTCGACTCGCACTTGACCGTTTTTATTAATTCAAACTGTCTGTCCAGGTGAACGTCCATACAAGTGTCACTTACCGGAGTGCGGGAGAGCGTTCATCCAGCTCTCCAACCTGCAGCAACACCTTCGCAACCACGACGCGCAAGTGGAGAGGGCCAAGAACAGACCCTTCCACTGTAACATCTGTGGGAAGGGGTTCGCTACTGAAAGCAGCTTGCGAACTCATACGGCCAAGGTCAGTATTTTTTGATGTGAGACATCTATAGCGGCAGGTCAGACCGACTCTTATGTATATAGTATGTATGTAGTTACCGAGATCAACTGAAACGTAGACCACCCTCCAGTATAATCTATAATTTCGTCGATGGTATCATGTCCTCACTGCATACGGTTATTTCGTGCAAAAATAGGGTACATCAGCCACATCAGGGCACACGAGCGAAGCCCGTATTGAACTCTTCAAAGTTAGCAGAGATCCAGTCGCTGTTGCCGAAATCAGCAATGAAGTAATTTATTTATTTATTTATTTAATGATGTATGTAGTAGTATGTATGTATGTAGTACGAAACAGTGTTGTTTACTACGGTAAACGTAACTTACTTAAAAGAAATAATTTTAACAATAAAATATGTCTGATAGTGATAGTTTAGACAGTGAAAGTGAGCAGCCTCTTGCAAAGAAAGCAAATTATAATTAGAGTGTGTATTAAATAAATAACACACATAAATTTTATGTGTGTACTAAGCTCGATATTACCTGTACAAAATAATTCCGATGTTTAACATCTGCCAGGCGTCCTGCGACGGCTCACAATTCTTTTTTTTTATTGGCTCGCGGTTGACGACAATACATGATGCAAAACACTTATGAAGTCTAGGTTTGAGCGCACTTGCCTAGAAAATGCCTATTCAGTCTTGCCTTGACGGTACTCAAATTATACGTGGCTGGGAACACAGACGCCGGAAGTGCGTTCCACCCTTAGACGTTCGCACACCGTACCGGAAGTATTGAACACTTCTTGGATTCAAACTTTTGTCTTTGGAGGAGGAAAATCCCTCATGGATACCGTCAGCTAGCATAGCCTGACTATTGCTGAGGGTCGTGACCCCTTCCCATTATTCATAATAATTGTAGGAGTATTCTTGGGATAATAATACGGTGGTTTCCCAGAACCTCCGCATACGACTCTACTAAGAGCACGAGATTTCGACTCTTAAGTTTAACGGCTACTTACAGAATATGTTAGTGATAAATGATAATAAATAGGATTGACGGCTTAACATGCTCTCCGAGACAAAAGATTCCTTCTTGATTTTAAGGTGATGGTGAATCAATAATTTAAAACATGCAGGAAACAAACTTCTCAGTCCGTTTCATCAACAACAAAAACAAGAAATCTTTAAAATTTGTGAAACTTAGTATAAAAATGGACCTGGAATTGTTAAGACTTACCAATCTTTAATCGATTATAATACTGGTTTTGCTTTTTACAATGATCACAATATTATTTTTATACCATTAGACAATAGGTAGGTACTTGATTTGAATCTATGCTAATTTGAAAAAAAATAGTTTAATAATAGCAATACTATTTTCAAACTAAAACATCTACTGTATTTCAACTTAAAATGATCTTAACATTCTTATTTGAAAACAAAAAACTGCATTCATTTGAATGAGATTTATCATAATTCTTTTAATTTAACTATGTGACCTATTTTTACACTAAATAAAAAACAATAGCAATTAGCAACATTGATAAAAAAGTAGGCCAATGGCGATACACTAATATAAAATGTTAGAAAAAAATCGATATTAAATATTATTATTAAATGCAATTACTAAATAGAAATATAATTTAAATAAAAGAAATACAGTAACGTACAGTGCAATTGTACATGTGAATTTTACACGGTATTTAGGTTTATTACCTCTTATATACAACAATAATGAATTTTGTTTCATTTTCAGTATTATTTTATTTATACTATAAATATAATTGCTTGAAATATACCTAACTCTTCAATTTTTCCCCATCAATACTTAGCAACACGTTTATCTTTCTCTACAAATCTTTCCGAGATCGCAATATTAATCGAGTTTTATTTTATACTAGATGCCCACGACTTCGTCCGCGTGGATTAAGGTTTTTTAGGTCCCGCAGGAACTCTGTAATTTTCCGGGTTAAAAGTAGCCTATGTGTTAATCCTGGGTATGAGCTATCTCCATTCCAAATTTAAGCCAAGTCGGTTCATTCGTTGTGGAGTTCTAGAGTAACAAACATCCATCCAAACATCCATCCATACATCCTCACAAACTTTCGCATTTATAATATTAAGTAGGAAGGATAATAGAATAGTAGGAAGTAGGATTGCTTCAAATAGCAATCATTATAATTATGACTTTTAGAATAATATTTTTTTTTACTTTGCTAACTAAAGTATGTAACTTTATTGCACAAAAATAGCACAAGAGGCGGACAGCATTTTCTACCAGTCTACCTTTAGAGGTGCGACAACACGTTTAGGTGTGCAAAAAGAGAATATTACCTAGATATGATAAATTAGAGGTCCCAAGGTGCTGGAGTAGCGACCCCGCACCGGGAATAGCAGTGTTGGCAGACCCCCCACTAGGTGGACCGACGTGATCAAACGAGTCGCAGGGAGCCGCTGAATTCATGCGGCGCAAGACCGAAGCCTGTAGAAGTCCATGCAGGAGACCTTTGTCCAGCAGTGGACGTCTACAGGTTGATAAAGAAGAAAGAAGATGATAATCATATCGATATATAGATAAACCAAAATATAGAATAGAATAGAATAGAATGTTTTTTTATTCAAATAAACTTTTTTACAAGTGCTTTTGAATCGTCGATGAGTCTACCACTGGTTCAGAATGCCCTTCCTGCCGAGAAAAAACCAGCAAGAAACTCGGCAGTTGCTCTTTTCAAAACAAGTTTACAATATAGATACTATGCTATGTATGCAGTGTTTCCACAATGAGGGGAAGTTCCACAAAAGCATACCTAATTATAATTCAACATGTGTTAACATGTGTTGATTAAATTATTTATATATTACATAACATGAATCTTGATTTTCTTTTAGTCGATAATTTATATTTTGTTCAAAATCCAAATTCCCTTTGGCTGTTATTTATTATTTTGAGGCTGTATTTTAATTTTCAAAATTCCCTTTCGATGTAAGTGTTTGTTTTTATTCGATGACGCTAATATTTGCACTATGCCCGCATCGCTCCGGTGGACAGGAGCTTCAGCTGCACCTTGGTGTTTTGCAGCAACACGCGGCCCTCATGATAGGGGGCGCCACCGCCACACCTTGCCCAATATGCCACAAAGTCGTATTCGGGGGCGAAGCCCTCGTTGAACACATGAAGAATACGCATAAGGACCCCAATGCGTCCGGCGTTGCGAGTAAGTGTTCCGACTTCTGGTTGATCGGTTTTCGCGTCGTCTTCGGAAGTAATTTCATCTATTTTTATCTTTAAATAGATGATATTTCTTAACATTGTTGATCTCATAAGGCTTTATATTCATAAGTTGTTGTTAAGTTATCTCTTTTGTTGATTTATTTTTGGCATTCTCTTTGGAGCTTACTTTACTGCAATCGAATCCATTGCATCAAATTTAACAGAAGAGATATTTAGTATGTAAGATTCGTCGCTGGAAGTTTATAGTTTACAAGTTTATTGATGTTACTATATCTTTAATTTATTTGAAGGAAAATATTTGCCCATTTATGATTTGAAAAGCTTCCAGTGGCTCAAAGCCATCAGGGGTGTTGGTTTTATATTGGTAAAACCAAAAACGTATCGTTTCCATAAGTTAAGCCGTAACTATAGTGGAAGGCACGTCATCTGTGGCATCGTCTGTTATTGTTTCTGCTTTAATGGAAGGGTAGTCTGTTTTGCAAACATTTCTTGCTTCAAACGATTCTTCGGATGGTGTGCATACTTTATTATCATAACATGTTTTGTTTATATATCTTATATAGCTTTGTTTTCCATATTTTCAACAGCCGTCGTTTCAAAGCCATCAGCTTAATTTGTTTTTGTTGTTTCTACCTTTCTATCACTTTCGTTTTGAATTATTTGAATGATTGCAATAATTTTAATTTATTTTTATTTCAATCAATTCTTAGTCATTTCATTTTATTAAAAGTCTCTAGTAAAGTTTTCTTTAAGTTTTCTTTAATTTTTATGTCTTAGTTAGTCATAATTTCAGTTTCTATGAATTAGTTTATCTTTATATTTTTGATTACGTTAACTTTAATTATAAGTTACGATGACTTTTACTGAAATACAGTTCCCAATAAGCAAATTATTTATTGGATCATTGATAACATAACAACGTTCCATGGTTCAGGAAGATTTATCATCTGAAAAACCTACATCTTCATAAAACGATTCAGTAAAACTCACCGTCTACAACACTACACTAACATGGAAACTAACCGGTATTTTTTTCTTTCTCCCCCCTCTAACCCACTAACCTGCCCATTCCCTGGTGATGATGGTAGGCCCTCCCGCCACATCACCATACCCGGCGCAAGCTAAACCTGTTGATCCTTATATAGCGAAGCGGCGGACGGCTAACCACCCGTGTCCTGTTTGCGGAAAGCATTATGTCAACGAAGGTTCCCTGAGAAAGCACCTGGCCTGTCACCCCGAAACCCAGCTCACCAGCGGCCTCCGAATGTGGCCGTGTTCTGTCTGCCAAGCTGTGTTTACTCATGAAAGTGGTAGGTTTTCCAGTCAATTTTTTTTTTATAAATCGTAGAAAACCCAGCGGAAGCATCACTTAGCTGCGATGTCACTAATTGTCATGATGTTATAATAACTGTCTGTGCATAGGTAAACGTAGGTATATAATGCGGGCATCACACTGAGCCAAACACTCATTCTGGATGTTGTGGCGATTTAGAAATTAAATTGCTACAGTAAAACTTATCTAACTTAACCTTACCATACCTACTTATCATGCCCCTGTAAAAAGGCGCCAATAGTACTGGTTAGCGTTAGACCTTTTGCAATCCTGATCTGTTTCCTTTGCGAAAAATGAGAAATGAGCTATCATCGATTAACCGCGGTGAAACATCGCGTAAGTACATTTTTTTTGCAGTAACACTCCGTGGCCACAAGGATTCACAGCAAATGTGTAACTCTCATTTTAATTGTGTAATGACGAAATACTCAATATATTGCAGGTCTCCTATCCCACATGGAGCATATGAGAATGGAGCCGAAACACCAGTTTGCTGCACAGTACGTACTCTCGCGGGCGGCCGCGGAGAGGCGAGAGCGCGACATCCTCGCCGCCGTGTCCGCGTCCGCCGGCGGCTCCGGCCTGCTCAACCTGGCGCCGCCCTCCCCGGCCCACTCGGACTCCTCCTCCAACGGCCGCCTCTCCTCCTCAGCGGGCTCCGAAGCCGGCGCGGCGGTCAACAAACTCTCCGACCTCCTCCGATCAGCGAACAACGGTCACCAAGCGTACGGAGACGAAAGAGTGGCAGCCATCGCCGCCGCAGCCGCGAACATGATGGCGCAACCCGGCGAGGGAGCGAACGCTGTCCAAGTCGCCGCAGCGAACCTAGTTACGGCCATGCGTCAGCAGTTAGCCAGGGAACCGCCCGCGCAACCTCCCCCGGAAACACCTCCAGCGCCGACCGAAGCAGCGCTTCGGATCCAACAGGCGGAAGCTCTGTTGCGGAGTCAGGCTGAAGCATTAAGACTGGCAGTCTCCCAAGCGGCGGCAGCGCATAGCAATGAAAGTCCGAGCCCCTTGAGACACAACGGAGGCTTTCCACAAGCGAACGACGCGAGTGGGCAGCTGTCTCCTGAACTGGTGGAGGCGTTCAGAATCGCTCAGGAGCAACGGTTGGAGCAAGCGCTGAGGTTGCACGATCCGAGAATGCTCGGGTTCAATTTGCCGTCGCCGGTGCAGCAAGCGGCGCAACAGGCTGTCGCTGCGCAGGCGGCTCAAGCGGCGCAGGCGGCGCAAGCTCAGGCTCAGGCTGCTCAGGCCGCTCAGGCCGCTCAGGCTGCTCAGGCGGCCCAGCAAGTGGTTCAGCAGCAACATCAGATGCATCAAGCCGCCCAAGCCGCTCAAGCCGCCCAGGCCGCTCAACAAGCGGCGCAGCAAGCGGCTCAGCAAGCAGTCCACCTACAGCAGAACCCTCAGCCATGAGATTTCACCTATTACTAATCCGACGCGATTTCGGCGCTTAAGCTTTTATATTAAAATAAAAATTCAATTATCAAACCGATTTTCAGTTCTTAGCCACTTTCAAAACGTGGAAAAATACTTATTATTTTCAACGGAGCGTGAAATGAAATCGCCTCAGATTAGTGATTGAGTTCGTTTTTCTTACAACAGCCATGTTTTTTCCGAGGAAATATTTCTTTTTTTTACGTTCGCGTTACGGTCGAATAAATACTAAAAACTTAGATAGAACTAACTGTTGTAAATAGAAACGTTTAGTGAAAAAAAACAAATTTCTCTGTAAATATAATAAGAGTACCTTTTAAAAATAGTTGAATGAACAAATTGGAACAGAAACTCGCCCGAACAAATAATTAGATGTAGACAGGGTTGCCAACGGTCCTGTTTTTGTGGACACGTCCTAGTTTTGAGGGTGTACGAGGTGGATATGAAGTACTCGTTTTTTTTGGCACATTAGTAATTTTACCTTCTATCAAATCGCTAAATTAGGCAATTTATATGTGCTCAAAAATTTAAAAAATGACACTGACTAAAAAAAACTTGAGATTCAAAAACATAAAAAAAAAACTCTTTTGCGTTCCACATTAAAATATAATAAATAATAAATAACCTACCTTAGACCCCGATCAAAAAGTTGGACATGGCAACCCTAGATGTAGAGGATATTAATTGATAATAAAATCAGTGCAATCTTCAATAAATATTTGTTTGGTTGTTTGAGTGTTTATTAATATGAATAATATATTTATTTTTTATTAGCTTTATCACAGAACAATGTATTTTTTAGCTTAGTACAAACTTTTGGATGTGCCAAACGGTTTAAGCACGTTTTTTCGCATTTAGCGAACCCTTGCAATAATTAGTTGCATTAAGTTTCCAATTTAATTTTATTCTTTAGAATCTTTAGATGAATTCTAATAATAAGATACATTGTCACGGTAGCAAAGAAGAAAATATATTAATAATTATATTATTTCTTTGTTTTGAAGTTTATAAATGTCTAAATTATTTGTTAACTTTTATTCAGAAATCGAAACAAATAATTTATACATAAATAAAATAAATTGTCTGCCGTGAGTGATTGTTTTATAGTAAAAGAATTTATTTTATCTATTTTTTGCGCAATAACACGTCTCATGCTAGTCACGTTTTGAACGCACAATATGTTCTATTTTATGTTCATCTTCCAAATTAATTTTATTTTATTTTCCATTAATTTTTATTCTTGGCTTATAATTTTATTTTTTTAATGCCATATTAGTTATAATTATTGTAAATAAGTAGACGCGTTAGACAATGTTGATGCTTTTGTTTTATTTTAATATAACAATATTATTTTATTATTAACGACGACTATTATTTTATACTAACTATATTATTTTATTATACACAACGATTTTTTTGTATAGTTGTAAATAAATATATCGAATTATGTTTTTTCTTTATCAGAAGACTGCAGTTGTTTTTCATTATTTTTTTCTGTATATGCGTGATTGTTGATAACGATCATAGTATATTATAATTATTATGAAAATAGCGATTATTCACTGAAGCGACGAATACGCGAGCCGATATATACCTATACTGATTAGGACGTCGAATACTATCACCGTTTTCGACGAATACTGTCTTGAATGTACGATTAACACGAGACATTCTTTTTTAAGCACGGACTTTGACATAGCCCAAATACAATTACATAATATTTATGTTCATTTCTTAAATACATTAAACAATAATAATAATCAAACAATAGCCCGAATAATAATCATTTTTACAATGAACAAATTGTTACGCTTTTGCCAACGGCGTAATACAGTTGCCCAAACAGTAGTTTTATAGTTCAAAACGATTGCAGGATCGTTCCAATTTTTTTCTAAAGAAAAAGGGAACGATTTTGGAATTTCCATAAGAATGTCAAGTGTTGCCGAATAATTCTTTTAATATTATCATCTTGTATTATACTTAAGTATCGATTTGTGCGTACAAATACGTCTCTAAAACACGTCGTGCTTACGAATTAAGTGGACAGACATTTCTGTTCGCTTGTTTGTGGCAGCGAACACGTCAACAGCCGAATATGTTCGTACAAATCGAGTTATACTATAATCGTAACATAGGTAAAGTATTATAAGCTGATTTTAATGTACGTAATGATTTCATTCTTGAATTAATATTGGTGTCTCGACAGCAACAAGCACCCGTGCGAAGTTGCTGTAAAAGAGATGTCAATGTAAATAGAAAAAAAATCACATGCAATAGCCCAAAACTCGTTTTTATGTTGGTGTCGTAACGTTTTGTTCACGAAGGTGTATTTTTTGACATTGTTTTTGATGTTACAAGTATTTTATTTATGAAATACAAAACATTTCGGCGATTTTATTCTTATGATTTGGTGTGGAATGGACAGTTGTGCACGGTTACCCGATGATGATTAAGTTTTCTAGGAAACGTGAGAAAATTCACATATTTGGACGCAAAAGAAACTTTTCGACTGAATAATATATTATCGTACTATATACATAGACACAAAAAATGACGAAAATTTCGAACCATCGCAATAAAAAATTGAGTGGAGCGATCGCTATTTATGTAAAAAGAAAAATCCTCAATAAATTTTAATAATATATAAATAAATTTAATATAACAACAGAAAAAAGTTCCTATGAATATTGTATAAATTGTATTGTTTTAAATTTAGGTCGTAGTAGATGGAAAAATTTATGGTCGTTTTGGTATTTTTAATGTTATAAATAATCCATCGAGTAAGGAACTGACTCGTCAGCGGCGAGTTGTACAAAAGATATAAAAAAGCACGGATCATGTATCCTAAATCTAGATTTTTAGAGCAAGTGTTACGTTTCCAAGAAAGTGTTCATGTCAATGGACTGATTCAGATGTTGGTGACGGTGACGATTGAGTCTGGGTAATTAATTATATTGATTAAATTAATCTTTTTTATTAAAAAAAAGAATAACAGCTAAGCTGAATAAGCGAACTTGAATAATAATAATATCCTCTTATCACCTACAAATAAGCGAAAAGCTTGTACTAGAAATGGGTAGGTACGACAATAGTGCTACGGGTGGGGTTCGAACCTGCGACCTTTTAATTTTCATTCCGCACTTTTAATCGTTGGACTATTGAGGCTATCGATCTTACATCGTGAGGAGACTTGTAAACCTGAGAGTTCTCCAAAATGTTCTCGAAGGTGTGTGAAGTGTGCAAGCAGTGATAGCCAAATGGTTAGGACTGCGGTCTCCTATTCGGGCGGTCGTGAGTTTGAACCCAGCCACGCGCCATCTCTGACATATCATCAGAGCTATGTGCGTTAAAGCATTTAAAATATCACATACTTCAACGGTGAAGGAAAACATCATGAAGAAACCTGCATGCCTGAGAGTTCTCCATAATGTTCTCGGTGTATGAAGTCTTAGCAATTTGCATTGGGGCAGGACTGTAGGCCAAAACCAAAACCTTTGAAAACGAAAAGGGTTTGCCATGCCCTAAAAAATTCAAAAAATTTATCTATTAACCTCATAAATTGTTCAAAAAGCATTCAGTCCCGGTCTCAAAAATATTTTTTATTATCAAAAAATACAACTTATTGTTTTCTAAGATAATAATAATTAATATAGCAAAATCGAACACAGGGTTGAGTATGGTTATTTCAAAAAAGGTTATGGTTATTTCTGAATTCATTAAATAATATAAAACTCAAAAAGAATTACATATTAAAGCTGTGAAGCCAGACTAAAGATGAATCAATGTTGCTATAGCAACTAAATTGTTAAATTCTACTAGAACATTTTGTTTAGAAATATTTACCCAGATAACTGTCCGGCATCGAATCTAAAATCTGAGTCGTCCTTTATTCGTCTACATTTTTGCCTCACACGTAAATTAATTGTAAAAAAAAACAAGTATTTTCGAGATAATAAAATTTTAAATATTAAATAAGACTTTTTTTTGAAAACTGACAAAATGTTAATATTAGAAATTTCTGTGTGTTAACAAAAATGTAGACGAAAACGTATTTTCTGTGATCATCGAAATGGAATAGTTAATAAAAAAACAGGTCGAGTCTGAGAGTTGTCAGAGGTTATTTTTAAGTTTTGGAGGTTAAATTTTTGTAATGTTAAAAGGAAAATAAGGAAAGAAATTTTTTCTACATTTATTTTACGATGAAAAATTCCATAGTTAAGCTGTGTACATTTAATATTAACAATAAAGCCTAATTAACAGTAAAAGTGGCATAAGTCCGCTTACAGACACGGTTAAGGAAAACTATAATTGACTCTTTCTATAACAATTAAATTTTTCCTTAACACTTTAGTATCAATAGTACTGGATTCTGTTTATGTCACAAAGCGATACGGAAAACCGTTGTTTGATACGATTTTTCGATTTTAAAAATGCGCTGTTGGTATGTTTCTATGGATGAATGGATATGACACTACTAAATAATGTGTTGTTGTTTAATTGGCATTTAATGTTTACAATTAAATAATGATTGTTTTACTTTTGTTACTAGGAATATAAGTTAACAACCATTTGAAAATACAATAAAAACATTCGCCGACGTCATACTATTTGATTTTCTGAATAATATTGAGAGGAATCGTTCCTGAAACTTTAACTATTGAAATTTTGGGGTGGCTTCAAATGTCATGCAAATAAAATAAAAAATATATTTCTAAAATATTGCCACTATCAGTTTAGATCGTAATTCAAACCAGTTGATTAAAAAAAAATTTACACTAACTTATTTCAGCATACATAAATTTACTTACACATAAATTACATTTCTCTCAGTATTGTTAAAAATATTCAGTATGACACAACTTTTCCGAATTTTTGCTGAAAAAATACTCATAATAAATCAGTATTTTTTCGGGAAAGAAAATCGTGGAAAATACTACACGGAAGACTACGAATACATTTTTGTCAAAAGGATTCGTTGTGGTTTGTGAAAATAGTTATATTATGTGCATCGACAATTTGACAATAAAATATGGCGTTTGGATATTGGCAATCAGTATTCGTAGTTATAGCCACATGAAGTCGCGTTTTCAACTTGCGATTACATTACATTTTTTATTTAAAGTTAAATCACATTACGCAGTCTGCATGTTAAATTAAATTCTCGGCGATGTTAACTTTTTTTGTAATTGCTAACAATTAATTTAACATTGCAAAAAATTGCGTGCAGGCTGCCTAAAGTAAATTGTTAAGTTTTTAACAATGAATTGCTGTTGATTTGAATTACTCATCCTTGTTAAATGTTAAGGTTATTATTTTTCGCGCTTCATCGTTTCTGTTGAGATTATCGGCTTGTTTGAACAATATTTAGCCAAATATACATTTATTAACCGTAATTTAAGAATTGACAGGATAGCCAGGTTTTCAATTCATAACTCACATAGTAGTAATTCCATGTATCTTATATGTAAGCTAGCATAATTAATGTAATGTAATTCAGGACTCTTTTATAAAACTACGAGGAGAAATAAAAAGAGGTGTATTTTTTTATAAATGGGTCCGAGAATAATGTGTATTAAGCATGTACCTGCTGATGATTCCAAACTGCTTACTCCACATTATTATCAATGTAGTGAACAACGAACAAAAACACATAAATACAAAAAAAAAATACGTGTACGTAAACGTACTTAAATGTAATAGATAATGGATCTCTATATTGGTGTTTAAAGGATACTTTTCCAACATGTTATGTATGTGTCATATCCATTTTGAAGTAAAAACCTTTTTGGATTAAAATAGAAATAATTGCATATGATACCTAATATAAAAAAGTATAAGCTGTAGATGTAAGGATCATAAAATTATTGAAAAGAATTTTCTTCAAAAGTGACTTACAAAAAAGCGTAGGTACCTACTGCAAAAATTGAATTTTATTTTTACGTTTTCTTTGAACTCATAGAAAAAAGATTTCCACAGAAATTAGTGAAATTATAATTTCAACGTAAATTTTTAGTCAGCAAAAAAGGAAAAAAAGAATTTTTTAATGTAATTTAAAAACAACAACTGTTGTTCGCAAATAACAGGATGCTTTGATTAAATTGGTATATACCTAATACTTGTGTTATAAGAATTTTTTATAATTCCAAGTGTTAGGAAACAAAATATTAGTATTATCAGATGTTTTTATTAAAAACAAACATAAAGTCTCAACATTTTGTCATACGATATTACATAAAGCTAAGTCATCAGCAAAATCTATTTTAATTGACTGTATTGATTTTCTCTGTAGGTACTTGCCTACTCAAATACTTTCTTACGCTCAGTAAAATTTTATTTGAAGTCTGCCTGACTTCCACAATAATTATAAAACAATATATCCAATTTTTATACACGAATACAATTATTTTAAATGAATAAACAAAAATGAACCAACAGCGCATTACATTTTATCTACATAACGCCTAGCCTCAGAAATGTCACATAGGCATTTATACGTTGTTCAAAAACCACAATCCCCTACAAAAATTTCACATCGAGCATAAAAGATATAGCAAAAAAATATACTTTTACAACATTTTCTAATATACTGCGCTTATTTATATACAAAAAATGCATTATATTTTTCCCCAATCGGTGAATTCTAGTCTTATTTTTTTACGAAATTTGTAATCCTTTATACCACGAAATGTCGTGTTTTAAAATATGATGAAAATGGAAAATAATTTTACTTACTGTATCTATTTGGAAAATGCGAAAATATACTTACGAATATGCGAACACTTTTTGGACAAAAAATTGTATATTAAACGTTGTGGAAACGCATTCGTTGTAAATTAAAATTCAAAATTAAGTACCTAACTATATTTCGGCGTATAAAATTGTAAAATTTAAAATGTTTAGGTTGTAGAATAAAAAAATACGGATAAGTAGGAGTCAAAATTCATGTTTGGCATTGTATTTAACAAACAGTTATTGAATAAAAATTAACAAAATTAATGTAAATAAACTTTTAGGCATTGTGATGTGACGGTATCATATTGTACCTAATCGATGTTTAGGTGACCTATGTCTTACGATACGTACCTAAGTCATGAGACAAATACTAAAAATTAGAAGATTCCATAATATTACCACGACAGGTCTACTGAGTACGTTTTAATTTCGTATTTTTGTATAGCGTTATTTAACAATAGTTATGTTAAATTTAATGTAATTTTTCATAGTTGCGTTAAACTTTTTGCGATGCCATGTTTTTTAATTATTTTAGTGTAAGCCGCAATGTGTTTATTAAATATTATATTTTTATAGTGGTTATTTTTTTGTATTCGACTCGTAGTCAATCATGCGAATAGATGTATGTATTAATAGTTAAGTTTTAGTGTTGAATTATGTTACGCAATATTTTTAATTTACTATTTACTGAACAAAAAATTAACCCATTAATTTTATGTTAAAATTAATTTTAACAACGGAAAATGCTTACTGTGTCATTAAAATGAGAATAGTAACTATTACTGTCGAATCGGTTAGCTATAATTATTTTAAAAAATAAAAAGGACGATTCATATCAGTGTTTTTCTTTTGTAACCCTTGTGTCTATACAGACTAATATTCCAGTTTGGATGCAGTTTTAATATTCCAGCTGCATCGAAAATGTCCGAAAATGGGGAGGGGTTGTTAGGTTAGGCTGTACATAAATATTCACTTGGGTTCTGTTGGGTAAATATGTTAAATAAAATATTCGTAAAATATTTTCAAGATTACCGTTTTTAATAATATTGTCGCTGCCCATTTCTTTATTCAGAAGTTGGTATTAACATCTTATTTGACTTTAAATATGCACGTTTAAATGCGATCCATATTAATAATCTATACTTATAATAAAACTGTAACTGGAAGATTTCTGTACATTTAATATATTTTGAAAATTTTAATTGGGGGATGCTTGACTATCGATACTGAGCCCAAAACAGATTTTTATTTAATTTTTGTCTGTCTGTCTGTCTGTCTGTCTGTCTGTCTGTCTGTCTGTCTGTCTGTCTGTCCGCGCTTCACGCGAAAACTACTGAACGGATTTAAATGAAATTTAGTACGGCGGTAGCTGATACTCCGGGTCAACATATAGGATAGTTTTTATACCGATAAAACATAAGGTTACTCCAGGATAGGGGATGAAACTTTTTGTTGATTTTACTCCATAACTCAGTTAAATCTAAACAGATTTTAATAATTCTTTCTTTATTTGAAAGTGTGTACGACAAGAAATACAATGACCAATTTTGGTGAAGATCTGCTAGATATTATCGGAGATATAGGACAAAACTTCTCTCGGATAGTTCCAGGTCACTCGCATACGATATATACGTATATAGATCTTATTGACCTGAGCTATTCATTACATACTAATTTTAGACTATATCACTGACTTCCAGGCCCTAGCTCCTCAATCCTGATGGTGCAGTGTACTGCCCACCTAAATCATGGATATTTACGAACTGTCGATTGTGAATTGATATTGTAGGTGCCAAATATTTAAAATATAATAGTGTAGTGGAGCCGTAAAAGAGGACTCAATTCTGATGCTGCTGGGTACTGCTCACCAATGATAGGTAACAATCAGTATGAACTACTTAGGGTAGTGGCATAACGCAGCCGTAAAAAATTTCGCGTCTCCGTTTTCCGTTTACTAAAATTTCCCACAGTAGCTTTGTATTCTTAGATGGCATCAATCTATTCAGCTAATTTAATTATCGCTCGGTTCGGTTTAGGAATCATCTTCCTCCCTTCTCCTCCCCATGCTACAACTACTAATGGTACCAACTTCTCAATCCCGATGCTGCTGATGATTATACCCACCTAAATAGTGGGTGTTTACACTAGTGGTTCGCCCCGAACTGAGACCTCGCGGTAACGGTATCCCATGATTATTCATTCAATCGATACATGATAACCAAAACTGACATTATTATTATGCCCGTTTTCACCAAACATACCTAAATCATCCCCTAAGTAGGAGTCTCTTAACGTAGGTAGCTCCTAAATACAATCCTAAGTCCTAACATCCGTCCCAATATCCTTTTAGGTGTCCCGTACAGGATCGTGATAAATAAGTTGACAGAAAACATCAATCACCTAACTTATAGGTAGCCCGTAAAGGTTAGGGAACGTTAGTGAAAACATTGAATTATTTATCAAACATTGAATTTAACTCGTAGTTCCATGGGAATAGTTACTGACTGCGCCATCTATTAGCATTATTGTGAAGCTATGTTGATGCTATATGAATTACTGACGCCCATTAAAAATTAAATAATCTCGTTTCTTTATAATATTCATATAATTTTAGTATTTGTTGTTCAAGTACAGGATATAAGTGACCTAAAAACATAAAATCAGTTTGAAAATCCATAGCGGATTTTTCTAGAGAGCGTCTTCAAGCGAGCGTATAAAATCGCCACTTTGAAAGCCCCCCATTTCGTCAATTTTAAGGGAAAAATTAAAAAAAAAATATTTTTGTACTCAGTTCAAAATTATCTTTAAAATGATACGTAACAATTTTATGTAACGCGATTTTTTTTTTTTTACTTCGCATTCGCTTCTATGAGAGCCCCCCTGAAATAAAGATTTTTATAACTTTTTAAGCCATTTTCGGCTGGAGGCCATCGGTTTACATATTATATCTAAATTTGAAGTAATTACGTTCAGTAATTCAAAAGTTATAAGGCTCTGACAGACGGACGGACGGACGGACGGACGGACGGACAAGTGCAAATCGCCCTAGTTAACTCAAAGACCTTCGCTTCGCTCGGTCGAAAATGTCGATAATGAATTCATATTGTAGGTACCAACCAAGTGAAGACTACAAAGTGGCATAGTGCAATCGTAAAAAATGTCTCACTCGCTTCGTTTGCGAGAATGTCGATTGTAGATTTCTTTTTAACCGAATTCGAAAAAGGAGCAGATTCTCAATTCGTCGGAATCTATTTTTTCAATTTTTTTATGTATGTTCACCGATTACTTGAAGGCGCCTGAACTGATTTGGAAAATTCTTACTTTTTTGTTTGAAAGGGTACTTCCCAGTTGGTTTTTAAATTTTACCGAAATCGGTTGAGCGGTTTTAAAAATCGGCCAAGTGCGAGTCGGGCCTCACTCTTTTAGGGTTCCGTTAAAAAAAATTAAATTAAAAGATTTCCATCTACCCACCTACCCATTTTAATTTAATTTTTTTAATTTAATTTAATTTTTATTATTTGTTGTTATAGCGGCAATAGAAATACATAATATGTGAAAATTTCATCTGTTTATCTATTACGGTTTACGAGATACAGCCCGCTGACAGACGGACGGACGGACGGACGGACGGACGGACGGACAGCGTAGGCTTAGTAATAGGGTCCCGTTGGTACCCTTTGGGTACGGAACCCCAAAAACTAAGAAAAAAAAATATATACTTTGTTTTGTAAAAAAATTATATTAAATTATGTACTCATTAGTATATGGACTACACAGAGGCGTAGTGCGATCAAAAAAACCTTCGCGCTCGCTTCGCTCGCGAAAATATCAGTTTTCAGTTGCTACTGCGGGTGCCAAGTATGAACTACAAAGAAGCGTAGTGCAATCGAAAAATTTTGCGCTCGCTTTGCTCGCGAAATTGTGTCTTTTCTTGATTGGTATTGTAAGAACAAAGTATGAAGGACACAGTTAAGTAGTGCAGCCCTAAAAAAATTGCGAAAATGTCCGTTTTGGATTGCCAAGTATGGACTACGTAGTGATGCAATGTAATTGTAAAAAATTTCGCGCTCGCTTCGCTCGCGAATATGTCTTTTCTTCATTGTTGTTGTAAGTGTAAACCAAGTATGGAGTACATAGTTAAGTAGTGCAGTCCTAAAAAATTTCGCGCTCGCTTCGCTCGCGAAAATGTCTTTTCTTCATTGTTGTTGTAAATGTAAACCAAGTATGGAGTACATAGTTAAGTAGTGCAGTCTTAAAAAATTTCGCGCTTGCTTCGCTCGCGAAAATGTCTTTTCTTCATTATTGTTGTGAGTGTAAACCAAGTATGGAGTACATAGTTAAGTAGTGCGTTCCTAAAAAATTTCGTGCTCGCTTCGCTCGCGAAAATATCACTTTTCAGTTGCTATTGTAGGTGCCAAGTATGAACTACAAAGAAGCGTAGTGCAATCGAAAATTTTTGCGCTCGCTTCGCTCGCGAAAATGTCGGTTATAGATTGCTTTTGTCTATACCAATAAGTATGGACTACACAGACGCGTAGTGCGATCAAAATATTTTCGCGCTCGCTTCGCTCGCGAAAATTTCGGTTTTCGCTTCCTAATGTAGGTGCCAAGTAGAAACTAAAAAGGAGCGTAGTGCAATCTAAAATTTTTGCGCTCGCTTTGCTCGCGAAATTGTGTCTTTTCTTGATTGGTATTGTAAGAACCAAGTATGAAGGACACAGTTAAGTAGTGCAGCCCTAAAAAATTTGCGAAAATGTCCGTTTTCGATTGCCAAATATGGACTACATAGTGATGCAATGTAATTGTAAAAAATTAGGCGCTCGCTTCGCTCGCGAATATGTCTTTTCTTCGTTGTTGTTGTAAGTGTAAACCAAGTATGGAGTACATAGTTAAGTAGTGCAGTCCTAAAAAATTTTGCGCTCGCTTCGCTCGCAAAAATATCAGTTTTTAGTTGCTACTGTAGGTGCCAAATATGAGCTACAAATAAGCGTAGGGCAATCGAAAATTTTTGCGCTCGCTTCGCTCGCGAAATAGTCGGTTTTGGATTGCTTTTGTCTATACCAATTAGTATGGACTACACAGAGGCGTAGTGCGATCAAAATATTTTTGCGCTCGCTTCGCTCAAGAAAATATCGGTTTTCAGTTGCTACTGTAGATGCCAAGTATAAACTAAAAAGAAGCGTAGTGCAATCGAAAATTCTCGCCTGCATCACTGGACTACAGTCCAGTGATGCAGGCGAGAATGAAGACCAGTTGCCAATCCATCATTGAAGACCAGTTACCAACTCCTCAATCCTGATGCTGCTGGTCCTGCCTAAATTGTGGGTATTTACAAAATTTCCATTTTGAATTGATATTGTAGGTTTGCAGGTACCAAGTAGGTACAGAATATTATATAGTGGCGTAGTACAATCGTAAAAACCTCACGATTAACATAAAACAATTCTTTTTTATTACTTTTTCCACGCGGACGAAGTCGCGGGCATCAGCTAGTATATTAATAATTGTATAGAAAAGATGAAGTTTTATGATTCGATAAACTGGCGCCATCTCTTGACAAGTAGGCAGATCTCCGGCATAAAATATTTTTGCATTGCACATTAAAATTAATTTAACCCTCTGCTTTTCATCACCAAAAATACAGAAAACAATCCAATAAGATATGCACAATAAGTATACATACAATACCTACATGATAACTTTCCCTCTTAGAGCAATAATATGATTCTTATAGGAAGAACTCTTCAAAAAATAAGTACCTAACATAGTTATCAGCTTTTTAATAGTTTATTATCATGTACTGCAGTATCAATAAAAACATCTCTTAAAAATGTTGAAACAATAATATATTATAATTATTATTATTATGGATTAATAATTGCTATTGACAGAAAAGTTTATGTTCCCAATCTAAATCCAATGATTTTTGTTGTGAACGATGTTTTTTATAAGAAGTTTTTAAAGTGACATCTTTCTATTACAATCAAAACTAGCCAGCAAAATTAGCTTAGCCGATTCAGTAAAAGACCGTAGAGGGCAGTGAACAAGTATTTTCACCACCTCCCGAGAGATGGCGCTGGCTTACCGATAAGGGTTCATGGTTCCCACTCCTGTTTCGTAATCCCTTGAATCAAGTTGAATCCCACCTACCGTACACAAGTAGTTTCATACCCATCAGTGTAGATGGAGTTAGTCGTATTTTTTTTAGGTAGGTAAGTATTTAAAATAAAATATCACTATCATTTGGAAAATCGTTACAGACAAAGTTTATAGATATGAATTCTTTGTTTCTTGAGCGGAATAGCAATTACCAACTAGCTTCATGCTTAGTGGCCCCAGGTGCGATTTTCAGTTAAGCAAGTGTTATGAGCTGATGTTCATCTTTATACCTTCTTTTGACTTCATGAAATATGGTTGAGCGAAGCAATGGCTGGGTCATGCGTCATGCTCGTGAACGGGTTCCACCGGCGGGAACGGGTTCCACCGGCTGGAATGGGGCTGCTTTCTGTCTGCCCGTCTTAACATGAATTGAATTGTAGTACCTACGCTTTTTTTGGAACCTCACCTCATTGTGGAAATATTATATTCTATTCTAACAAAGTTGCATGGGTTAATCGGCATGGCATCCGGCTGCCCACAAGATAGTATAAAAAACTTATTACAATCTAATGGCTGTATAATAATATTGTAAAATGATTATTTTGAAAAGAGCAACTGCTGAGTTGCTTGCGGGCTCTTCTCCGCAGAATCCGCTTTCCGAACCGGTGGTAGAGTCATGACTTGTCATAAGAGCCACAGGTTGGCCTACATGAAATAAATAATTTTGAATTTTGAATTTTCTTTTTATGCTCACCACGAGAAAAAAATTTATACCGTTTTCTCGTGATATCCCTTAGAAATTCACGAGTAAATAAGTAGACAAAATGTTCTCGTGGTGCACATGTTAGCTCTACAGGCTCAGGTAGTGAGCCGTTGATGGGTTGCTGATGATGATAGATTAAAAAATTTATAGAGGAATTAGTAATAGGAAAAGATGATTTAATTGAGGAAGCTAGAGATGCACTAATTTTTTTTTTTAATTTTATTTAATTTTATCTCCTCAAAATGGGTGGGTGAAAGTTTCTCTACGGGTACATCGGCAGCATCAGCTAGTTTATTTTAAAGGCAGCATTAAAAGCAACGCAAGTGAACAATAATGCGTTCTAAACATTATTTTAACATCACTTATCTGAATAAACTGAATTTATAACAATCGCGAAAATGTCAAGTTATTTCTGTATGTTATTCGCAGCGAAGCGTAGTAATTAATATTATATTAAAATAGATTAAAATAAATAGCTTCGCTGTGAAAAAACTCTGGTTCCAGCAGCGAGCGGATCGTGCGCTTCGGGAGCGCAGTGGCGAACTAAGTATGGAGGCAGACTCACTATGTGCCTCAGAGGCATTAATTTTATTTTTACAGAGGTAGCCTAGTAATAATTTAAAGATTGACATTGAAAGAGTTAGGACACCACTGTGTTCTTGAGAATAACCTTGAATTTAAAGCTTTATTGGGGCATTCTTAAAGCAACTCTTGCTGGCAAGGTTAACTCAGCTGTTTACGCTGTTAGGAGAATGAACTGATGTAGAAACTAAAAAATTAGCAAGAATAGGTTAGAATTATTTTGCTATAATCCACCAACAGAAAAAATCTGTATGGTCAAACATGCAATCAAAAGCTAAGCACCACTCACCTACCCAGCCAAGCAAAAAAAAAGCCAAGCAAGTTCCCAAGCAAGCAATGCCACCACCACTCACATGCACCACCACACAAGACTTTTACACTACGCTCGACGCACATTTCGCCCCGACACGTCGACTTTACAATGCTGTATTGTCTAGTACTAGACTCTAGTCTTTTTTTGCTTGGCTGGGTAGGTGAGTGGTGCTTAGCTTTTAATTGCATGTTTGACCATACAGATTTTTTCTGTTGGCGGATTAAAGCAAAATAATTCAAACCTTTTCTTGCTAATCATGAACTTCCGCAAAGTAACGCCTGCTTCTATCCAACACTACAAAAATTGTTTATTTTGCTTAATTGAAGATTCATGAGTACTTTGTAAAAGTTTATTTGAATAAAAAACTTTTCTATTCTTTGCTGTTATCACTTTGCAGATCTTCTACAATAACCAGTCAAAAATCACGTTGATCTTAGTTTCTTTTCATTTTTGTAACTAGCTTCGTTTTAATTTTTCGGTATTCAGTCCCTCACAGGCCCAGGGTTCCCGCGGGATTTAAAAGAAACATAATTCCACGCTGACGAAGTCGCAGGCAAAAGCCACTCCTCTATGAATAAAATAGCTACAGCAAAAGCCTACTCCACAAAATGCTAGCCATTATTCTTGACGATCGCGTGCATTGCTTATCGGCAAGAATACGTTCACTGAGTTTTTTCCTCGAGTCGTTTTTTTCACTTTTTTCATATCACCGATATGTAATTTTCATTCCGAGTCACTTTTTCACAACTCAGGGGCGCCTCACTTATTGTTTTTGCGATATTTTTTGTTTTTAATTTAGCATGTTTTTGTGGACGAATCGCTAACGCCTTTCGCCTTTAATCGTTATTTACAGTTTTTCGTGTAAACAAAACATGCTTTGGGTTATTTGTTTTTGAACTGTCAATTTGTTATCCTTGTAAATATTCTTCTTCTTTTTTATCAACCATCGTCCACTGGTAGACAAAGTTCTGTTGCATTCCACCCGTCTCGGTCTTGCGCCGCCTATATCCAGTGGCTACCCGCAACTGCAAGTCGTCTGATGTCGTCGCTACACCTAGTGTGAGGTCGCCACTCCAGCACCTAAGGACCATCAGTTCTTCGAACTATTCGCCCCATCCATTAAGTTAAAGTTTAATTATAGATAGATAGAAAGAGCGTATTATAAAATAAAAGATTTTTTTGAAGAAAAATAATGGTGTCCGTCTCTCTACTTAAACTAGTAATTGCTGTGCCCCAACGGGGTTCCAATGTAAATATTATATATTGTAAGTTGGAATGCAAGGAATAAATGAAATGAAAAATGAAATGAAATGAATAATTTAATAGGTAAAGCTATAATTTAGAAAATACTGTCGAAAGACGCTAAATAGCTTAAAGAGCTAGTTGACATAGCTCTTTGTGAAAAGAGGAATAAAAAATATTTTTAGTTAAAAAAAAAATATTTTTTTAAAGGTTTGGCAACCTCTGTAATTTCCCTTGTCCAGACATCCACGGTCGGTGGTTCTCTAACAAATACCTATTTCCAGCGACTATTAAAATCTTCTGGCCAATTAAAGGCAGAAAAAACCTATCCCGTTCGTAGGAAGTGTCTAGGAACTAAGTACAAGCTTTATTGTACATAACATGGTAGACCTGAGTATCGTTTTTCCGTGAGAAAAGCCACTTACGAGCTTTCGAATTTAGTGTACAGTTTATTTTATTCATAACTAATTTCAGAAAGAAAAGGTAAGTAAAGATCAGCAGCCCGCACACAGTCAATATTATTGTCAATAAAAATATTGACAATATTTTTTTTTATATGAAAAAATATTGATCAATCCTTCAATACGCCCCGCACACAGTCAATATTATTGACAATATTCGTAAATATTGACAATAATATTGACTGTGTGCGGGCTGCCGAAGATTTTTTAATGAAGATGAGAACTTACGTTAGGTAATGTTACTTTGATAAAAGAATTTTCCCATTTTGGATGATACTAAATTTATTTTGTAATACAAATTATATTAATAAAGCCAATCTCACCAACGTAAAATAAGTCTTATACGAGCGGGTTATATTGGCCGATTTTCAATACAAAAACTGTACGAATGCCCAATTTATCTCGGTTAAACGCCACTCGACGTTGGTGAAACCGGCGCTAAGTATAGGTAGGTATACCTAGATATATTTAATTTAATTTAATATTCTGTTGCTCAGTTACCTATACTATTGTTAAGAATGCCGATATACCTTATACCTAAAATATTTTTTTCTTGGATCATAAAAATAAATAAAATAAAAACCGGCCAAGTGCGTGTCGGGCCACGCGCAGTGTAGGGTTCCGTAGTTGAAAGTCTAAAATATTATTGCGGACCTAGGATAGTGCTTTTATTTTATTTATGAATATTGAATACATTTTGAGTTCCATGGTTTAAATACTATAATATAATATACTACAAAATATGCAACTTACACTACGTGTAATACCTGACTTGGGAAAAATAGATATAACTCCGTAACTAATGAACCCTAATTAGCTGTGATAGTTTTCCTTTAAAATTCATTATATATACTACTGCTGTGAATTTTATCTTGTATCCTATATACAACCATTTAGCTGGCAGAGGGGGGGGGGGACACTTGACTCTAATAAAATTTAGCACTTTAAAATACCATATTTCACAAACGGATCCCTGAATTGAAAAATTGTGTTCCCACACCCACAATATTTTTGAAAGACCAATTCAACGACACCCCACACTATGGGATAGCCGAGAAAAAAAAATCATCCCCACTTTACATGTAGGGGAGGTACCCTAAAAAAAAATATTTTTCGAAATTTTATTTCACCACTTTGTCGGCGTGATTGATATTTATACCCCTGTCAAATTACAGATTTCTAGTTCCAATAGTCTCTGAGCTTAACCGCGGACTGACAGACGGACAGACAGACGGATGGACATGTGCGAAACTATAAGGGTTCCTTGTTTACTACGGAACCCTAAAAAGCGTTAAATGTTTATGACGTCACAGTTCATTATTCCACACGAGCTCCCATAATATGGGCACGTCTGATTAGTTGGCAACATCCTTAATAGTGTAGTGACACTCTTACGCTACTAAGTATAAATTATAATATTAAAATTATTTCTAATTAGGATATTGTGCAAGTAAAAGTATGACCTATGTTAGGTAGGTACATCATCAGAGTGAATGGGGAACTTTGCTCAATCGATCGATTCTTGCAATAATACCGAACGTTACATAGATTAAGTATACATACAGGGAAATCCATTTTTGTACTATCTTCGACCTAACAATATGTTTAATTTTATAATGCTAATTATTTTATATACCTCTGTCATATAGGCTACCTACACTACCACCAGTTCAGAAAGCAGATTTTGCTGAGAAAAGCCAGCAAGGAACTCAGAAGCTGCTTTTTAGGGTTAATTACGTACCCAAAGGGTGCCAACAGGACCCTATTACTATGCCTCCGCTGTCCGTCCGTCCGTCCGTCTGTCAGCGGGCTGTATCTCGTAAACCGTAATAGATAGACAGTTGAAATTTTCACATATTATGTATTTCTATTGCGGCTATAACAACAAATAATAAAAATAAAATAAAATTAAAAATACAATTAAATTAATACATGGAAAAGGAGTCGAAATAAAATTTTATTTTTTTACCCTAACATGTGAGGTGTCATTGTCTAGATCTCATTAAGTGGAGTTCAAATATATAATTTTATTATTTTATTTTTTATTTTTTATTTTTTAGCAACAAAAATGAAGAAATGGGGGGCCGTCAAATTTGTCGGGGTTAGACCAATTTTGTTAAGGAGTCTATCTCAAAAACTAAACTAGTTAGGAATAATTTTAAGTTTTGGTATATTATGTACTATACAGTAAACAACAAATACTGAAAACACCGATTTATTATGCGGTTTGTAAGTTGTGACCAAAACAAACGAGCATTTTTTCCCCATATACTAATTTAGTACTTTCTACGAACTAAGATTTCAATTATGTATCTAGTTTTTTAAATAATATATTCTAGTTTTTGATCATATGTACGGAACCCTAAAAGAGCGAGGCCTGATTTGGCCGATTTTTTTATTACATTGATTAGATATGTATGTATCCCTACTTCCCTGCTATTGTTGTTTGTTCTTCATTCATGTATAATTGCTGTAGCATCGGATCGACGTGCATGGTTACAGTTGAGATCATGAAGAGTGCTAATAATATAGGCTACTACATATTTTATTATAATATATTTATCCTGGTACAATAAAAGCTTTCAGCGAGATTTTTAAAACTTAACTTCACGCGGACGAAATCGTGGGCAAAAGCTAGTAATGTTATAAATTAATGTCTATCATATTACATAATATGACTTCCTTAGACATAGGTATAATAATTAATTTAAGGATGGGGTTGACATGCCAGGTGGTAAAATCCCAAAAAAAAAAAATAGATTAATAAGCTCCTTTGACTAATTTTAGAACATTTACTCTATCATATAGCTAATCTGTAAATTATTACATATAGGCGCACTCACTGAAAACAATAGAAGTACTAGAAACTTAAGCCTCTATGGGAAAAACAACTTTCTAGGAATTATAATCAGAAAATTGCAGCATTGCTGGCGCATATTAGCTTGTTAGAAGATTGCATTTTCTCAGCTAACTTGATTCGCTTTTAATTGCGACTCCAAATTGTCTACAACGTCCTCCTTGAAACTCGTGAGTGTCTCTTTCCGAAAGAGGGAAAGCCCATTTTTGGTTTGGCCATCACAAAAAAAAATCAAATTCAAAACTATTTATTTCACGTGCACTAAAGGATTCCGTGCGTTATAAGGAAACTATCTTTTGCTTGTATTATGTAAAAGTCATTTTACCAATTTGTGACAATATGACAAGTCAAGACTCTACCATCGGTTCAGAAAGCAGATTCTGCTGAGAAGAGCCGGCGAGAAACTCAGCAGTTACTCTTTTCAAAACAAGTTTACAATATAATAGATACTATGCTGTGTATGCAGTGTTTCCACAATGAGGGGAAGTTCCACAAAAGCATACTTACCTAATTATAATTCAACACTTGTTAAGACGGGCAGACAGAAAGTTGTAGGAGAGTTGTGGAAGGTGAAGATAAACCAGATTTTAGTTGGAGAAAATACACAGTTTATTGTCGCTATTTTCGGTATCAACATTGAGTGTCACATTGTACAAAAGTCAAAAACAAAAACGTATTCCAAACAAACTACCCTTCAAATTCAAATTTACTCATATACAAAACAAATAAGTTTGTATATCCGACAAAAGTAGCCCCATTCCCGCCGGTGGCACCCGTTTTTACTAACTTATATATTAACTAAGGGTTGATTTCATCAACGTAAAATAAGTCTTATCCGAGCGTACTATTTTGGCAGACATTCAATACAAAACTGTCAAAACACCCAATTTAGTCCTCAGTTAAACGTCACTCGACGCTGGTGAAATAAGCACTAAGTAGCTATTACAATAAATTTTATTTATTGCACATCTGGCACTATCACTATCATCCATGCCAACATGGCTGCTGAATGCCAAGCTGATTGCTTCCATGCAACTTCGTCATCAATAAGAAATCCCTACATTATAATTGCAGAAATATTCTTAATCTTTTTTTTGTCTGATCATCACATTGTATCTATCGTTTTTAGGGTTCCGTAGTAAACAAGGAATCCTTATAGTTTCGTCATGTCCGTCCGTCTGTCCGTCCGTCCGTCCGCGGTTTAGCTCAGAGACTATTGGTAGGTACTAGAAAATTGTAATTTGACAAGGGTATGAATATTAATCACGCCAACAAAGTGGTGAAATAAAATTGTGTAAAATAAAAGCACTATCCTGATCAGCAATAATATTTGTGACTTGCAGCTACGGAACCCTACATTGCGCGTGGCCCGACATGCACTTGACCGGTTTTTAGAAAATCGTGCAGCTGGCTCATATTTTGCGCAAAGGATCAACCTGGCTGTCCAACGGGGAAATGCAGCAGTATTCTTGACACCTATCCACGTTTGCAAGATTTGTGTAGTCGGTGATTAGTTTAGGGTGAAAAATTAACACCTGCTCCTACAAGTCCGTAAGTATAACTCTAAACAAATTATAGAGCTTCAAATCATGACCATCTCTTATGCATATTACTCACTGTAAAATTACGCTATTAAAAAAATTATGACGTGTGAAGAGCAAGTAACAATGTATAAACTGCAAAAGTCTGATCAAAACGATAACAGCACGGACACTTAAAGCGATTGTGATGCTAATTTGAACTCAAACGATTGTTTAGAGCTTCCATTTTGATATAATTTATTCGACTAATGCAGGTGCAATTTTACAAGTTATTTTTTAATTAAAATTTGCTACCAACATAAACATTGGAGTCTTATCTATAACCGACTTCAAAAAAGGAGAAGGTTCTCAATTCGGAATATTTTTTTAAGTATGTTCACTGATTACTCGAAGACTCCTGAACCGATTTGGAAAATTCCTTTTTTTTGTTTGAAAGAGTATACTTCCTAGATGGGGTCCCATTTAAATTTAATCGAAATCGGTGGATTTTAAAAAAAGAACAGTAAATTATATACTTTGTAATGACGCTTGAGTTTGAAGTCAGTTTTTTAAAAAGATTTTTTATATTAAACTAGCTGACCCAGCGAACTTCGTACCGCCAGCAAAAATATTTAGTGGTTGGTCACCCTTATCATTTAGGGCTATGAAAAATAGATGTTGGCCGATTCTCAGACCTACCCGATATGCACACAAAATTTCATAAAAATCGGTCAAGCCGTTTCGGAGGAGTACGGGAACGAACATTGTGACACGAGAATTTTATATATAAGATTATGATAAACCTAAAATTCTAATTTGAACGCGACCTTAAAAGCTTTGTCTGGTGTTGATAGTTCACGTTCAAATTAGAATTTTAGGGTTGCTAGTTTCGCCGGATTCGATTGTGTCCACAGGTACAAGCGTCCATAGGAACAGCAGTTGCCCATACCTATTTGATCTAAGGGTAGTTTATTGTAAAATTTATAAAATAACCTCTAACTAATTGGATCCACATCCACATAGCGTTTGCAAAAATAATAGTAAAATTATAGACTTAATCACTAGACTTGACGCCAAGTCCAACTAACCATGAAAAAAACTTCTAGAATTTTCTTGATTAATATTAGTTTCTACAATTAGTTTCTATTCTACGGCGGTTCCCATACCCGAGCGAGCGTGACGTCTATGGTTTATGGATAATTTTCTAGAAAAAAATACTAGTATTTATGGTCCATTTATTTTTTTAAAGGGCATTGAATGCAATAAATTCCCTATTACATTGCAATGTACGAATTAACAATTTTATTGACTAGTTTTTGAACGCGGTTACGGCTACGTAAATAAGGTTATGTTGAAATAATTAACGACAATTACGTTATAATTTCTTCTAAATCAAGTAAAAAAATTTCAGAAAATTTTTTACGTACTCTTTTTATTTGTACGAATTATTAATGCTATGAAAGAAAAATTGACATAGAAGGAATTTTGATACTTTGGAAGTTACCGATGAAACGGTTGCAATAAAATAAAAAGAAAGGGAAACAAAAAACTTCAAGGATTACCCTGAACAGTGAACCAACAATATTCCCATTTCCCCTCCAACTGAGTTATATTACGTAGGTACGTCTAGAGTATACCTACGTATATAGTTACAAAACTTATGGTTTAGTAACCTTACACAATGGTCTTTCCAGTTCTCACATTTACTTTATCTTAAAGGACCTATCATTTTACAATAATTATCTTTCCAACACAAAACCTGTCAAAATATCACATAAACTTGTTTATGATAATAATTTTTTTAGGTATTTTTTTTTTAATAATATTTTTATACGGTATTTTTACGGCTTTTGTAAGAGAGAATTTACTAACCTAGCCTAGTATCTATCTCATTTCACTGCACAATCCTCCAAAAAAAAAGACGCCGCCATTTTTTCAGATCGCAGCTAAATTTGGCGAACGGTTATAAAGTATTTAACTGTACTCGAAATCGCCCATGCAATTGCCTACCTACTGACAACAAGATGCGACCGACAAATCTGATTGTATTTATGGCATACGGTGATTGTGTACGTAGATAATGTAGCGTATGATATACTGACGAGGTCCCTTGCTATGCAAAAAAATGTTTATTTAAATATTCTCAGTACCACCTATGGATCTATATCCACGAACTTATTTGGGGAAGTTTGGAGGCATAACACCAGCTCCAGCATATTATTTCAATTTTGTTTAGAGATGTCATTATAATAATGTCCTCCCGACCGAATCCGTTCACGGCGGTCAACCTCTGGGGTTAAACATCTGCGCGGGAGATATTATAGTGCACAAGTGTTTGAGCAAATACAGGTTCTCTCTCTGTTCTCTCACTCTCATAGTCCGATGGGACGGAAATCCGACACGACCGGAGAGAGATCAGGCGCAGGGCCGACGGCTTTACATGCTCTCCGAGGGCAGCTTCCTAAATCCAAGCTAGTAGGTACTGCGAATATCTTGACAGAAAAACCCAGTAACTTTTTTTTGACCCGACCCGGGAACCGAACCCTGGATCTCGTCACCCATAGTCGAACATACTAACCACTAGAGTGACCACCAATGAGGCAGTCAGACATGTCATATAATGTGCTCTACGGATGACATTGTATGACATGTCAAAACAATATTGAAATAATACTGCTTTATGCGTTGGTGGTATAAGTAGGACCTGTTGACTGTTCAGCAAGCCTAGGATGCATGCGCGAGAAAGTTTTGTCTACCCTTTTTCTCGTATTATCTCTATATCTCTATCGAAACTAACATGATTGCACACCATGATTCGTCTCGTTACGTCAAAAGTAGAGATCAAATTATTGTCTCTATTTTTCTCTACGAACTCTAACATGGCGAGTGACGACGTCATTTTCTCGAATTTTGAAGTTTAAAAGAGTAAACGAGAAATCAGTCTACATTGACAATATCTCTCTCTCTCTCTCTCTCTTCGCGAGATATGACTTCGACGTGCATGCTAGGCCTGCAGGTGACGGGGTCGCTAGTGAAGCGTTTAGTATTGATAGAAAACGAGGAAATCGGTACTGCATCTTCATAACATTTTATGGCACTCGCTCTAGAAAGAACTGACAGAGACAAATACCTTCACATAGATTTAGGACCGGTAGCTTAGTCGCTACTAGATACCGCCCTTCCTACAAATAATAGGTCCTTAAATGCGGCAACGTATCATAGTTTTTTTGAAAACGTCAAACATTGGTTGCTACGAGACTATGTGGGTACGCCACTTCAGGCGTACTATGACTTGCCGCGATTTACTAGTACCTACGCCGACAGTATCTAGTAGGTGCGAAGCGACTACCAATCCTAAATCTATACAAAAACACTTGGTAAGCGTTCCAATTTTGTCCACCTAAACAGTTGAGGTTACCGTTAGACCGCTCAGCCCTGGTTCTCCTATGGATCAAATTCAAATTCAAAATTCAAAATTATTTATTTCACGTAGGCCAACCTGTGGCTCTTATGACACGTCATGACTTATGGTTCGGAAAGCGGATTCTGCTGAGAAGAGCCGGCAAGAAACTCAGCAGTTGCTCTTTTCAAAATAATCATTTTACAATATTATTATGCAGCTATTAGGTACATTGCCAATAAGTTTTTTATACTATCTTGTGGGCAGCCGGATGCCAAGCCGATTTAACCCATGCAACTTTGTTAGAATAAAATCGAATATAATATTTCCACAATGAGGGGAAGTTCCAAAAAAGCGTAGGTACTACAATTCAATTCATGTTATGAATTTGATGATCTTCATTCTAATGAATAATGATCCTCTCTTTTGTGCTTCGATCTCGCAGGGGTACTCCGACTATAGCTCCTCAGTCCTTTCCATCGCCCGCTGAGTGATCTTGAGCCTTTTTATCATCCCTTCAATGACACTATAATAATACCAAGCGTAAAAGTGTTCATACCCAATAAAATTATTACTATAGTATGACCTGAGGTAACCTATTTTTTATCAAGCAATTACCCAGGCAAGCGTGACCGGGGGAAGTGGCTAGCTAGTTATCAATTAAGAATATTACATATCTACATCAGAGCTTTGCATTTGATGCAGTAGGTCCCTATCACGCAAAGGTTCGTTGCGATCCGCGGTGGTGTGGCAGGTAATATTAAAATAATTATGATTTTCTTTTATTTTAACCTGAATAATATACCTACAGGGTCACTCAGCGAGCGATGGAGAGAGCTATGCTCAGAGTATCCCTGCGAGATCAAATCAGAAATGAGGAAATCCGCAGAAGAACCAAAGTCATCGACATAGCTCAGCGAGTCGCGAAACTGAAGTGGAAATGGGCGGGGCATATAGTTCGAAGAGCTGATGGTCATTGGGGTCCCAAGGTGCTCTAGTGGCGACCCCGCACCGGAAAGCGCAGTGTTGGCAGACCCTCACTAGGTGGACCGACGACATCAAACGAGTCGCAGGGAGCCACTGGATTCAGGCGGCGCAAGACCCTGTGGAAGTCCATGCAAGAGACCTTTGTCCATCAGTGGACGTCTATTGGTTGACAAAGAAGAAGAATAATATATTATCTACTCCTTATAATAATGCTCAGGGTCAGGGGCACTCAGCGGGCGACGGAAAGAGCTATATGCTCAAAGTAGGTGTCACTATGAGATCAAATCAGTAATAAGGAGATCCGTAAGAGAACCAGAGTTACCGATATAGCTCAGCGATTCGCGAGACTGCAGTGGAAATGGGCGGAGCACAAAGACGAGGCGCAGGGAGCCACTGGACACATGTGTGACATGTGGCAATTTAATACAAAAGACCTATGTCCATTTGTGGACGTCTAGGTACCGGTTGATAAAGAATAGAATAGAATAGAAATATTTTTCATTCAAATAAATTTTTAAAAGTGCTTTTGAATCGTCTGGCTCTACTACTGGTTCGGAATGCCCTTCCTGCCGAAAAGAACCAGCAAGAAACTCGGCGGTTGCTCTTTTCAAAACAAATTTACAATACAGTAAATACTATGCTATATATGCAGTGTTTCCACAATGAGGGAAGTTCCAAAAATGCATACCAACTAACTTCTATCCTAAGAAGGGCAGACATAAAGAAGAAGAGCACCGCTTCACCAGAGAGCACTTCATGTAAGTACATATGGATTTAAAGCTAGGTGGTGTCGCGTATACTACAGTAGGTATGTTTATTATACTAGTGTATACGTATAAGGTGGCAATAATTCTCGAATGGCGTGCTCCGCTCTAACGTAACACTTTATGAAGCATGGCGGAACAGATCCGTGGAGTGGCTTAGTGCTATATAACTTTTCATCATCATTATCCAATCGCTTCAAAAGTCTTTAATCAGTGCGTCCTACCAGTGATGACTTACGGTGCTGAAACGTGGACACTGACAGTGAGGCTAGTCCACAAACTTCAAGTTGCTCAGTGTGCTATGGAGAGAGCCATGCTCGGAATTTCTTCGAGGGATAAAATCCAAAACGAAGTAGGTAATTCGCCAAAGAACTAAAGTGACCGACGTAGCTCTTAGGGCGAGCACGCTGAAGTGGCAGTGGGCTGGTCACATTTGTCGGAGGACCGATGGCCGCTGGGGTCGTAAGGTCCTCGAGTGGAGACCACGTCTCGGCAAACGGAGTGTAGGGCGCCCCCCGGCTACATGGAGCGATGACATCCGGAAAGTGGCCGGCATCGATTGGATGCGAAAGGCCGAGGATAGGCAACGTTGACGCTACTTAAAAGAGGACTATGTCCAACAGTGGATGCACTGTGGCTGATGATGATGATGATGATCCAATCGCTGGGGAAGAACTAAAACTGGGCACGAATTTCCTGAATTTCCTCTGAGGCTGAGATCTGATCGTACTCTGGCTCTGCTCAAGACTCAAGATACAGTTAAAATAAGACACAAATATGTCCTGACATGACAAATCTGTCACGTTTTAACTCAGTCTTGAGTCTGAGCTGAGTGAGAGTGCCATCTTTAGATCTCCCGTTATAATTCCAAGATCCCTTAGAACAGGGATTCCCAAACTATTTTAAGCTAGAGAACCCTTTTCCAAAATGAACTGATACCTCAAACCCCCATTGCCAAATAACTTTGCGGTTGGTTAAGTGAATAAACTTGACATCGTTTTCTCATCAAAAGTAAATAAAATTCAGTAAATATCAAGTGTAATTAATTATAATTATTAATACAAATTACGTAAAAAGTACAATAATGATACTTCCTACTAAAATATTAGTCATTCTTATAACAAGTTGGTACACGTGACACGGTGGTAGAGTCATGACGTGTCATAAGAGCCACAGGTCACACACAAGAAATTTTGAATTTGAATAACACAACTTACACAGTATCTTGAAAGTTTCAAATAGTAACTTGTGATAATTAATAGGGGTCGATTTTTAGAACTCGTCGAACCCTAAGATCAGTTTTCGTATATGTCGACCCCTGGGAAACCGATTTCGACCCCAAGGGGTCGATATTGACCACTTTGGGGATCCCTGCCTTAGAATGACAGAGGTTTAAGTTAAATTCAAATTCAAAATTATTTATTTCATGTAGGCCAACCTGTGCCTCTTATGACACGTCATGATTCTACCACCGGTTCGGAAAGCGGATTCTGCTGAGAAGAGCCAGCAAGAAACTCAGCAGTTGCTCTTTTTAAAATAATCATTTTACAATATTATTATACACTATTACATTGTCATAAGTTTTTTATACTATCTTGTGTAATATTTCCACAATGAGGTGAGGTTCCAAAAAAAGCGTAGGTACTACAATTCAATTCATGTTAAGACGGGCCTATACCTAGTGCACTATCCAAGTGCGGATAGTCAGACTTCACGCATCTTTGAGAATGTTATGGAGAACGCTCAGAAAGAAATGTTTCCTCATGTTTTTCCCTTTCTTCCTTCCAAGCAAGTAATATTTAAACTTTAAAATGAATATTACCGACTATTCAAAAAAGTTAAATGGCAAAGTTCCTTTGAAGACCTGCTTCAATCATAGTATACCCATGCAAAACATCACGACAATCTGCAGCGTGATAAAAGTACAAACCAACAAAAAGTACACTTTGTTATTACACGCATTTATCTTTCAATAATTTCAAAACTTAAAAATCTTAGACAACAAACCGTCTCCACAGTTTTATTATCAGGGCGCAAAACGGAAATGTTGACATTTGTGTATAAAACAGTTGATTCCGTTTCTTGGGCAAAAAACAGGTGTTTGATACCTAAAGGTCACCGCGACCGGCGCGCGCGCAACCCCGCGTAACTGACAGACATACCTACGCCTAGTGATTACATAACCAATGCTGTTTATGAGTACACGTACTTACTATGTGTGGAATAACGAATACTTTTACAGTCGTAACTAGAATTAGAGATCAACCGCCAAATCAAACTGGGCAGCGTTCGAGAAGATTTCGAGTTAATTTATCTTCTTGACCAAAATCCCTCAGTGCCCGAAGACCAGGTTTGTTTTTGGAGCCGTACCTAATATAAAACATCGTGAGGAAACCTGCACACCTGAGAGTTCTTCATAGCATTGGGCCAGCGTGGTGGGCTATTGCCTATAACCCTTCTCTGAGAGGAGACCTGCGCTCAGTAGTGAGCCGTCGATGGGTTGCTAATGATGATGATGGTGATGACCTAATATAAACCCGTCGGTCTACCTGATCTCTCTCCGGATGTCTGTCTCATCAGACAATGAGAGTAAAGGAATAGCTCATATATAATAGTGAGATAGCTCAGCTATACCCATGCAAAAAATCACGTCAATCCGTAGCTCTGTTGCGGCGTGATTGAAGGACAAACCAACAAACACACTTTCGCACACTGATATAAATATAGTATCTATTCGCATTTATAATATTAGTATGATAGACGTCCACTGTAGAACAAAGGTCTCTTGCATAGACTTCCACATATCTCGGACTTGCGCCGCCTATATCCACCAGCTCCCTGTAACTCGTCTGATTTCGCCGGTCCACCTAGTAAGAGGTCTGCCAAATCACTATTTAATCTACTTCTTTATTATTAAATAATCACTCAGTTACGTTTCGTAGATATATTCACGAAAGTTGTATTTTGGAATTCTAATGGCTGCCTTTTATAACACTCACTGGCTACATATATATGAGCCATGTATGGATCCACTTACGTTAATATCCGCTAGCTTTTCCTTTACGAGACCCCGGAGTATGTACCGTCATACGATAATATTCGTACGTGAATTTTAATCATAGATAGTTATAGATACTATTAACTGGAATTGTATGGCTGTGTAGATCTAGGAAGGTGTCGCTGCAAATGCATGCTGTAACTCCGAAAAGTCAGAGGCGTGCCTGGGATCGAAACCTATACGTTCTCCACAATGATCTCAAATATGTAGTAGTGTAATGTGTGTAGGTAGTTTGGCAATCCGCACTTGGCCAGCAGCGTGGTGGACTATGGCCTAAACCAGGGATTCCCAAAATGGTTTCCCAAAATATTGGTTGGTAAAATGATTTCCCAAAATTCGACCTCTTGGGGTCGAAATCAGTTTCCCAGGGGTCTAAAAATCGACCTCTACTAATTAACACCAGTTCTTATTAGAAACTTTCAAGATACTTATTGTATAAGTTGTCTTACTTACCAACTTGTTAAAAGAAAGACTAATATTTTAGTAGGAAGTATCATTGTTGTACTTTTTACGTAATTTGTATTATACTACGGCCGTTCAGAGAATGCGTTCCTGACACGTCGCGATTGAACTGACGACGTAACATTGTAATGGCGTTGCAGATACGATAAAAATATTATTGCTGGTTGTTTACCGTTCTAACAATTGATGAGCATTAAAACAACATTATTATATCAATAATAAATTAATGTTATAATTTTGTGCCAAACTGAGTGTCAAATAACTTGGTAAACAATATTTTTCTAAATGTGTCAGGAACGCATTCTCTGAACGGCCGAACTTTAATAACTTTTAATTACACTTGGTATTGACTGAATTTTATGTATATTTATCTAATTTTGATGAGAAAATGGTGTCAAATTTACTCACTTAACCAACCACAAAGTAATTAAATTGGTAATTAATAAGTATTTCTGTATTTTGTATCAATAGAAAAAAACTAGAGATAGGATTTTGATAGATAATTTGATAGGTAATTTGGCTATGGGGGCTCTGGGGTATCAGTTAATTTTGGAAAAGGGGTCTCTTGCCCAAAATAGTTTGGGAATCTCTGCCCTTCTGTAAGGAGACCTGTGCCCAGTTATAGTGAGACTGTGATGGGAATTAGAGTAAGTACGTTGGAGAGTAAGTAGGTACTAGGTCTAAACATATGTATACCCACGTGTTACCTATCTATAGTCCTTCTAGTCTATAGGTATAGTCTATACCTTTTCAGCTGCTGATTCTCTGCCAATTTTGATTTTGTAAGGCACCACTACTCAGTTGCGTTATAACGATCGATACTATATCAAAAATAATAACGTAATTTTTGATATATATTGTGTTAGGACATAAGGAAAATCTTGTCATCGAATCAATTAGATACCTAGGTACTTATCGTACTTTATACCTTTCTACAAGGTACATTGACGTATCTGTCCAAGATTTACCTACTACTAAAAAATAAAGATAGGCAAAATCAATAGCAACAACGAGTGCTATAAATGAACCTACATACCTCCCTACACATTACAAAGTTAGCTAAATGTTATGTAAAACCACTTGAGTAAGTGATTGAAATGCTTAGTACGTGCTAAATCTATATATATAAAAGAAAGTGGTGTTAGTTACACTATTTATAACTCAAGAAAGGATGAACCGATTTGGCTCAAAATTGGTGGAGAGGTAGCTTAGAACCAGGAGACGGACATAGGATACTTTTTATCCCGTTCGACCGCGTTTCCGTCAAGTCAATATAAAACCTGTTATAACAAAAATGCATCTGACATGGAATAAAAAAACGAAAATGACAGTGGAAGAACAAAACGTAAATGACAGCTAAACGTAATTTTGTATTTGGTTAATTATGGTAAAAACAATTATAAAAATTATAGTTTAACGTAATTGATAATATCATCAGTAATATGTTTTCTCTTTGAATCATCATTAACAATGCCGCGAGCAAGACGATCAAATGTTTCCTGCTACAAAGCTACGGATTGACGTCATTTATTGGATAGGTATAGTTGAGAACCTGGTGGGTGACAAAGATTTCCCGCGGGATGTTATGAACTAAATCCACGCAGACGAAGTCGCGGGCATCAGCTAGTTGAAAATAAAAAATTGTTTCAGATTCTTTTCCATATTTTGATTTGGATATTGTTTCCGGATATTTCCGAAAACATGTCAATAAAATAATAATGAAACGTAGTCTATACCTATGTGTAAATTCTAGGTTCTGACTTCGGTCGTTGTGGAGTAGATAACAAACATGCAACTGAAAGTTGCATGTTTGTTACAATATATTATTAGTCATTAGTTATAGTTTATTATTAATTTAAAGCCCAAATACCGAGTTTCATGGGTATGACCTGCAAAATGACTTTTATACATAATTTAACCCCCTTGGGGCTAGAATTTCAAAAAAATCCTTTCTTAGTGCTCGCCTAACATTAGCCATCAGTGTACTAAATAGAAAAGTTACAAGTTCTTCAATCGTGATAGTTCCCTGTAAAAGAAAATTAGAATAGGTAGGTAGGTATATGTACTTACCATTAAGATACCATGTAAGTAATAGGCTGTGGTAATAGGTACAGTTTACGTAACCAATACGTAGATACTACGTTTTTAATCTTTCTTTCTTTATTTGGAGCAGTCGGGGCTCATATTGTTAGTAGCATACAATTTGGTAGGTACTCATAACTAATGCTAGTAACTTATGCACAAGATTTTAAAAATTGGATTATCATTTTTAAACTTATGGCCTCACCAACACTTGAAGAATAATGTGTTCAAGCACATCACTGTTCAAGCATTTGCGAATCCATCTTACTCGCAAACATGTTTAGGATGCTGTTGGAACTTGAACGCGCTCTTGTCAGTTCTGATGACGACTTATGTACTAGTTTAAGGTATGTACATTCCAAAATACACAGTAAATTCCGTCGTTTTATAATTAAAACATTACATTATTGTAACTTTAAAGTTCGTCAGGCGAACACATATTTTCACAGTGCCACAATGGTTGCAGAAAAACCATCGGCTCCCACAGAAAGCGACTTTCACCGATAGATACTATCAATAAAACTGTTTATATAACAGGCGACTCTATTGTCTTGTAGAAACTGAGCACTTGCGGAAAAATAATTGTTATATTAGTAAGTAGGAGGTTAGTCAACCGCCCAAGACTAGCGAGGTGAAATGAGACTAAGTCGACAGGCATATTATCTTACTTCATACTATCTTATCTTACTAATATTATAAATACGAAAGCAAGAGCGTCGCCAGCCAATGGCCAAGGGGGGCAAGTTGACATTATATGGAGGACGGGAAAAGAATGAATAAATAAAACTTATGCGTTGAGTTATCAACGAAGCACGAAGTAACAGATCATAGTGATTTTTTGCAGGGGTACCAATTTAGCAGCGGTATCTGGATTTCAATGATGAAGTATCTATTAGTACTATATTTTTCAAATGTCTAGGGGGGGGGGCAGCTGCCCCTACCTACCCCCCCTTGGCGACGCCCATGTACGAAAGTGTGTTTGTTTGTGGTTTGTCATTTGGTAAGCTGTCATTTGTACAGGGACAGACAGTCCAGTGTTAATCACAGATTAATTTAAGAGGTCAGTGAACTTAGTTAAGAACAGCGATGAACATGAAATAAACAATTTTGAATTTTGAATTTTTATTAGCCCCAAAGAACTATACGTCGTTACGTTCATTCAAATATACTTAGTTGAGCGAAGCAACAACGGCTGGGTCATGCGTCATGCTCGTGAACGGGTTCCACCGGCGGTAATGGGGCTACTTTCTGTCTGTCCAGCATTTTTGGAACTTCCCCTCATTGTGGAAACACTGCATACATAGCATAGTATCTATTGAATTGTAAACTTGTTTTAAAAAGAGCAACCGCCGTGTTACTTACTAGTTCTTCTCGGCAGGAAGGGCATTCCGAACCAGTGCTAGACTCATCGACGATTCAGAAGCACTTGTAAAAAAGTTTATTTGAATAAAAAATATTTCTATTAAATAAAGATCGCTAACGTCATACATAGACATTCAAAAAAATCAGTTCAAAAGTTAATCAACTGTTTGTTGCCTTATTTTTATTATGTTTTCATTCATCTTACTTCTTACTAATATAAATGCGAAAGTGTTTATTTGTTTGTTTATCCTTCAATCACGCTGCATCAGTTTTACGGATCGACGTAATGAATGGATATAGTTGAGGACCTGGAGAGTGACGTACCTAGGCTACTTTTTAACCCGGAATGAGAGAAATCCTTAAGAGTTCCCGCGGGGTTTTAAAAACTAAATCCATGAAAACGAAGTCACTGGCATCAGCTAGTTTATTAAAACTTTAGTCTGATTTGATTGCTACAGTGTGACAATCGCAATCACCTCTGAGTGGCTGAATTTTTGTGGGAGAGTAACAGCCCTCATTCAAGCTAATACGGAGAGTAACAGCCCTCATTCAAGCTAATACGGAGAGTAACAGCCCTCATTCGAGCCAATTCGGAGAGTAACAGCCCTCATTCAAGCTAATACGGAGAGTAACCGCCCTCATTCGAGCCAATATGGAAAGTAACAGCCCTCATTTGAGCTAATTCGGAGAGTAACAGCCTTCATTCAAGCTAATACGGAGAGTAACAGCCCTCATTCAAGCTAATACGGAGATTAACAGCCCTCACTCGAGCCAATACAGACAGACAGAACTAATAATACAATAACAACAGAATAACATGACAAAGGCTAAAACCATTTTTCATTCGACCCGGTCTTCGTACCTGGTATTTCGCGATCTAGAGGTGAAAAAGGAGATTCACTAAATCAAACTGAACAGTTAAACACAAAATACTTATATAACCACAACCTGTCAAAGTAGGAAAAATCGCTCAAATAAGTTGGTGTAACAATTTCAAGTATTTTGCATGTCATCTCAGTCAATGTCTAGTGTCTAACTAATTAATTCCTTATGAGAAGAAGACATCTGCTTATACGGCGCCAGCAAAGTTATGTGGTATGCAGTTCATACGAGCATAAAGGCACTACCTACTCTCATAAGATGGGGAAGTTTCATAGTATTTATACCTGTTACAATATTTAGTTATTTTTAATGCAACTCAGTAGTTGAAATGAAATGAAATGAAATGAAAATATTCTTTATTGTACACCAATTAACATAAAATAAAAGAACATAAAACATACATAATATAAGCTGTACAATAGGCGGCCTTATCGCTAAGAAGCGATCTCTTCCAGGCAACCTAATGACGAAACAGTAATAAGAAATACTGGGTGTAAATGATAGTTGTAGTGTACAGTACAAATCAAATGGGCTACACCAGAAGACTCGCTCCGTCGCCCCTTCATTCAGCTTCATGAATGACCTCCTTCATGAGCTTCTGACTTCGCGCTTTAAAAACACTCCAGGGCCGCGATAGGGCAGACAAGCCTGCGTGGAGTCGGGGCGTTTGCATTTCGTGTTTAGGTAATATTCGAAATTAATAACTACTCGCTCGGTTCTGTTCACAATATTCCAACAGTTTACAATATTACGAGATTTATTTATAAACTAACGATGATCACAATGATACGGTGGCAGAACGAGCTAAGTACCACCAAGTCCGACCAATCAAGGACGGTTCACAATTTTACGGGTGATAAAACCGGACAGTTTATGAACCCTGCAGGTTCTTTCACAATTTGACGATTTGACATTGATACTTAACAATCGAGAAATAATACCCACGTTAAATTCTAAATGGTTGGTTTGGTTCGCATAGAAAGAAGGGTTAAGGCCATATTCCACCACGCTGACCAAGTGTGGACTGTGGATTGGCATTGGCAGACTTCACACACCTTTGAGAACTTATGGAAAACTTTCAATCATGTAAGTAATTTTCGCCGCGATGTTTTCCTTTACCGTTAAAGCAAGTGTTATCTAATCACACTATCACATCACACTTAACATCACATCACATCACATAACACTATCACATCACATCACACTAATATTATAAAGGCGAAATTTTGTGTGTCTGTGTGTATGTTTGTTACTCTTTCAC